>OY728126.1:278960480-280210480 GCA_963277665.1 Viscum album
AATTTATTGAGTAAAAGGATTATTTAGGGAGACAAGGTGATTTTTTCTATAATCTCGTTTACATTACTATTAAGTTATTGTTCTACAAATATAGGTCATAGGGATTCATTATTATCTTATAAAATGATTTCAATTTTATATATGTATTTTGGGATACTACTATATTATCATTTAATGTATTATATTGACTATTTTACTAATTTATAGTCTTCTATATGGGGTACCTCAAGTATCTATGGATATTACATATATTGTTTTGGTATGTCCTTTATATAGACGGTTCCTGATTAATTTTTGGTAGTCTTAGTATGTTATTAATGATTAATTTTGATGTAATAGTATTTCTATTTCAATTTTAGGTCCTCAGTGACTGTTTAAATACTACAGTGTATGGGGTGGAATGTCTAGTTTCATGTATCATCAATAAAAAGGATCTATTCCACTAATCCTAGACTAGGATTCAAAATTCATGATTTTTTTATTCATTTATTTTAACAGATAAATTTAAATAACATCTTTAATTAATCATTGAAATCCCCCAGATTGAATATTCAACTTTTCATTGATAAGAAATTAAAAAATAGAATTACACATAATGAAATAATATAATTAATAAATTATAACTGATACTCTGGTCATGTTATCATTGTGGTGAATAATCAAATAGTTATTCCCCTATGTATATTTATGTATGATCTAAGAATCATTGAATAAAATTATTGGAATTATGAGTGCACACGTGGAAGAACATAGTGAATTACATCATCCACCATTAATCATAAAAATAAGTTATCTTGTTCTATCATGTTCATGAGAGGTAGTATGAAAGATTATTCTCTTTTTTCTTGATATAAATTTATAAGGAATTCTTGATGAAAAAAAATTCATTTTTTCTCTAATATTATGTAATTTGGAATTTTTTACTTAGGTTGAATGGTTAATAATTTTTCACTATCCATTATTAGAATATTTAATACCTATTTAAAATAATAATAATGAAATTATTATTATATCACATGAAGTTCATATATTTAAATATCAATTCTTAAATAAATAAATTGTTATAAATTTAAATGACCATGAACAAAAATATATCATTTTAAACATGCATTTTACTTGACCCATTAACTCGTTTGGGAATTTATTAAACATGGAATAATATAATATTTTGTCAAATAATTATTATCCATTAATTAAATAAATAAATATTATGTTTAAAAAAATAATCAATAATTATTTATTTTAATTTTAAATTCTAAAAATAAATATTTACATCAATATTTTTAATATAATGGTTAATAAATATTTATTTACATATTAGAAACTAAATATTTATTCATTTATTAGTAACTAAATATTTACCAATTTTTCAATGTTCATGAATGTATTTTTGTTTTCTATTACATAAATTATATTTTCATAACATTTATTTTAATAATTTTTTTTACAATTTATACCATGAATGATTAATATTATCAAATGTCAGTATTTCATGATTTTGAATATTCTTGATCATCTTCATATATTATGTGAAAATATTTTTTTAAATATCATTATAATTTTATAATATCATGAGTAATAGTGAATAGATTTTTATAATTCATATTTCATATTAATGATAAGATGCTTATCAAACATTTATTAAACTACATTAATGTCAAAATTAATTTCTATAATGGTCAACTTTCTTCCAAAAAATGTGGTATGATTGGTGTTTTAGAAATATTTTATTGTTTATATTGTTTTATTGTTTTTTATTTATTATACCATAAATACAATATTATAAATTGGATACTGAAAAAGATGTTCCTTTCGATACACAATACATTTATTTACATTACATTACAATAAATTGAAGTATAAAATTATTTTTTTAATGGTCTAAAAGATAGCCAAATTTGGTTCAATAATTATGGAATTCAGAAATTTCTAGAATTGAAAGTAACTAGTACTCACCCGTGCATTTGCACGGTGATAATACAAAATTATTAGTTCATGCATTCTCACAACGATATGGTTGTCAATTTTGATAATTAAAATGAATATTCAATATTTTAAAATCTCAAAATAGTGATTATTATTATTGAAATACAATTGGACAAAATGGACAAATTTATGATATTACATTACATTTTGGAAAAATAAATTTGAAACGATGTATGAGAATCTATAAGAAATAAAAAAAATTAGTTGGGTGAAAAATAAACTGCAAAAGTTGTTAATTGTACAAAAGGTAGTAATTAGAAACCTAACCTATGTGGAAATAATTTGTTGAAAAGAACACAATTTTTATAAAAAAAATTGAAAAAAACTTGTTCAGAATATTTGCATACTCTATTAACAGTATAGATAAATACATACAAGGACCGGACAGCTTACCAATGACTGACATTATGTTGTTCATGCTTCAAAGATGAATATCTACATAGGAATTATGCACAACAGTCTGCTAGTTATGGAACTCAAACATGCATAAGGATGGTTCTCGATATCCCATTTTCACAATGCAAAAATGGCCTTTTGGTAATTGCACAACTCTAGGAATGGATGCAACCAGTCAACCTGTTCACTTGCTCCCATGTTCCACCGGAATGAAAATTACTCAAGAATAACGCCTGCACCACTGGACCATTGTTGTCTGGATCTCGAAATCGAAGATGAATAGTCACCTTCCCTCTTGATCTATAAGTCTCACACAAATGGAATTGAATCAGAAAGTTTCACAAAATCATGGCTATGGCTAGAAAATACCAATGGAGTAAGAACAACCCAAGAATCTTGCAGATCTAACTTGATTAGAATCTAAAACAGTGCATGAAAAACCTCTTTCCATTTGGATCTCAACATGACAAGGGAGGTTGAACACTTGGATTCCGAAACTGGCTTGACCAGCCACCACAGATGGATCTAGGAGACCACCTTGCGAAAACATTAGAGGAAGGTCGCCCCAGAATGAAGAGAGGGATTCCCAAATGGATAAGTCCATCCTTGAATATCTTCATACTATATTAACAGTATAGATTATAGAGGAAATACAAAATTAAAAAACAATGTTGAAAATAACTGAATAACGCTTAATTTTCAATTACCATGCAATTACATCATGAAATATCCATATATTTGATCAATATTTTAATTTACGCTTTCTTCCATTCAGAGTTTCAGTTCAATGGAATTGATTGTTGCTGCAGGGGAGTCCGTAAACATTCTTACATATCTTCAGACTGCATCCTCAGCATCCAACAAAGTAAAGAAATTTTCCTACATGAAGAAATTTATTTAATGAATAAGTAGCAGATAATATTGACAAATGAATTCATTGAAGAGGAATTATAACATTTTCCTATAGAGAAGAAGAAACGCAGTATATGTGATAGTCAAAGGAAATGCATATGACATGAAAAAATTCAGTATAGCTAGTTCCAATGATTTTATAAAATAGTGTTGAATGAAAATAGAAAACACATACCTGAGTAGAAGAAATATTTGTATTTGTTGTAACATACCCAGTATCAGTGTTTCAAGAAACTCTTAAATTATCTTCATTGCATCATCATATAAATCAAATGATCTATCATGATCTACAACAGAACTGAAAATGATCAAATGATATACAACATAATTGCACAGGATCAACAGAACTGCACATGATCAAAATAATGGGAACTGTACATGATCATCTACAAGTAAATAAGAGTAATTTATAGTGAAAATGGAAAATTAAAAAGGAATCCTTGAACTATTAAAATACGTTGATGACATACCTTGATGTATAATTTGGTGTGCCAAAACTAAGTCAAGTATGTTACCATTATTCTGCAACCTCTTGCTCACCGACGTCATACCCTCATGTTGCATTTGGAGTGCCAAAATTGTAGTTTCATGTTTTAGAACATATTTAACATTCATGTCCTTCTCATTTTCATCTATTGTAGTAGAATATCATATTTTAGAATCTCCCCAACATCATAATGAATAATATCTTAATCATTAAAAGCAGTTGAACCTGCTAAAAATAATGTACAATCAAAAAATATAACCCAAACAAAATGAATCAGTTTGATATTATGAAATCATACCAAGATTCTCCTCTCAAAACAACTAATCCATGAATTTAAAACACCAACAGAGATAGCAGTGATTACCTACTAAAAACATCATGATAGAGGAACCATCTTCCCTCAGTGATTATTCGACACACGAACAATTTCCCACTGATTCCAGTGGTCCTCGTAATCTTTTCATTTAATATATTGAGAAAATGTGATCAGTTTAATAAGAAATGATATGGGCTGATGGACATATAATTTTACATTTATCTGTATGATTTTCCCATAAAAAGTAAACTAATAGGATGACATTGATATTTTTATTATCATAGCAGATAAGCTAAATTTTTGAATGAAGATGTGCGGAAATTGAGATTCATGGAAGTAAAGTCACACCTGGTATTTGATCTTCATCACATCAAAGGGTGATGTTACAGTCTAAGAAACATTGCCAAAAAGTCCCTCGGCGTCGCATCATCAAACTTCATCCTTGTACACATATATAAGTATTGGGGATGCTCCAATTAACATGGACTATTGGTTTAATGGTGTTGATTTATTAAGGGAATATGTTGTGTATTAGTGTAGAGGAAATACACATGATCTTTTTTATAAGGAAGTGATGGTGTATAAAATATGGGCGTTATCCAATGAAATGGATGGAAAATCATAAAATACAATGATATGTGTAGGGAAAATATGAAATCATCAATTAGTAATCCGAATGGAAAGGATTACATAGCCTATATAGGATGTAGTATGTCGAAATCAATAACCTAAACATAGTATGAATAAAATGCAGGGGAAACAAACCTGATATGAAGGAGAGAAATCGATAGAGATAGTCTACAGGGCTTCATGGAAGGAAAAGAACACCATGGGAACTATTTACCATCTTCCTACATTTTTGAACACAATAGACAGCATGTTCCTGCATTTTGCAACACAGTAGACACTATCTTCCTGAATTTTGCAACACAATAGACAACATACAAAGAATCTCTTCTGATTGTGATGTATATAAAATTATGTGTGGGTATACTTGATCTTACCTTATTGATTCTCCCAAACGGTGGATGTGTGAATTTTGTGGGGAGAGTTTTTTTTGGGTTATAGTAGTCAATGTATTTGTTTTTTTTCAGAATAGACGACAGATCTGGGACATTTCTCTAAAAACAAAAAACCAACTTTATTAGTAATATTAAACGAATGTAATAACAATGTTGACATAATTTAAGAATCAATATATTATCTTATGAATTTTTATGGATCCTCATAGAATTTAAGGAATACCTTCTTTAATTAGGCACTACTGGAAGAACCTGGTCATGAGTGAAAAAAATTATAATATAGTTATAGTGTTTATTCCTTTCGTTCCGAAATCATTAATGAAGAGAAAACACAAATAGTGAATAATATAAATCAATAGACTTACCAAAGGTTGACCTAGTAATCTACTATGGCTACTTTTAATTAATGTATTTCTGTCATTCCGTAATACAAGAAAGATTTGGAACTGTTTTCTGAAAGAAAAAATCTTCCATATTAGTAATACTAAACTTCTACAATCATATAGATGACATGATTTAAGAATAACTATATAATGTTATGCTTTTATATGGGTCATGGTTGAATTTAGTGAATATATTTTTCAATATCATTATTTTCATCCAATATATACATTTCTTATCTAATTTCCTGAATACCTAATTTTTATGGAAGAATAGATAATCACAATATCATAGTTTCTTAGAAATGGTAGGATATAGTATCATTAATGAAATAAGTACCTCAAAAATAAACACCACACAAAGTGAATCATTATTATTTTTGACTTATGTACATATAAAGTTGTAATGGATTGAAGCAGTACTTCAAAAAGATTAATCTAGAAACACATAAACATGACTTACAGAAGTACAAGAAATAGTGAAGTTATAAATAAATTAACAATAAGAAACAACTACCATGAATAAAAGACCTTCCTCAAAAATATAATCCACTGTGAATACATTTGTTAGTTAGGCTTCACTGCTACACATGCACTACTACACATGTTGATATAACATAGTTCTGAAATGAATAACAAAGTTGTATTAATTTCAAAAATTGATAAACAAAAGTTACATATTTAGCAGCCTTCTCTATACAAGAAACTGTGAAGTTATGAAAAAATTATCTTTAAGAACCTACTGTCATGAATAAAATAACGATATCAAAAATATAAACCACAATGAATACATTGGTCAGTTAGGCTTCACTGCTACACATGTACTACTACACATGCTGATATAACATAGTTCTAAAATGAATAACATGGTGGTCAAATGGAGTTTGTGTGGTGATGTGGCTAGATAAAACAGTTCACAGAGATAAATATTATGAAAATGAGTAGTAAAACATACAGAATGAGTGTTATCAACTGTAAAAAATTATTCCAGATCCAATCACTGGATATTCTATCAACTTTATAGATATCCTGAATGTATAGGAAGATTTATTGATTTATATAGATGGGGATTAGGTTAACATTACACTCCATATCCATCATCCTTGACGTTGTTGATCATGCATAAAGCTGTTGATCGTTATTCGTACAAGGTAACATCATTTGGACTGTATATAATCCATTCATGATAGTCATTCACGACAAATGGTTTTGAGAACAATGTAACAATATGTCAGTTTCTTTGAAATAGCAGGATATAGAGACATGAACTTAACTACCTCAAAAAAAATAATCCACATTAAATGAATCATTATTTTTTAAACTGATATACATCTAGTGCGGTCATGAATAAAATCACTACTTCAAAATGAATAATCCATTACAATTCTAAACATGAAAAACAGAAGTACATGGAATAGTGGTTTTGTGAATAAAAGAACAATAATAAACTCCTTTCATGAATACATGAATTACATAAATATATAAAACACATAGAATACCTTGGTCTTTTAGTCACTTCACTGCTAATCATCTAGTGCTATCAAGTTGATATAACACAGTTTTGAAAAGAATAACACAGTTTTCCAATGGACTTGGTGTGCCCATCTAGATGGAAAAATATATCATTTTAAACATGCATTTTACTTGACCCATTAACTCGTTTGGGAATTTATTAAACATGGAATAATATAATATTTTGTCAAATAATTATTAGCCATTAATTAAATAAATAAATATTATGTTTAAAAAAATAATCAATAATTATTTATTTTAATTTTAAATTTTAAAAATAAATATTTACATCAATATTTTTAATATAATGGTTAATAAATATTTATTTACATATTAGAAACTAAATATTTATTCATTTATTAGTAACTAAATATTTACCAATTTTTCAATGTTCATGAATGTATTTTTTTTCTATTACATAAATTATATTTTCATAACATTTATTATAATAATTTTTTGTTACAATTTTACCATGAATGATTAATGTTATCAAATGTCAGTATTTCGTGATTTTGAATATTCTTGATCATCTTCATATATTATGTGAAAATATTTTTTTAAATATCATTATAATTTTATAATATCATGAGTAATAGTGAATAGATTTTTATAATTCATATTTCATATTAATGATAAGATTTTTACCAAACATTTATTAAACTACATTAATGTCAAAATTAATTTCTATAATGGTCAACTTTCTTCCCAAAAATGTGGTATGATTGGTGTTCTAGAAATATTTTATTGTTTATATTGTTTTACTGTTTTTTATTTATTATACCATAAATACAATATTATAAATTGGATACTGAAAAAGATGTCCCTTTCGATACACAATACATTTATTTACATTACATTACAATAAATTGAAGTATAAAATTATTTTTTAATGGTCTAAAAGATAGCCAAATTTGGTTCAATAATTATGGAATTCAGAAATTTCTAGAATTGAAAGTAATTTTTCTAATTCAATGATATATTTTTTTATATACATTAGAATATAACATAAATTATTAAATTTACAATCTATGAATATATCTAAATTTAATTCAATTGAAATAAAATCTAAAAACCATTTATAAATTTTAAAATATCCGCAGTGTTATATAATATTATGAACTTTTATGGTGCTTTTAGTTTATGGATTCTTTTTTTTAGAATATCGGGATTAATATAAGTCAAATTGAATAATGTACTGATCCATTTATGTTATAATGAGAGTATATACATTTAATTTGTTAGATGAAAATCAGAATATGATATTAAAAATGATAAAAAACTAATAAAAGTATATGTTGACAATGCTTTTGTATAAAATGAAGAATTATTCATCATCTCAATCTTCCAGAGTTGAAATGAAATATATTTATCACATATTTTATATTAATTTATCAACCGTCATTATTGTATATCACATGTTATATATATATATATTTAATTAACTATTTTTTGTATTATACATATACATCAATAAATAAATAAATAAATAAATATATATATATATATATATCATTTCCCTATATATATAAGTATAGTAATCCATTTTTTTCCTCCAAAATATTCAATACCTCTAGCATATGAACTACTATGGCTTCCTAACTTTTTATTACATATCTTTTCATTACATTTTTCAAATATAAGAACATTAATGTATAGTGTCATGGAAGAAATATACATAATACATGGAAACATATAACATTTTTTTAATACTATTGAAAGGATTCATGAATGTTTAATCATAAGAATAATTACATCATCTCATATCATGTGAACATACATCAAAGTAAAGGGTGGTCATAATCCCTAGAAAGGTAAAATAAGGAAAACATGTAACATTTGAACTTGGGAGAATACAATAAGAACATGAAGAAATATCATAAAGGTATGATAAGAGATATATTAGGATAACAATAACATGAATAATTTTTGGAAAATGTAGATAAAAAATTTAATTTAGTCATTCATAAGAATATCACCAAGTTCCATCCCCAAGGTGTCATAAATATTTCCAAGGTTATTAGCCAATGTATTATAAAAAATATCATCTCTATGGATTTATATCAATACCCAATTTATTTGAGAGATGATAAGGTGAAACCAAAATATTTATTTATTTCCATGCTATCCACATATATTATATTCATACATTTCATAAATAACCCATATAGAATATACAAAATTGGTTTCATATCAAAATCGTGATGTTTTAATAAGTTCTTACAAACATGATCATTATTCCATTTATAACACATGGAAAGGGGATGAGGGTATTATGAATGTGTATTATTAAACAATTTATCATTTTTATTTCATGAAGAATTACTATATATATTTAAATATGTTTGGTTATTGACATTAATAAAATAAGGTATTTTCATTAGAAAAAGAGAGATATTTTGAGACGAAAATTATCCATCATAACAACTATGCTACATGGTATTATAAAATGTTAAATGAGAGGGGAAATTAATCACCCATTCATTAATGACTGATAATACAATATAGGTACATAATAATATTAAAATAGGTATATGTTATAGAAACATGAAATACATAATCCAAAAAGAGAACATGAAAGGAAATGAGAAGTTTTGAATTCCCTTACCTTGAAGAGTAACATATAAAACACTAATATCGGGACATTGAGGGATTGAGGACACATTATAAGGGCTCCTTTGGAAGAAAAAATATAAAATAATTGAAGAAGATAATTTATTAAGGAAATAAAATTAATTAATTTCTTACTATTTATTTTAAAATAGACAGTGTGTTTTTATTAATTTTCATGGACACCTCATCGTTTGTATTAAGAAAACTGTGGTCTTTCCCATTGTATTTGCCCATGGTTTTGGCCAAATGGGACACCTAATATAATATTTTAATCCAAATGAGTAAAATAGAATTTTAAATTATGTATTACATCATTATGATTGCATAAAACACACCGAAAACACAACAACAATATTTTTACAATTCACTGAAAAACAAAAACATATATAAAAATCTCTTAAATTCACACCAACCTAATATAAATGTTATATATTCAAAAAATTAATCTCCATTTTTTTAAAATAATTTTCTAAATATGAAAATTTTAATTTTCTAGTAAATTCACTATTGTAACACCCCTAAGATTTCACAGTTCATTATTTCTTCAATGTAATTCAATAACATGCGCTACACGCAACACTAAGATTTAGTGCACCACAACTTACCAAACAACATGTTCAAAAGTTATTATGAATAATATTATCTGAATTTTGAATTTTATATATTCCATATTAAATTTAACATCAATATTATGTGTTTCATACACATAATATAAGAACATTTTTTTTCAAATAAAGGAAGTATTTATTGTAATATGAAATTTTACCACCTTTTAATAGAGAACCTTTTTTTAAATGAAACAATTTTAACTTTTATTTATTTAATATGAAAAAATAAACTTCTTCTTTAGAATCCGGACATAAAAATTTTGTTTTGAAATTTTTTGGTGTTTTTCTGATAACATTCATATTTGTGTGAATAGGGAAAATTACTAAATATTATTTTAAAAAAACATTTTTAATAAAAATAATTTCTAGATTTAAATTATAAATTTTAATAGTTTGGAAGTATAATTAGGTTATATTTTTTTCATTTAATACATTTTAGGTCATAAAAATTAATTTCACACTTAAATTTTACATAAAAACATGTTAATCATTTGGTAGTTTTTACTTTTAAAAAACCCACTTTTTGGTTTTGACAATGGAAATTAATTTTATATTAAAAAATGCATCTTATATATATTGAATTTAGTAAAATAGAGTTAATTTTTGTATTTATAATATCAAGATTATCTTAGGGTGAGTTTTTGTTATTTTTCTGAAAACATTCATATTTTTGATGATTAGTTAAAGACATTGGGTTGCGGTTTAAAATCAACATTTTATTTAAATAATTATTTATATTATTAAAATTTATTAAAATTTAAAATATATAAATAATACCTATATTAGTTAAATTTAATTCATTTGAGTCATTTTAAAATATGTTTAGATATATGAATTTACTGAACTTTTTACCCACTTTTACCAACCTTCTAGGAGCATTTGAAAATTTTCATAAAACATAATTTTACGACTTATATGTGTTGATTTTAAAAAATACAAGAGACATGGATAAAATCATTATTTAAAATTTAGTTCAGTAAGGTGAATGTAATTTTTGGACAATATAAACTTTAATCTGTTATTTACCATGGTTAAAAGTAAATAGGGAAATTGAGGGTAAAATGATATTATAATTACCCTAAAAATGTCCTAATTCTATTGGATAAGTGTCATTTGACAAAAAGAAACCTTAGGAATAAAATATAATCCTCTTTGGTCAAATTTGATTAGATTAGGACATATATTATTCACTTATTTAAAAAGTGTTAAAAGTGTTAAATTCAATGTTTAATAACAAAACCATTTTTAATATAGGGTTACACACAATATAAATTCGAATATAAAAAATCATTAGAAATATAAAATGATTTTCTACATAATGGTATTTTATTTATAATTTTATAAATTAAATAATTTAATTTATTTCGAACACAATGATGATGCGGTAATTACCTTGTAATTGAAATATTAAAAAAATGATATTATAAATATCTAAATTTTTTTAAATTTACACTTATAATGAATTATAATAATTTTATAGGTAAATATGAAATGTCAGGTTTTATTAGATAAATTGTTATGGAAGTGATAAGGTAGTTATGACTTCCACAAAAATAAAATACTAAATAGTTTTAAAATTGACATAAATTAATTTTTATAACAAATACTATATTATTGGTTGATATAATTTTCCTAAAAATAAAAGGATCAGTAAAAGGGAATCAATAATATTATATAGGTAATTAACGAACTACATGAAGATATACTATATGTTTAGAGTAATTTTATTAACTATATAGTGAAATAATACAAGAAGACACAATAAACATTACACTACTAAAAATAATTCTAATTCAAACGGTTTTGGGAAAACTATTGGTATAGTTCACTAATTTGGACCTTTACCAACGGTTTGGCCATAACTGTTGGTATAGGTCACTTATATGGACCTATACCAACGATTAATCCAAAACCATTGGTATAGGTCCCAAAATAAAATAACCTATACTAACAGTTCTCAAAATCATTGGTACATGTCCTTACCAATGGTTTTGAGAACCGTTGGAATAGGTACATGTATTTTCAATCGAATCTTCTTACATAGGACATTAAATAAATCAAAATTTAAAATATGTATTATAATACATATATATATTTAGGAAATTATGTTCACAATAGTAAGTTAGGTTAGTGGTTAAGTCATTCAATAACAAACGGGAGGTGCTGGGTTCAAAACCAACAGAATGATTATTTTTTGAATTACATATACCAACGGTTTTATAGAAACTTTGGTATAGATATTCATATTACTTATACCAACGGTTTTCAAAATAGTTTGTATTGACCTATCCCCATGACATACCTGGAAATGGTTTACCAAAATGTTGGTATAGGCTACACCAATGGTTTGAAGGCCTGTACCAACAGTTCCAAACAATTGGTATTCGGTATTTTCCCAGTTGTGTTAAACTATTTAACTGAGAGTAAAATCTAAAATATATGTTTAAAGTAGTAACCTAAACTTCTCTCAAACCTATTTTTTAGGGGATTGTGACCCATTACCACTAGGCTCAAAATAAATTCATTTGGAGCCATTATAAAATGAATATGATTGAAAAATACATTGATATTTTAATCATTTCCTAAAGTGACCAACAACCCTCTTATAAAAGGGCACTTACACTTACTCAAAATGTCACCTAAAATCCATTTTATTGCCCAAACCCCACCCAAATATCCTCCCAATATCCCTCACAAAAACGTAGAGTCAATACTTTTATAAGAAATCCAACCTAAGGAGCCCATTTGATCAACTCAAAATGAAACACCTGAAGAAGAGGTAATAATTTCACCACCCTCTTCCAAGATCATTTTTCTTGCACATCCTCTATCTATTTTTTCCATACCAATATAATAACTATAGTACCTCTTACATACTATTATGTTATTAAAAATATTTTACAACAATATTCATTATTCAATCCATCCCATAAAGGAAAAAGTCACCATACGTGCAAATGTACGGCTTACCATCTCCACGTCGTGGTGTAATTTGTTATTCAGACACTTCATTATTTGGATGTGTATAATAATGAGTATAACTGATGTAAATAATAAATAAAAAATTTTAATTATTTGATGTATTTGATATACCTTCGAATTATATATTATTTTACCACCAATATAATGATATGGTCCTTCGTGTGTACATACAGATTACCATCTCCACGACGCGATGAGTTTCATTTCCATGTTCACCATTCAATGATGATTATAAAAATATATATTATTAATAAGTTAGTAATATATGAAATAATAATTCTAATGGATATATATATATCTTTACTTACAAATATCTCAATCACTTACTTTCATTCAATAAGATATGAAAACACAAACAATGTTAATGAGTACGTACGGCCTACCATCTCCATAAACGATGTATTCCATTCCATATAACTATCTTCTAAACATATTTATATTATATTATATATAAATATATATATTATGTATAAATTATTTTTATATTCTAGAAATAATTAAAGCATGATCTAAGTGATACGGTAAATAAAAACATGTTAAAACAAGTACGACAAAGAAAGTCATTATTAACTGAAATATTAATTTAACATGGAAATCATTATTAAAAGGCTTTTATAAAGTCATAAATGAATAATTTATGAAATAATAAATATTAATACGGTTCTGGTATAATATAATAACATACTATGGTCATTATAAATGAGGTTAAACATACCCTTGACCAATTGAAAGTACATGGAAATGGTTAATTCCTCAATCTCATTAATATCTGAGATTGTTTATGAGTAAGTATTTAATAGGACATATTTATCATCAATATACAAATTTCATAGAATTGATTTCATAAACAATCTTTTATGGTCTTTATAGAAGGGTCTATTTGTAACACCACAGGTAAATAAAGAATATGACATTTCATATTTATCCATATTTGTGAATAAAATATTTAAATGACTTTAAAGGGGACGCTATGCTCGATGGTGTACCCAACACGCAACAACGAGTTTCTTGGGAATCTTACGTTGCACTCTAATAATAAAATAATATTATTTTAAATGGTAGTTAACATGTAGCCGTTGTAATGGAGGGAATGGATATAAATAACTAAAATATGAATATATATGTTTTTAAATGTTTTTACATTTATCCAATAAAAGTTAAAGGCTTAAAATACGGAAAGAATTCAATTTTAGGCGTATATGCCCTAGTTTTCACTAAAGGTTCACTTATCGACTTTTAATGGAGAACCGTCATTAAATATAGTTTTGCTCACTCTTATAAATTCTATTGGACCAAATAAAACTCTTCTTAAGAATCGGGACATCAAAATTTACTTTGTGTAAATTTTTGGTATCTTTCCGATAATGTTCATTTTTTTTAATGAATAGTGTAAAATGTTGTATTTTAATTCAAAACCTCTTTTTAATCTAATTTATTTATATGATTATAGTATATTTTGAATTGGTTTTAAAGTGAAATTAGAAAATATTTTTACCATTAAATCCAATAGTGGTCGTTGGAATTAATTTCACTTTGAAATCAGACTTAAACTACTGTCAATCTTTTGATACTTATTGTTTTATAAAAACACGCTATTTGTTCTGACAGTGGGAATTAATTATTAAAGTAATTAATGTGACTAATATGTTTTTATTTTTGTAAAACGGACTTCATTTTTGAATTTGGAATATCAAATATAGCTTAGGGTGAAGTTTTGGTATTTTTCTGAAAAACTCCAATTTTTGATGAATAGTGAATCCACTAAGTGGTAATCAAGCAAACTGATTTTTCAGTTAACTGAAAGTTTACCACTAATGTGTATTGAATTTTGAAAATCCGACATACACGATTGTCATTAGTATGAAAAATTTGGTTCAATGGGATGAAAATAATTTTTTGGTGAATAGTAACTTATTAAGTTTTTAATCGCGATTAG
Organism: Viscum album; assembly: GCA_963277665.1. Lineage (NCBI taxonomy): Eukaryota > Viridiplantae > Streptophyta > Magnoliopsida > Santalales > Viscaceae > Viscum > Viscum album. The sequence continues at coordinate 278,975,628 of OY728126.1, forward strand.
TGGTAATTAGTGTAATTTGAGGTAAAAATGATATTATAAGAATGTTAAAACACCATGACACTTGTCCTACACCTATTGGGTGAGTCATGGCCGACCAAGACAAGCCATGGGCCAACTTGGGGACCCCATGGATCCACTTTGGTTGGGAAATGACATAAATAACTTTTTATTTAATGTAAAAGTAAAAATGACACAAACATGATATGTTCTACTAAAACAATTTTTAAGTGGGGTTACACAAGTCCAAATTTTGATTATAAATAGTCATTGGAATGATAAAAAGAGTTCCTACATCATAGTAGTTTTTTTAATAATTTTTTGACATTAAATAAATTTAATTATTTATGACATAATAATGATGCAGCGATGACATCATTATTTGACGATTTAAATAAAATGGAAAGATAATGTAAAATATATGAACTAAACATGTCCAAAACTTATTTGATGAGTGTATTTCGAAGCCTTATCACCTTATCCACGAATTATATCAATGTGGGACGTTTTAAAACCGAAACACATTTTCAAATAAAGTAATATTTCTTTACTTTCCAAAAGTGCCCCTCCTCTCCTCTTATAAAAGGCCCCCACCTCTACCTCATTTCACACACCCCTCAAGCCTTTGGCTCTACCAAACCCTGCCCATTTACTCTATACACATCCCTCTACTCATCCTAGAGGATTCCCTTTGGGCATAATCCGTTCAAAGGAAGCCTTTAGGCTCAAATCAAAAGGAGTTACACTTTTAAAGGTAATTCATTCTCTCATGTTCATTTGTTTTATTTTACTTCTCCAACCCCATAAACTTTTTTTATTTATTTCATTTGTAACAACACCAGTATCTTCAATATACTATTATGTTGTTATAATATTTATTCGAGCTACACTCTCACACAACTACATCAAATGGTTAAAGAACATACGGTTTCCGTGGATGACGAATTTCTACCTCCCGAAACGATGATTGTTCAACATTCTTTTAAAACCTTCAAAGGTGGCCATTATGATGTCACTATTTTTATATATGATATATCATATGTTTATGTTTTACTTATGCTTCTGTATTTTTCATTTCTGTCCCACCTTTATGGATTCCATTATGGGTATACACGATATCTTCATTTTAGGAAGTGCGGACTACCGCCCCCTCAAAGTGATGTGATTCGTTAATACCATATGTGGGATGTATAAAGGATGGAACTATGATATTATATATGATATTATAATGGAATTATAATATACCTTTATATCATTATTATTCCATTATATAAAATACAAAATAGAAATGAAAGTAGCGTTCATGCGTACATGCGGCTTACCGTCTCCCTGAATGGTGCATTTCATTTCTTACCTCTAAATGATTATGTAATGTTATAAATTAATGAATGTACTGGATATATATGAAATATATGATATCTACATCATGAATAAAATTCTGGATATAATAAACATTTGGCCACACGAACAACATGTAATTGTAACAAGTCCACTTTCAACTTAGGAACCAAACATCGGAAAAAAAATATTATTAACTTAAATGATTACATAATGTATATGACATGGTAATAAGTGATATAAAAGTAATAATGAACTTGAAAAATTTTCTTAAGGAAGTAAAAATTAACTCAAGTTTATTATTCAGGATATTAAAGAACGATCGAGTCAAGTCGGACCCGAGGTAAGGGATCCTACAACTCTCTTTCTTTTTAAGTACACTCTTTTATGTCATTCCTTTTAAGCTCATATTTCTTATAATTGGGATGTTATTTTATATTAATCCTATTGTACTTATTATGTTCATATGATGAGAGACCCTATTTCCTGTCATCAATCCATTTTGGAAGTTTTGAGTGGTGTCGTTAGGCTGCCGAATTTTCGTAAGGGATTTTTCATCTCACTTTTATTTTCGTGAGATTTATGCTACATTCGCCAAAAATTCCATTGAGTGGTGTATGTACTGCCCATTATTATACACTTTGTGTAATATACTTTCGTTTATGAGTATTTACATCAATGACCTATTGTCTTTCTTTCATGGGGTGTATGTTTTGAAAGATACCCAAGTCGGTAAGGGAACCTTTCACCCTCCTCTTTATTAAAAGACTTCTTTTATTGGGTCTTTTAATTTACATATTTTTATGTTGGGATATGTTCTCATACATCCTTATTGATGTAAATTTTATGTCCAAGTGATGAGATACACTTTTAATCTCTCATCAACTCATTTTGATGTGATGCCGTTAGGCTGTCAAAGGAACTTTTTAACCCAATTTCGATTTCTTTGGGTTCAACTTGTAGTCATTGAATATGTCATCCATTGAATATGTGTGATTGACCTTTTATTGTTTTACAATTAATATACACTTATATTGTGTGTGTATATATTTTTCACACATATTTTTGAGATTTATTTGTCATTAATTTAAGGATACCTTCTTTATAAGGGATTTCATCACATTTGACAAATCTATTGAGGGTTCATTGTTGTTATTCACCAATTCACTCTTATATGGTGTATATACTGTCCTTTGGAGTATTATATCATGAATCCTTTTATTCTCATGATATTATAAAGTTCTGAATAAATGTTATCCTTTGATTATTGTATTCAAGTGTCTCTAATTTTGGTAAAACCTCTTTAACCAAAATATCGTTTTAAATATTTTAATGATTTGTTCTTATTAATATCCATGTTTTCAAAATGGTATTAAGGATTTATTTATATGGATATTAATGGTTTCAAATGTTAAAAGCTTCAAGGTGGTATGGGACACTTTGATTCAAATATCTCTTTATTAAATGTTTTAAATGGTTTTGGAAATGGTTTCTTTTTGAATGGATTCATTATTTCAATATCCTAAAATGTTATATTATGATTGAAATGTGGAAATGTTATGTTTCCTTTATTCATGTTTATGTGATACGATTATGTTATGGTTCTTGGGCATTGTTATGAAGAACGGGTGGTTCCGTTATAAACTAAGGGCGGGTGAGCCCGATATAGCTCTCCAATGCATTGGGTAATGCGAAGGAGTGAAACGTTAAGGTTTCTCCGAAGAGATTTAGGGAATATACTGTGATGGGTATTCCAAACGTAACCAAGAGGGTTACTCACCAAGTAAGAATGTTATGAATGCCTCAAGTTACCTTTATGTCTTATGATTTCTATGATTTATTCATGATTTGATATGCCTATGTTTTATGGGTAAAGTATGATTTCATTCTTATGTATACATGTACTCATGTTTCCTTTCCATATCTATATATCCCTTACTGAGCTTTTTATGCTCATCCCAAGTTTTTGAAATGTTTTTCACAGGTCAAGGGAAGGGTACATGATGTGATGATAGTGTCAAGGATGTGTCAAGAAAGAATCCATGTTTTATTTTAAATATGTTTCCGTTGATGGGAAGAATGAATACTGTCTTTTATGTAACCACTTTGTTTAAATGTGGAATGTAATGCAAGTTTCATGATCTAATTCGCTAAAAACTCTAAACCTGAAAAGATCCTCAATGTGTAATCTTGTAATAACTCAAGATTAAGTAAGGTTTAAGGCTGGGGCCTTATAGTTGGTATCAAAGGTAGGTTTAGATTACTTTAGAGGTTATGGTATTCTTTAAGCATAAGTGACATTACCATAATGGTTAGGATTTCAGAAAGAGTCCTAGTTTTTGATAAAGTGAATGAGTAAGTGTATCTTAGTGTTTACCTTCCTCATTAGTATATGATGGTTTTGTTGATATACTCACATTGACATTTCTATTTTTAGTGAATGGATGGATCTAGCAGGCACCAAAGAGTCAACAGGTTTGAAGGAAACTATGGTGGTTCTCTGATTAAGATACTAGATAAAATGGAGGATTCAATGAGGAAACTCGTGGTTGTTCTAAACCAAATATCAAGGAGTCATGATCGACCACTTCAACCTTCGTGAGTTCTCTAATGCATCATGTAGGAGATGGCCAACTAGATGTGGAAATTCAGGTAATAATTATTAAGGTAACCATTAGGGTTTATATGATACTTAATTTTTAGGTAATTTTGGGTTACTCTATGATATGATGGAAAATGAAAGGAATGAGACAAACTTGAGGTTAAAATATGTTATGATTATTCTTGAAGATTTTTTTCTCATTTTGGGGAATGTTTTAAGAATTATATAGTTTTGGAGAAAGGATAACATGCAGACCGTGTGACTACCCGTCGCGTCGGACAAAGCTGTGGGAATCGAACCCACAACCAAAGTGCGACTGGTATTTATCGCCTACCATTGGACTACGTGAAGTCCCTGGTTAGTTTGGCTGATTCTTTCTAGTTATATGATTTTATGAATTAAGAGTAAGTTGATTTTGGGTTATTTATGAAAATTATTAACCTATCTTGGAGGATATGTGATTTGGTTAATTACTTTTCAATACGAGACTTTAGGGGCAACTGATGTTGTTTGGAGATAAATGTTACGATTTAACTTGGAAGACTATGTGACTAAATCCTTCAAATATTTGGGTTTCAATCTTATATTGGATTACTTTGAAGAATTTTATGGACAAATTGTTTATCGGATGATCCTCGTTGAACTTTGGGTTTTGTTGGACAAATTTTGGAGATTAAGCATAGATTTTCTTTTTAAAGGGTTATCCTTTTCTGGATTATCTGACCTTGTATTAACCTTTTTGGTTTTGGTTTTGGTTAAATCCTAAAGACATGGAAAGTATATAGTTCTCTTTTGTGGATTAGGTGATTCTCTAGAAGTTGATTATAGTACTCATTATTTGAACAAGTCTTCCTAAATAGTCGCCTTTTGGAGAAAATATGAGTTTGTGTAAGGAATCTAATAAAAGTTGAGAGTCAACATGATAAGTTATTATGTTTCCTTATGAATAAATTCCTCAATAAAAAGTAACTTAAAACAAAAATGTTGTCTATTAACTTTTCCTACTGGGGAATCGAATACCGTTTAACCCATCACAAGTTTGTGATTTTCTCTTGGTTAACTTTCTCATAAACATGTTTTCTATCACTCTCAATCAGAACATGACCCTTTGTTTTTTCTCCATGTCCATATTTTCATACTTGGAATCCTAGTATGGGTTAACTCGGGTGACCTTTGTACTTATCTTTCTTTATTTTAATGTGTTTGTTTTACCGACTTTTGTTCCGATGTGGGACTTTCAAGGATGTTTCCAAGCGCAATTTTAAAATTGCGAGGACGCAATTCCCAAAAGGGGGAAGGATGTAACACCCCAGGTAAATAAAGAATATGACATTTCATATTTATCCATATTTTTTAATAAAATATTTAAATGACTTTAAAGGGGACGCTATGCTCGATGGCGTACCCAACACGCAACAACGAGTTTCTTGGAAATCTTACGTTGCACTCTAATAATAAAATAATATTATTTTAAATGGTAGTTAACATGTAGCCGTTGTAATGGCGGGAATGGATATAAATAACTAAAATATGAATATATATGTTTTTAAGTGTTTTTACATTTATCCAATAAAAGCTAAAGGCTTAAAATACGGAAAGAATTCAATTTTAGGCGTATATGCCCTAGTTTTCACTAAAGGTTCACTTATCACCTTTTAATGGAGAACCGTCATTAAATATAGTTTTTTTCACTCTTATAAATTCTATTGGACCAAATAAAACTCTTCTTAAGAATCGGGACATCAAAATTTACTTTGTGTAAATTTTTGGTATCTTTCCGATAATGTTCATTTTTTTTAATGAATAGTGTAAAATGTTGTATTTTAATTCAAAACCTCTTTTTAATCTAATTTATTTATATGATTATATTATATTTTGAATTGGTTTTAAAGTGAAATTAGAAAATATTTTTACCATTAAATCCAATAGTGGTCGTTGGAATTAATTTCACTTTGAAATCAGACTTAAACTAGTGTCAATCTTTTGATACTTATTGTTTTATAAAAACACGCTATTTGCTCTGACAGTGGGAATTAATTATTAAAGTAATTAATGTGACTAATATGTTTTTATTTTTGTAAAACGGACTTCATTTTTGAATTTGGAATATCAAATATAGCTTAGGGTGAAGTTTTGGTATTTTTCTGAAAAACTCCAATTTTTGATGAATAGTGAAACCACTAAGTGGTAATCAAGCAAACTGATTTTTCAGTTAAATGAAAGTTTACCACTAATGTGTATTTAATTTTGAAAATCCGACATACATGGTTGTCATTAGTATGAAAAATTTGGTTCAATGGGATGAAAATAATTTTTTGGTGAATAGTAACTTATTAAGTTTTTAATCGCGATTAGTGGTAATTAGTGTAATTTAAGGTAAAAATGATATTATAAGAATGTGAAAACACCATGACACTTGTCCTACACCTATTGGGTGAGTCAAGGCCGACCACGACAAGCCATGGGCCAACTTGGGGACCCCATGGATCCACTTTGGTTGGGAAATGACATAAATAACTTTTTATTTAATGTAAAAGTAAAAAGGACACAAACATGATATGTTCTACTAAAACAATTTTTAAGTGGGGTTACACAAGTCCAAATTTTGATTATAAATAGTCATTGGAATGATAAAAAGATTTCCTACATCATAGTAGTTTTTTTTAATAATTTTTTGACATTAAATAAATTTAATTATTTATGACATAATAATGATGCAGCGATGACATCATTATTTGACGATTTAAATAAAATGGAAAGATAATGTAAAATATATGAACTAAACATGTCCAAAACTTATTTGATGAGTGTATTTCGAAGCCTTATCACCTTATCCACGAATTATATCAATGTGGAACGTTTTAAAACCGAAACACATTTTCAAAAAAAGTAATATTTCTTTACTTTCCAAAAGTGCCCCTCCTCTCCTCTTATAAAAGGCCCCCACCTCTACCTCATTTCACACACCCCTAAAGCCTTTGGCTCTACCAAACCCTGCCCATTTACTCTCTACACATCCCTCTACTCATCCTAGAGGATTCCCTTTGGGCATAATCCTTTCAAAGGAAGCCTTTAGGCTCAAATCAAAAGGAGTTACACTTTTAAAGGTAATTCATTCTCTCATGTTCATTTGTTTTATTTTACTTCTCCAACCCCATAAACTTTTTTTATTTATTTCTTTTGTAACAACACCAGTATCTTAAATATACTAGGATGTTGTTATAAGATTTATTCGAGCTACACTCTCACACAACTACATCAAATGGTTAAAGAACATACGGTTTCCGTGGATGGCGAATTTCTGCCTCCCGAAACGATGATTGTTCAACATTATTTTAAAACCTTCAAAGGTGGCCATTATGATGTCACTATTTTTATATATGATATATAATATGTTTATGTTTTACTTATGCTTCTGTATTTTTCATTTGTGTCTCACCTTTATGGATTCCATTATGGGTATACGCGATATCTTCATTTTAGGAAGTGCGGACTACCACCCCCTCAAAGTGATGTGATTCGTTAATACCATATGTGGGATGTATAAAGGATGGAACTATGATATTATATATGATATTATAATGGAATTATAATATACCTTTATATCATTATTATTCCATTATATAAAATACAAAATAGAATTGAAAGTAGCGTTCATGCGTACGTACGGCTTACCGTCTCCATGAATGGTGCATTTCATTTCTTACCTCTAAATGATTATGTAATGTTATAAATTAATGAATGTACTGGATATATATGAAATATATGATATCTACAGCATGAATACAATTCTGGATATAATAAACATTTGGCCACACGAACAACATGTAATTGTAAGAAGTCCACTTTCGACTTAGGAACCAAACATCGGCAAAACAAATATTATTAACTTAAATGATTACATAATGTATATGACATGGTAATAAGTGATATAAAAGGAATAATGAACTTGAAAAATTTTATTAAGGAATTAAAAATTAAGTCAAGTTTATTATTCAGGATATTAAAGAACGATCGAGTCAAGTCGAACCCGAGGTAAGGGATCCTACAACTCTCTTTCTTTTTAAGTACACTCTTTTATGTCATTCCTTTTAAGCTCATATTTCTTATAATTGGGATATTATTTTATATTAATCCTATTGTAATTATTATGTTCATATGATGAGAGACCCTATTTCCTCTCATCAATCCATTTTGGAAGATTTGAGTGGCGTCGTTAGGCTGCCGAATTTTTGTAAGGGATTTTTCATCTCACTTTTATTCCCGTGAGATTTATGCTACATTCGCCACAAATTCCATTGAGTGGTGTATGTACTGCCCATTATTATACTCTTTGTGTAATATACTTTTGTTTATGAGTATTTACATCAATGACCTATTGTCTTTCTTTCATGGGGTGTTTGTTTTGAAAGATACCCAAGTCGGTAAGGGAACCTTTCACCCTCCTCTTTATTAAAAGACTTCTTTTATTGGGTCTTTTAATTTACATATTTTTATGTTGGGATATGTTCTCATACATCCTTATTGATGTAAATTTTATGTCCAAGTGATGAGATACACTTTTTATCTCTCATCAACTCATTTTGATGTGATGTCGTTAGGCTGTCAAGGGAACTTTTTAACCCAATTTCGATTTCTTTGGGTTCAACTTGTAGTCATTGAATATGTCATCCATTGAATATGTGTGATTGACCTTTTATTGTTTTACAATTAATATACACTTATATTGTGTGTATATATATTTTTCACACATATTTTTGAGATTTATTTGTCCTTAATTTAAGGATACCTTCTTTATAAGGGATTTCATCACATTTGACATTTCTATTGAGGGTTCATTGTTGTTATGCACCAATTCACTCTTATATGGTGTATATACTGTCCTTTGGAGTATTATATCATGAATCCTTTTATTCTCATGATATTATAAAGTTCTGAATAAATGTTATTCCTTGATTATTGTATTCAAGTGTCTCTAATTTTGGTAAAACCTCTTTAACCAAAATATCGTTTTAAATATTTTAATGATTTTTTCTTATTAATATCCATGTTTTCAAAATGGTTTTAAGTATTTATTTATATGGATATTAATGGTTTAAAATGTTAAAAGCTTCAAGGTGGTATGGGACACTTTGATTCAAATATCTCTTCATTAAATGTTTTAAATGGTTTTGGAAATGGTTTCTTTTTGAATGGATTCATTATTTCAATATCCTAAAATGTTATATTATGATTGAAATGTGGAAATTTTATGTTTCCTTTATTCATGTTTATGTGATACGATTATGTTATGGTTCTTGGGCATTGTTATGAAGAACGGGTGGTTCCGTTATAAACTAAGGGCGGGTGAGCCCGATATAGCTCTCCAATGCATTGGGTAATGCGAAGGAGTGAAACGTTAAGGTTTCTCCGAAGAGATTTAGGGAATATACTGTGATGGGTATTCCAAACGTAACCAAGAGGGTTACTCACCATGTAAGAATGTTATGAATGCCTCAAGTTACCTTTATGTCTTATGATTTCTATGATTTATTCATGATTTGATATGCCTATGTTTTATGGGTAAAGTATGATTTCATTCTTATGTATACATGTACTCATGTTTCCTTTCCATATCTATATATCCCTTACTGAGCTTTTTATACTCATCCCAAGTTTTTGAAATGTTTTTCACAGGTCAAGGGAAGGGTACATGATGTGATGATAGTGTCAAGGATGTGTCAAGAAAGAATCCATGTTTTATTTTAAATATGTTTCCGTTGATGGGAAGAATGATTACTGTCTTTTATGTAACCACTTTGTTTAAATGTGGAATGTAATGCAAGTTTCATGATCTAATTCTCTAAAAACTCTAAACCTGAAAAGATTTTCAATGTGTAATCTTGTAATAACTCAAGATTAAGTAAGGTTTAAGGCTGGGGCCTTATAGTTGGTATCAAAGGTCGGTTTAGATAACTTTAGAAGTTAGGGTATTCTTTAAGCATAAGTGACATTACCATAATGGTTAGGATTTCAGAAAGAGTCCTAGTTTTTGATAAAGTGAATGAGTAAGTGTATCTTAGTGTTTACCTTCCTCATTAGTATATGATGGTTTTTTTGATATACTCACATTGACATTTCTATTTTTAGTGAATGGATGGATCTAGCAGGCACCAAAGAGTCAACAGGTTTGAAGGAAACTATGGTGGTTCTCTGATTAAGATACTAGATAAAATGGAGGATTCAATGAGGAAACTCGTGGTTGTTCTAAACCAAATATCAAGGAGTCATGATCGACCACTTCAACCTTGGTGAGTTCTCTAATGCATCATGTACGAGATGGCCAACTAGATGTGGAAATTCAGGTAATAATTATTAAGGTAACCATTAGGGTTTATATGATACTTAATTTTTAGGTAATTATGGGTTACTCTATGATATGATGGAAAATGAAAGGAATGAGATAAACTTGAGGTTAAAATATGTTATGATTATTCTTGAAGATTTTTTTCTCATTTTGGGGAATGTTTTAAGAATTATATAGTTTTGGAGAAAGGACAACATGCAGACCGTGTGACTACCCGTCGCGTCGGACAAAGCTGTGGGAATCGAACCCACAACCAAAGTGCGACTGGTATTTATCGCCTACCATTGGACTACGTGAAGTCCCTGGTTAGTTTGGCTGATTCTTTCTAGTTATATGATTTTATGAATTAAGAGTAAGTTGATTTTGGGTTATTTATGAAAATGATTAACCTATCTTGGAGGATATGTGATTTGGTTAATTACTTTTCAATACGAGACTTTAGGGGCAACTGATGTTGTTTGGAGATAAATGTTACGATTTAACTTGGAAGACTATGTGACTAAATCCTTCAAATATTTGGGTTTCAATCTTATATTGGTTTACTTTGAAGAATTTTATGGAAAAATTGTTTATCGGATGGTCCTCGTTGAACTTTGGGTTTTGTTGGACAAATTTTGGAGATTAAGCATAGATTTTCTTTTTAAAGGGTTATCCTTTTCTGGATTATCTGACCTTGTATTAACCTTTTTGGTTTTGGTTTTGGTTAAATCCTAAAGACATGGGAAGTATATAGTTCTCTTTTGTGGATTAGGTGATTCTCTAGAAGTTGATTATAGTACTCATAATTTGAACAAGTCTTCCTAAATAGTCGCCTTTTGGAGAAAATATGAGTTTGTGTAAGGAATCTAATAAAAGTTGAGAGTCAACATGATAAGTTATTATGTTTCCTTATGAATAAATTCCTCAATAAAAAGTAACTTAAAACAAAAATTTTGTCTATTAACTTTTCCTACTGGGGAATCGAATACCGTTTAACCCATCACAAGTTTGTGATTTTCTCATGGTTAACTTTCTCCTAAACATGTTTTCTATCACTCTCAATCAGAACATGACCCTTTGTTTTTTCCTCCATGTCCATATTTTCATACTTGGAATCCTAGTATGGGTTAACTCGGGTGACCTTTGTACTTATCTTTCTTTATTTTAATGTGTTTGTTTTACCGACTTTTGTTCCGATGTGGGACTTTCAAGGATGTTTCCAAGCGCAATTTTAAAATTGCAAGGACGCAATTCCCAAAAGGGGGAAGGATGTAACACCCCAGGTAAATAAAGAATATGACATTTCATATTTATCCATATTTGTGAATAAAATATTTAAATGACTTTAAAGGGGATGCTATGCTCGATGGCGTACCCAACATGCAACAACGAGTTTCTTGGAAATCTTACGTTGCACTCTAATAATAAAATAATATTATTTTAAATGGTAGTTAACATGTAGCCGTTGTAATGGCGGGAATGGATAAAATAACTAAAATATGATTATATATGTTTTTAAATGTTTTTACATTTATCCAATAAAAGCTAAAGGCTTAAAATACAGAAAGAATTCAATTTTAGGCGTATATGCCCTAGTTTTCACTAAAGGTTCACTTATCGCCTTTTAATGGAGAACCGTCATTAAATATAATTTTTTTCACTCTTATAAATTCTATTGGACAAAATAAAACTCTTCTTAAGAATCGGGACATCAAAATTTACTTTGTGTAAATTTTTGGTATCTTTCCGATAATGTTCATTTTTTTAATGAATAGTGTAAAATGTTGTATTTTAATTCAAAACCTCTTTTTAATCTAATTTATTTATATGATTAGAGTATATTTTGAATTGGTTTTAAAGTGAAATTAGAAAATACTTTTACCATTAAATCCAATAGTGGTCGTTGGAAATAATTTCACTTTGAAATCAGACTTAAACTAGTGTCAATCTTTTGATACTTATTGTTTTATAAAAACACGCTATTTGCTCTGACAGCGGGAATTAATTATTAAATAAATTAATTTTACTAATATCTTTTCATTTTTGTAAAGCGGAATTCATTTTTGAATTTGGAATATCAAATATAGCTTAGGGTGAAGTTTTGGTATTTTTCTGAAAAACTCCAATTTTTGATGAATAGTGAAACCATTGAGTGGTAATCAAGCAAACTGATTTTTCCGTTAAATGAAAGTTTACCACTAATGTGTATTGAATTTTGAAAAGCCTACATACAGGGTTGTCATTAGTATGAAAAATTTGGTTCAATGGGATGAAAATAATTTTTTGGTGAATAGCAACTTATTATGTTTTTAATCGCGATTAGTGGTAATTAGTGTAATTTAAGGTAAAAATGATATTATAAGAATGTGAAAACACCATGACACTTGTCTTACACCTATTGGGTGAGTCATGGCCGACCAAGACAAGCCATGGGCCAACTTGGGGTCCCCATGGATCCACTTTGGTTGGGAAATGACATAAATAACTTTTTATTTAATGTAAAAGTAAAAATGACAGAAACATGATATGTTCTACTAAAACAATTTTTATGTGGGGTTACACAAGTCCAAATTTTGATTATAAATAGTCATTGGAAAGATAAAAAGATTTCCTACATCATAGTAGTTTTTTTATAATTTTTAGACATTAAATAAATTAAATTATTTATGACATAATAATGATGCAGCGATGACATCATTATTTGACGATTTAAATAAAATGGAAAGATAATGTAAAATCTATGAACTACACATGTCCAAAACTTTTTGGATGAGTGTATTTCTAAAACTTATCACCTTATCCACGAATTATATCAATGTGGGACCTTTTAAAACCGAAAAACATTTTCAAATAAAGTAATATTTCTTTACTTTCCAAAAGTGCCCCTCCTCTCCTCTTATAAAAGGCCCCCACCTCTACCTCATTTCACACACCCCTCAAGCCTTTGGCTCGGCCAAACCCTGCCCATTTACTCTCTCCACATCCCTCTCCTCATCCTAGAGGATTCCCTTTGGGCATAATCCTTTCAAAGGAAGCCTTTAGGCTCAAATCAAAAGGAGTTACACTTTTAAAGGTAATTCATTCTCTTATGTTCATTTGTTTTATTTTTCTTATCCAACCCCCTAAACTTTTTTGATTTATTTCTTTTGTAACAAAACCAGTACCTTCAATATACTAGGATGTTGTTATAAGATTTATTCTAGCTACACTCTCACACAACTACATCAGATGGTTAAAGAACATACGGTTTCCGTGGATGGCGAATTTCTGCCTCCCGAAACGATGATTGTTCAACATTCTTTTAACACCTTCAAAGGTGGCCATTATGATGTCATTATTTTTATATATGATATATATTATGTTTATGTTTTACTTATGCTTCTGTAGTTTTCATTTGTGTCTCACCTTTATGGCTTCCATTATGGGTATATGCGATATCTTCATTTTAGGAAGTGCGGACTCCCGCCCCCTCAAAGTGATGTGATTCGTTAATACCATATGTGGGATGTATAAAGGATGGAACTATGATATTATATATGATATTATACTGGAATTATAATATACCTTTATATCATTATAATTCCATTATATAAAATACAAAATAGAAATGAAAGTAGCGTTCATGCGTATGTACGGCTTACCGTCTCCATGAACGGTGCATTTCATTTCTTACCTCTAAATGATTATGTAAATTTATAAATTAATGAATGTACTGGATATATATGAAATATATGATATCTACATCATGAATACTATTATGTATATAATAAACATTTGGCAACACGAACAACATGTAATAGTAAGAAGTCCACTTTCGACTTAGGAACCAAACATCGACAAAACAAATATTATTAACTTAAATGATTACATAATGTTTATGACATGGTAATAAGTGATATAAAAGGAATAATGAACTTTAAAAATGTTCTTAAGGATGTATAAATTAACTCAAGTTTATTATTCAGGAGATTAAAGAACGATCGAGTCAAGTCGGACCCGAGGTAAGGGATCCTACAACTCTCTTTCTTTTTAAGTACACTCTTTTATGTCATTCCTTTTAAGCTCATATTTCTTATGATTGGGATGTTCTTTTATATTACTCCTACTGTAATTATTATTTTCATATGATGAGAGACCCTATTTCCTCTCATCAATCCATTTTGTAAGTTTTGAGTGGCGTCGTTAGGCTGCCGAATTTTCGTAAGGGATTTTTCATCTCACTTTTATTCCCGTGAGATTTATGCTACATTCGCCACAAATTCCATTGAGTGGTGTATGTACTGCCAATTATTCTACTCTTTGTGTAATATACTTTAGTTTATGAGTATTTACATCAATGACCTATTGACTTTCTTTCATGGGGTGTATGTTTTGAAAGATACCCAAGTCGGTAAGGGAACCTTTCACCCTCCTATTTATTAAAAGACTTCTTTTATTGGGTCTTTTAATTTACATATTTTTATGTTGGGATATGTTCTCATACATCCTTATTGATGTAAATTTTATGTCCAAGTGATGAGATACACTTTTTATCTCTCATCAACGCATTTTGATGTGATGCTGTTAGGATGTCAAGGGAACTTTTTAACCCAATTTCGATTTCTTTAGGTTCAACTTGTAGTCATTGAATATGTCATCCATTGAATATGTGTGATTGACCTTTTATTGTTTTACACTTAATATCCACTTATATTGTGTGTATATATATTTTTCACACATATTTTTGAGATTTATTTGTCCTTAATTTAAGGATACCTTCTTTATAAGGGATTTCATCACATTTGACATTTCTATTGAGGGTTCATTGTTGTTATGCACCAATTCACTCTTATATGGTGTATATAATGTCCTTTGGAGTATTATATCATGAATCCTTTTATTCTCATGATATTCTAAAGTTCTGACTAAATGTTATTCCTCGATTATTGTATTCAAGTGTCTCTAATTTTGGTAAAACCCCTTTAACCAAAATATCGTTTTAAATATTTTAATTATTTGTTCTTATTAATATCCATGTTTTCAAAATGGTTTTAAGGATTTATTTATATGGATATTAATGGTTTAAAATGTTAAAAGCCTCAAGGTGGTATGGGACACTTTGATTCAAAAATCTCTTTATTAAATGTTTTAAATGGTTTTGGAAATGGTTTCTTTTTGAATGGATTCATTATTTCAATATCCTAAAATGTTATATTGTGATTGAAATGTGGAAATGTTATGTTTCCTTTATTCATGTTTATGTGATACGATTATGTTATGGTTCTTGGGCATTGTTATGAAGAACGGGTGGTTCTGTGATAAACTAAGGGCGGGTGAGCCCGATATAGCTCTCCAATGCATTGGGTAACGCGAAGGAGTGAAACGTTAAGGTATCTCCGAAGAGATTTAGGGAATATACTGTGATGGGTATTCCAAACGTAACCAAGA
This sequence comes from Viscum album, assembly GCA_963277665.1. Taxonomy (NCBI): domain Eukaryota; kingdom Viridiplantae; phylum Streptophyta; class Magnoliopsida; order Santalales; family Viscaceae; genus Viscum; species Viscum album. The sequence continues at coordinate 278,991,317 of OY728126.1, forward strand.
GGGTTACTCCCCACGTAAGAATGTTATGAATGCCTCATGTTACCTTTATGTCTTATGATTTCTATGATTTATTCCTGATTTGATATGCCTATGTTTTATGGGTAAAGTATGATTTAATTCTTATATATACATGTACTCATGTTTCCTTTCCATATCTATATATCCCTTACTGAGCTTTTTATGCTCATCCCAAGTTTTTGAAATGTTTTTCACAGGTCAAGGGAAGGGTACATGATGTGATGATAGTGTCAAGTATGTGTCAAGAAAGAATCCATGTTTTATTTTAAATATGTTTCCGTTGATGGGAAGAATGAATACTATCTTTTATGTAACCACTTTGTTTAAATGTGGAATGTAATGCAAGTTTCATGAACTAATTCTCTAAAACTCTAAACCTGAAAAGATCCTCAATGTGTAATCTTGTAATAACTCAAGATTAAGTAAGGTTTACGGCTGGGGCCTTATATTATTTAACTATATCATCATTTTAAATATATTAAAAATTTATTTTCTGAAATCTTTTTAATTAATGTCTTTGTTTTCAAAATGATATTAAGGATTTATTTATATGGAAATCATTGTTTAAAAATGATAATTCCATTAAAATTTTCAAAGTGGTATCGAACACATTGATTCAAAAATGACTTTAAATATCTTCCTTTTAAAATTATTTGACTTTTAAATGTTTTAAAAAAAATAATGTGATATTTCTCTCTAATAGTTTTGATTTCATCTATGTAAACATCCTTCGATAGATTTTACGCTTGTTTGAAGTTGATTCTTTTTGACAAAAATATTACATATTGTATTAAATGTTTTGTGATATGTTTAACTATGGATGTGTCATTTTTATACTATTCATGGTTTATGGTTAATTTATTGACATTTTGTATGCTAGTTTTAAAAATAATGTTTATATTATGTTTTAACCTTTTGATTTGAAGAATTTATTGGACATAGAATGTGACGAGTGGAGCCTGATATAGAGCCTCGATGCATTGGTAGGTCACACAAGACAATTAGGCATGGAATTGGAAAAGGAAATTTACAATTTGATGTATTTTTTTGGCCAAGGCCATAATCATTTTAAAATGTTGTGGCTGAGGCCTTGAAAAAACGTTTCATAATGTCGCACATTATGCATTCCCTCATTATAAAAATAATATTGATGGTTTATGTGGTTATTTGACTAGTATAATACCAATTACTATGTTTTATTATAGCATATTTACTCATCTCATATTCCATCCATAACGTCTTCATGCTTATTATTTGTAAAGACATGTGTTTTCAATTATTCACTATGCCTAATGTTAATGTTATCTTCCCCTATATTAATTACCTTTACTTAGCATCTTAACTCACCACTTTTTTATGTCTTATTTTCCTAGGATTCCATGAAGTTTATTATAATTTATCTGTAGGGTTATGTAAAAGTAAATAATGGTGTTCTCAAGGAATCATTTTGGTAGTGTTTTATTTTCTACTGTTTAATGTTACGTTCATGTATTTAATTTTTTTTCCAAGACTTCTAAAAATAAAATTTTGGGGGGAATTGATTCTTTTTAATCATGAAAATGAATTAAAATAATGCACTGACTCTGGGCTTCTATGGTTGGGGTGTTAGAGTTTCTATCAAATGAAGATTAACAACAACCATGGAAATAGATTTTGATAATATCTTATTATAGAACATTAACCTATGATATAATTTTAGGATTAGTATAGAATAACATACTATAATATTGATAATGTATTGATTTTGTGAATTTTTAAAACAATACATCCATGTCTGGATACGAGCAGGTAGAGGCAGCTCAAGGATAGATGTACATTGTAGTGAAAACTCTAATGAGCAAATTCATGCTTGACCTGGGGTATCCTTGTACACAAGAATGGCCCTTGATGCACTTTTTGGTACGACACTCCTAGGGGATATACATAGGACATTTTACATTTTCCTTACAAGACATTATGTAAGATTTAGGGTTAAATATTTCTTAGAAGAAAACTTTTTTTGATTATAAATTATATACATGATCTTTTATGTTTACAATATTTATTTTACAAGATAGGAATTGTGAATTGTGAGTCATTAATTAACCTAGTGTATGCCATTGTTTATAAATGGAAAATAGTAGAAAGAATTAGAATTCCAATAATATGCATGATCAAAAGTTAAAGAAGGATCATATCATTCATGGTATTAACCCAACATTTAAAAGGGAAATAGTATTCAATACATTCTCATAATATGATGAAATATAATCATGTGTTAATAAAGATAGAAAGGAATTCTCTGAGTCCTATGGATTTGAATGGAAGAAAGAGAATAGAATGATGGAAGAGAGAAAGATGGATAAAGGGAATATGGGAAGGAAATATATTCCCATATGTGATAACTGTGGAAATGATAACCTTGGTAAATGTTTAAAGGGATTGGGAGTTTGTTATAAGAGACAAGAAAAAAGAAACCATGTATGTGGTAGTAAGGGTAAGAAAAATGATTCACGTATACAATGCTTCATCTGCATGGAGTTGGGACACTACGCAAATAAATGTCCAAATACTCAGAGTATACCCCAAATGCTGCTAATGGATAATAATAGAGTTATGATACTATCGATGATGAAGAGGAATTATTATAGTTCATATGTTGTTATTAAAGTATTGTGTCATTTGATTATTTTATTAATGATGTACATGTTATAATATTATAGAGTATATAAGGATTGTACTGCAATATTATTTCATTAAGGACTTGAGATTGTGTGGAACCAAGAATAGTGACTCAATAGAAGGTTAATTTTTTGGAAATTATATGGTTGAGAGAAAGATAAACCATAATATGGTTCTGATACTAATGTGGTGATTTTGGAATAATATATGATTTATTTGGATAAAGTATATTGGATATTTTTTACAATATTGAAACTGATTAATTATTTGTATATTATATCATTGTTGGAGTTTACAATATTTTTTTATAGAGGAAGTATATATAGTATTCTATATGGAATAAGGGATCATGAATGTAATCAATAAGGTTTTATGGTAATTTAAGGTCTTACAATGTTTTAGAAGAATACAAGATAAATGTATTCCCTTGTTATTATAAGGATAGAATGATTTTCATTATGTTTAACATCCTTATAAATTTTGGACTATGAGTTTGGACCGATATATTTTGGATAAGTATAAATGTTGGAATCTATTAATTTTGACATTGGATACTATTATAAAGGATAAATCATTTCTTCATATTCCTTTTGGAATGTCATAAAAAGAACAAACTAGAGGTCGGGTGACAACCTGTCATGTCCGAAAAGGGTGTGAGACGTTAACCGGCAACCAAAGGGCGACAAGGGTGGATCACCTAACAATAGAATAAATTATTTCCTGGTTTGTATAATGTATTATATATTTTTCTTGGCAAATGAATTATAAATTCATAATATTTTTATCCCTATACAATTAGTATAAATGGAATATTTTTTCATTTTATTATCTTTTGAAGTGAATAATGAGTTTGTGGTAGAAATTATATGAAGGATGAAACTCTAGTTATCAAGTATAGTTTTTCCATCTTATTATATGATTAAATCAATTCTTAAACTTTTGGGAAGGGATATTAAAACAAAAAATGTGTTATCATAATACCTTATGTTTTGTTGAACCGATGATATTTTAAATCATCATAGATTAATGGTTTTGAGGCCCTCAATTTGACACTTGTTTGTGGTTGCTGACCTCAATCACTCCTTATAAATATTCACATTTTCCTCCAATTACATGTCTCTAATTTCCACCAGTGATCTCCTAATTATGATCATAATTTGTTGGTGACTTTTTCATTTCCTTTCCTTTTTACAAAGGCTAAATTTTATTAACCCAATTTCGGATGTGGGTTTTCCAAAATGGTATTTTTTGATTTTTAAACATTAATTTTTTATGATAAATATCCAATTGATTGGAATAAATTTATTAAAGGAGGGGAGAATATAACACCGCAAGATTTTATAGTATGTTATTTCTTCGAAGTAATTCAATAACTTTCCCTACACGCAACAACATGTTTGAGTACACCACGACTTACCAAACTATCTGTTCAAAAGTAGTTATGAATAATATTATCTTAATTTTAAATTTTATATGTTCCATATAAATTTTTACATCCATATTATGTGTTTCTTAGATATAATACAAGAACAAATTCATTTTTTCAGATTATCGAAGTATTTGTCAAAAAATGCAATTTTACCACCTTTTAATGGAGAACCCATTTATAAATCCAATAGATGAAAATTTAATATATTAAATTTTAAAAAAGAAATTTCTTAGTTAGAATTGGGAGGTAAAAATTTAGTTTTGATAAATTTTTGGTGTTTTTTCTGATAAATATCATATTTTGGTGAATTGTGAAAAAATACTACATTTTAATTGAAAAATAACATTTTCATTAAAAAAATTTATAGTGTTAAATTATAAATTTTAATTTTTTAAAAGTATAATTAGATTATTTATTTTTAATTTAATAAAATGTAGGTCATTATATGTAATTTAACATTTAAATTTGACATAAACACATGTCAATCTTTTGATAGTTTTTATTTCATAAAAACTTACTTTTCATTTTGACAATGGGAAATAATTTTAAATTAATAAATGAAACTTATATGTTTTGAATTTGGTAAAATCGCCTTTATTTATTAATTCTGTATATTTAAAATAGCATAGGCTGAATTTTTTGTATTTTTCTTAAAACATTCTGTTTTTTGATCAATACTGAAAAACACTGCGTTTTTTTACAATCAACATTTTATTTAAATAATTATTTATTTTTTAAAATTTATATAAAGTAAAAATAAATAAATAATACTTATATTATTTCAATGTAATTCATTAGTTTAATTTCATAATATGTTTAGATATATAATATTTTATTGAACTTTTTACCGTCTTTTACCCACCTTCTAGGAGCATTTGAAAATATGCATAAAACATAATTTTACCACTTCTATGAGTCGAATTTATAGAAATCAAAGATACATGGTTATAAACAGTATGTATAATGTGCTTCAATAAGATAAAAATATTTTTTGGTGAATAGTAACTTTTGTTTATTATTTAGCACACTTAAAAGTAAATATAGTAATGAAGGGTAAAAATGAAATTATAATTTCCATAAAACATGTCTTAGTTATATTGGATTATTGTAATTCAATCAAAAAAACTAAACAGAAAATTATGATCCTCTTTGGTCCACTTGGATGAGATTTGAAAATTTATTATTATTTTATTTAAAGAGGAGTTAAAAGTGTTATATTCAATGTTTAATAAATAAATCATTTTTAATATAGGATAAAACACAATATAAATTTGAGGATAAATATTCATTATAAATCTAAAATAATTTTATAAATAATGGTATTTTATTTATTATTTTTAGACATTATATAATTTAATTTATTTATGACATAATGATGATTCTATAATTACATTATTAATGAAATAATCAGACAGTTGATATTTTAAATATCCAAATAAATGTAAATTGAGACTTCTGATGAATTTTAGTAATTATCTTGAAAAATATGACATATTATTTTTGATTCTATAAATTATGTTCATGGTGACAAGTTTTTTATGACTTTCACAAAAACAAAAATTCCAAATAGTGTCAAAATTGACATAAATTAATTTTTTTAAAAATTACTATACTATTGGTAGATATAATTTTCCTAAAAATATAAGTTTTGGCCAAATAGATTAAATAATATTATTTATGTCATTAATGAACAACATTAGGTTCTATTGTATGTTTATAGTATTTTTATTAACCATATCGTGAATTAATAAAAGAAGACATAGTAAAAGATAAATTGTTTAACTAAGAGATAAATCTAAAAGATAAGGTTAAAATGGTAACATAAAAATGTCTAAAACCTACTGGATGAGAGTTTTAGATCCATAAAAACTTGTGTCTCGATATAAATTCATTTATAGACATTATAAATATAATATGATTTTATTAAAAATTAATATTTTAATCTTTTCCAAAAGTGACCATCACCACACTTATAAAAGGGCACAACCCCTTCTCTCAAAATCACACCTCCAAAGCCATTTGGATTAGACAAACTCTAACCAAATATCCTCCCAACATCCTTCTCATCATCATATATTCCTTACTTTTATCATAAATCCAACCTAATGATCCCTTTTGATCAACTCAAAAGAAAACTCCGAAGGAATAGGTAATAATTACACCACCATCATTCAAGTTCTTTTCTTCTTCTACTTCCCATTTATTTGTTGTTTCCATTCCAAAATAATAACCCTGTTACCTCATATATAATTTAATGTTATTATAAATATGGCACAACCATATTCATTATTCTATCCATCATATAAATGAAAAAATCACTATACGTGTGTACGTACGGCTTACCGTTTCCACGTTGTGATGTAGTTTGTTATTGAAACATTTCCTTATTTGGATGGGTATAATAATTAGTATAACTGATATAAATAATAAATATAACATGTTAATGATTTTGTATAAATGATATAACATCTAATAACATACTATTTCACCATCAATATAAAGATATTATCTGGCGTGCGTACGTTCAGATTACCGTCTCCATGACGCGATTAGATTCTTTTCCATGTTAACCATTCAACAATGATTATATTTATATATATATTAATTTATAATTATATAAAAAAATATATCTTATTCGCTTACTTCTGTTCAATACAATATGAAATCAGAAACAAAGTTTATGTGTGCGTATGACCTACCGTCTATATAAATAGTGTTTTCCCTTTCATATATATATATATATTATACCAATTTATATTATATATATTATATAAAAATATTTTTTTATATTATAGAAGTATTTAAATCATGATCCAAGTGATAGGACCAAGAATAACATGTTAAAACATGTACAATAAAGAATGCAATTATTACCAAAAATGTTAATTTAACATGGAAGTAATTATTAAATGGTTAGTGTAATGTCATTAATGAATCATTTATTATATAATTGAAATGAATATGGTTTTGGTATAATTTATTAACATATTATGGTAACTATATAAGAGGTTAAACGTTCCATCTACCAAAGGAATGTACAAGGTAAGGGTTAATTCAACAATCTCATTATTATCCAAGATTGTTTATAGGTAAGTATTTACTGGGAAATATTTATCATCAATGTACATATTTCATAAATATGTTTTGAAAGTGATTAATTAAATGTTTTATGGAAGGTTGTATTTAACTATATCATCATTTTAAATGTTTTAAATATTTATTTTTCTAAATCTTTTTAATTAATGACCACGTTTAAAAAATGATTTTATGGATTTACTTATATGGTCATCAGTGTTTTAAAATATCAATTCCGTCAATTGTTTCAATGTGTTATAGGACACTTTTATTAAAAAAATGTCTTTAAATTTCATCCTTTTAAAATTATGTGACTTTTAAATGATTTCAAAAGAAGAAATAGATATTTCCCTCAAATAGTTTTGATTCATATATATCAACATCGATTGATTGATTTCACACTTTTATGAAGTTGATTCATTATGATACAAATCTTCCTTATTGTATTTATGGTTTTGTGATATGTTTGACTATGGATGTGTTATTTTAATACCATTCAAGGTTTATCGTTTAAGAAATTATATTTTGTTTGCTAGTTTTAATATGAATGGTTATGTTATGTATCAACCATTTAATATGAGGAATGTATTGGACATAAAAAGTGATGGGTGGACCCTTCTATAGCTCCTCGATGCATCCGTAGGAGTCATGACACAATTATATATTGAATTGGCCATGGCCTATTCCAATTTAATATATAGTATTGGATGAGGCCTTAATCATTTTTAGACGTCTTGGCTGAGGCTTTAAAAATGTTTTAGAATGTGCTTTTTACATTCCCTTATAATAAAAATAATATTGATGTATGATATGGTTATTCAACTAGTTGAATACCCATGACTATGTTATATTATGGAATTATTTACTCAGATCATATTCCTTCTATAATGTGTTCATTCTTATTATTAGTAAAGGCAACTGTTTTCCATTATTCAACAGGCCTAATGTTTATGTTATCTTCCCCATTATTATTTACGCTTACTGAGAATCTGAGCTCACCCTTTTCTTATGTATTATTTTCCCAGGATTTCAATATGTGTATTATGATTAATATGCAGTGATAATCTAAAGGGAACAATGTTGTTCTCAAAAGATTTTTTATGATGTATTTTATTTTCCAATGTGTAATGTAACATTCGTGTATGTAAACTATTTTCCAAGACTGCTAAACTAATTGGTCTTGCAGGACATGATTCCTTGTAATCATGCTAATTCATTAAGATAATCCACCGACTCTAGGCTTCTGGGGTCTGGGCGTTACAGCTATTTACATGAAAAAATACTGATAATTAACTAATAATTTCTAAAATAGTTATTTTTTTATACTATTATATCACATTACCATTCATTATTCCATAATTATATTTTTACATACTTAAGTGAGTTTACAATTCCATTGGTCATATTACTATTCATAATTGTAATATTATTATTCATAATTTTCTATTCACCAAAAATTAAGATGATCATATAAAACTCTATATATATTACTAATCACAACCATATATGTCCTATTTTTTATAATATTTTAACATTATTAATTATTTAATGAATAAAAAATATTATAGTATACTCTTTTTTAATATTCATCAATAATATAAATCTTCTTAGAATAAAACTAAAATTTCAACCTTTATTTATTTTGAATTTTGGAAATTCAAAAATGATTGTTATTTTACCATAATAAGAAATAACAATTCTATTTATTCAAAAGGAATACCCAAAGTAACTATTGATACGTTATACAGCCTGGTATAACATCTGCATAGAACCAATGAGTATGGATTGCAATTGTGATAGAATCTTGAGCCGCTCGAGGATTTCTTGAGTGGTGATTTCTATCAACATGAATTCTCCTGTAGGAAATTATGTTCAATCATAAAATATTGAATCTCATCATGCACTTGGTCCAAAGCAAAGCCCAATGACACTACCTTCTTCCCAAGATAAAATATATGTGCTTCGTATGGCCCGAGTCTATAGTATGAGGTCATCAAATCAACTTTCTACATTAATTATGAATTTTTATTTATATATTAGCAAAAAATTAAAAATATAATTTTTTTTCCAATGTTCATATTTAAAAATGATGCTATAACATTGAAATCCCATTGTTCACATTTCATTTATACTTATGTATTATTTATTGATTATGACATTATAAGACATACATTTTCAGGAAACAAAATATTTTTCAAATGTTCGGGTATTTATATTCTTCCCCATTAAGAAATTTTATTTCTAAAATTTCAACTCATACATTTATAAGTGAAAATGTGTGGGTACTTATTCCTTATAGACTCATATATTTCCCACATGTCTTCTTTATCATCGTGGATTCTCTAAACACATTAACTAGGGGTTAGTTTGGTTGCGTAGAAATGTGTCTCTACAAGATCTTCCTTGGATGATCCTCATAAGTGAGCTCATGTTCTTGTTATACAACCTCTATATTTAGTACATGGGAAGGGATAAGTATGTTCTTCTTTAACATTGATATGTGGAAGACATCCTGAACTTGTTCTATATTTGGATGAAGTGCAAGCTGTAATGCCACTGCTCCTCCAAGATCAGGGATATCCTAGGGGCTATTGTACTAATGGGTGAGCTTCTATTTCTTCCCAAACCACATAACTCTCTTCCAAGGTGAAATTATAAGAATGAAATTGTCACTAATATCAAACTCCAAGTCCCTTATACGGTTGTTAACATAGTTATTTTTGTGACTCTCAGCAACTTTAATGTGGTGCTAGAGGGCATAAACCTTTTCTGTCATCAATTGCACAAGATTAGGGCCAAGAAGATTTCTCTCACTAGCTACATCAAAACATGTAAGAGTTCTATATCACTTCCCATATAGAGGTTCATATGGTTCCATTTTAATTCTTTTAATGCCCCAACCACAGTTACCCTGAGTCGGTGCATTATTACATGACATTGGCATGATCACAAGGAAGATCAAATCTCGAAAGACCGATTGGTTTAGTAGCCATTGAAACACTAGATATATTCACAATTCATACATTACAACATAAAAATGAAAACTACAACAACATGTTTTCTTCATATACCACACTCTATTCCCCTCATACTATCACTGAAGGTCATTCATTATTTACTTCTTCATACCCTGGGAAAATAAAACATAGAAAAGGGGTGATCTCAAATGCCTAATAAGGATAACAATAAAGAGGAAACTTTCATAAATAAGAATAAACATTTAACGCAATGTATAACTAAAACAAAAGCCTTTTAAACATGAACTTCAACATAGTATGGAAAAAATAAAATGAAATAATTCCATTAACTTATTCACATTGATATTCTACTAATCGAATAATCAAATGCAATATCAATAACCACTTTCATAATGATGGAATGAATAATGCCAGACTATCATCACCACATAGCCAAGGCCTCATGGAAAGACTACAAATAAGATTTTTCCAAGGCCTTGTTCCAAGACACTATTTTGTCTCATGGGACCTACCGATGCATCAAGGAGCTATAGCGGTCTCCACCCGTCACATATTAACTCCAATTCATTCCCATATAAAAAGGTTTAAACATAACATAAACATTTGTATTAAAACTAGCATACGAAATGTCAATAATTTCACCGTAAACTATGAATGGAATAAAAATAGCACATCCACAATCAAACATATCACAAAACCTTCAATATAATACAAAAGTTTTGTATCATAATAAATCAACTTCAAATAATTGTAAAATCCATCAAAGGATGTTGACATAGATTAAATGAAAACTCTTTTTAGAGAAATATATCTTTATATTTTGAAATCATTTAAGAGTCATATATTTATAAAATAAAACATTTTCTTTGAAAATATTCTTATAACATTTTAATGGAAGCTTCGACGATTTTATAATGGTGGAAAATAACCGCACCCGCTGTATAAGATTAAAAAAACATTCTTACCTTAATTTTTTCGAAAAGGTTAAAAAGAACATTGTTTGGAAAATGACAGAAAGATTCCTTTATAAAACTCTTATAAAAAGTCAAACAAGGGTACAAATTACTATAACCCATATTCTTTTAAATAGTAAAAATGTTTTGAAATACATTTTTAAGAAACATTGATGTGGATGATAAAGAGTTCCTAGTAGATTATTTCGTATAAACAACCTCGGATAATGAAGAGATTGTGAAATAACCCCTACCTTGTACTTTTCCTTGGTTGGGGGTAGGTTAACCTCCTGTATAATGGTTAAATAATTTTTATTAATTATTCAATAATCATAAACATTAATATGATATCATATATGATCTTTTAACATTTCTTTGTTAATAATATCTTAGAATTATTGTTGTTTCGGGTGTTAACTTACTCGTTTTGTTTTATATGTTTTGTTACATAAGAAATGTTTGTAATGGATAGGTTTTATATAATTCCTATCCATAAAGATATAAATTCATTAATAATTATTTTTAAATCAACAAATGATAATTATACTTGAATGGATACGATAGAGAATGAATCTCATCGTGTTCGTGGAGAGGGTAGTCTATACGTACGCACGAGCGACAATATCATTCTTTTGATATTAAAATAATATATTATTGGTTGGTATATCATATATATAGAATAATTATAATGTTATATTTATTATTTACATGAATTACACATCATTATTATACCCATCCAAATAATAATTTATTAAATAACAATTACACCATGACGTGGAGACGGTAAGCCGTACGTACGCACGTATGGTGACATGTTATTCAAAGGGTGGATAGAATACTGAATATGGTTGTAACATATACATAATAATATTACATTATATAGGGAATACTTGATTAATTATTTTATAAAGGGAAAAACAAAGAAATAATAAGTTGAAGAAGATATGAATTTGAAAAAGGGTGGTGAAAACATTACCTCTTCCTCGGGTTCTTCTTTTTGATTTGATCAAAAGGGCTCGTTAGGTTGTCTTTCTAATCAAAATAAGGCCTCTAAGTTGTAGTGAGGGAAGTTGATAGAGTATTTGGGCAGAGGTTAGCTGAACCAAAAGGCTATGAAGGTGTGAAATATTGAGAAGGGGGAGTTCCCTTTTATAAGAGGGGTGAGGGGCACCTTTGGAAAAGCTAGAAATATTAATTTATAATAAATTAATATTCTGTTTCTAATGGCTCCAAAGTAGATTATTCAAAGTTCAAGGTGGTTATAGGTCGAAAAACATTCAACCAATAGAATTTAGACAGGTTTGGGTTACTATATTAACCATATCTTTTAGTTTTAACTCTTAGTTAATTAGTTTGACATTTACCATGTCACATGGTATTTTTATATTATATAGTTAATAAACTTTCTATATACATCCAGGAGACCCCCCAAGTGGTCCATTAATGATATAACTATCATGATATAAGTCTCTTGGTTGACCCTTAGATTTTTAGGAATTTAATATCAATTAATAATATAATATTTCTTTTAAAAACTCTTTTATGCCAATTTTGACACTAATCAATAGTTGATTTTTTTGAAACTCATAATAGAATGATTAATTCAAAAAAAGTTAATTAAATTAATCATAACATGTCCTATTAACCTAGAAAATTAGTCCAATTCATAAAAAGTCTCAAATTATATTTAATTGGGTGTTTATAATATCAATTGCTCCAATTTTTCATTAATTAGGTAATTACTACAACATCATTGTGTCATAAAAAAATTGAATTTTTTAAAGTCAAAAAATTATAAATAAAATATCATTATGTCGGAAATATTTTTATATTTCTAATTAATATTTACAATCGATTTTATCTTATGTATAACCCTATATGAAAAATGTTTTAGTAAATATACATTGATTTTAACTCATTTAATTATTCTTTGAATTAAATAATAATAAATGTTCTAATCTAATCCAAGTGGACCTAAATTATAATATATTATTCCTAATGTGGTTTTTGGTCAAGATACACTTGTCCAATAGAATTAGGACATGTGTTAGGGTAATATTAATATCATTTTTACCCTTAATCACCCTATTTATTTTTAACCGTGGTAAATAAAAGTAAAAAGTTACTATTCACCAAAAATTATTTTCATCTCATTGAACCACATTTTACTTCTTGATATTAATCATGTCTCGTATTTTCGAAATTCCATTTACAGAAGAGGTAAAATTAAGTTTTATGAAAAATTCAGTTTTTTTAACTACCACTTAGTAGTTTCACTATTCATCAAAAATTGAAGTTTTTCAGAACAATGACAAAATTTCACCCTAAGATATAATTGATATTCTAAATTCAAAAATGATATATATTTTACAAAATTCCAAAAATATAATTTACATTAATTAATTTTATAATTAATTCCCACTATCACAACAAATAGCATGTTTTTAAGAAACAATATATATCAAAAGATTGACAATTTTTTAGGTCCAATTTTGAAGTGAAATTAATTCTAATGAACACCATTCGATAAAATGGTCAAAATATATTCTAATTATACTTTAAAACCACTAAAATTCATATTTTATCACCATTAATTATTTTGATTAAAAAATTTGTTTTTAATTAAAATTTAGTAATTTTCACTATTCGTCAAAATATTAAAGTTATCCGAAAAGTACCAAAATTTCACCATAGGCTAAATTCGATATTCCGAATCCAAAAATGAAGTCCATTTTGAGAGATAAAATTTATAAAATATCAAAAATTAGGTATTATTATTCATAACGGCTAGTCTGATTGGTTGTGGTGTGTGTTAGAACTCGAAGTTACGTACAACACATGCTACTGTATTATTCAAAGGAAAGAGTACCGTAGAAGCTTGGGATGTTTCATTTTAAATTTTTTTGATGTCCCCATTTAGTCAAAAAGTTTAAAATATTGTATTTAAAAAGGTTTCACTATTAAAAGTTGGTAAAAGTACAATATTGAAAATGAATTATGTCTAAGAAACTCATAATATGAATTCTAAAATTATAAGGATTATAAAAACTTTAAAATTTACTTAATATTATTCGTAACCACTTTTTAAAATCATTTTTGGTAAATCATGGTGTGCTTGAACTCGGTGTTGCGTGTAGTGAATGTTATTGAATTATTTTGAAAAATAACACACTATGAAATCTTAGGGTGTTACATTCTCCCCACTTAAATAAATTGCGTCCTCAAAATTTGAAATTGTTAATAAAAAATAAAAGGTTGAATGTAGAAAATATCTTTGTGGGAAAACCGACATCAAAAATTGGGTTACTAAAATTTAGTCTTTATATGAGGAAAAGAGAAATGAAAGGGTCACCACCAAATTATCATCTCAATTAGGAATCATTGGTGGAAATTAGAGACATATAATTGGAGGAAAAACGTAAATATTTATAGGTAGTGATTGAGGTCATCAATCACAGACATTTGTAAAATTGAGGTCCTTAAATTCGTCAATCTATGATGATTTCAAATACCATCGGTTCAACAAAACATAGGGTATTAGGATAACACATTGCTGGTTTTTGGATTCCTTAAATAAAGTATAAGAATTAATTTCTTCATAGAATAAGTGAAGAAGAAAAATAGATTCTTGACAAGTAGAGTTCCATCCATTAACTAATTTCTACCACAAACTCATCTTTCACTCTAAAAGATAATAGAACTTAAAAATAATATTCTATTTATCCTATTCGTATAAGGTTAAAAAATGAATTTATAAATCATCTAGCAGAACCATTAAAAAAATGACATTATTCAATCCAGAACATCACGTGGGTCAGTGGTAGGTGATACACCCTTGTCGCCTTTCGGTTGTGGGTTCAAGTCTCGCGGCCTTGCCGGACGCGACGGGTTGCCACCCAACCTCCAGGTTGTCCTTCATGGCAATCCAAAATAATCCAAACTAGAACTATCCAGAATACTTTAGTCCAAAATTTATTAGGAAGGTAAACACAATGAAGATCTTTTTTTTGTCGCGCAATAACATGTGATCACCTTCATAATTTATTCTTTTAAAACAATTCAAAATGCATAATTCTCATAAAATCTTATTGATTACATTCATGATCCTTTATTCCTTACAGAATAATAGATATACTCCATCAATCCAACAATGTTGTAAACCTCAACAATGATGGAATATACAAATCATTAATCTATTTCAAGGTAGTCAAGAATATCTAATATTATTTATCCAAAACAATCATGTATTATTCTAAAATCACTACCTCGGTATCAGAACAATATTATGGTTTATCATTCTCACAACCATATATTTTCCAAAAATTTATCCGGCTTTTGAGTCAATTTTCTTTGTTCCACACAATCTTATGTCCTTAATGAAATAGTACTGCATTAAAATACTTATATACTCCATAATTATTATAACACGTACATTGTTGATACAACACTCAAATGACATAATCAACATAAGAACTCTAATCATTCCTCTTCATATGTGGTAGTATCATAACATGATTATTATCCAATAGCATCATTTGCGGCATAGTATGATGACCGAGACATAGGATCACGTAGTGTCGAAACTCTTTGCAAATGAAGCTGTGTACATTTGAAACTGTTTTCTTACCCTTGCAGTCACGTACTTTGTGCCCTTTTCCTCCACATTTATAAAAAACTTTCATTCCTTTCAGGCAAGTTCCAGGGTGTTTCTTCCCACAGTTACCACATATGGGAAAATTCTTTTTTCCCCCTTCCATTTATCCATCTTTCTCTCTTCCATCTTTTTCTTCTCTTGCTTCCCTTCAAAGCCATAGGACATAGTAAGCTCTTTACTTATCATATCAACACATGATATTATTTCGTCATATGATGACAATACATGGGAGAATATTTCCATTCTAAATGATGTCTTATTACCATGAAAGTTACGATCCTTCTTACTCTTTGGATCATACGTATTACTGGAGTTCACATTCCTTCTACTGGGCACCATTTCTATACAATATCATAAACTAGGTCAGTTTATGAATTGCAATAAATAATTCCTAATGCAAATTGAAAAGTTTATGGATATAATCCATAATCATAAAAAATGTGTTCTTTGAGTAAATATATACTCATGATCCCTTCATAATGGTTTGTAAATAAAATGAGAATTATCCTTAGCATATCCCCCGGGAGTGTCGTAACCAAGAGTGCAACAAGGCCCATTGTCGTGCACCAGTTCCCATTCGAGTCTAGCTCAAAGTGGTGTTTTCGGGTTTTACCCCTAGGTACATCTGTGCCAAAGCCGCCTCTACCTGCTCGTATACAGGCTGAGATGTATTGCTCGGAAAACTCACAAAATCTCTACAATACCAAAATTATAGAATGTTCTTCTATACTAATCCTCAAAATCTATCGTAGGGATATGTGCTCTAATCAAAGTTTATCTAAATCTAGTTTCCAAGGTTTTTACTAAACTTCATCTGCTAACAACTGTCACGCCCCGACCCCAGTTACCCAGAGTCGGTGCATTATTACATGACATTTGTACGATCATAAGGAAGATCAAATCTTGAAAGTCCGATTGTTTTAGTAGCCTTGGAAACACTAGATATATTCAGAAGTCATACATTACAACATAAAAACGAAAACTACAACAACATGTTTTCTTCATATACTACACTCTATTCCCCACATACTATCCCTGTAGGTCATTCATTATTTACTTCTTCATACCCTGGGAAAATAAAACATAGAAAAGGGGTGAGCTCAAATGCCCAGTAATGATAACAATAAAGAAGAAACTTTCATAAATAAGAATAAACATTTAAGGCAATGTATTACTAACACAAAAGCCTTTTTAACCTAAACTTCAACATAGTATGGAAAAAATAAAATGAAATATTTCCATTTACTTATTCACATGGATATTCTAATAATCGAATAATCACATGGAATATCAATAACCACTTCCATAATGATGGAATGCATAATGCCAGACTATCATAACCACATAGCCAAGGCCTCGTTCCAAGACTACAAATAAGATTTTGCCAAGGCCTTGTTCCAAGACACTAGTTTGTCTCATGAGACCTACTGATGCATCGAGGAGCTATAGCGGGCTCCACCCATCACATATTAAGTCCAATTCATTCCCATATGAAAAGGATTAAACATAACATAAACATTCGTATTAAAACTAGCATACGAAATGTCAATACTTTCACCATAAAATATGAATGGTATAAAAATATCACATCCACAGTCAAACATATCTCCAAACCTTTAGTACAATATAGAAGTTTTGTATCATAATAAATCAACTTCAAATAAGCGTAAAATACATCAAAGGATGTTGACATAGATGAAATCAAAACTCTTTTTAGAGAAATATCTATTTCGATTTTGAAATCATTTAGGAGTCATATATTTATAAAATAAAACATTTTCTTTGAAAACATTCTTATAATATTTTAAGGGAAGCTTCGACGATTTTATAATGGAGGGAAATAACCACACTCACCGTATAAGTTAAAAAATCATTCTTACCTTAATTTTTTTCGAAAAGGTTAAAAAACACATTGTTTGGAAAACGACGAAAAGATTCCTTTATAAAACTCTTATAAAAAGTTAAAAAAGGGTATAAATAACTTTAAACCATATTCATGTAAATAGTAAAATTTTTTAAATACATTTTTAGGAAACATGGATGTGGATGATAAAGAGATCCCAGTAGATTATTTCGTATAAAAAACCTCAGATAATGAAGATATTGTGAAATAAAAATTACCTTGTACTTTTCCTTGGTTGGGGGTAGGTTAACCTCCTGTATAATGGTGAAATAATTGTGATTAAATTATTCAATAATCATATACATTAATATGATATCATATATTATCTTTTAACATCGCTTTGTTAATAATATCTTAGAATTATCGTCATTTTGGGTGTTAACTTACTCATTTTTCTATTATATGTTTTGTTACGTAAGCCATGTTTTTCATGGATAGGTTGTATATTATTCATATCCAAAATGATATCAAGTCCTTAAACATTATTATAAAATTATCAAATGATAATTATTCTTGAATGGATACGATAGAGAATGAATCTTATCTCGTTCGGGGAGACGGTAGTCCGTACGTACGCACGAGTAACAATATCATTCTTATGATATTAAAATAATATATAATTGGATGGTATATCATATATACAGAATATTTATCATGTTATATTTATTATTTACATGAATTAAACGTCATTATTATACCCATCCAAATAATAATTTATTCGTTGTGGTGTGTGTTAGAACTCAAAGTTGCGTACAACACACGCTACTATATTATTCAAAGGAAAGCGTACCGTGGAAGCTTGGGATGTTTCATTTTAATTTTTTTGATGTCCCCATTTAGTAAAAGTTTAAAATATTTTATTTAAGAAGGGTTCACTATTAAAAGTTGGTAAAAGTGCAATACTGAAAATGAATTATGTCTAAGAAACTCATAATATGGATTCTAAAATTATAAGGACTATATAATGTTTAAAATTTAGTTGATACTATTCATAACCTCTTTTTAACATCATTTTTGGTAAATCATGGTGTGCTTGAACTCGGTGTTGCGTGTTGTGCAGGTTATTGAATTATTTTGAAGAAATAACACACTATGAAATCTTGGGGTGTTACAATTCTTGAGTGGAAACTATTTTTTAAGGGAACTCATTTAATGGGAGATGTTTATCCTATAAACCATTAAATTCTATTTAACATGCAATCAGTAGGTCCTTGAGTGTTTGAATAGTCCTTTCAAATTGAACACCAGTTATGATTGCGAGTGCATCTCTATGCAGCCTAACCACTTCATTCAAGTATAAATTTGAATGTTGATTAAAAGTGAAATATTCCAAAATAGAGATAAAATGGGTTGCCTTGGTGAGTTGGTCCACTATAACCATATGACATTTTTTTATTTGTATGTTCTAGGGATACCAGTGACAATGTCTATATTTATATTGTTCCACATCAAGGTTTGTATGGGTAGGGGTCATAATATCCCATTAGGAAGTTGTCACTTTTCCTTCACTAGCTGACATAGAAGAAGATTTTTAGTTTATTCAGAAAAATTTCTTATCATATTATCCCCCCAATAATGATCATTAAGTTTCCTATACATTTTCTTCCTTACAAAATTTCTTGAGATAGTAGAGCTGTGATATTCAACCAGCTACTCCTTCTTTATATTCGTAATAGATGGATCACATAGTCTTGTATGAACATTCAGTACACATTATTGATAAATATTAAACAAAAAAAATTCTTTTCCATCATAACCTAAAACATCTTATGTAACGATGGATCTTCTTTATGAGCTTTCATTATCCTCTCTAGCAATGATAGTTGAGAAATTATTTTGGATATGTTTGATGATGTTCGTTCCCTTAAAAATCCAATGACCAGTTTCACTAGGAATTTTATCAAATGATCAATTTGAATAATCATCAGGTAAAAAAAACATGATCATTCCTTCTTAAAGCTTCAACAACTTTGTTTTCTCTTCCTGGATGATAATGAAGTGAAGAATCATAGTCTTTTAGAATTTCTAACGATATAATCTATCTCTTTTGAATCCATTTTCTGTGAAAATATACTTCAATAATTGATGTTATGTATATATATATAACAATTTTCTCCATAATGATGGGTCCAATATATATTTAGAGAAAAATCAACCACAGCAAGCTCTAGATCATGAATATGATTGTTTTTCTCATGAGTCTTCAACTATTGAGATGAATAAGCTGTCACCTTATAATTTTTCATGAGGACACACTCAAATCCATTCAGAGATTCACCAATAAAAATAATGAATCTGTATCTGCTAGATAGAAGAGTTAACATGAGTTTAGTAACCAATCTATTCTCCAGCTCTTGAAAATTTTCTCACATTCCTTTTCCAGATAAACTTGACCCCTTTTGAGTTAACATGGTTAATGGATTAGAATGTTTTGAAATGTTTTTTCTCAAACATCCTATAATATACAAATCATCCATGTAAGCTATGAATCAAAGTTATTTTTGTAAGATGAGGCCACTCTTCTACAAACTTTTTCTTATAAGGGTTATTCGTGATTCATTCATTGGTTTAAATGTTCCCACTAAAGATAATTGGTGAAACAAAAATACAATTTTTTTGAACATTCCAAAAATCCTCTCCTTCTATAGAGTCTTCAAAAAAACCGTTTGATAATCCTCAACATCCTCACTACTGTAATAATATACTATAATATTATCAGTAAAAATATTCAATAGAATTATCAAGGTAGTACCAAAAGACTCTATTGATCAAATCCATAAATATAGTAGGTGCATTAGTTCGTCCGAAGTGCATAACAAAAAAATCATAATTCCAATATCCTCTATAGATTGCGGTTTTTGGAATATGTCTTTTTTCTTATACTTCCTTACTTATTCTGATTCATTTAGATTCTATACGCTTTAAGGTAGAATCTCATATTGTAACTTTTGTTATGTTTCAATTTCCGGAACCATATTTCTGGAACCAACTTTCTGAATCTCATTCCAATTTTGTATTCATTGTTATAGCTGTTGTGAATTTACTTAGTTTAACTTTGTTAAACTTATCCCTTTCCTTCTCTTAAGGAAAAAATAGTTATTCATAACTAACATTAAAAGTTCCAAAGAATTTTTAATGTATACAATTCACCCCCCCCTCTTGTATTTGAGTATGTACATCATTATTTCGATCCTACAATTGGTATGAGAGGAGGTCTCTGAAGTACTTATACTTACGAATAAGTCTTTCTTGCTCATTTTCTCATTCCGAACTTTGTCATTCCGAACATGTCCATTCCGAACTCTGTTATTACGAATCTTTTGTTACTAACAAGTTTATGTATCCATGGTTTCTCGTATGAAAGGAATTAACGTTAGTTAGATTGATAATCTTAATCCTATAAGACCACCAATCTTTGATGGTAATTACTATGAGTAATGGAGAGATCGCATGAAGACTTTTGCTATCAACACTGGAGTAGATAATTTTGTTATGCTTACTGGTTATTATAAAATTCCTGACAAGGATGTTAGAACCTTCACTAACCAGGAAAAGCATGAATATCAACTCAACTATAAGGTACGCAATACTCTACTATGTTCAATAACTAGAAATATATATAGCCAAATTTCATCTTGTGAAGTAGCTAACTGTATTTGGAAGAAGTTAGAGGTTGCACACTTTGGTACTTCTAAAGTGATTGAGACTAGAAGAGCTATGCTTAGAGCTGAATATCATGGCTTCAATTTTCCTTATGGAGAACCTATCGGTAAAGTTCAACAGAGATTCATGACTATAGTCAACAATCTATAATCTATGGGAGGAAAAGGTTTAGATGATGAAGCTCTTGTTGATAAAATAATTGATATTATGCCCAATGAGTGGGAATCCAAAAGAACAACTATAGATGAGAACAGGAAGGTCACTCAGATCTCCCTTGATGAGCTTTTTGGAACTCTTCTACAACATGAAACCAGAATGAAGAGAGATGCATACAACATCAAGAAGAAGAATGGAAATGGTACTGTTGCTTTTACTACAACTTCAAATAATATGAAAGCTAAGACTCCTGAGAGAGTAACCAGATCCAAGTCTAAGAAAGTTATTTTCCAATCCGAATCTAGTGAGAGTGAAGTCTCAGAAAATGAACTAGCAAATCTTGCTCGAAGGATGAACAAGATAGCTGGCCAGAGAAATTTCCAATCCAAGTATAAGAAAAAGGAAAGGAAAGATAAGAAAGATGGAGAAGTTACTAGTTATGAATGCAAGAGAGCTGGACATATAAGACCAGATTTCCCTATGCTCAAAAAGAAAGAAAGAAAAGAAAGGCATTCAGACAGGAACAGAAATAGGTATTACAAAGCTAAAGCTAAGAAAGTTTTGAAAGCTAATGACACCTTGAGTGCCAGTGGTGGGGACTCTTCAGATGAATCTTCTGATTATGAATCTTCAGGACAGAAGAATCTTGGTCTTATAGCCAGACTACCTATTGATAATCATTGTTTCATGGCTAAGGTATGAAATGCTGAATCATTGACCAATGTTTCTTTAAATTCCAATGATAGTAAGTACTATAACTCTTCTGATGAAGAATCTTATTTTGATGAAGATAATACTTTACCAACTTATGAAGAAGTCTCTAGATTTGCTGAACTTCTTGAGATTGAGAATTCCAAACTCAATAAGAAACTTGATAAGGCAAACTCTAGGAATTCTATTCTTACAAAAGAGATATCAGATCTTTCTAAAGATCTTAATAAGAAAAATGCTGATTTTGAAAGTATTTAAAAAATCTTGAGGAAGTAAGTTCTGAGAAGAATAAACCTTCTAAAGAGTTAGAAAATGTAATTTCTAAGAAAAATGTTTTCGAGACAAACTCTAGTTCAAAAACTAATGATTTTGAGTCTAAAAACTTGGTTGTAAAACTCAAGTCCAAAATTTTTTCCGTAAAGAAGTTTTTATCAAACTTTACCCATGGTAAGGAAAATTTTGATAAGATGTATCCCCAAATACGACCTTTAAGAAATAAATCAGGATTTGGTTATACCCATGCAAAACCTATTTTCAGTAACAATTATTTTGTTCCTCAAAGTGCCCCATTTTTTACCAAGTGTCAATGTGGTGGTCACTAGGCAAAGGATTGTTCCTTAAACAAAACCCAATCTTTAGGATTTCACAAAGCTTACTTTTCTAAAAAGATGTGGGTTCCAAAAATTTTATTATCTGGAAATCTCGGATCCAAACAAGTTTGGATTCCGAAAGTCTAATTTTCTTCTTGATTTCAGGAAAATAATGAGAGTACCAGTAACAATACATGGTACATGGATGGTGTATGTTCCCGGCATATGACTGGTAACAAAATCTTTTTTGAAAATATTATTAAAACGAAAGAAGGAAAGGAAACATTTGGAGATAATGCCAAGGGAGAGATTGTTGGTATAGTTAATATTGTTCTTCTTGGTAAAACCTTGATTTAAAATGTTCTTTTTGTTAAAGGTCTTAAGAACAACCTCATTAGCATAAGTCAGTTATGTGATGAATGTTACCTTGTGAATTTTAGGAATGATAAGTGTTTAGTTCACAATTCCAAGGAAGAATTTATTCTCTCAGCCAACAGGCAAGAGAATGTTTACACCTTAAACATAGAAGACCTCAGAAGCTAAGATTTACCTTGCCTAAGTGAAATGGAAGATCACTCTTGGTTATGGCATAGAAGACTAGGTCACTGTAATCTTAGGAACCTATGTAAACTCTCAAAGAAGAAACTAGTTAAGGATCTACTGGAGCTTAGATTTGATTCTTCTAAAGTTTTTTATCCTTGTCAATATGGAAAGCAACATAAATCTAGTTTTAAATCGATCGGTGAAGTCTCAACAACCTATGCATTACAATTAGCGCACATGGATCTTTTTGGTCCAACACAAACTGGAAGTATTGGAGGAAAATACTTTGTGTTTGTTCTAGTTGTTGATTACACTAGATTTACTTGGGTCTATTTTCTAGCAAAGAAGTCCGAAGCTTTTTCATATTTCAAAAGTTTTAGAGCTCAAGTAAAAAATGAGAAAAACCTTCCATTGAAAACTATTCATAGTGATCATGGAGGAGAATTTCAAAATTCATATTTTGAAACTTTTTGTAGTAAGAAAGGTATTACTCACAATTTCTCAGCACCTAGAACTCCTCAACAGAATGGTGTAGTTGAAAGAAGAAATAGTATTCTTCAGGAGATAACTAGAACCATGTTGAGTGAATATTCTATTGCTAGACATTTCTGGGCTGAAGCTGTAAGTACTGCCTGTTATACTATAAATCGAGTTTTGATTAGACCTTTTCTTAATAAAACTCCTTATGAGTTATGGAATGGTAGAAAACCTAGACTATCCTACCTCAATGTTTTTGGTTGCAAAGTATTCATTTTGAATACTAAAGATAACTTACATAAATTCACACCAACATCTGATGAAGGGATTTTCATAGGATATTCCAAAACTTCTAAGGATTATAGAGTTTTTAATAAAAATACTTGTACTATTGAAGAAACAGTACATGTAAAATTTGATGAGTCAGATCCTTTTGTTTTTAAACCATCCCTACCTTTTTCCTCGGATGTGTTTTCGAAAACTGATTGTCAACCTTTGATAGAATAACATTAGGATAAGGAAATTATTCAAAAAGATACTTCTGAAACATTTACCCTAGAAAACTATCTACCCTATGTTGATGAACAGGTTTTACAAAACCCAAATCAGATGTTTCTTAATAATCGTCCTAGTGATAGTATCATTGGTGATGTAAATCAACCTGTAAGGACTAGAAGTTCCTTAAAAAATGAAGTAGAACATCTAGCATTTCTTTTCCAATTAGAACCTAAAAGCACTGATGAATCTTTAGGTGATGATGATTGGATTAAAGCCATACATGATGAGCTAAATGAATTCGAAAGGAACAAAGTCTGGAACATGGTTGAAATAACTAAGGAAACATCTGTTATTAGAGTAAAATGGGTTTTCAGAAATAAATGTGATGAATATGGAGTCATAGTTAGAAATAAGGCTAGACTTGTTGCAAAAAGCTATAATCAACAAGAGGGAATAAATAATGAAGAATCCTATGCTCCAGTAGCTAGACTTGAATCTATCCGTATTCTACATGCCTTTGCAGCATTCTTTAATTTCAAACTTTTTAAAATGGATGTGAAATGTGAATTTCTTAACGGTTATGTTCAAGAGAAAGTTTTTGTTGAACAACCTCCTGGTTTTGAAGATACAAAACATCCTGATCATGTTTTTAGACTTACCAAAGCTTTGTATGGCCTTAAACAAGCTCCACGAGCATGGTATGATAGACTCACTGGATTTTTGCTTCAAAATAACCTTGTTAAGGGAAATGCAGATCCAACCCTTTTTAAAAAGAAATATAATAGAAATGTTTTGATTGTTCAAATTGATGTTGATGACATAATATTTGGTTCAACTCAGCAATCTCTGTCTGACTCCTTTGCAAGTCTAATGAAATCTGATTTTGAAATGAGTATGATGGGTGAGTTAACTTTTTTCCTTGGTTTTCAAATTTCTCAAAAACCAGAAGGAACCTACATATCTCAACATAAGTTTATTAAAGTTCTTCTTAAAAATTATGGATATGACAATACTAAGAGTATAAGTACTCCTATTGGTACCTCAAACTGTTTAGATCTTGATGAAGCTGGGAAACCACTAGATCAAACATCTTTTAGAGGTATGATAGGAAGTTTACTTTACTTAACAGCTAGACGACCATTCTTAATGTTTTCAGTATGCTTATGTGCAAGATATCAATCCAATCCTATGGAATCTCACTTAAAGGAAGTAAAAAAGAATTTTTCCCTATCTTTAGGGAACTATGGAGCTAGGATTATTTTATACTTCTGGAAATGATTTTGTTCTAAAAAGCTTTTCTGATGCTGACTTTGGTGGATGTAGAATGGATAGAAAAAGTACATCTGGAACTTGTCATTTCTTAGGATATTCTTTAGTTTCTTGGTCCTACAAGAAGCATCATTCTGTAGCACTCTCCACTGCTGAAGCTAAATATGTAGCATATGGAAGTTGTTGTGCTCAAGTGTTGTGGATGCAACACACACTCACAGACTATTGCTTGAGTTTTACCAAAACTCAAATTTTGTGTGATAACACAAGTTCCATTGCCCTTAGTAAGAACCCTGCACATCACTCTCGTGCAAAAAACATAGATATTAGGCATCACTTTCTTAGGGATCACACACTTAAAGGAGATATTATTCTTCAGTTTATCGGAACACAAGATCAACTTGCTGATATTTTCACAAAATCTTTTCCTTCTGATAGATTTGAATATATCAAACAGAAGTTAGGGATGATAACCGTAAGGTAATTTTCCTTAAGTAACTTTCGGTTGAAAAAGTCTCCTTACAGCAATAAACTCCTTTTCATAGGGGGAGTACATTTGATTGTTAGTTTAACAAAGCTTTTCAAAGTTTATTTTCACACTTTTTGGAATGAAGAATTCCAGAATGGAATCTCCGGAACTAGAATTTTCCAGAATGGTCATTTTCGTACAGAACACTTCTGGAATGGAAGTATTCATGTTGAAAATTTCCGGAATGGAAAAATTCGTACTGATATTTCATAACGAGATTTTCGTACCGAATTTTCCATAATAAGTTTTTTTTCTCTTCCCGTTTTCAAATTTTTTTTGATTTTTTTTCGTACTGAGTTTTCCGTAATAAGTGTTCTGTAATGAGTTCTTCGTACCAAGCCTATTTTTCGTAGTAAAGTTTTTGAGAAACATGTCTTCTCGTAATAAAGATCTTTTTCCATAGTCATCTTTATATTACCCATTATGAATAATCCTACTAAGTTAATCCGAAAGGTATGATTACCTTACCCAAGTTTTCGTAGTCATATTTTACTTGCGGGTATTTTCTTGTATTATGATTTCGGATTATAGTTTTCTTAATTCATTATTTTAATAAAACCTCAAAAAGATTGGATTCATGTTTTCAACCTTCAGATCTGATCTCAGTTTCTCACAACCGTTAGATCAACCGAGGAAGTTGAACCGTCATCTCATTACCTATATAAAGGAGACCTAAATACTCATCCCACATCGGCTCTCAAGCTCTCACGTCTCGAATCTCTGCCTCTCTATTTTTAGGCCGTTCCGAACTTCAGTTGTCTCCGTTCCGATCTTCTCAAAGGTTTCCAAATCCGAATGTCTATGGAAGTAGCTTCTCAAGATTTGTCTTCAACTAAGCCAATCTCGAAGTGGTCAGTTTATAGAGAGAGGCTGGTTCATCCGGATTTCTTCAACAAGTATGATTCTCTTATTTCTAAGAATATCAAGCTTAATGGTTGGGAAGATGTTGCAGTGTCAAAACCCGGGAACCAAGATGAAGTGTATTCAGACTTACTTTTTGAATTCTATGAGACAGTTTCTTTTCTTCAAGAAGATGGTAAGGAAAAATTGTCTTTTATGTCTTATGGGAAGGCTTATAAACTTTCATATTCCAAGGCAGCCAGCTTGGTAGGCCTAAAGAATGAAGGTGAAGATGAGTTTGTTTCTCATGTATTGCCGGATTCTAAAGGTAGCTTCGACAAGGAAAAAGCTTTAGAAACTCTCGGACTGCCTGATGGCAATGCTCCGAAGATTACAAGTCTATCCACAAATTTTTGGATTCTAGAGCTATGGGTACAAGGGCTTATCGTACCGAGGAAAGGTGATAAAGACAGCTTGAGGAAGAGTGAGATCTACATCCTTGATTTTCTAATAAATCTAAGGAAGTTTAACTTGATGAAGCACATTCTTATCACTCTTGAAAATTTGAAGAAAGGAAATCTGAGAGCTCAGATTATCATGTATCCAGCAATTCTCTCGAAATTGACAGTTTGGTGCCAAAATTCTTTCAAGGGGGCTTGCAAATCTAAGACCAGAGTTTTCAAGATTATGCTAGTGAGCGATGGTACTCTTAAGAGAATGCTTGTAGCTTTTGACAAAGAGTCTGGACAGTTTATTGATTTACCTGCTCAAGGAGAAGCAGTTCTGAAAGATGCTGATCAGGAATCCTCTAAGACAATAATAAAGAGAAAGATGAAAGAAGTGGAAGTAGAAGCAGAGAATCCTAAGACTAAGGAAGTCCATTACGCACCTCCAAAACCAAAGAAGAAGAAAGCCTGTCCTGATGAAGTTGTTGCGAAGTGGAGAGAAGATAAAGAGAAAGGGAAAGAAGGGGATTCAATGTTCGGTTTGAACCCTGCGAGGCTAAGGCCTTGAAGGAGATAACTGCTGATGATCTTGGAAAAAAGTAAAGGAAAAGAAGCTCAAAAAGAAGATTTCTGAGGCTGAGGTAGCTCAGACTTTGATGAAATTCAATGAGATGGTTTCAGCAACTATTCCTATTCCGAGATCATTCTCCTTGGAATCTCTACCTGAGACTCTAGGAGGAAATTTCGTTGCTCCGAAAGAAGCCGTTGCTAAGAATACTGAGGAAGTAGAGCAAGTAGAGAAAGTGGAACAAGAAGAAGATGGTGCTGAAGGAAGTGGTGAAACCGGAGATGTGCTGAAACAAGTAGATGATTACAAGGGGACACCTTCGGAACAGTTATCACTCCGAACTTCGGAAGCTGAATCTTCGAAGCTAGTTACTCCAGCATTGGAAGAAGGGAATGGAGAAGAAGAAGTTACTTATCATGGAGAAGAAGAACAACTTTTACATGATGTTGCTCAGAAAGAGAACATAGGGGTTTGGGTTCACGAAGTTGTTGATGAGGAAGATGACGTTGTTCAAGTTTCTGATAGTGAGAAGAGAACTCTGGAACATGATTCAATTCCGGGAAAAGTCAAGGGAAAGAAAATTCTTGTTGATACTCCGAGATCAGAAGTGAGAAAGAGGAAGGAAGTTGGTTGTTCTTCGAAAAGAAAGCTTGACCTTATTGAAGAAGAAAATTCTCCAAGAAAAGTTTCAGATTCGGAGTCATCCTCTGTGGGGCATGACTTTGTTGTCCAGTCTTCAAAGAAGTTGGTGGGATCTATCCCGACCTTCTCAAGTATTGACTCAAGGTGCCAAATGCTCCAACATGCATTGAATCAGAAAACTGACTCTGTATATATGGTGATGGACAAGTGCGTTGAGATTGAGGCCCAGTTCAAAACCTTTTTTTTGGCTACGAAGCTCATAGAAAATCTTGCAGGAAGATGAAAAACTGGTTGAAGAAGACTGTTGAAGAGATGAGGTTATTCGATGAGTTTCAAGATAATGTTAAAGATACCTTCGAGACTGAGGACAGGAAGATAAATGATCTGAATTCATCCTTTGAAGAGAAGCTGACAGATGAAGAGAACTTCCGGATTCAACAAGTCAGAGATCTGGATGGGAAGTTAAATTCTGTTTCTCAGAACTGGAAATTTGAAAGAGATCATCGGATTGAGTTTGAAGATAAGATGAAGGCTCAGGAAGAAATGATCAAAGCTCAGGAAGAAAAACATCAAGCCTAGGAAGAACGAATTGAAGCTCAAAGTGCAAGAATAGTGGTCTTAGAGATGCAAGATGAATAAGATCATAAAGACCTGAAGAAGATCAAGACTATTCTTAAGGGGCTCATGTCGAAGGAAAAAGATCTGAAATAACTAAATCCGATATTTTTGTTGTATCTAATTTTCTTTGTTCCTGAGATTTCAAACTTAGTGAAATTTGTGCCTGTCGTTTTTTTCTACTAATGTTTCAGGTACTTTGTTGTTTTCTTTCCATTCTCTCAATTTCTTTTTGAAAATCACAAAGGGGGAGAAGGAAAAGATCCTTAAGAAAAATAAGAACTCTAATAAGAGTTTATCAAAAAGGGAGAAGGAAAAGATCCCTAAGGAAAAATAATTCTAATAAGAGTTTGTTTAAGGGAGAGTTTTTCATTTCAGAAGACTTTCTTATTCATAACGAAATGCCACTCCGGAAATCAGAATACGATCCTTAGAGTTTCAAAGCCTAAGGGGGAGTTAGTCGTATTTATCAATATCCTTAAAGCAAAGGGAGATAAGCATTATTGTTCTTCTTTCTTCTTAGAATTTCTTTTTCATAAGGATGTTTGTGCTTTCCAAAAAGGGGGAGATTGTTGAGTCAATAAGGTTTTCCTTATGACTTTTCCATTCCTTATTGTTTTGAAAATCACAAACACCTTATCTTAAGGAAAAATGCTTTTATAAGGAAAATTGCTTTTATAAGGAAAATTTCTTTATTAAGGAAAATCGCTTTTATAAGAAAAATTATCATTATCTTATTTTCATCCAAATTTTTCTTAAATATGAGATTCAGATTCACTCTTATCTTCTCGGAATTACTTGAAACTTTGATATGAAGTATTCTGTTTTGGGATCCGAATTCTGGATAAGAACTGTAAGGAAGTTTCACTCCGGATTCCAGATGAGAACTATAATAAAGTATCATTCTGAATTCCGGATATGAACTCTGACTAAGTTCTATTCTAGATTCAGGAAACGAATTCTTATGAAGTTTGATAACAAATTCTCAATACGAATTCTAATGATTAATTCTCATTACGAAGTCTAACGAAGAATTCTCATTACAAATTCCAATGAAGGATTCTCATTACGAATTCCAATGAAGAATTCTCATTATGAGTTCTAATGAAGAATTCTCATTACGAATTCTGATGGAGAATTCTCATTACGAATTCTGATGAAGAATTCACATTACAAATTACAATGATGAATTCTCATTCCGAATTTTCATTCCGAATTCTCCTATCAAACAGATTCTGATCATCTTTGTTTTATACACACTGAATTAATTCAGACTCCGAAAACATTTTTGGTTACACTCCAAAATTTTATCCTGCTTACATTTCTATAATCTGTCTACTCTTTATTATTTCCATTACACTCTGAATCTTCACTCCGAAGCTTTCATTCCGAACTTTTGAGTTAGAATTAAAACGATGTCGTACATTCTGTTACACTTGTTTTGTTATAAAACGATGTCATCTATTTTGTTATAAACTAATCGTTGTCTAAGTGACACGTGTACTGGTCCCTCCGACCTTTAAGGAAAATATGACTGTTGGAGAAGGAGCTGACCTTACCTATAAATAGGGGCTCATTTGAAAGAGCTCGATACTGATGATAGATGAACAACTTGGTTTTGTGCCTACATGCTGTTGAAGTGATTTCTAGAGAGAGATGCTCTTATTAACTCTCAAAGCCTTGCGCGACTCCGAATGTTGGTGATTACATTCGAGGGATTCCGGGGATATGAAGATAGAGGTGCCGACTACCTTGAAGTTTTAGGGCTTCCTTGCTAAGGAAGACAGAGGTTGCCAACTACTTTGAAGTTGAGGGCTTGCGGGGATAGCAAGACAGAGACTCCGATCTTCGTATCGAGGGCTTACCCTGTTGTGGGTAAGACAGACTTGCTTGAAAGTATAAATCAAGGGACCTTTATCCAAGTTTGTTGGATACCCTTCTCTTTGGGTTAAAAGACATATATCTTGTTACTTGTAGTTTAACTACTTGTTTTATTTCCACTGCATTTTGTATCTTAAGGAAAGTATAACTTTCTTATACTTCCTTACTTACTCTAATTCATTTATATTCTATACGCTTTAAGGTAGAATCTCATATTGTAACTTTTGTTAAGTTTCAATTTCCGGAACCATATTTCTGGAACCCACTTTCTGAATCTCATTCCATGTTTGTATTCAGTATTAGAGGTGTTGTGAATTTACTTAGTTTAACTTTGTTAAACTTAGCCCTTTCCTTCTCTTAAGGAAAACATAGTTATTCATAACTAACTTTAAAATTTTCAAAGGAATTTTTAAAGTATACAATTCACCCCCCCCTCTTGTATTTGATCATCTACATCATTATTTCGATCCTACACATATCACTTTCATTTTTGTATCATTAAGTGTGGTTATAATGATTTATCCGTGTGATAATGATTAATCATTGTTTTAAAAGGGTAATAATAATTAATAAATGGCGTATGTGGAGAGGTTGATGAACAATGCTTTTATTTGTTATCTATGATCTGTAATGTGTTTTGTATAAATTTTATCCCACTAAAATCATTGTTGCTGGTGGTAATTTCATTTGTAACTATGGTGATTCATTATTAACATTTATTATATATTAAAATGAATGTAAACATGCAATATGACTCATCACATTTACCAGATTAAATGAAAAGGATGTCTGAGGATCAAATTTGATTTGTGATCACCCATGTTTATCAATGTGGAATTAAAGAACATTTTTTGGCTAAATCTAAATACACTAAACTTGATTTGGTGTGGCTATGCGCTATGTGAATATTTTTTGGTTTTTTAAATTATGATGGTTATATGGTGGTGTTTTTTGGTGTCATGGTTTTGGGGATAGGGGTGGGAAGAGCAGTTGTTTTTTTGAAAATGGTGTGGATTGTTTTTGAAGATGGTCTACGGTTTTGGTGGTGCATTCTAAAGTATTTGAGAATGAGGTGGTGCAAGAGGTGTGATGTAATATATGGTTGATATATTTATTGATTGTTTAATGGAAGAACTTGTAGTGCAGTTGGAATGCTTTTGGGCGGTATTATGGTTCTTGCACAGTGTTGTGTAGTGGGACTACAATCTGGTTGTGTGTTGTTTTTGTTATTGAATATGTTGGGTAGGTATATGGTTTATAGTTTCTTAGGTATATCTGGAATGAAATAAGAAAAAATCATAATAAATAATGACAACTATTTAAATAAAAGGGATGGGATGAGGTTTTGGTTGTGTCTATTGTGTGTATGTGCATGTATGGGTAGCAGTAAGGGATGTTTTGTGTTGGATGGTTATTTGTTTGGAAACCCATAGGGCTGGATGAGTGTTTTTACTTATATGTAAAACCTTTTATTTAATTTTGATTTCTATATGAACCCCACCCATTTCATGGACAATGTGTTAAATTTCCCATTTTTATGGTTGAGGGTGTCTTTCCCAACATCACAGTGGGAGGATGGACGGATGGTTACTAAAAATACCAAGCCCCCTCTTCGAGGAATTTATTTTCTGATAGTCTTTAGGAAATATATAACAAAATAAGGTATAATAAAAGACTTGTGGTATTGTTTTTTTTTTTGAGAGGTTTTCTGTTTTCAAGGTGTCATCGAGATGAGGCCCACATGTTTTTGGGCAATATGTGTGGTGGTTGTGGCCCAAGTGTCTGCGGGAAGGATGTGATGTGGTGTCCTGCGCTAGTGTATATGGGTAGGTTAGGAAAGTGGGAATTGTTGATGTGTGTGGTAGCATCAGGATGTTCTCCTTTAAAGATGAATAATAAACCAGTGGAATGTGTTGCAGGGTACCCAAATATAAATGTGCTTACTATTTTACATTACCTAACTTGAGTTATATGGTGAGCATGCCTTATTGATGA
The DNA here is from genome assembly GCA_963277665.1 of Viscum album. NCBI lineage: Eukaryota > Viridiplantae > Streptophyta > Magnoliopsida > Santalales > Viscaceae > Viscum > Viscum album. The sequence goes on from OY728126.1 coordinate 279,024,411, forward strand.
TGGGGTGGATAGTATACCTTGTTTGGTGATTTTGAGTTTCTGTTGTTTTCTCATAGGGGCATTAGTATTCTTCTCCCACTTGTGCACGAGTGACTTTGGTTTTTATTACTGAGTATACATGTATGCGCACCCTATGTATATTAAACTAGTTTCAATTTTCTAGGGAGATTACGTATACCATGCTAGAACATACATTCTTGGATATTGAGTATGTTTTCTACATAACTACAAACTTTTATTTTGGTGATTACATGTGAGTTTTATTTGTATTTCATGTAGTTTTACATAACCATTCATGTTGGATGGATTTTTGTTTCTTTATATATATCTGTCTTTGAGTTTTTTGAGGTTGATACATCATATCTCCTAATCGTTGCTACTATATAAAGGGTAATGCCACTCATTTTTGTGAAATTTATATACCCTTGTTACTAGTCACCACCCTAGGGCCTATTAGACATTGGACGCGGGGCTCATTATCTCTCAATAATATTGACGATAGAAGGTCTTGTTATCTTTTTACGCCTTTCCTCATCATGAAAAAGGTAGGTCATTACAGTTATAAATCTTTGGTTGGATGTCTAGAAGAATATTTTTAGTTAATAAAAATCATGGGGGGTTCCTAGTAGACTATGTGAAGTAGGATATAGTATGTTTCATAATTGAAACTGGTTATTTATCTCATTTAGAAAAAACATGTATATTCAATATATTCCCAATTTTGGGTGCGTGTTTGGAACATGGTTAGGAAAACCATGTGTCCAAACAATGAGATATAAATTTTTTTTAAGGATTTTATAAATTAAATTATTCGATGATATTTTATAACAACAAATTCATCTCATCCAAACCCCATTTTATCCTTTTGAATTTAGAGGCTCTCTTGAAAGAATTATGGATCATTAAACATTTATGATTTTTGGATCATGATCGAAGAATTTAATGTTTTTCCCTAAGTAAAACAATATATATTTGTGATGTTTTCTCCCCTAAACTTTCTCCTTCATTTATATTGATGTATCCTTATGTTTTTGATGGATATATATTATCAATTGAGGATTTATAGTTCCAATAATTGTCATTGATTAGTTCAAACCATTTGATGTTCTGTTTGAGTATACAATGTGGGGAGGTTTCTGAAACATCAATTGATTTATGTGATTTCATAAGACAATTATTATCAATTGAAACTTTTTTTTGTTTATTTTGGAGGGATTTATAATTGATTTCGTAATGCTGATTTTATATTCTTCATAAATATTATCAAAATGTCATGGTGTGTGTTAACCCTATTTATTTATATCTTTTCAAATAATGTTTTGATTTTTAGAAACTAGTATCTTAATGAGTGAATGATTTGAAGAAATAAAATGATAATTATTCTAAAAAATTAATGGAATGAAATAATATATTGGTTTGATTGAAATGAATATTTTCAAAAGGATTGTATTTTGATGAAATATATTTGATTTTTATTTTTCAAATGTAATTTAATGGTTGAAACATGAAATGGTTATGATTGAATAATGATTGAGAAAATTAATTTGTGATGATACATTCACCCTTAATTGATTTTCATGATTTACATTGGTTAATAAAGAAGTTATATAGGTATTCTAGAATGATAATGCTTCAGCATGTATGATCTCAACCATGAAATAGATTATTGAGGACATTAAACACTAAACATATTATGATTGTTGGAATTTCATTCAATGGGGATTTCTTATAAAACTCCTAAGCATGAGATCATGGGATGTGAAAACCTAGATTCATACTTAACATATTTGTATGAGGATCATTATTCCTTTATATGACATATCATGGGGCTTGTAACCATCATTCTATGATTGAAATTGACATATATATACCAATTTTAATGAAATTATTTATTCATTTTGGTTTGATATTCAAATTTAATTCAATTTATTGAAATGATTTGAAAAGCGTGCTATGATTTGAAAAGTGGAAAAGATTTAACATTCTATAATTTATATTAAATTATGTATAAGTTTTTAGTTGTTATGCATTTATTATGAAATATTTATCTCAAATCCTATTAGGATAACGTTTCTCACAACAATCACATGCTTGGTTATATGTTGAATTTCTTTTTCAATGTCATGGGAGATGGAAAGTAATACTTGGAGATGGAGCATGTTCCTGGTTTGTAGGACATGAGAATTGGTGGTTACTGGTTGATTTCATGATAAATATTCAACATATAGATCATATTATGATATAATATATTGTTTTTGGGATGACTTGGGTTGATATAGTAATTTTGGTTTTGTATATGTCTATATTGTGGTACCTTCATTGATGATAATTTTGGCATATCAACAATTTACATTTTTTCTGCAATTTTTAGAGGAATATTTATTTGAAATCATTCTGTCATGATTTTTCATGATTCCTAGGAACATGTTGGTAGACCATGGTAATTGAGAATTTCCTTAAAGAAATTTAAGGGTAGATTCATATTTATTTTATCAGGTTATGAAATTAATTTCATTAAAAATTATTATCAATTCCAGGTTGAGTCTCCTCTTGGACATTGATATACAATTTTTGATGTCAGCGTAGAAAAGGATGTGGGATTTTTATGGATTTAATGGGTAGGTTACGATAGAATTTCTAAACATACAATATTTTAATAAGCCTTGAGTTACCACGGAATGCTGGGAAATAGTTTTTTGTGGAAATACCATGATATGATCCTATACATTTGTTGAATTTAGATCTATGATTTGTTATTTGAATATGAGTTTTTATTAATAATATTTTTTATCTATCCATTTATTATGTTTCAATATTGTTTGTTATTGTAATGTATTATTATTCACTAATGAATATATGTGATAAGTACATAAGGGGTATCTATTGATGAAATAGAAAAAAAGAAATTTCCAGTTCACCAAAACATTTTTTAGGTATTGCTGCTTTTGTTTTAAGCTCTATGACAATTTTCCAGAACATTTCCAATTCAAGAACGAATAGTGGATCTTCTAAGGGATGATTGATGAGGCAGATACTATAAGTATATTTTTCATAAAAACTATAATCCATGAGAATTTTTTATCCACAATATATAGAGGACCAGTTGGGAATGATAAAGAAACTCATTGAGTTCTTGGAGATTCCAGGTTATATTATGTCTAATTGTATCATTGTTAGGAATAAAGGTCATAGTAAAAGATTGGTGTTTCCATTGAATGTAAAAGGAGAATGTGGAATGATAGTGGAAATTCTTCTAGATCATTTTCAAAGAGTAATTCAATACATTGTTGGTGTTTTTGTCTAATTCTATATAGTTACTCAACTTATTATAATTTTATTAGATAATCATACAATGAAACAATACTCCAAAATTCTTTTTTTCTTTTCCCAAAATTCACCTATTTTTTTTTTTCAAATGAGAAGCTGAAGGATTAGACATTTTTATGGGAATTTAGTAATATATTTGATTATAGTTTTTTATGACGAATCTTTGATTTAATTTTGATGGTCTAGATATATAATGTATGTTGTAAATTTACCAAGATAGAATGTTTTGGTATACTGGGGTTCCATCTACCCCCAGTGTTCACTTCAATGGTTCCATTAAATTGAAGAGCAAGTGGAATGAGTGTTAGGGTGGAAACTCTAGTATAGGACTATGAAAAGACACTTACTCTATATCTTATAGAGTATAGTAAAGTCCCATTGATTCAATTCCAATGTGGAAGGGTTGGGAATATGATGTGTGTTTGAATAAGGGCACCAAAAATATGTATCTCATATGGATTTTCAATCCACCTGTAAAGGTTATATCATTTTTACCACTCTATATACTTTTTGGATATTGGTAGTATAGAGAAGATCTGTAGCATTGTAATATGCTTTAAAAAATGGGGTTTTAGCCTCTAGAATCAGTAACAAATCTTCTTTCATATTGTGGATGATTATATAATGGGTTGAATCAAAAATTTGTATTCATCTTTAGGGACTAAATAATTTCATATTTGTTCTTCATACAATTTCATATCAACCTAAATTTTTGATTTATTGAATTTATATATATATATCATGACATATATGAAAGAAATTACAGAACCTCTAATGATGAAGAGAGATAAGGGTCTCAAATTACCTTCATACACATTCTATGTATAAAAATTGAGATCAATTGGGAATTTTTATTCTCTAACTGAATCTTCTTAATGTTGTTTTATGAATGGATTAGTTACTATCTCATAAATATTTTATTAACTAAAATCATCTACTGGTATCCTTTAATGAACCTGATTTAGAGGAAATTTTTTCCATGATTATAGGACTTGATGAATAGAATTTTGAGACCTCCACTTTTAGACTCGGGTAGGATGATATCATTTAGTGTTGTAAATTTTTTGGGGAAATTAACTTGTAGTGATATTCCTCGAATATTTGTCAATTTCATTAAAATTTCACCATCATAATTTTTTTTCTTCCACTGGAGAGGGAGGTAGAGTTCCCTATTATCTTTTTTCTAGGTACTCAACATATATTCATACCCTCTTGTCATATTTTTCCATCATAACAAAATGAATTGAAAAACATGCCAGATGATTTGATTTCTAAAGGCTTCATTTGGCTAGCATTTCAGCTTGGCTAGCACCCATTCATTTCAACAATAAGGCTGATGAAACCCTTGTCTTATGTGATGATTATCATAATCTCAATAAAATTATAACCAAGAAAAATTTTATATTCCACATAATTATAGATTTTATCGATACATATATTTATGTGAAGCTATTATGCAAAATAATCTTTCAATCAGTATACCACATTCTTAGTATCAAGGTGTATAAATTTAGAATACCAATTTAATGAGATATTAGGGCCACCATTAGTATTTTTCCATGCTATTTAAAATTTAAAATTCTCATTTCCAATTTATTTAATTGATGTAAAAAATTTTCCACTAATATATTTATTCTTTTGTGGTAGTATTCCTTGGTATCATCTAGTTGTACTCCAAAACACTGGAGGACTATGTACTTAATTTGAGATACGAATTGGACATAATGTGGATTCACCGACTATATGAAAAGAATTAAAAATACCAATTCATTATTTCAAAAGTAGTTTTTATGACTTTGGTATCATTAAATGGTGTTTTGGTTGATCTGAATAAGTTTAAATATATCATTTCATTATAGTATCCTCATATTGTTAAATAGATTAAGAGCTTATTAGGATATATAGGTTATTCTTAGTGTTTTATAAAAAAAATTCACTATGTTTTATTCTTAGTTTATTTCACGCACTTATAAGGGATTAAAGTCAATTTGGTATTCAAAATTGAAGGATTTATTTGATTATTTAAATGTTCATTTGACTTCATCTATTTTTTTACTGTTCTTGAGACTAAGAGAGTATAAGTGTTCTTTTTCGAGGTGTATGGCCTGTGTTTGGGTCTTCTTATTATGTAGGTTGATAATGTTGTCTCTTAGAGTCCTAATCATCATTTAACGCCTAAGAAGAAACAACCTATATATGATCCTAAACATTCATTTGGGATTCGCACTCTTTTTATTATGTATAACTAATTTTTCAGTGAATCGTTTAACATATACTCTAATCCTAATATTATATGTTATCTCATCTCATAAAATATCTAAATCAATGATAGATGTGATGTTTATAATACCTATAATATTTTTATTTTGAAATATTTTGAACCTCTAGAAAGTGTAAAACTCTTACTGATGCTCTGGTTTGGATGATAACATACCATGTCATAAAGAAATAATCATAGGAGTTGAATATGGCATCTCTCATTCCTCACATACATTTGGGAGTCTGGGAGGATGATACTGGGATTGCATTGTAGAGTGTTAAATTAATACCCTCTATTATCAAGACAATTCTCTTATATAAAGACCTTGATAACTTGTTCTTCATAATTAGGTATTCACTATTTCGTAGAGAGACCATCATTGAATGCTCCCATTCAATATAAGGTATCCTATTATTCAAGAACTGGTATGTTTTCATCATCCTTATATTTAAGGTTGTGAAGGGGGACTACTATCATTGATATTTGGAAGTACACATAAGAAAAAATGTTTTATTATATGATGTGATTATTATGGGACTCAGGCATGAAATGATACATTTCTACATTTTTATCCCACTTTTATACATTGAAATATTTCAATAAACAATGTCATAAGAATTCTAGTTTGTTTCTGTTGGAGTTAGTGGCCTAGAAAAAACTACTTTGTAATTTATTAATTAAATAAACACCTTATCAAATCAAGATTTTTCTTATGTGTGACCATTCATGTGATAATGTCCCAAGGATAGCTATTGCATTAAAGGGTTATAGAGCATCACTACTGTGATGTGAACCTGGAAGTTACATAACACTTTTCATGAATATATGTTCTATGGATGGATGATGTTATCAGAGGGACACAAATAATATATTCCCTTATGGGTAAGGAATCATAAAACATTGAGGCACCTTCTCATGGAGTGCGCCCTTGGTAATATTCATGACGATATTATGAGAAATGACCCACCAGTAGGAAATCAACATTTCATAGTTCATTGGATGTTCCTATCTTTAGACGTGTGTATTGGTCCTTGGAATTTATAATTATTATTAATGGGCATTATGACTCACGTACTTAGATGTATTCATGAAAAATATGACGGCACACTGTTCGCATTGTGGTAGGATACGTTGGGTAAATCAGGAGTAATACTGCATTAATAGATAATGTGAGAAAGGCTTGGTCCATTTTGATTCATAATGGAAGTACATATATCTATCCCTTTTATGGAATTGATATATCCTAAATAAATCCATGTCCAGGGTAAGGAATGGGTGAGTTCAATTCAGGAAAGTCAAAGAAAGAATAATTGAGCACATGGGTTGATGTCATTAGCACGCATCCCGATTGATTCGAGATATCAGTAAAAAGGGAATATGTTACAATGTATGAGATTGTATGAGGTGACTTGTTATTCTAGCGTTAACGTCATTCTCTATGGGTGCATTGGCATATTACGAGATGCTAACCTTGAACTTCAGGTAGGATCCGCCTAATGCCAGTGAGAAAAAGGACTAGAGTGTCAAACACTAAGTGTGCCCATGTATCTCATTTAAATATTAATTTAACAAGTTCAATAAAGATTATTATTGAATGTGTCTTAATAATTATTTATGGATGCCTGATCAAATTTATTTCAACACTAGTTATTCGAGAGAATATATTGTGTGGGAAATGATATATATTTATTAGCAAGTAATGGAGTTACATTTATTTAAGAAAAAAATAGATGTTATTGAAGGTCTAATAAATTTTTGGAGGAAATAAAGAAAAGTGAATGCAAGATAAACACGATGTGTAGAATAAATGTACACACCGTGTCATTTACATGGAAAGTGAGTACATGCCGTGCATTAATAATAACACGCAGTGTAGTATTTTAAGTCAGGATTTTTGAGAAATATTATCATTTTATTAAATGATAGTTATTATAATCAGCATGGGCTCATGTCAAGTTACTATCATTTGACATGGGGGTTTAAATAATTGTTAATTAAATAAATAAAACACATAACACATTATTTATTTTTATAAATCTATAACCTCAAACCAGATTATAAATATCTCTACAACCCCAAAAAGTTTCTAGAGAGAATCATTGTGTACAAAAAATTTGGAAAATTATCTCAAGGCTGAGAGAACTCCTTCCTCCAGAACACTCTCATGTCCGAGATATATCCTCCTCTATCAAATTAAGGTGATCTAAGTCAGATGATAGAATAAAAGGCTTTCCCACTCTAGCATCTAGAGATTCCTTTGGGGATGTCGAGAGATATGTAGTGTACGTGTGGATCACCACTAGAGGAAGTCTACACTTGGATTATATTATTCAAAGACAAAACACATCAAAACATGTTCGGAAAACATCAACGGAGATAAAAAATTCCATCAATGTAATTATTGTAAATTAATTAAATTAATTATAACCATCGTATGATGATCCTCTCAATGGTTCCAGGACCCTTCCGTTTTTTTAAATTCATTAATCTATTCTAATGATCTAGAGTTGTATTATCATGACATATCTCAGATTGAACTTTATTTCATGATAAAATTAATGTTTGGTAAACCCACCAATGCACTTCTGCTGAGCCCAAAACCTACATGTGGTATCAAAGGGACTATATCGCTAATTGTAATTATTTAGTGTTTCATTGGTGATTTATGCATTTAATAATTTTTTTAGTACATGTTAATCTTCATTGTATTATACCTATGTCATAAATAACATAGTGTGTTGAATAGGAATAGGTGGAACACCGTTTACAAATTACACGCTATGTGGTCCACTGAACACGACGTGTAGTCCCTTTGGGTTAAGGTTGGACTGTGTACCCAAGACATGGATTGTCCGACTAGAAAATGTGTAATGTAGATACTACATTTTGTGTGTCCCACTGAACATGCCCTGTACTATGAAATTTTTTTAAGTACATCAACATGCCATGTCCCCGGGTGTGTTCTTTGGATGGACAATGAACAAAAGTACTAACCATGTAGTCGGAACTACACATCATATACTCATCCAAATTATGCATATTTATGAAAATGTATTATTATAAAATCCCTTGTGACATTTACCATAGTGCATCTGTAAAGCCGAGGCACAACGCATGATAGGTGTTTTATATATGGGTGTTTAAGTTAACATCTGCGTAATGAACAATAATTCAATAGGTTTCCTCCATGGTAAATATTATATACAAAGATAATTTTAAATGAATTTATTTGTTTATAATTATGATGGATGTGAATCTCGTGGAAATTTAGAAAAGGGGTTAAGATAAAAAGATTTATTAAATAAAGATAATTAATTTATTCGAGCATGATTTATCTTAAGAATGAATTACTAAATAATTGAATGCTTGTTTAATTTATGCATAAATATCATTTCATGTTTGGGTAATCATGAGCAAGACCAAGACCTTTGTATGTGAATGGTTTCTTTTAATTTATTTATTTAAATTAAAATTTATATCCTGTGATCCTTATCCTCATTTATATGTAGGGCCTATGCACACAAGGTTTATTTTATATAAAAACCCCTTTTACCCCTCACCTACATGTGTGATAAATGCATATGTAGTGGATGGAGCTCCCAATCTAGTAGAGGCGGCTCAAGTCGGGATCGAAGGTGAAACCAATCTAAGGAGATACAATTTTGACAGGTGGAAAGATGTAAACATGAACCCTAAAGGTTCAAGGTGTTTCTCCCCTAGGTCTTTGGTTAGCTTATCAACCGCTAGATAAAATAAACAATAGAACAATCTCAAGATCAAACAATTTATTTTATTTCTATAAGTTTCATGGTTAATTTATAGTCGGTGTGTTTTTACGATCAAACAATTAATGAATTAAACTATCATTCAAGATGGAAGTAAAATAAGATAGGCTTATGCGTAAATATTATCTTAGATATGGTTAATCACTTTACTATATCCCAATTAATTTTAACAAGCATGTAATCAAAGATAATAAAATATAAATTTACGTAGACAGATAAAATTCCTTAAATAAATGTTAAGTCATTATAGCCTTCCATAATCTTTGTTAGAATTGAACAATAGTTAAAAGTTCATGGCCAACCCTAGTTGGGGAGCTTTCACTTGTATGGGAATTCTAAATCAAGGTTATGGGTTGACAAAACTTGGTTCGCATCAGGGGTTGACTTCCATAGTAGGACTTGGTGTGACCCAGAGTAAAATGTTGAGGAAATCCAAAATAAAAGGATTTCAGGATTGGGGATTCCACTCATCGGATCAGGGAATTGTGAGTTAATGCAGTTGGAATTTGGAATTCAAACCTAAAACCCTTCAAGTTGCTTGAACAACCCTAGTAGGGTTAATACAATGGGAAATATGGATCCTTTCAAATAGAATATTTAGGCAATGCTATATTCCATAGTTAATGGTGAGGGATATTGGATTTTGATAAAATACTGGGAGACTAACAAGTATTAATTTATTTATTTTTATTAGTTTAGTAATAATGAAGTAAACCATTTCTCATCTTAATTAGTACAAATGTCAAGAAAAATGTTTTCAAACATATCATTGTGAACCATAATTTAGAAGGAAACCCTTCTCACCATCACCAATTGCGAAGAGTGGCAGAGGAGTTTATGCACCATCCTTCGCCACAATAGGAAATTGTATGTGCTGGAAAAGCCTATTATAGTTGTTCCTGGAAAATAGCCCAATGATGAAGAAATATCTCTCTATGAGAAACATATGGATGATTCCACAAATGATCAATGTTTCATGCAGTTATCCATTTCTAACGAGGTCTTGAAGTATCATGAAAACATGGACATGTATAGAATGATGTCTCACATTAAGGATCTCTTCCAAGAGAAGTCAAGACCATAGAGATATGTGATCTCGAATGATTTTCTTATATCTATGCTTGGAGAGTGTGCTCCATCTAGGCTAAATGTAGTCATGATTAATGGCTACATCGAATGCCCGAATTTATTAGGGATTGAATTCCCTGATGATTTTCATACATATCTCATCCTATCATCACTTCCCAAGACCATCTCAAACATTATTGTAAACTACAACATGAGAAATAATGACAAGTGTCTATCAGAACTTACGAACTTGATTCTCCTCATAAATAGGAACCTGGGGCATGAAAAACCCACTATCCTTATGGTGAATAAGAAAAGGAAGGACAAGAAAAATGGGCCAAAAACTTTTAAATGGTCTGAACCCCCTAGCGTCATCCCTCCAAGAAGGATAAGATCAAAATGCAGGGAAAGGAACGAGAGGTAATATATTTTACATGTGGAATGAAAGGACACTGGAAGAGGAACTACCCTCAGAAGCATGGGGATACTAAACATGTGTTTGTTATAGAGCGTAATCTTTCCATTTCTATATATTGGGTATTAGATACAGCTTATGCGGCTCAAATCTGTATTCAAATTCAGGAACCATGTAGATTTAAAAAGATTTACATAGGATAGGTGGATCTTCTAGCTGCCACTGGTGCAAGGCTGGCGGCATTAGCTATTGGTGATTACCACCTCTCATTGCCAAATAGGATGATTTTGGTTTTATATAACTATTATTATGTGACTAGTGTTTCATAGATCATAATTTTTATTTCTTATTTGGTAATGGATGGATTAATTTTCATGTTTGGATATAAGGGTTGTCTTTTTTATTAGATCAACGTTTGTTATAGTATATCACATTTAAATAATGGTTTTTATGTAATAAATTATGAGTACCAAGTGTTGGAAATCGATAATGAAACAATCTCACATGACTCATACATCACCCAATTGAGACATCACCATCTTGATCATGTATATGATAAGAACATTAAAAATCTATGCCATGATTGTTTTTTTGACTCTACTATGCTAAAAAACATGATAGATGTCATTCTTGTTTACAAGGAAAAATAACCAAGCCACCATTCAGCGGACATAGTGAAAGGGCCGCAGTGCTTCTTAGATAGGTGCAGACAGATGCGTGTGGACCATTTCCAGTAGAAGCTAGAGGTGGATATTATTACCACTATACTTTTACTGATGATTTGATTAGATATGGAAATGTCTACATAATGAAGTAAAAGTCAGAATCCTTTGATAAATTTAAGGAATTCAAGAATGAAATAGAGAATCATCTTGGAATGAATATAAAGAAACTTCAATCAGATCAAGGTGGAGAATATCTAAACCAAGAGTTCATCGATGTTCTATGGGAGTCTGGGATTCTATCTTATCTCACTACTCCTTATACACCATACTGGAATGGTGTTAGTGAAAGGAGAAACCAAACCTTGTTGGACACGTAGAGGTAGATGATGAGTCATGTAAAACTTCCATTATCTTTTCTGTGATATGCATTACAATATATAGAATACACATTAAACTGAGTACCAACTAAGGAAGAAATTGAAATTCCCTCTGAGTTATGGAATGGAAAGAAACCCATTTTATCACATATAGGTGTATAGGAAAGCGAGGAATTTGTTAAGGCCTTCTTAGGCAACAAAATATCACCCCAGGGAATGTTGTGTAACTTTATAGGATATCCCAAGGAATTAAAAGAATATTACCTATATATCCATCAAGACAAGAATGAGACTGTCACCAGACAAGCCGTATTTCTTGAGAGGGAGTGCATCCTCAAAAGGGATAGTGGGAGCAAGAATGTCTTCGACATATTTGATGCTCATGATAAACAGGAGATGGTAAAGGAATGCGTTTTATAGGTCCCCATGGAAGAGGTTTCAGAAACAAAAGTACTGCATAAGATCTCAAGGGAGGTAAGGGAACTATATATATTTGGTTTCATAGTCAACGGGGATGGTGAATAATTATTATTGGACAATGATGAACCTCTCTCTTACAAGGAAGCAGTAGAAAGCTCAGAAGCTGCAAGATAGCTAGAAGCTATGAATTCTGATACGGATTCCATGTATCAGAACCAAGTTAATGTTCTGGTCGATGATCTAGTTGATGTAATTTCTATGGGATAAAAATGAGTATTTAAGAGAAAACTGGACATGGAAGGTCATGTTAGTACCTATAAAGCAAGGCTTGTGGCTAAAGGATTCTGATAGTGTCAATGAATAGACTGTGATGAAACCTTCTCGCCAGTTTCCATGTTTATATCTATAAGAATCACACTTTCCATAATAGCATACCATGACTATGGGATTTAGAAAAGGGAAGTCAAAACATCATTCCATAATGGGAACCTTCTAAAATATATCTATAAGACACAACCATAAGGGTTTGTGACACCAGGTGAAGCCAAACGGTTTTCAAGTTATAGAAATCCATTTATGGATTAAAGAAAGAATCCAGGTCATGGAATACACTATTTGATGATGCCATAAAAGAAATTTGTTTCATTTAAAAAAATGTGATCCATGTGATTATAAGAGGTTTAATGGGAATGTGATCGTTTTCCTAGTATTATATCTTCATTTCATATTGCTTACTGGAAATGATGTACCAGTTTAACAATCAGTTAAGGACTGGTTGAACAAGTGTTTCTCCATGATAGACTTGGGTGAAGCAGCCTACATTCTAGGTATCAAGATCATTCATGATAGATCAAAGAGGATGCTTGGACTATGACAGGGTACATACTTTGACTGGATACTAAAGAGATTTAGTATGGAATAATCCGAGAAGGTATTGGTTCCAGTGTCACAAGTCTTGCATATTTCTAAGAAAATGTTTCCTCAGACATAACAAAAGAAAGATAAAATGAGTAAGATCCCATATCATTTGGCTGCAGGATCCATCATGTAATCCATGTTATATACCAGGCTTCATGTTGCCTATGCACTATGCTTTGTAGGCAGATATCAAGCATATCCAGGAGAACATCATTGGAATGTTGTTTAGACTGTCCATAATTATCCGAGAAGAACTAATGATATTTTCATGGTTTATGGAGGAGACGAAGAACTTGTCATCAGTGGGTATGTCGATACTAGTTTTCACACAGATCAAAATGATTTGAAGTAGCATTCTGGATATGTTTTCTATCTCAATGGAAGAGTTGTGAGCCAGAAGACTTCAAAGCAGCTAGTTGTCATTGATTATACAGTAGATTCCAAATATATAGAGGCTTCTGATATAGCCAAAGAATCCATCTGGATTTGGAACTTTGTCTAAAATCTTGATGTGGCGCCTAGAAATAATGATCATATAACGTTTTATTGTGATAATACTACAGTAGTGGCTGTTGAAAAAGAACCAAGGTCACATCAACGAACAAAGAAAATTATCCGAAAGTATCACCTCTTGAGGGATTTCTATCAAAGGGGTGAAGTTGCAGTGAGCATAGTGTCCACAACGAAGAATGTGGAGGAACCCATGACTAAATGCCTATATCAGCAGAATCATCAATATCTTGTGAGAGGTAGCATGCTAAAAGTTATTAGCATTTTTCTCTAGTCCAAGTGGGAGTCTGTTGGAGTAAGTGGCCTTGAACTAACTATTTTGTACATTATTCATTAAATAAACACCTTATCACATATTGATTGTAATTTTGCATGAAAATTCATGTGATAATGACCCAATGATCGCTATTGCATTAAAGGGTCATAGCAGATCCCTGCTATCATGGGTACATTGATATGCCATAACATGATTATTGAATTTATGTTCCATGTATGGATGATGTTATTAGAGGGACACAAATAATACAGGCCATTCATGGTGAGGAATCAAAAAACACTGAGGTGCCTTTAAATGGTGTGAGCCCACTGTAATATTCTGGAGTATATTATGAGAACAAGACCCGCCAGTAGGAAATAAACATTTCATAGTTTCATTGGATGTTCCTATCTATGGATGTGTGTATTGGTGATTGGAATTTAAGATTATTATTAATGGTTATTACAACTAGTGAAATTAAATATATTGATGAAAACTATGATGAAACACTATTCATAGTGAGGTAGGATACGTTGGGTGAGTCACGAGTAATACTTTATTAATAGATAATACGAAAAAGGATTTGTCCCTTATGTTCCATAACAGATGTAGATATTATAGGCCCTTTTATTGAATTGATATAGCCTAAATAAATCAAAGGCCATGGTAAGGAATGGCTGAGTTCAATTCTAGAAATTCAAACAAAGAATAATCAAGCACATGGGTTGATTGCACTAGCATGCAGCCCACCTGATTCGAGATATCATGGAAAAGGGATTATATTACACAGTAAGAGTTCTTATGAGGTGACACGTCATTATGTCGTTAACTTCTCTCTCTATGGATGTATTGGAATGTTTCTAGAAGCTATCCATGGACATTAGGCAGGCTCTACCTAATGCCCCTGAGAAATAGGCCTAGAGGGTCACACAATAAGTGTGTCCATGTATGTTAGATAAATATTAATTTAACAAGTTAAATAAATATTATTCATGCTTATGGTTTAATAATTATTTAAAGATTCCTGAACCCATTTATTTCGACACTAGTTATTCGGGAGAATATATTATGGGCGAAATAATATATATTTATCAGCGAGTAATATAGTTACATTTATTTAAAAATAAATATGTTTTACTCAAGGTCTAATAATTGTGGTGGAGGAAATAAAGAAAATTGAAAACAAAATAAACACGCCCTGCACATTGAATGTACACGGCGTTTAGTTTTCATGGAAAGCGAGTACACACCGTGTATTAATTATACAATGCCATGTAGTATTTCCATTTGGGATTTTGAGGAAATAATATCATTTTATTAAATAATATTTATTTTAATCATCATGGGTGCATGTTAAGTAATTAATCATTTGACATGGGGGTTTTAAATAAGAGTTAATGAAATAAATAAAACGAATAATGCGTTTATTTATTATCATAACTCTATAACATCTAACCCGATTATAAGTATCCTCACCCCCCACACTTTTCCAGAGAGAATCATTATCCACAAAAATTCTCGAAAATTCTTTCAAGGCTAAGAGAATTTGTTCCTCCATGAACACCCCAAGACTGGGAGAGATCCCCCTCCATTATGTCAAGGAAATCTAAGGCAGATAACACAAGCAAAGTCTTCTCCACACTAGAACCTGGAGATTCCTTCGGCGATGTCTAGAGATATGTGGTGCTCATGTGGATCACTGCTAGAGAATGTTTACACTTGGGTTCTTCGATAAAATGATGAATCACATCGAATCATGACCAAAAAACTTCACCGAAGAAAGAATTCCACTAAAGAAATTATTGTCAATTAATTGAATTAATTATAACCAACATATGATGACTATCTCGATGGTTATGATTCCCTTATCTCTTTCTTTTCATTCATCGTTCTATTCTAAAGATCCAAAATTTTATTATCGTGACAGATCGCTAATTGAACGTTGTTTAACACTAAAATTAATTTAGGGAAAACCCACCAACATGCTTCTACTACACCCCGAACCTATATTTTCAACCCCTTTCTATAAAAAAATTGAAGTGGAATGAAAGATCGATGAAATTCCTAGTTGTGTTAAAGTATATATAATGAAAAAATTATTTTATTTTAGTGTGGATTTATCGGTTGACCTATGAACTCACCTTATTTACATTCATGAAACTACCAGTGTTGATAACATGGAAATTTTTTTGGATAATATATTGACATATTACATGGAGTTCCATTAGTATCTATTTTTAATATGTATCCTTGATTCACATATCTTTCCTTAGAAAGGAATCTAAGAGTGAATGGGATCCTAGTAATGTTGGGAACAATGCACAATCCTCAGATAGGTTCCATGAAACAATAGGTGATACATGTTATTTATTTTTTTTCTGTCAATTTATATGATGTTGGGATTTCCATAGAGTGTTGTATTATAATTAATGATACAATATATAGTAGTATTATATTTAAATGAATCCTATTTGGGCATTATATTGTTGGAATTGTAAATATATTCTTCGTTTACTGGAGTTTAGTGAAGCTTCTCTGGTCGGACCTAGCTTTTTCTCGAATACAATGGTGATGTTAAAGAAGATTTTTTATTGGTTTATGATGGTGAAGAGCTAGAATAAATTTTATATTGATGATAATTTTTGTACATTATAGTTTTTTTTTGATAATTGGTTTTTTGGAGAGTATCATATTGATTGGGTTGTGGACATCTTATAAAATACATGATGATGGGAGTGAGGTACGTGGGAAAATTTGAGGTTGATGAGTGTATTATATTGGGGATTATAATTTATCCTTTCAAAACTAGATTACATTAATAAAAAATCTGTTTCACACGTCACAAATAATTAAATACCATTCATACATGTCTCATGTTTTTGAATGGGATGACCTTAATTACTAACTTAATATGACTATCACAAAGTGTCATGTTCAGATAGTTGATTCTCATATGAAGGATCATAATGGGAAGTCCAAATATTTCGTTTAATCATGATGGAAGCATGGTTATAACATGCATGAGATATTGGAGTGTGAGTTGATAATGGGAGACAAGTGGCATCATCTCTTTGTGGACCGATATTCAAGACAGAAATTTAGGGGGGTAGAAATTATAAATGTTGGGTGGAATTGCAACATATTAATTGTCACATTAAAGTATATACGTCCCTTGGATATTACTATCTTTTCTTTTAATATTTTATTAGGGTGGTTTGTGTTATTTTTAGAGGTTATTGGTTGTTTATATGGTTAGCGTATGGTCAGGGAAAACTATGTTGGCTTGTATAGGAAACCAAGATCCTTGAAATGGAGTCCAAGAAGAGGGTGCATGGTCTGGCCAACACATAGTCCAAATCATGTGGCCCTTCCATTTTTTTAAATGTTGGGGCTGAAGACTCATTTTTATTGTTAAATCAAAGAAAATACCTCTTTTAACTGGGAATGCGGACCTTCCATAAATAGGTGTAAACTAGGAAAAAGGAATGTATAATAGATTTTCATTTTGTGTGTCCAAACCATGCGGCCTCTTCAGTATCCAGAAAATGGTCGAATGACTGGGGCATGGTTTGTAAAACCATGTGACATGAATTAATTTTCATGATTTACAAAATTTAATTCTGGAAACCACTATTTTTACTCATAACATCTATCCTTAAAACATAATTTTATCTCGTATAGTTTGGAGTCTATCTTGAAGAAATATTCTAACTTCCATCATTGAATCATCATAGATTAGATCAACTATTCAAAAATTCAATCTCTCTTAGTAACTATAACCTTGGTCAATTTGTGATTTCCGACCTCATTGTTTCTCCTCTTCAATGAGAGTGGTGGATCATTGTCTAATTGATGTATATAAATCTTGAATGTATGATATAATGTTCTAGGATTCTTCCTTGACCAGTTCAATCATTTTGAAAATCTTTTTGAGGATCCTATGATGGGGTTTTTTCCAAAACTGTGATAGAGGTAGGTGGTATCACAATACTATTCATATATGTTAAAAACCAAGATTAATTTTTTAAATTGATTTATAATTTATTTAAAAATCTATTTTTAGACTCATTATAATTTTCTATGTGTCATGGCATGTATTGAACCTATATTTTTATAGATTCTGAAATAAAATATTTATTTCTAAAAAATGTAATTGGATGAAAAGAATGATTTAATCAAATAAAATTAATAAAATTATTGAGAAATTATTTATTATTTTAAAATAAATGAATTATTTTTACGAAAATGATATTTTATTAAATCCATTGGATTCCATATTTTAAAATAAAATTGTATATTTTATGTATTAAATTGGGATATTTGAATTAACATCTATGAAATTAATTTGAGATGATTGTTTTCACATTTATTGATTTACTTGATTCACGAGGGATCATGGGTACTCAGGTGGTTAGTCTGTAAAAAATCTATATGCATATATTCGATCATCCTTGTAATATATTGAAGATAAAAACACTAACTGAACATTGATATGGGTATGTATTTAATTTGATTACAGTGTTGTTCTAATCCCCTATGTCCTGAGATCTATGAATGTGTGTACAAATTGACCTGTACTTACATGATATGTTTTAGGTTTTTTGAGATATTATATGACTTATACTAGGTCTTTCAACCATGTCTCTTTGATAAAAAACAACTTATTCATGATAATTTTAATGAAATTATTTATTCATTCGTTACTGATATAACATTTTTAATACATCTATTAAAATGATTTGAAATTGAATTTTGATATGAAATGTGGAAAAAATTTACCATGCTATTATTAACTTTTAATTAGGAATACATGATTTATTTTTATATATTAATTATGAAATATTTGGGTGAAATTATAAAAGGATTATGTTTCCGACACCCAACTAACGCCTTTAGTTGTATATAGACATACATTAACAAAATCAAGGTAAAGGTAAAGAACTACATAGAGATAAGTTTTGTTCCTGTTTAGTGGTTTTTCACTAGTGGTGGACACTGGTAGGGTATGCAGTGAAATTATTACATGGAGATATTATGATCATTTCATTGATGATTTTTATGACGACTTGGGTTGATGTACATATTTTAATTTTTAAATTAATTTTTGTTGTGGTATCTTTTTGGATGATATTTTTGGAATACTGACTATTTACATATTAAATTCGGTGTTTTTATTGAATCATGTATTGAAATAATTCCATCATTTTTGTTATTGATTTAATAGAACTATTTCTTTTCCCATGGGTATTAGGAATGAAAATATGGGCATGTGAAAGTGGATTTAGCTTCGGGTTTAATAGGTTATGTTGGTCGAATCATGGAAACTTGTTCCTTGAATTGTGATTTCATTGATTTCAATGGATATTTATAAAAATCAAATGATGAATGAAATAGAGAAATATCCCAGATGGAATAATTCAAATTCAAATTAAAATTAGTTTTATCCAAAAATTATTTTAAGCAAGATAATCTATTTATCAATTTTCATTATAGAATTGGTATTGTTGTTGTTTTGGGTGAGAATCCATGTAGGGAATCCTCTAAGTGTATCCCCATATTCTCCTTAAATAGCAAGAAAATCTCATTAGTATTCATAATGTTAACATGGAGAAAATTACTATTTCAAACAAACCATCATGGATTATAAAAATGATTTCCTGTGTTCTTTGAGTTTCTTGAGAGGGAAGACGGAGGATTATTCTCTCTCGAGACTGATATAATTATAATGTTATTTTGATGACTGAGAGAGGTATATTATTCATCAAAATGATATAATTTTAAATTTATATGTAGTTTTATACTATTAATAATTATATGTGGGTCCTTATCAATATATTTAATCTATGTAATACCCAATGCAAAATTATAATAATAATCATGTTATCATATCAATTGAAATGATATTATTATATTATCATTTCTTATATATTGAAAGTAATATTTATTAATATGATAAGATATAAAAATATATCATTTTCATCGGGCCATTATTGCAACTCATTAGTCATCCATGAAATTTTCTAAATGTCGAATAATTATATATTAAATAAAATAATTTTTATTCAATTAAAAATAAATAAAACCTATTGTTAATTGAAACATCAATAAATATTTATTTTAATACATACGTAACTAACTAAATATTTATATTAATCTATCAACTATACTATTGAATATTTATATATTAACTTTTTGGAGAATAAAAAAAATTAAAATTCAACTAATATATTTTAAACCAAAATATCACATGATTTAATAAATGTGAGAAATATAACATAAATATGTATTATTTAAAAAAAGAGAATAATATTTATTCATAATATTAAATTCAGTATAATTTAATGAGATTTTGGATGCACTTAGTGTCTGAACATCTACGCCACTTTTTTAGTGGCATTGGGAGAACTCTTCTAAAGTCCAAGATCATCATCAAACAACACATCAAGGAAATTATAGTCATAGATGTTAATGTAAATAATATAAAAAAAATCCTCTGAATAATAGCATATGATATAATACACATTCACCAATATCTCATCATGTAGGATATATATCTGTTTCATCACAAATTATAAATAATTTATCTTTGTTTGACATTCTTAATGATCTTTTGGATGAACTACCATTGTTATGGATTAACAAATACAGATATATGAAATTAAAATGGATATATATATCATTTTATACTATTAAAAAAGGGATAAATACTTTATTTATATATTCATTTAATCTCGAATAACTTATGATGCACTTAATGTATGCATCCTCTCTACAATTATAACGTGCCATTGTTTTCATCATTACCTCAATGTTCCTTCTTTATGATTTTCATTAATAATATTGTAAATTATGTTGATGAATACACCAATTCATTGAGAAAATTATCCAATTAAATATAATATATTTATAATATGTTTTAGATGGTGTATCCCCATATCCTCAATTCATCGATAATAGCACCTAAATGTGTTAAGAGAAGATTTCTCAATGTATTTTGATATCCCCATGCCTAATAGTTAAAAATCATCCACGTATGAGTAGATAGATATTTTTGGTAAATGTGGTATAGTAAAAAGAATATTTATATATAATTTATTTTTTATAAATATAGAATGAGGATTTTATAACCATTAGATCTGACAAATACCTAAAAAAATAAAAATTTCGTATTACAAAAAAATAATCATCAAGTGATAAAAATTTTATTTACAATATGGTTATCCAGTGTACATTGATAGTTGTTCATTGGAAACAATCTCAAATATTTATGAACATTATGGAAATGGGTAATTCATTATTTTTATATGAATTAACAATGTGTGGTCTCTCATGGAAAACTATTTTTTTTTTGGGAAAAAACAGAACAACTGTCTGGTTTGGATATAATTTGGATATTTTATATAAAATATTTATTATTTAAAAGTTGTTTTACTTGAAATTAATTTGTAAAATAATATTATTATTTTATTAATATACAATTTTTTACATAGACATATTTTGATATATAATTCTTTATAAATTATAAGAGGCATTTATACAAATCAAATTGGTTATTATTTTAATCACCCCTACATGTTTACGATATTGTCTTTGAAGGAATAATATATTGTGATATAGGTAATGTAAAGGATTCATTTTATATTAATGTTGGTATGCAATTATTTTTGAATGGATATGGATTAGTAAATAGAGAATAATTATCTAGCCATTATTTTGGTGGATTCATCATTTAGCTAATAAACCTGATTTTATTACCTAGATTAATTTTTATATATAGATTTTTTTGTTTTGTAAATTATAATAATTTTTAAAATATTTTTAACTATTTTAGTGTTTCATTGTATATAATTTTTTTAAAGGTATTATTTGGGGAAAATCATTACTGAATAGTTAAATTTTATCACCCATTAATAAATGTATGCCTCCAGTGACTGAGGAGCATTCTTGAGGCTTTTTGGCACATAATATTGGCTAATATAAACCGTATTTGGGTTCAAAAACTATGATTTGAAATATTTCAGACTCATATAGAGATACCATGTTCAGTCATAGGATACAAGCTGGACCTATCACCAGGATTGATCAATATTTAGTACATCATAGGAAATATCCCATGTGTGTATGAGAGTACTTGGAAAAATTTAGTGAATATAGAAAATATAGATCCCATATATGATGGTAATAATGTAACCACAATTTCTACTAGTATACAGTCACAATTTACTTATATCATTTATCAGGAATAATGTAAACAGATGGTGGTATTATATTTTGTAAATCATGTTAAGATATTTTCATAACTATTGTATGATTTTTCTTCCCAGATAATGGTTCTAAAATATGTCACATTAGTTGAGTATGATTATGAAAATTCATCATCATTATTATAATAGTGATATAAGTTGTTTTCATTTATTTTTGTCAATAAAATATGATATATTAATTTATTTTGGATAATATATTTAAAATTTATAAATGAATGAAATTTATGATCTAGTATTTACAAATTAAATACCTAATGGATATAATTTATTCAATATATATAAGAACTATATAGGTATAAAGCTAGATCAAAGAGAAAAAGGATAACCCTCTATAACAATAGTAAAAATTATATATTATTCAATAACATTTTGTTATTGTGAATTTGGATTAATATTTTATTCATAAGAGTTATTGATGATAGATCAATGAATATTTTACCATCTTAAAATGACATATAGTAGTGACCATGGGGTAATACTTCATGGATTATATAGGAAAAGATAGTAATTTTCACTTTTTCAGTTTTTTTTATGTTAGTGTTAAAATTGGGGATTATTTATATTATTAAATGATTTGAATACTTAATGAATTTTCAAAATAATGAAAGAAATTAGATATGTAATATACTGAAATGGGTATGAGATACTATAATTGAGAAACTTGTAATGGACACGCTTTGACCCTTAGATACACACTTTATTCTTATTTAATTGTATTACTAAATTACATTTCTAAATTCTCACTCTATGGACACACTTCTACGATATATATATTATTGACACTATATCAACAATTCAAAAATTCTTTTTTTCCTCTTTGAAATGTTATTTGATTTTCAATGACTTGTAAGAAACAAAATGTAATTGAACTTGTTTTTCTTAATAGGGATATATCCCCCAAATATGTTTAAACAACAATGAAGACATTTTATTATTTTAAGATATAAAATAATCTAGAAAAATGTATAAAATTTTAATTTAATATAGAAAATAGGCCTTCTTAAATCATTAAAATATCTCCTAGACAAATATAATAAAAATACACTGTAGTACAAAACACAATATTGGAGAATCCTCAATCATTTCTATACACCACAATATGATGTTTAGACTAACGTGAGAATACTCGCTCCAATATATCTCCTATTATTAAGCATATCATATCCTTCTATCCAACTTCTTCTTTAACCATCCATATAATTGAAAGTAGAGACATTATATTTAATGGAATATGGGGTGGTAGATTTCCCTCAAGAATGTGTACTTTGAAATATTGACCATTTTAACCACAAAAACCAATTAATTTTTATATGTTGTATTATTAAGAGTTGTTCATTATATATATATATATATATTCTTCCATCAAAATTTCAAGGCATTCAGAAAAATGTACGAACACTTATCTAAAAAAATTAAAAATATCATTTTTACGGTTGAAAATAATGTTCATATTACTCTATTTTGACTCAAGTATAAACTTTCATAATAAGGATAATTATTAAAGAAATTTACTAATAATGATCTCATTATAGTCATATATAATTTATTTTATGAACCAAATAATTTTTAGTTTTATATATATTTTATACATCCTTTAATGAGGGTTAGTGAATTTTTATGTTCATTTACTATCTAATTTTGAATACATTGTTTAGGATTCTATGTCCCCAAATCATCACATGGTGTTGTTTAGGAAAATAATCCTTAAAACCGTGATATCATAAAAAAGTATCATTTTATTGTTATTTATTAAAACCTTATGGTTAAAAACTAAATGTTATGTTTTTTTTAATTTATAAATTATGAAATTTTAACAATGTTGCTCAAAACACAGTAAAAACACAAAAATCATGTAATTTTACTTAAATACAAATTAGTAGAGAAATATTAATTTAAATAAACATGTAATATAATGAAAATTATAGATCTATAAATATATACACACTTTAACATTTCACTCTTGTACATGTGAGCACTCAAAAAATTTTCGAACAAATAATTCAAAACACAAGTTAATGAAATTCGTGGTGCTTAATATAATATCATCCAAAATCATCATGCCTAGTATGTAGATTTAAAAAAAATTATCATTTATTTGGATATAATCTATACCAGTTTTATTAATTATTGTAGGAACAAGGAAGACATCCTCCCTTATTTTTCCTTTGAATATGTTGTTTTGAATGTAAGTAGTATTTTATCATCCAAATAAATGTGAGGGAGATCATATGATTAATAATATATTAACCTAAAAAATATTTATTAAAGTATTATATCTATCATGATGTATTATAATTGGTAGTTCAATGGTTTTATTGTTCGGTGGTTTGTAAAATAAAAAATGCATGGAGAGTAAAGACATATATTGGATATTCATTGAGAAAAAATTCATGAATATTGTTCACACTTAATTAGAGTATTCATAACCATCTTAAGGGTAGGTAATCAGATAAATTAAATAATTTAAATTTAATTGGGATAGCCCTCAGTTTTTTCAGTTGCATTTTCATTTACTCCATTATCTTTAATAAATATTAATATTTTTTTTAAAATCATTATAATTTTGATATTTATGAAGAGAAAATGATTATTTTGATGTCCAAACAATTGTATGACTTAAATAAGTGTGGAAAAACGATTTCCATTTCTAAATTAAAATATTTTTATATTAATTGTGTACATAAAGGAATTAATTTCAATAAAATATAAATATTCCTCCAACTATTGATTTTTCTACATCCAATGTTTCCAAACAGGGTCTAGCAAGATAGAGATAGGTCCCCCAAATATAAGCTTTACTTAAATAATATAATGTACACTAATAATGGATTGGATAAGTGGATATATATTTTAATGAGGATATCATACATTCCCTTAAAGGGAACTAAAATATCATAGAGATAAAATATTAATGATATGGTCAATAAAGAGTGTACAACTTTTAAAAGGGAATTTTAATCAGAAAAATATTACTAAATTAATTTAAATAGAATATGATTAAAGTTAGATGGTTATTGTATAAATTTTATTAATTTTAGTGATTATAATAATTAACTTTTTCAATAAATAAGTGGAATTACTTTATATATTATATAAAAATTATTGCAGAGTCCTCGTGGGTAGGCGATTTTCAATATTAGACAATATTCATGGAATTGAATTTAGAATTCAGTTGACTTTTCTGACATATACAAAATTTAAATATTTAACACCAGAAATTTAATTATTCATTTACAATTATTCAAATTAATCATGTTACTTCCTTTCATTAAAAATTACATTCAATTCACCAGTTTAATTAATTGGCATATCAAGAGTTAAAGAGAACTCGGAAAATTTGAAAAATAATAATAAATGAATAAAGGTAACTAAAATTTTAAAATATTCCCCAAAACAATCTTAATACGACATTGATATTCTTTAACCACAAATAAATTATACAATTTTATCATTTTATAGCTATTCAGAATAATATTTTTCCATTAAGATGACATGACATAAAAAACAAGAAGGATGAAAAGACAAAACATTGTTTATTTTTGCATAAGAATCATTATGAAAGTCTCTCAAATTCATAAAAATAAATCAAATAATAATATAATGAGAAATAGTTTTAATTTATTAAAATAAATGAAATAAATAAAAAATATATATTCTTGGCATGATCCTATATATAAGTACATCATTTTATATATTTTATAGCATAACAGTTTCAGTAATTCATCCTCAATATAATGGTGGGTGTGGTTTATTTCTCATGTATCACAAAACACATTTCTTTCAATAAAATTTATCTTATAATAACATTTAATAAACACTTGTATAGATAATTTCATAAATATCCAATTTCAAATTAGCTATAGCTTGCATGGTGGGTGAAGGAAAAATAATGTGTTCTCATTTTTTACTCAAATTATAACTTCTTTAGAATCTTATTAAACAACATCCAAGGACTATACGAAAGATTATTTTTCATTAAAAAATTTAGAAAGGGGAAATTTAGAAAATATTATATTGATATGTAAATTTAACAAAGAATAAGTAATAATGAATATTTATGCTTTATGTAATGAAACATGAAAATTTATCTCTACATTGAAAATAGTTCAGTATCACTTCGCTCTAATAAACTGATGTAGTCATCAGCTAATAAACCCATTATGTAATCAATTTATACCTTCATGTACTATTCTTCTAAAAAAATATCCACTCAATATAAGTAGGCATAAAACCCTATACTCAACAGAAACAATGAAAATTGAATCTCATAGACCATTTTACACTACGAGAAAAGAATTTCTCAATTTATATTTTTCAAAAAAAATTGAATCATTAATGTTATAAAAAATTGTTAAAATTACAATATTAGGGAATCATAAAAATTAATATGAGAAAATCATAAAACAAAATAATTTATGAAATATCTTATATGAAAAATCTTTCAATGGGGTATATTCATTTAAAAACAGTTGGAAAACAATGGAAGTAACTTCTCTATCAATATTTCTCAATCATTATTAATTTATCAAGGACACTTCAATTCAAAGATGATGATTTGTGGAGAATTATTTATTTTAATATAAAACCCTTATATATAACCTAATAAATACTTCATTATACATGTATATACAATTGATTATGGATATTTTTTGGAAACTATTATATAGGATGTTACATAGTATGATAAATGAAAAAATAATAAATAATTTTAGTGTATGTTTGAGATTATAAATTTTTTCCTAAGATTTTATATAGTTTTATTTCGGGTTTTCATATCTCTTACAATATTATTGATGGTGATTCATATGGTAAATGATGTCCATATAATAAATATTTTTTTATATAACTTCAATAATCTGTGTCTCTACGAAAATTATCATTAAAGAACATATACATCATCAAATGAACTATTTTAGTGGGTTATAATTGTATTAACATATAATATTGACTAGATTTAATTTTATATGTCATTATATTTACTAAGAATTCACATCATCAATGTATAACATTTTTTATAATTCTAAATTCTCAAGTATAATTTTATACTTATTAATGTTTTTAATTAAATGATTTATGTCAAAATAAATTTGTTATGAATTACAATATTCAAATAAATTTGATTATAGCCTATATACAAAATTTTCTATCACATTATCCTAATCCATTATTTGTATAGGTTTAAAAAATTATGATATAAAAACATTTATATTCCATCATAGATTTTATATTTAGTGGATCAAATTAGGAGAAATAGAATTTTAGAATAATACAGGTTATGTAGATCACATACTATGAAGTAGGATCATTATATATGCATTATTTATATTATTATTTGTGATTAATTATATTTATATAACCCAGATATTTGATAATCATGGTTTGTTTTTATTTATTGGTTTCGTTAAATATAATTTATGTATGATTCTCAAAAAACATCATTGTATGTGATATAATATTCACATATTTATAATTTTATGCCAAATATTCCTTATATATGAATAAAATAATATACAAAAAATATGATACCTTAATTTCAACCCTTGAATGAACCATCGCATATATTATATTGATCCAAAATTTAAATTATATTAAAAAATATTTCTCTTTTATTTTTAAATAATATCTTTTTATGAAATAATACATTGAAATGGGTTTAGAATTATTATTATTTATATATTTTCCCTTATCTTCTCATAAATTTTATATTTAGTAAAATAATTTTAAAATGTAAATAATGTTTTATGAATGCTATAAAATATATGATGGTTTTGTATTTAAAAATATAGGTATTATTTAGTATAAAAAATTATTAATCAATTTGGCGAGAAATATTTAGAATGTGATTTCATATAAAGTGAAAGTTGATGCTGAATAATCATTTTTAATGATATGTGTTTATAACACATATAACATGAATAATGTGTCTTAAAAGATATTTTTTACAAAAAAAATTGATAAGAAAAAACCATTTATTTTTTTATATTTTATTTATTATTAAATATAGTTGAGTAATTGAGATTTAATTTCTTCTACACATATAGTTGAAATATATATATTAATAAAAGTATATTTTTTTGACACATAATATTTATTTTATTTTTTAGTGTAATGACCCAAAAAATTTCTTTTATTAATAAATGAGATCATCTGTCAACAAGAATATTTTTTATGTTTTACAATGTAGGCACCTATAGGGAAGTTTATATTTCCAATCATATCATTAATTAATATTTACTACAAAAACTATAAAAAAATACATCTCAAGGACTTGGAGTAGAAAGGATTTATCTAGTTTAGTATATCACAGTTGGGTGCAGCTATTTTGTTCACAAAGAATTTTTTGGTTAGTCCGCAACTCATCATAGATTACCAGAATATTAATCATGTTATGGTAAGGATAATGTATCCTTTTCTCAAGATAAGTGGTCTCTTCGATTTGTTACTGGTAGCTCAATGGATCTCTAAGACTGATATTTGATCGGGAAATAACTAGACATTATTTATAGAGGAGGGAATCCCAAAGATAGTGTTTCAGGGTATTAATGGGATATTTGAGTAATTTGTGAGGTTTTTTCAGACTAAAGGATGTGATTTTAGTGACCATGGATCACATGAACAATATATTCCAACTATATCAAGACTCATTCATTGTGTTTATTGAATA
This sequence comes from Viscum album, assembly GCA_963277665.1. Lineage (NCBI taxonomy): Eukaryota > Viridiplantae > Streptophyta > Magnoliopsida > Santalales > Viscaceae > Viscum > Viscum album. Next base: position 279,053,340 of record OY728126.1, read on the forward strand.
CATTCTCATCTACTCACCAAAGCTAGAGTAGCATTCTATAAATCTCTATATATTATTGATAACACTTCAAGAATATCGAATTTATGTAAAGGTATCAATTTATAACTTCTAGATTATGTAGATTAAATTATTATGGTATGAGGTTTCTCGGATAACTATATCCACGGACCCTGAGAAAGATGAAATATTGATGTGTTTTACATTTCCCCAAAATATTTTTATAAATTGATGATTTCTAGTTTTATCATAAAAATATTTCTGCCAATAATTATCGAGATTATCACCACCATAAACAATTTCGATGAAGATAAGAGTGAAGTTACAGTGGTCAAAGGATTGTGATGAAGAATTCCTTATGCTGAAAATGAAGGTTCCCAACATCTTCAGTGTGGATACTTCTCGACCAATATATTAGTTACGGTTAACACCTTGAATCACCAAAAATTAGTTTTAGAGAAGTACAACTACAGGTAGACTAGGCACTAGAATTGGTGTCATGTATTTTGTGACTCAATGAGTGAAAATATCTTACCCTTGAATTGAATCTGTAATTTATGGTCTATAATTTGAATTTTTGTTCAAAATATCTATTTGTGAGATATTTTTTGAATACACTAACCATAATTGACTTTTATATATCTTCACTCAACACATCATAAAGTCATGGATGAGGTTATTGGTAGAGTATCTATATCTTTTTCGACATTGAGATCGAGTATAAACCTATTAATGATAATTTCATTGTATATAAACATCAAATTAAGATGTATGTTTCATTGTAGGATCGTTAATGGGCATCAGTGGAACTACGGAACATGATGAGCTTGATGGTAAATTAAAGGATGGGTGTTTTGAGAATCCGGAAAAAAATGCCATTTAGTGATCATAGTTTGTCTAGTTGTCAAGGTGAGGTCATCTTAGGAATCTTCCATTTAGTCTATTGTGGTGTAGAAACAAATAGTTGGTGGGGAACAAATACCCATAATGTTATTTGAAAAATAAAATGTTTCCTTGGTAAAGGGAGAAATTTTATCCCTAATTCCATCCTAGATATGATGGTCGTGAAATTTCATAACTCTACATGGGTGGTGTATTCTAGAGTGGAAGAGATGGTTTATGATAGAATGAGATATTTTTATGGATAGATATAAATAGAAGAATTGCGGGATTAATTTCAAGATTCCATTCCTTATAAAAGATAATTTTTAAGCACTCTCATCATGGTGTATTTCTTGAACCACATATTATTCCCATGCAGAAGTGGGAGGACGTCAAAATAGAATTTTTTAAGGGTTTCCCATGAACCCAAGTATCTTGGATGTTGTCTGTGTCATTATTAATCGACGAATAAGGAATAGTCATTTATTACTGATATGTGAGACTCATTCAATAGACGATCTAGAAAAACTATATTTCATGAGATAGTATGATTAATTGAGATTCCAAGATAATAGTATTTGATATAGATGAATGTTTCACAGATTATTTTTTTAAGCCTTAAAGAAACCCTTAGGTACTCATCTATGATTGATCAGAGCACAACATCCGTAGGTTAATGTATTTAATGGGAGGACAATTCATGATATTTGTAGATGTTCTCAGAGATAGTGTTCTAGAATTAAGTGGATCTTGTGATGGTCATCTTTCCATTGTTCCATTATATCACAAAAACACTTACTAGTATTCTATTTATATGAAAAATAATGATGCTTTATAAGGTATTCCATTTACATCACCACACTTTTGGAATGAGGCTAGTAAGTCAAGTATTATGGTGCCTAATCTGGTATAAAAGACCACTAAGATAGTGAAAATAATTTTGAATATGTTTTACATAGATCATGTAAAGGAAAATTCACATGACACACCTAGTAAGAAGAATTTGATACTTTAATTAGGTGACCATGTTTAACTTAGAGTTACCCTATAGTTAGGCCTCAAAATTTGAGGAATCAAAGAAAAACTAGTGGCATGCTATGTTACATCATTAGAGATCACTGAGTGGTTGGGAATGTGTGGTCCTTTATGGGTATTCATTTTAAATAAATTGTTATGTATAATGTGTCTCATGTGTCTCATCATTAGATGTGAATTCTTGATCCTACAAAAGTCATCGATTGTGAGGATTTTGAGTTAGTGACTGATGTATCATATGTGGAATACCCATTACACATTGTACACTAGACTGATAATTTATTATGATGGATTGTGGTACAAATTTTATGAATTGAACAGTTTCTTGGACATATCCATGAAGAATCATAGGAGTGGGAGTCTAATGTTTGGTCTCAGTGGATTGAGTACTATGCAAAAGACATCAAGACACACTTTGTGGCAATGAAAAATCATTACATGATGCGAAATGTAACATCCTCATTTTATCTAAAAATACTTTTATATTTATTTCATAGGTTTTTTTGATAAATATAAATATTTTTAATTCAATTATAACCCTTATGTATAGAAAAGGAACTAAAAAAGGTAAAATTATGTTAACCTATACCCATGTTGGTTTTTGGAGTTATATATATGTAATAGGGTGTCTCCAAAGGCTACATGAAAATAACTCCTTTTTATATATGTTTCTTCTAGGTAAGCTATAATTTTTATCGAATATTTAAGGGAATCTATGTCACCGCATAAAAACATGGTTTACATTTCACATTGTGAAAAAATATATACAATTATTACATATGGATAAGACATTGTTTTGTAACGGTAAATCTATTTTTAAACTAATATATATTTGTATCACATTTCTCTTGTTCAAGAGAGTTATGATATATGTAAGGGTAAAACCATGCTACCCATTCACAAGATATTTTTTGGAGAAAATATTATTTTTATAGACATAAAATAACTTCTTTTCCCCCAACGGGATCCTAAATTGTGTTTATATGATTTTAAAGTATAATATAAAGGGATATAAATATTTAGACTTAGTTATAGTCTATTAAATATAGTTTTTAATTATTTAAATTCCCCAAATTCATTATTTATGTAATAGAAAAATTAAATGGTAAAAATAATTTATGGTACTTAATGTTGTGAACTAGTACATGGATTTCCTTCTTGGAAATATTATAACTTTATTTCCCCTTTATTTTAAAAAGCTTAATGAATATAGGTTTCTTATTAACCCTTAAACTATGTTATTTAAGTCATTATCTAATAATTAGAGTTTTATATCCAGTTTCATGGGATGGATAAACTCTCTAACCATTTCCACCCTATTTTTAATACACCATTTCTTAAGTAAATATTTTTGAGGTACCCTTTAAATGCCAAGATTTAGAAATTTTTTCTTATATTTATTTTTATAAAATTTGATAGATATTTCATAAAATTATAATAAACCACATTTATCAATGGATGATAATGAATAATTATCATACTTAGCATAAAATATTGTTCAGAGAAAAATTATTATCAAATATGATATTATAAATATTATTTATGAAAGAATATATCACCACATTCTTTTGTTTAAATTGATAATATGGAAGTTGTCATGTAAATAGAAACTTCTAATAATTTTGGAATTTTAATTTCATTGTAAAAAATTAAAACTGAAATATGTTCTAGGAATATGTCGTAAATTGTTTGAAATAGTCGTAACAATATAAGATTAATGTGATGATTCCTTAATAATCCATGATCTTTTCATTGATGAACGTGAGGTTGTGTGGTCCTAATATTTTGGGGGACCTTTTTAGAACTTATTTAAATGGTATAATTCCTTTCATGGCATAAATGATCATTATTCATGATGGTGAACACATCTGGGTGTGTTTATAACCTATGTGACCTATATATTTTACTTTTTTCCCATGAGTAAACCAATTTTTTTTATCATTAATATTTGAAATCAATCAGATGAATTGGATTATAGTACTAATTTATTAATATGATGATAATAAATTATTTATTATATACCCTATTATGTGTGCCATTGGAGGTATTTTTCCGGGTTTCTGAGGATGGAGGATTGTCATGACATGGTTTACCAATATAGTGGGAATGAATAGTGCATGGGATGATGGAAATGATAAACCTAAACATAGGATGGGGATATAAAAATTTCTAATGTATTCCATATGATTCACTTTATAAATAAAATATTTCAGGTATAATGTTACATGATGCTATGTTCATGACAAGTAGCACGATAAATTGATTCCTACAGTAAGTGGAGAACATGAATCACTTGATCCTGAGTGTATTCCATGTAATATGTTTTAATTATTCCAATAAGTATGTATATTATATTTTTGGTTAATTTATGTCTACTATTGAATCAAGATAGTCTTCATAGAATGGAGATGAATCATGTAAGACCAAGGATTGTGGTTCCTTAGATAGAATAAATGTTCTCTGTATGTGATTGTTTAAATTTTCTTATGCATTTATTGTTATCTTGTAATACATATTTTTAAATGATAACATAAATTAAGAATGCATTGTTGTTTCCCTATTGAGTGTTTTTACACACACTCTATATGGGCATTTAGATACAAATAATGATTTCATGTAAATGGATCTTGGTAAGGGGAAGGTGCCTATGAAAGATGGTGGAGTTTAGGAAAATGGAAGTTAGAGGAGTATGGAAACATTATAAGGAGGATTATATAGTTTATTATTTATCTTCCCTAACATATTCAGTGGGTTTTAATGCCACATTTGTATATTGTTTCAATTTTTATTATATGAAATGTATACCATTTGGTATTATTTTATTTCACATGTTCACTCTGAGTTTTTGTTTTATTATTTACATTATTTGGGTAATGACTAGATACAGAGGGTATTGTCTCACAAATAATGGATTTTATAATATTATATGTTATCTATAGCCTCTTTCATGTGCGGAGGTACTAATGATGTAATGTGATATTCTAGATCAATCCTGGTGGTTTGGGAAAGGGTGACACATAAGTATATTATTATATATGTATTTATACTACATTTATTAGGGATTTATATCTATGAAACCAATATTAACTTCTAATGGAATAAAAATCGTGAAACATACATGTCTTTAAACACTTATTTACTACATAATTTATATGTAACTTTTTATTTATTCTTCTTTTGATAATAATTAATTGATTAAATATTACACCTTAACTAATAGAAGCACAATAATTGTTAAATAAGAATGTTAATCGCCGATAGTTCCCCAAGTCATTGGGTAAAGTAATTAACATCTAGAGATTACATGTTTTTGTAACCATGGTGGCTAACCATGGTAATATTTTATATAAACATTTATCAATGAACATTTTAATATTTTAATGAATATATAATTTTTAATTTTGAGGTTCCCAATCAGGATCCATGTATGACTGAGAGGGGGAGGGGTAGATCAATGATATCATTTTATTTTTATGTTTCCCCATTTTTGAAACAACATTTGACTCCTGTTAAAGATTTTATACACTGCTAAACACACACATACATAGGAACAAAATATTTACATGGTTCACTTCTCATCAGGAGTAGCCACATCCTTGGTATGGTATAGAAATAATATACTATCACACAATCCACTAAAAACAATCCTTTGATGAGGAATACAATGGGTAGGATATACCCTTACACTCGTGTAGCACTTCGAAAACAATCCAATAGTGTGTGAGCTCCCTCTTTTCACATATAGGGTAATATAATGGATCAATGCTTCTTAATGAGCTTACACAAATCAAATTTTTCAAAGAAATTCTTCACTTTCCTACCCAGAAGCTGGAAGGAACCCCTAAAGAAAAAAATCTTGCATGCTGAATTCCACTTGCGTGACCTATACTTGCACACCTACAACTTGTGTGCCTCTTCTTGAGCGTTGCCTACGTGCACACTGCCCTTCAGACGCATTGCATGTTTGCTGCCTGCGCACCAACTAACACATGCATGCCTCCAACTTGTGCATCCCCAACTTGCATGCATTCTAACAACCATCATCATGAATTCCCAACTCTTTACATGCATGTCGAGAGCTCAAAAATAATTCTTATGTATTGAACCATAAGAAATGAGGAGGCTAGTCGTCAATTTATAGGCATTTTGGTTACTTTCATGCCAAATACACTTTTACGCCAATACTTGTGCGTCGCTCCATCACTTGCACGCCGCTTCATCACATGGGAGCCCCTCAATCACTAGAAAGACACATTATTTCCCTTGTCATATTTTGAAATGATGATATTGGAATATGAATTGCGCGCAACATGAACTTGCATTACAAAACTTGTGCGCCAATACTTGTGTGACACTCTTGAATTGTGAGACACTTTCTAACTTGCGCACCACTTTATTTCCTTTGACATATTTTTATGGGATGATCATTGAAATATGAATTGCACTCCACTTATAGATGCTCACCAATACTTGCGCGCAAATACTTGCGCGCCAATACATGTGCACCACTCTTTAATTGCATGATACTTTCATTCCATTTCCATATTTATGAAATAATGATATTTGAAATATGACTTGTGTGCCTCTATTGAACTTGTGCGCTGACACATGTGTGTTACCACTTGCGCGTAGCCACTTGCGCCCCCCGTCTTATTACCTTTGTCGTTTTTGGATAGTATGATGTTGAAATGTGTTTTTCCAAAAACAGTTTCGTACTCCCTATATCCTTTATACGGCTTGCACCACAAGTTCTCCAAACTTGTTTTGATTGTAAAATACTAATCATCAAATCATATTTTGATTTATGGTCTTTTTACAAAGTGAATTGATTTATCTTCATTGACAACAATATATAACACTTTGCAAAGGCTAACAATTCAAACATCCTTCTCCATCCAACTTGGTCGCAACAATCTCCCCGTTCGGATATTATTGTCAACCATGATTCATAAATAACTAAACATTGAAACCTTATGAAATGGATTACTTATCAACAATTCTTAAGCCTACATGAGCTAACTAATTATAGGAAACAAGAATTATTAATAGCCAAAACCATGCTGTCCAAAAAGTAGTGACAATGAAATCGAATGGTCGTATCTCCTCAGCCATCTTTAGAACATCATTCTATAAATTACTTCAGTATTCATCACTTCTTCATCATTCCTAGAAAACAAAATTCCTTCCTAAAACCAATCCAAAAAATAGTTAGAATAGTTCACACACATACATGCTGGATTCACTGCATACCCAAAACTCCTCCTTTATGCATGCTTCCATAAGGATAGATTTATGATACAATTCTCCCCCATGACAACACTATCCAAATGTAAGGAGAGAAAGGGGATAAATTACATACCTTAACCTTGATGAGAAGGAGGTTGAACACCCATGTTCAACCTCAATTTTTCAAATCGTTCATTCGGTAATGGTTTTGTGAATATATCAGCAAATTGTTCAGATGTAGGAACATACTACTGCCTCAATCCATTCCTCTCCACATCTTATTGATGAAGTGTTACTTTATATCAATGTGTTTTGAACAATAATGTTATTCTTGATTTCTTATAATATTTATTGCACTCTGATTAACACAAACCAAGATCAATGGTAGCTTTACTTCAACAAGTAGATCTTCTAGGTGAGTCTTCATCCACATTAGTTGAGTTGCTGCTTGAGTAGCAGCAACATAATATACTTCAGCTATACTTTGTGTTACTGAATTCTATTTCTTGTTATGCCAACTAACACAACTTTTCCCCATAAATAAAACTCCACCAGATGTGGATCTTCGATCATCAACATTTCCTACCCAACAAGCATTAGAATATCTGAATATATCAATATTTCGAGAGCCATCATACCTGATTCCGAAATTTGTTGGGCCATTGATATAACTATGAATTATTTTTCCATCAATCAAATTTCATTTTTAGGAGCACTCTGAAATCATTCACATAAAGTGACAGCATAGACGATGTCGGGTCTTCAGGCTATCAAATACAATAGGCTCCAAATCAGCATTCAAAACACTTTCTGATCAACTACCTTGCATTCTCCATCTTTAGAAAACTTAGTTCCCACTCAGATAGGTGTAGACACAGGTGTCGAATTCTCCATGCCAAACTTTTTCATAATCTCCTTAGCATACTTTTCATGAGATAGAAATACATGATTACTTTTCTGTGAGATTTCTAGGAAAAGAAAATATTTCATTTCACTGAGCATGGACATCTCAAATAACTTCTTCATCTCATAAGTAAATCTTCCACATGACCTTTCATCATTCCCAGCAATGATAATGTCATCTACATAAACAATAACGATCAGTGAAAACACTTGACACTCCTTGATGTAAAGAATGATATCAAATATACCATTCTTGAAATTCTTCTTCTTCGAGCAAGTATCTAATTTAGAATATTATGCCCTTGGATCCTGTTTTATCCCAGAAAAATCCTTCATCAACATGAACACATAAATTTCATCTTTTCCAATAAAAAATCCACAAGGTTGACCAATGTAAAGTTCCTCGTCAAGGACACCATTCAAGAGTGTTGATTTTACATCGATTTGAATGATTTTGTAACCTCATTGTCCAGTAATAGCAAGAAATATTTTGATTGTTTCTAATCTTGCCACCGGATCAAAGGTTTCATCAAAATAATTTCCTTCAATTTTTGAATACCCTTTAAAAACAAATCTTGCTTTGTTTCTTATTACCAGTCCTTCTTCATTCAGCTAGTTCTGGAAAACCCACTTTGTACCAATAATGTTCTTGTTCTCCGACATGGGTACATGTTTCCAAGTATCATTCTTCTCTATATGATAAGATATTCATTCATTTCATGAACCCATTCTAGATGCTGAAAATCTTCTTTTACAACATTTTGTTCAAATTGATAATAATCAGAAGTATGTGATATAGCATTCGTTGTTCTTCTAGTTTGAACCCGCTGATGTTTATCTCCAATAATATTATGTACCTCCACTTGTTTCCTCAACCTAGGATGAGTTTTTAAAACTTCATCCTCATCAGTTGAGATTTCTGAGTCAGATTCCTCCTCATCAGTTGGATTAACATAGTCTGTAGCATTATCATAATCATTAACAAAAGCTTCTCTATCTTTCTCAACATCCACATCAACATATGACTGCTTTTCTTTTTCAACATTTAAAACAACTTTTTCATCTGAAGAATCAATAATTCTTCATATTTCCTTTTTGAGACATCTATATCCTCTTCCTTATAGAGCATATCCAAGAAAAATTCCATCATCTCCTCTTTGCTCAAACATTCTTTGGTTTCCACCTTTCTTCTTTATAATGCATGGAATCCAAAATACTCTTAAATGTTTCAGACTTGGATTTTTTCCATAGAACATATAATATGGAGTAATATCTGAGTTTGGCCTATTGAACCATCAGTTATGAATATAAATAGCACTGATCATGGATTTCCTCTAATAATATTGAGAAAGACTGTGTTCAAGTAAAATAGTTCTCCCCATTTCCACCAGACTATGATTCTTTCTTTCAGCAACCCCATTTTGTTGTGGTGTGTATGGTGAGATGAACTCATGACGAATTGCATGTTTCTTAGGGTAACTTTAAAACTCCTCATTCTTATTCTAACAACCATTATCAGTTCTAAACTTCTTTACTGAATACTCACATTCATTTTCTTCTTTCCTCCTAAAACTCTTAAAAATTTTCAGAGCATCTGACTTATGCTTCATGTACATAACACAAGTAATGTTAGTAAAGTAATAAATGAATGTAATGAAGTACTTATCTCCATTTTATGATTGCTTTCTCACTGGTCAACATATATCAGAATGTATATGTTCTATGGGTTTTTTTGAATGAATTTCAACTCTCTTATGAAAAGAGTTTATAATCTTCCATTTTTCACAAATAGTGCAGCACCAATATTTTCATCTTGATAAATCAAGCATATCTCAGACACTATCTCACATTGATAACTTGCATATATTTCACTGACACATATGTCCCATCCTTTTATGCCACAACTTATTTTCATCCACTACACCCATGTAACAAGAGTTCTGCACTTCACCAACTTGGATCAAATTCCCTCTGGTACATTGGCCCCATGTAACTGTATTTCCATCATTTTCACTTTTCACATAAAATCCATCTTTTCTAAATATAAAATTGTTTCCCTTATCACAGTGTTGTGAAACACTCAGAAGATTATCTTTAAACCCATTAACATATAATGTATTATTAGATTTAATTTTTTGTTTTCCGATGATGGCTGATCCAACACATTTGATTCTCAGAGATTAATCATTTCCAAATGTAATGGTTCTATCGTTGTAGTATTTCACATTCTACAGCAGCTATATGTATCCTGTCATATGAGAAGAACACCCACTATCAAGAATCCATGGACTTTCTCCTTTGGTAGCTTTCAAAGTGGTTTCGACAACAATATCATTATATTCTTTTCCTTCCCTTTTTGTTGTGCTTCCTCTAATTTACTAGTCAGGTCAATGTGTTCTGTCCAGACAACCATGCACTCTTTGTTTTCAGACTTATCATACCTGTCCCTTTTAGCTATTAAAAACTATGGATTTTGAGAATTATTAAGACTCTCTTTTTTCTCTGGTAACACACTAAGAAAGCCCTTGGAAAGATGTCCAGATCAATCACATCTTTCACAAATAGTTTCCAGTGGTTGGAACCTATTCTCAACTTTCACATCAGTCTTCTCAGAAATCTTCTGAAATTTATTTGGGGTATTTTTATTTTGAAAGGATTGATTCCCCCACATTATTTTTTTTTCAAAACATTGGGAATAGTTGTAATGTTGTTGGCTGAACCAACACATATTTGTCTTCTGACCGAATCCACCACAATACCAACAATAACCATAGAAAAAATATTTGACTCTAAAACTGATATACTGACCATATTTCTGAACATGCTTCTCAAAAAACTTCTTAATAGAACTATGCTTACCATTAAACTTCATGATTTCATTTGTAACTCACTTTATCATTTCAGATTTAACCGTACCAGAAGTATCAGAAGTCTTTCTTGACTCGTGATTTTTATGCACTACTAATTTTTCATCATTGATTTCTTTGACCACATACATGGTCTTTCCAGCCTTCTTATTATACGAACTAGTTCTATCTTTCATTTTGACATTTGAAGGTAACTTTTTTGGATCCTTGTTTTGTTTATTCTAGCTGGGAAATTCACCAAATTCTGAGATAGAATTTTTGAAATTGATATTCATTTCTTTAGCTTTATAAAGTTTCTGTTAGAAAAGTTCCCACTCTTATTCTTTTTCCTTCTGCATTAATTCAAGATGGTCATTACGATTCATTGTATTCTCAAGAGAATTTTTTAGATCATCAATATCCTTTTCCATATTGATTTTCTCATCAATATAACCTTATTGATTGTTTAATGTAAAATTTGCATTTATCATCTTGTGGTTTTCCTTCTCAAGCCTTCTGATATTCCTCAAGCATTCTTTCAAATCATCTTTCAGATGATATTCATGTTGAGTTTATTCTTCTTCTGTACTATTTCTCTCATACTCTTCATTATTCAATATAGAAATAAAGGTATTCTCTCTTGTTTTTTTTAACAAATAATTTCTCAGATTCATCTTCTCTATCTTCTTTTCTGCTTCATCTTTAGATAAAAATATTCACCATTTTTATTTGAAGAACTTTTTATCCTTCCCCTTTGAAAAATATTTATCTTTGTCAGCTTTTTTCTTGAACTACCTTCTTGGACTTCTATTATAATCATCACTATCTTCTCCTTTATTATATTGAGGACAGTTATCCACAAAGTGACCAATAGTTCCACACTGAAAACATTTCACGGGTAGTTTACCCTTGTATTTCCCTTTACCTCTTTTAACATTCTTTGAAAACAAGGATAAAATTTCATCAAAAGTTTTACATACCTCATCTTCAGAATCAGATTCACTAGAATCATCTTCAATAAGAGTCTTCTTTGTCTTCTCTCTCTTTGTAGCCTTGAATTACATTTCTCTATCAACTTTTATTTTTCCCTTCATAGTCTTCTCTCTTCCCATATCATAAGTAATGAGAGTGCTATAAAAATCATACAATGATAATATTTCAGGGTCTCTATCTTCTAAAGAAGAAACATTAGTATCAAACTTGTCAGGTATAATTCTCAATATCTTTTCAAAAACTATAGAATCCTCCAACGTTTCATCAAGACAACTAATTGTACTAAAAATATCATTTATCATGGTAAAGAAATCCATTACAGATTCAGATTATCCCATTTTCAAATCTACATAATTTAGTCTCCAGATTATTAGTTTAGCCTTATTCACTTTTGTATTTCCTTCAATGATCTTCTTCAGTTTTTCCAAGATTACTTTGGCTGTAGCAACACCTTTCACTCCTAAAAATTCACTCTCAGAAAGAGATGCGATTAATGAATTTTTATCTCTTCCATTATTCTCATGGTTCTTCTTATCGACAAGAGTAAGAGGAACCTTGTCATAAATAGCAGAAAATCCATCTGTTGTAGTTTCAAGAACATCTTATCCAAGAGACATAAGATAAGGCATCATTCTATCCTTCCAGATGTGATAGATCTTTCCATCAAAAATCAAAATCCCCTTAATGTTCATGAATTTTAGATTCTCAATCACAACTTCTATTTGACCACATCAGTAAATAATAAAAAAGGGATCCTTACCCTCTAATACCAATTGATGTTCTCAATCAGGATCCAAGTATCACTGAGAGGGGGAGGGGTGAATCAATGATATCTTTTTCTTTTTATGTTTCCCCCTTTTTGAAACAACATTCAACTCCTGTTAAAGAGTTTCTTCCCTGCTGAACACACACAACCATAGGAACACAATATTTACAGGGTTCACTAGTAATCAAGAGTATCTATGTCCTTGGTATGGTACATAAAAATTCCACTACCAAACAATCCACTAGAAAAAAATCCTTTTTGTGGAATACAACGAGTAAGAGATACCCTTACACTCGTGTAGAACTTTAAAAACAATCCAATAGCTTGTGTGATACCTCTTAACATGAATAGGTTTATACAATGGATCAGTTCTCCTTAATGAGCTTACAAAAATCAAATTTTTCAAATAAAATATTCACTTTCTTACCCAAAAGCTACCATCAACCCCTGGATAAAAATAGCTTGCACACCAACTTCAACATGCACGACCTATAATTGTGAGCCTACAACCTGTGCGCCTCTTATTGGGCACTGTCTATGTGTGCACTACAATTCAGATGCACTGCTTATTTGTAGCATGCACGCCAAATAACACCAGTGTGCCTCCAACTTGCATGTCCACAACTTGCGCACCTTCTAACAACCCTCAACTTGCATGACCAACTCTTTACATGTGTGCCCAGAGCTCAAAGATAATTTTTAAGTATTGAGCCTTAAGAAATGAGGAGTCCAGTTGTCTATTTATATGAATTTGGGTGACTTGCACACCAAATACACTTGCATGCCTGAACTTGCGCATCGCTCCATCACTTGCGCGCCGCTTCATCACTTGCGTTCCCTTCTATCACTAGCACGACAGATTCTTTCCTTTGTCATATTTTGATATGATGATGTTGGAATATTACTTGCACACAAAATGAAATTGCGCAATAGGACTTGCATACCAATACTTTCCAAACACTCTTGACATGCGCGACCCTTTCTAACATGCATGCCACTTTATTTCCTTTGTCATATTTTGATTGGATGATTGTTGAAATATGACTAGTGCACCACTTATACTTGGGAATTATTACTTGCGCACCAATAAATTCGTGCCAATAATTCCATGCCACTCTTGAATTGAGAGAAACTTTCTTTCCTTTTCCATATTTCTGAAATAATGCTATTTGAAATATGACTTGTGCCCCTCTATAGCACTTGTGCACTGACACTTGCGCGCCGCCACTTGCACGCCGCACCATGCGAGACCCTTCTTCATGACTTTTTCATTTTTTGGATAGTATGATATTGAAATGTGTTTTTCCAAAAACACTTCTTTATAATCTATATCCTTTATATGGCTTGCACCACAAATTTTCCAAACTTGTCATGATTGTAAAATAAAAATCTCGAACACATCGTCTGATTTATGGACATCTTACAATGTAAATTGATTAATCATCTTCAAAAAAATACAACACAGTTCAACGAATAACCCTTAAAACATCCTTATCTATCTAACTTGGTCCCAACAATGTTTTATCTACATTTCCATGTTATTTATTAGTATTCTCTCATGTTACACCTTGTGTTTTATTAATAATAATCGCCCATCCTCTATTTTCATTTTTCTCTATTAGTGGGATTTATGATCAACCATTCCTATTCATTTATGTCACTGTTATTTCACATGAGATTAGATTTCATTGGATGGAATAATAAAGGATTCCTTCAAGAGGATTAAATTATGTTTATTTTTATGGTTTCATTATTTACATCTAGTATTATGTAGCATGTTTCGAGGACATCGATACTGAAATATTATTGTGAAGATATAGGTGTAATATTTTTTCAAGGAATTATGATAAAATTATTGTAAGAAAACATGGATCTATATAGTTGATATAAGACAATGTATTAGCTATTTTTGGAAATTAGAACTTAGGATAATTAATAATAAATGTTGGTATTCATATCCCTCTTCATGGTAAGGAATAATATAAAAGACATCATTAAAATTTAATTGTGATAAACTAATAATTTATTAGTAGAATTTAATTTATGATATTTATCCTAGGATAATATTTAATGAACACATGTATATTTTACATCATCTCTATCCCCTTTAAAATTAGCTACATCATGCATGGTGGGTGAAGGTAAAATATTGTGTCTTCTTCTTTTACTCAGATTACAACTTCTGGAGAATATTGTTCAATGTCATCTAAGGCATATACTACTGATTATTTTTCATCAAAAATTTTAGAATGGTTAAATTTATTGAAAAATACATTAATATTTAAATTAAAAAAAGAATAATTAATTGTGAAAATTTCCACTTTATGTAATATATCTTGAAATTTGATCTGCACTTTTAAAATAATTCTATATCACCATGGTCTTATAAACTGATGTAATCATCAATCAATAAACCAATTATGTAATCAAATTTTTACCTTCATAGACAATTAATCTAAAAAATATCAACTCAATATAATTAGGCATAAAATCATATTCCCCTCAGAAATAGAGCAATTAAATCTCCTAGACCATTTTACCCTATAAGAAATGAATTTTACAATTTATCAATTATTTTTGAAAAAAATTGTTTTAAAAATAAATGTAACAAAAAATTGTAAAAATTCAAATATTTTGGAATCAAAAAAAAAATAAATAAAATAAACAAAAAACAAAAAATTATGAAATTTCAAAAAGAAAATAAAAATTGAATAGGGTATATTCGATTAAATACATTTGAAAAATAATGAAAACAAAATATCTATCAATATTTCACTTTCATTATAAATTCATCAAGGACACATCGATTCATAGATGATGATATGTGAATAATGATTTATTTTCATATAAAATAACTATATAAAATATAATAAATACTTCATTATACCTGTATATCCAATCGATTGTGGATATAGTTTCAAAAATATTACATAGGCTGTTATATATTAGGATATATGACAAAACAATACATAATTTTAGTGTAATTATATGATTAGATATTTATTCTTAAATTCGTATATAGGTTTATTTTGGTTTTTGCTATCGTTTACCATATGATTGATAGTGATCCATAACATAAAATAAGTTCATATAATAAATAGTTTTTGTGATATACCTTCAATAATTTCTATCTATAACAAAATTATCTTTAAATAACATATAAATCATCAAATGATGGGTATTATTTTGTTATATGTGTATTCACATTTAATATTGACTATAACCACTTTTAAATGTCATTTTATTTACTAATAATGCAGATCATCAAGGTATAATTTTTTTTTCTATTTTTAAATTCTCAATGATTATCAAAAATTATTAAGCATCCTAATTAAATGATTTATGTCTAACTAAATTTGATAAGAATTATGAAATTAAATACAAATTGGATTATAAACCATATAGACAATTTTATCTCAGTTTATCTTAACCATTTATTTTGATGGGTTATATAAAAATATTTACTATATAATTTTTTTTATTGTATCATAGATTTCATATTTATTCGATGAAATTAAGAGAAATAGAATTTCATAATAATACATGTTATGATGATCACACACTAAGAAGTATAATCATTATATATGCATTGTTAGTAATATTATTTGTGTTTAATTATATTTATATAACCCCTCTATTTTTTGACCACGGTTTAATTTTATTTAATTGTTTCCTTAAATTTAATTTAGATAAGATTCTCATAAAACCCCTTTATGTGATGTAATATTCACATATTTATAATTTTAGGCCAAACATTCATTATATTTGAATATAATAATTTACAAAAAATCTGAGAAATTAATTTGAACCATTTAATGAACCATCACATAGATTATATTGATCAAAAATTTAAATTATTAAAAAAATAATATTTCTCTTTTATTTTTAAATTATTGTATTTTATGACATAATAAATTGAAAAGGTTTTAGAATTATTTTTTTCTCATATTTTCATTTTTCTTGGATTAGATTTTATATTTATTAAAATAATATAACAATGTAGATAATTTTTTATGAAGAATATAAAATATACAATGGTTCTGTATTTAAATATCCATGTATTATTTAGTAAAAAAAATTATTAATCAGTTTGGAAAGAAATATTAAGAATGTGATACATATAACGTAAATTTTCATGTTTAATATTCATATTCTAATCATTGGTGTTTATAACAAATATTACATGAATAATGTGTCCTAAAGGATATGTCTTACAAAAAAATTAATTATTTGATATAAAAAACCTGTTTCGGTTTTTTATATTTCAATTTTTAATAAATATAGTTGAGTTATTGAGATTTAATTTTTCTATAACATATTGATAATATATATATATTAAATAAATTATATATTTTATTATGACACAAAATTTTTATTTTGGGTTTTATTGTAATGAAACAAGAAAATTTCTTTTATTAATAAATGAGATCAGGTATCAACATGAATATTTTTTTATGTTTTAAAATGTAGGCACCTAGGGGACTTATATATTTCAAAACATATAATTAATTAATATTGAACATAGGAACTATATATAACACATTTCTAGGACATGGAGTCGAAAGGATATATATAGTTCAGTACATCACGGTGGGGTGCACCTGTTTTGGTCACAAAGAAGATAGATGTTAGTCCTCCGCTCATTATAGGTTACCAGAATATTAATCAGGTGATAGTAAGGATAATGTATCCTTTTCTCAATATCAATGGTCTCATCGATTTGATACAGGCTCTTCAATATATGTACAAGTATAATCATTCATCAGTAAATCACTAGACATTATTGAGAGAGGTGGGAATCCAAAAGAAAGTGTTTTAGAGTATTACTGGGAATATGAGAAATTTGTGATGTTTTTAAACTGAATGATGTGATTTTGGTGTTCATGGATCTCATAAAAAATATATTCTAACCATATATGGACTCATTCATTTGTGTTGTTTATTGAATACATCCACATATACTCACCACCACTAGAGTATCATTATATAAATCATTAAATAGTCTTGATCACACTTCTTTCACATTGAATTTATTTCAAGGTATCAAAGTATACCTTCTGGATTATGTTGTTTAAATTCTTGCATATGTGGTTTCTTTAATAGATATATCCATGGACCCTATGAAAGATGATGTAGTGATGTGTTTTACATGTTTCCATAATATTTTTATGATCAAGATATTTCTAGTTTTAGCATATCAAAAATTTTACAAAGAATTATCAAGAGTATCATCACCATAAAAAATTCTGATGAAGGTATGAGTGAAGTTACAATGGCTAAAGGATTGTGAAGTGGAATTCTATATGGTGAAACGGTGGTTCCCTACATCACCAATACTGAAACATCTTGACCTATTGATTAGTTATGGTTAATTCCTTTATACACCATGAATTAATTTGGGAGAAGTGAGAACATAGTTGTTGGGGACCAAATACCCATGTTGTTATTAGAAAAATATAATGTTTCCCTAAAAAATGGAGAATTATTATCCCAACCTTCATCTTAAAGATGCTGGTTTGGGAAATTCATAACACTACATGGGTTGTATATCCTCGAGTGGAAGAGATAGTTCATGATTGTATGAGATAGTTTTGATTTGTAGGGATAAATAGTAGCATTGCACAATTAATTTCATGATTCTGTTCCTTCTAGTGGATAAGGTTCAAGCACAATCTTCCTGGTGAATTTCATTAAGCACTTATTATTCCCTTGTATAAGTGGGAGGATGACACAAAGGAATGTTTTAAGGCATTACACATGTCCCCAAGTAGCTATGACATTGTATGTGTAATTATTAATAAATTAATAAAGGAAGGTTGTTTATTAATAATCCATGATACTATTTTAGTAGACGATTGGACAAACTCCTTTTCTTGAGATAATATGTTTGATTGAGTTTCCCAAATAATAGTATCTGATAGAGATCAATGTTTAACATATTAGTTTTGTTTGGTCTTATAGAAATCATTAGGCACTTAGCTGAAATATATCATAGCACAACATCCCCTATAAAGTGGATAGTCATTGTGGAAAATTCATAAATTTTTAGATGTTATTTGAGCTGGTGATCTCGAAATCAGTGGATCTAGGGGTGGTCATCTAGACATTGTTCTATTTTATAACAAAAACACTTACAAGTATTTGATTTATATGGAATCATATAATTATCTCTGTGGTATTCCATTTCCTTCACCGTAGTTTTGGTATGAGGTTGTTGATGCAATTATTATTATGCCCAATATGGTAAACGAGACCACTAATATAGGGAAAATACTTTAGAAGATGATGATTAGAGCATATGGAATGAAAAAATCATATTATAACACTAGGTGGAGGAATTTGAAATTATCTTGAGGTGATAAAGTTTTACGTAGATTTACCCCTTAGTTAGGCCCCAAAAATGGAGGTAGCAATGGAAACTAGTTTCATGCTATGTTACATCATTAGAGATCACATAGTGAGTTGATAATTTAATTTCGTTTATGGATATTTATTCTCACAAAATGGTTATGTATAATGTGTTTCATGTGTCTCATATCAAGATGTGCAATCTTGATCCTACAAATTTCATATATTTTGAGGCTTTTTAGTTTGGGACTGATGTATCATATGTGGAGTACCAGTTACTGATTGTACATTAGACTAAGAAATTATTATGATGGAAGGAGGTACAAATTTAATGAATTCAGTGGTTTTATGGATAGATCCATGAAGAATAATAGGAGCGGGAGACTATAATTTGGTCTAAGTAGCCTTTGTACTTTGATAGAGACAACTAGACACACTTTGGGGGGATATAAATTCAGTAGATGATGAGAAATGTAACATACTCATTTTTACTAAAAATATTTTTATATTTATTTAATAGGATTTTTTTGAATAAAACATAAAATTTTAAATTCAATTAGTACCCTTATGTATAGAAATGGTACTAGGAAAGGTAAAATCATTTAACATATACCCATGTTTCTTTTTAAGAGTTTCACATAGGTTATATGGTGTCTTTAGGGGCTACATGCATGAAACACCTTTTTCTATATGTTTCTTTAGGGTAAGGCATAGTTTTCATCTGATGTGTAAGCGAAACTACGTGACCGCATAAAAATATGGTGGACATTTCATGTTGTGCATAAGGATAAAACATTATTACATATGGATAATACAAGGTTCTATATGGGTAAATCCATTTTTTGAAATATTATACATTTGTAACACATTACCATTATTCAAGAGAGTTATGAGATATGTAATGGTAAAACCATGCTACCAATACACAAATTTTTTTTTGCTGAAAATACAATTTTTAAAGATGTAAAATAACTTATTTTCCCCAACATGATCCTAAATTTTTTTATATGTTTTTAATGTTGAAAATCATGGGATATAAATATTTTCACTCTGTTAGAGTTTATTAAATATATTTTTTATGTTTTTAAATTACCCACATTCAATATTAATGTAATAGAAACATTATATGGTAAAAATCATTTAAAGTTCTTAATGATTTGGACTAGTACTTGGTTTTCCTTCTTGACATTATTTCAACCTTATTTCCAAATGATTTTGATCAACTAATGAGTATAGGTTTCCTATTAACCCTTAAACCAATTTATTTGATTCATCGTGTAATAAATAGTGTTATATAACTAGTTTCTAGGGATTGATAAACTATCTATCCATTTTCACCTCTTTTTTAGTACACAATTTATTATGTGGATATTTTTATGTATTTATTAAATTTCCATATTTAGAAATTATTTCTTCCCAATATTTCTTGAAAATTTGATAAATTATTCAAAAAATTATAAAAAACCATAATTATCAAAGTATGATAATGAATAATGATAATTATTATCATAGAATAATATTAAGAGAGAAAATATTACCAAATGTGAAATTATAATTATTATTTATGTATTAATAGATCTATACATACTTTTGTTAAAATAGCTAATTTTGAAGATAAATGATAGTGATAAACATTTATCAATTCCGAAGTTTTTATTTCTTTGTAAATAAAAAATCTAAAATATTTTCTAGGAATCTATGGTAAGCTGTTTGAACCAGTCCTAAAAATACATGATTCAGTTGATGATTACTTAATGAACATTGATCTTGTCATTGATGAACATGAGGTTGTGTGGTCCTTATATTTTAGGGGACATTTTTAAAACTTATTTAAATAGTATAATTTATGTGTTGGCATACATGATGTTTATTATTAATTGTGATCACATGTGGGTGTCTCCATAACCCATGTGACCTATATATTTTACTTTTTCCCATGAGTAAACCAATATTATTATCATTACTATTTGAAATCAATGACATGTATTGTATGATTCTACTAATTTATTATAATGATGATCAGAATGTTTTTATATTTTCTACCCTATTATGTGGGCCATTGGATGTATTTTTTATGGTTCCTAAAGCTGGAGGAAAATCATGACATGGTTTACCAATAGAGCAGGAAAGAACATGACATGGGATGATTAAAAAACAAACCTGAACATAGGATGGGGATATAAAAATTCCCAATGGATTCCATGTGATTCACATGATTCATAAAATATTTCCTGTATAATGTCACTTGAGGCTACATTCATTACATGTAGAATGATAAATTTATTCCTAATGGAAGTGGAAATCATGACACACTTGATCCATAGTGGATTCCAAGTTGTATGTTTTCTATATGTTAAGAAGTATGTTTGTTATATTTGTGGTTAGTTAATGACTTCACTTGAATCATGATAGTCCTTTTAGAATAAAGATTATGTAGGTACGACCAAGGATTGTGGTTTTTTGGATACAATAAAGGTTCTTGATATGTGATTGTTTCTATTTTCTTATGCATTTATTTTTATTTTTGAGTACACATGTTTTACATGAGCACATAAATTATGTAGGCATTGTTGGTTCTATATTGAGTGTTATTACTCACACCCTATATGAGAATCTATATACACATAATTATTTCTTTTATATGGATCTTGGATATGGAAAGGGGGCTATGGAAGACAGCTGAGTTTAGGAGGATGGAATTGGGAGGAGTATGGAAATATTATAATGAGTATTCCATAGTTTCTTATTTATCTTACTTCAAATATAATTTGGTTTGTAATTCCACATTGGTATATTGTATCTATATATATTTTATAAAATGTATAACATTTGGTATTTTTTTATTTCACATGTTTACTCTGAGTTTTTGTTTTATTATTTACATTATTTGTGTAATGACATGATACCGAGAGTATAGTCTACCCAATTGTTAAATTCGTATCCTTATTGGTAATCTTCATCCTCTTTCATGAGGCGAGGTACTTATAAAGTATTGTGATGCACTATATCTGACCTAGTGGTTTGGAACAGCGAGTTACCAAGGTATATTATTATATATGTATTTATAATACATTAATTGGGGATTTTTATGTATGAAACCCAAATTACCTTCCCATGGGTTAAAATTTATGAAACATTCATGTATTTAATCCCATATTAGATACATGATTTTATATAAAACATTTAATTTATTATTCATTTATTATTGATTAAATTCATTATAATGATACTATATCGATTGGGAACACAATAATTATTACATAAGAATGTCTAACATTGGTAGTGCTCCAATTCATTGGGTAAAATAAATAATATCTAAAGATGACATGTTTTTGGTACCATGATGACTAACATTGGTAATATGATATATAAAAAATTATCAATGAATATTGTAATATTTTAATGAATTTATAACATTAATGTTGTATCCACATTTCCATGTTATGTATCAGTATGACGTCATGCTACTCCTTGTGTTGTATCAATAATAATCACTCATTATCTATAATCTTTGTTTACCACTTAGTTGGATTTATTCTCACCCGTTTCTATTCATTTATATCAATAGGGTATCACTTGAGATGAGCTGTCATTGGATGGAATAATAAATGAGTCTTTTATGAGGATTAAATTACGTATATTTTTATGTTTTCATTATATATTTCAAGTATTATGTATCGTGTCTCATAGACATTAATACAAAAATATTAGTATGATGTTATAGGTGTAATAATTTTCCAGGAATTATTATAAAATGAATGTAATAAATCATGTCTATATATAGTTGGTATAGGACATTGGATTAGTTATTTGTGGAAATTAGAACTTGAAATAATTAGTAATAACTATTGGTAATAGTTTACATATAAGAAAATAATGTGAAATTATAGTAAACTATAGGGACATTGGATTTCAAGAAATGAAACCCCCTACCAAGATACAACATGTGGATATGGATATGGTATAAATGTACATTGGTGTAATAACCTAGAAAAGGATCACTGGGTATTATCAAGAACTATACCCAATTAATAATAAAGGGGTCAGGTTTGAATCATTCATTGATTCTCCTATGGGATATGCTTTTGTTAATCACCTGAATTATAAAAACCATTATGAGGGATATAAACATAATTATATTTATTATTATAGTACAACATTAAACATGAATTATTTTAGAAAAATGTTAGGATTTGATATTATGATAAAATTTTATTTTATAATTTAAAAGTGTAAAAACATTATAACATTTTTTTTAGTTTTCTAGATAAATTCTTGCAAGTCGAATTACTCAAATAAAAATTAATTTTCTTGACAATAAAACCATATTATTTCTAATATGATAGAATATGGAGTCAAAAATATCTTCATGATAATGAATCAGTTAGATCATGACAATAATAATAACCTAGACCATGTTGATCACCTAACTTCACTAAGAATAGAACTACTAGAAATAGGATCTTTCACGCATTAATGACCATATTTTTTTAGTTGAAATTATTGTCCACTGAGTATATAAAAATAGATCAATTTTTCACAATAAAATGTATTTCATTCACTCCATTATTCACGAAAGATAATTTTACATTGGGCATAAACCACATAGTTCAAAAAGATTATTAGTGGTGTAATGTGATCAGAAACATGGATCCATGTGATGTGGTGGAAGCTAGAGTCCGAAGGGTTCAAGAAATATATTTTCAACATGAAATTTACTTCTATTATTATAATGTGAATGGAATGATAATTAATTTAATTATTAGAATGAGAAAAAAAAATTTACGGTAAGTAAAGATATGAAATTTATAAGGATTATGTATTATAATTAAGGAATTTTCATTAATTTTGAGGGGAATATTAATCGATTCCTTGGTGGTAAGAGACCTCATCTAAATATAGATACTATAATTTGAGAGATAGTATTTCATAAATATATATTATGATTCTCTATCATAGTGGAAAAGGATATTGGAATGCATAATGGTCTACTAAAATAAGTTATATGAATAAGATGATGTACCCACATTTTGGAAAGAATCCCAACCATAAAAGAGAAGGATCAACATAAAAACTACATATTAGTGACTGGTGTGGGAAAATGAATCCACAGAATGGACTGAATGAAAGTAGAATGTGTTACATGTTCATGAGTGATTTAGGTATAGATCAAAACCATCTTGGATATGTAAAGCCTCAACATATGACTACTAATAACAAATAAAAGACGCTTCTATATTACCCTTTAATATAAAACATAATGTATGAGGAGTATAGTCAATTGTTTAATCAATGTTGAAATAATAAAATAACATTGGTAAAATGTCATGAATAATAGTAGAGAATAATGTATTTGGTTCATGCTCGTGAAACCACTACATATGAATTCATGACCCCAAATGATATTGTGGTATGTAAACAGAGAATACACTAATTCTTATAATGGAAATGTTTATTCGAGTTTTATACATTTTTTTGATTTCATTCATGTTTGAAATAAATGTAATGTAAAATCCTATATTATTATTGGTAATGATTTTTTTATATCTCTTAGTGGAATTATTCAATAATCATAGATATATTTGGAATTCCAGATTAACCATTATGATTTTAATCTCTCTATAGACCAAAAGGTCATTATAATTTTGTAACATCACATAATAATTGGGATTGATTGTTTTTCAAGATATAATTCTCGAATATATAATCGAATTATGTAAATTTCAGTTTTCCTGATATCTCAATTAATAATTATTTTCTACGGAGAGATTCTCTAGCCTAGGACTTGTTAATAACCACCTCTTATTGATTTCTTTATGGAAATAATTGGTGAATGAGGAGAATAATCTGAATGTATAGAGATATGACGTATACCCATTTTTCAGAAATAAATTTATTATTTTCAAAAGAGTTACTTGGATGTACCCTAGAAGTCGTAGTAGATTTTGAAATTGAACTCATACATAGATAATATTAAATATTGAATACCCCTTATATAATTAATATATGTATCTAGTTGAATTAAATATATAACTCCCAGATATTTTTGATAAATTTTCATATTACCATATGTATCTTCTATTAGAGAACATACTCTTTTTGGAGAAGAATGATAGATCAATGTGATAGTGAATTGATTATAGGGAATTAAATTGGATTACAGTGGATTGAAAATATCATCATCTATAGATCAATGTTTTTTATACTAAATTTATGGGGTTCAACTATTCTCAATAATAGTCCTATGATTAGGGTATTTTTATATGAGGATGATAAATGATGTTATCACAATATCTATCTTCTAAACAATATATGGGATTTTCATGTTGGTTTTTATGCACTTTTGGTTTACTAATACTCATGGTATATTTATGAATTTGATGAATGGATTATTTTGAGTAAGCCTTGATAAATTTAGGGACATATTTAATATTGAAATAATGACTTATCATAAATCTTGTGATTATCATGAGGATCATATAAATTCTGTATTATAAAATTTAGTGAATGAGAATATTTTTGATAAATTTTAAATTTTGAGTTATGGTTAAAACATGTCAATTTTGATTTGGATACATTATTACTACATAAATAACCTCAGTGGATATAGGAAATTAAAGTGTCATAGACGATTTTCCTCATCAGTTAATAGTATCTATGTTTAATTTGTTCATTTTCCAATTAAAATACAATAGAATGTTTCTATAATACTTTTCATAGATTTTTAGTCAACTAAAAAAGATAACATAAAAGGGAGTTATGATTATCTCGATAGAGGATTGTGAATAATTTTTCTTAAATATAAAAATTTAATGGTTAGAGAACATTATCTAACATTAACCTCTAATAGGGAATGATATTTAAACTATAGTGACAAATCATTGAAATTATATGGATGTTTAGACATTCAAATTAAGAAATTGATTTCTTATGAATCTCGATAGTAAATGCTGGTTGATGAGAATTATCCCACAAATAATTTGTAGTTATTTATAATAAAGTTTTCATTAATGATATAGGGACACTATATTTATAGGAATTAGTTTGATATATACAACAACCATCCATGTCTAATGTATATATTCCAGACATGAGAAAACCCTTATGGTTGGAACTTATGAATTACTATAATTCTTCTATAGATAATTACCATGGAAACAAAAACATATTCACAGAGGCATATATTAGGAATGATCATTTAGATCTTTTATTGATTAGGATTTTTAACTATCAATTGATCAATGTTTTTTAAATATATATATATTTTTTCATGTTGTAATAAATCACTAACCCTAATAAAAATTATTCTTAACCCATTATTTCCAGATAATATCATGAAAGAACAAATTGTTAATCCTAATATTCTGATGAAGTCAAAAAATTTGAAAAAGTGGAGTATTTTGAGTTTAGTATTTATTTACAGGGTTTATTGGATCTCCTATCATGGGGGGGGTATTAAATTTCATAAAAGGCTACATATCAATTATATAACACTATTTAAGAATGATGTAATGGATGAATCTCACAACAATTAAAAATCATCACTTCATGGAATTAGAAAATTTTATAAGTATATAGGATATCATTATTTGTGTAATAAATTGAAATGGATATTACTAATTATATTACATGTTGTTTGGTATGTTAACAAGTGAAGTTTGAGCGACAACTACCTAATGGAGTGATTCAAACACCCCCCATAGTAGTATATATGTGGGAATCCATAAATATATACTTTGTTACTATAATTAATAAAAAATAAAAGATAAATAATTACATATATGTAATAATTGATTGATTAAAAATTCATCCAATTAAATCACTATATGAGTTTATTTCTCCCGGGAGTGTATTCCTCGTCTATATATTCAATAAGTGGTATGTCATCACATGGTATACTTTTAAATAATGTGATCAAATATTTACTTATATGTTTCAAAGTAGAATTAAAATTACAATTAAAACTATGTTAACTGTTTACCATATCTAACATTCCCCTATTTTATTGAAAATGTGAGATGAAAATACAGACATTGGGATCACTTGTTTTTCAAGGGATATGGGATGAACATCTTTCAACAGTTGAATTGTCCTATAAAAATTGTTTTCAATTGAGTATAAAAATTGATCCTTATTATGAAAACTATGGGATTAGTTATAGAAATTCAACATACTACGATGCATATGGAGAAATAAAATTATTAGGACTAGATATTTTGAATGAATCTATAATGAATATTTATGAAATGATATAATATTTACTACAAAAAATTGAATAAGGGACATAGTGTTTATTGTTTGGGATCATGTATTACTTAAAATATTAACCTGTAAATGGGTCATGAGATTTATAAATAAGTTTAAATTAAGGCCAAGAGAAAATAGACCATTTGATATTCTTGAGAATAATTTATTAGTTTAGTAATTGTTAACACTACCTCAAAAATCATTCCTACACACACGAAATCATCTAAAGCAACCAACTAAAAATTTGGATGTCCTAACCAACTCAAATAATAATTCAAAAGATTTGGAATTTGAACATGTCTTATAATATTAAGAATAATTTTTCCATAATTCTAGACAATTAAATAAATATAGAGGAACAAGACCAGACAACTCATAAAATCTCCATGGAGAAATTAAAAATTCAAATAAGAACCATGGAATCATGAGGAAGAAATGAAATACTAATATCCCCGTTTATATTATGTATGGACACACATTTAGAGGGTAAAATTTATTATGAAGAAATATTCAAATGGAAAAAAATTATTTTTCGTTTAAATTACTCAAAATTCCTAATATAAATATTAGTTTGTTTTAAAATAAAATTTCATATAATGAAGTTAAAATTTAATTACATGAAATGATTTAATATTGACACTTTTGACTAGAAATAATTTAAAGATAAAAATTTAAAAAACAATTCATTGAATAATGTGAAGTCTATAGGCTTCAATTCTCCAATGAAGATGGATCCTTCAATAAAAATTTAAGAAAAAATATAATAATTGGAAATATAATAGGAAACATCAAGGGATATTTAGAACCATTTTAATCAAAGTAGTGAATGTTTAGGTATGAGAACAGAAGAGTATATATATGATTTAAATGGAAAAGTGACTACAAGGATCAGACAGTAATCAACCAGTTTGTTTGTATGATTATTATGGATTTTGACCATTGGTAATAATTTTCAAATTATAATTTGTGTTTATAATGGATAATGATAATAGGTAATTAAAATAAAAATGGGAAATAAATGGCTGCACATAAAGGATCAAAAATATTTAATTTTCATTATCATAAATTAAGAGGGTTGAAGTAACACCGGGGTCTTCCCTTGAAAATACACAAGAAGGGATTCAATAAGGACCAAGTGGAATATAAAACATTAGAATCTCAAGTTAGTAAAGATTGCTACCAGGTCAATGTAAGCTGAGGTAGCCCATGAAAGAACCACCATCCTAAACCATAACCCTAGGTCATACACTAAAATAATATGGGGTTATGTATCTTGAATTTATTATTAATATAATTTTGTAATTTTATTTTAAAAAGACAATCTTTTTCTTCATTCTCATTTTGTTTACAATATTAATTAATAAAATAAAAATAAATATAAGATAAATATGATAAATTGATATATAAATACAATAAAATTTTAATATTATTTTTGAAAAACATATAATATGAATAATGAAATATAAAAAATTTATTTTCAGAAAATAGACTTAGAAAACACTGTCATCAAAAATATATATGATTAAATAACTTTATAATGTCACTGGTAATTTTTATAAATATTATAAAGTTTACTATGTCAAAAAAAATTTAATAAATAATTTCTTTTATTTTATAATTAATATTATCAAATTAAGATAATTATTTTCATAAAATAAACATTTTATGTTAAATGAAATGATATAATTATTTTAGGGTGAATTTTGGAGATATTTATAAAGTAAATTATTTTTACTAAGTGATGAAAATTTAATTTTTTGTTTTTTGTATATTTAATATCATAATAAATACATAATAATGTGATAGTAATTAATGTAATTGAATCCACAACCAAAGGAAAGTTATTATATTAATATAATGTATTTAAATAAACAAAATTATTTTATAAACCAACAAATAACATTCCAAAGGCTAAAATTAAAATTAATATTTTTTAACAATATTTTGTGCACATATTATATTAAAATGAACAATTTAATATTAAGAATTCAATTTAAGTTATTTAATTGATACAATTTTTAAAAAAATGGATTGAAATTATAAAAACTAAGCTAAATCATGGTAAAGTAATTGGTTTTTAATTTTTTAAAACATAAAATTCCATGCATAATAATTAGAAATTAATTAAAAAAATAACATGTTATCCATTGAAACCAACCCACCCACCCATTTTCACCCCCATCAAAGCAATTGAGTATAAATTTACTACAAAGATTCCTCTCAGGATCCTTTGCAATATGTTTTTTTGGTTCCAAGAAACACTCCTTAATCTATATGAAGATATATCACAAGTTAATAAATTCTTTTTCTCTCCCTTTTGTCATATTACATACATTTTAGTTATACTTTGAATATAAAAGTTTTTATTTTATAATTCACATGTGATTGTTCTATTTTTGTTCTACAGTTTTTCTGTAAATGTTAGGATTTAATTCTCTACCACTATACTAATTCTATAAATCACTTTTTACACCATTTATGATTCCAAAATCAATCACTGATTTTCCATAACTCCCATTTTATGTTATGAAAACCTAATCATTTTATTAATCATGAGAATTAATATATATGAAATTATACATAATTTATTGGTTATTTAATGTATGGAACCCATATTAACTTATCTTTGGATAAAAAAGATGAAAATTTTATGTCTCTTAATAGGGATGTACTTAATTAATTTTTATGAATCCAATATATTATTCCAGGTCAGTTGTTGATGAACCTTTTGGTTATGATATATAATATATGTACCAAGCATGTAATAAAAGTTATGCAGGGTCTTCCCTGACAGTAACCAAATTCATGGGAAAAATAATTAATCTCTAGAGATTAAATGATTATGATACCTCATGGAATAACATTTGAAATATGTTTTATGACACCATGGTGATAATTTTTTCGATATGATTATGATTTTATTATTTTTATGATGTCTCCAATTTTCTCTATGATGTATCATTATTCACTCATGTTATGACCCATGCTTTATTTTTGATAATTTCTTATGTTCTATTTTCTTATTTTCCTTACTATGATTTTTGATCACCTTTTTTTAATGATGTATATCAGCCTAAAATCACCTTCACTGAGGATACCATTGAATGAATAATAAATAAGTCTTTTAAGAGGAGTAAATAAATATATTTTTTATGTTTTTCTCACATACTTCATGAATTATTTAATATTTTTTCATGAATCTAAACGTAGAAATATCTATCAAATTTATGAATATAAAATTGTTTCAATGAATTGTGTTAAATTTTTTGAAAAAAAATGTCTCCATATTAACTCAATTGTTTATATTTAGTGAAAATTTACTGTGTCGAAATTTTTTAATTTACTGCCTAATTTTTTATAAGTACTAAACTTTGAATTTTATAAAATATTATATATTTACTATTATAAAAAGAAAATTAATTTATCTTTTCAATGATAATATATGTTTATTTTTTCTGTATTTTAAATTCTATTTACCATTCAATGTAATAATAAAATTCATTTATGATTAAATTCATGTAAAAGTATTAAAAAACAATAAAATGTTTAAAATTATAAATTTGTTAATGACATAACATATGATTTATATTTTATAATACCGAATTATTGATATAAAACATTTTTAATTTTGAAGAGTATTGTCTTTTGTTAATAATAATATATCATTTTCTATATTTTTATTATATTTAATATTTTTTAGTTTTATTTATATTAATAAATATATTTAAGAATATATAAGTGGATCTCAAAACCTGTTGAAAATTTTTATGTGATTTTTATACTTTTTTAATAGTTTAATGTGATAAAAATTTATAGATCTAATTTTTTTCTATCCTATATTGAGCGAGTAAATATATTTTTAAAATTATAAATTTTTATAAGGGAAAAACACGTATTTAGAGTTTCAATTTACAATTATTAATTTAAGAAACACATTCCTAATAGAAAAATTCACATTTTCTAAATAAAGAAGGTTTTCTTATTTCATTATATTAAATTATTTTTTTAATAAGAATAACTCATACTGGGTGAAATTTTTTGTAGTGGTGTGTCACCATAATAGAAATTTGTTAAAACATCAAGGTATTATTTCAAAATATAATCATTAAATTGATATATATATATATAATTACCCTAAATAGAAAAAACAATATTTAATGTAAATATAATTAAAAATATTATTTATGTAGTTGAATTATTTCTCTCATTTTCTTCCATATGTGTTGTAGCTATGTGGATAATGAAAAGAATGAAATTATGAGATTGAATTTATGATCATCAAATGTAAAACCTTGAGAGAAGCCCAATTAAATGAGTAGTTTTTTAAAAAGAGTACATCGATGGAATATATAAAATGGATATAGGTTATAGTGTTCCTTAGATATCTATTATAACACGTTAATTACTTATTGGAGGTCAGGTAGTCACGGGGAAAATGTAATAGTTTGGATTGACTATTTATGGAAAAAATTAGGGGAATAGTTGCAACTAAATTAATTATATGGATATAATATTAAAAACAATGTATCAAAATACCATAAATGAATCACCAAAATATTTAATATAATTGTTTAGTTCATATAACTCAGAGAAAAAGTATTGGATAAATTATTCTTTCTATGTGTTATATCATCTCTACTAAAACCCTAATTTTCATTACCATTTATAATGTATATTACTAAAATTAAAATTTCATTTTCATAAAATATTTTGATTATTTATAATTTAGATTTAGAAATTAACTAGAGATAATTTATAAGAGTTCTTCATAAATAAAAAAATATACAGGTAAATATTAAATACAATAAAATAATTTTTTTACTTTAATAAATAGAATATGATACTAAATAACATCATTTGAAATTTCAGAATGGTATATATGGGATAAAGGGTATAATAATTATTTTATTTATAATTATAAGGATCTATATTAAAATTTCATGTTAAGGATAATTTTTGTTTAAGTTTGATTTATGATTTGATTCATATAATAACTTTGATGGGGTCTAAATACCTTATGGGTTGTATACTAGTATGGGTTCAAATCAAATGAATGGTGCGTCTACAATTAATATAGTTTCATCTACGATCGTAGTCAATGTTATTGTACCCTATTTTTTATTTCATGACTTGATATTTTTCATATGACTCTATTACAGGTGAAACATACTTTAAATTTTCAGATCATTTCTATTTACAGATTATATTTATGATAAGTAGAAATATAATGAATAAAACCATATACTAATATGTTTAATATAAATTTATTTGGTAATATTTATATATATGATGGTGATATATAATTGAATCCATGACTTTAATGAGATTTACCACAACTTTGTTTCAAATCAACAGACTAATAATATAAATTTATTTGGTTATGTGGAGATAATTTTTAGGGGTTAAGAAGACTATTTAAATTAAAAAATTATAATAAACTATAAGATATTATTTTTGATACGTAATGCATGGTATGATAACATGTTAATGATCTCCAAAGTTTTAGTGTGATAAAATGTCATTTTCCCAATAATATTTTATAAAATTAAGAAGACATCATTTTAAATTAAATGATATAGAATGTATTTAAATGTATAAAGAAATTAACCTCTAAACACTATATAAAATATAAACATAATTTAAAAAAACAATATACCATAAACCATTA
Organism: Viscum album; assembly: GCA_963277665.1. Taxonomy (NCBI): domain Eukaryota; kingdom Viridiplantae; phylum Streptophyta; class Magnoliopsida; order Santalales; family Viscaceae; genus Viscum; species Viscum album. Next base: position 279,086,251 of record OY728126.1, read on the forward strand.
TAGTATGTGATACAATAATAAAACTATGATATATACTAATATTGAAAGTGAACATTTCTAATACTATAATAGAATTATTATTATAGAAACATTATATCTATTATGATATATTATATATTCATGTAGGATATGAATGCAATGTATCAAATAAATGGAAAAATTAAAATAACATAAACAAAAAATATACTTTACCATTGATGTAAAATATGTATATTATGTGATTTATAAATTAATGGGAAGAAACTCTTTTTGTTGTATAGATCATAAAATAATGAATAAGATAAAGAAAATAATGTAACTTAGTAGAAATTATTATACTACTACAACACAATGTGTCACGACCACCTAATCCCCAACTAATGGTATCATTCATTGGCTGGTAATGAGATTATAGTGATAGTGGCGCCTGAATTCATCCTTTAATTGGGCACCTGGTTGTTCAAATGTACTGATGTTATAATGAACATACAAATTGGTCGAATTATTTACAATGATAGTATGAGGAAAAAATATAGGGAAATTACCCCAATAAACTCATGCTCAAATATATGCAATGAAAACCAAGTTGAATACATTTAATGTTACAAAAGACTAGTTATACAAAAAAGGAAACAACAAATTCCACGATATAAACATGAAAGGGAACATGATGGAAAAATAGATACTATAAAATATAGATATAGTAATATATATCCCAATATCATACCTACTAATACTGAACTTAATGTATTTGATATATAGAATGTTTGGGAATAAAAGGTATACTCAGTAGGATCCTCCATGAATCCTCTTATGAAAAAGATCAAGAAATCATACTAAATCCAATTGAAAAACATGTGAAACTAAATCCTCACTGAAATCGGATTACTATGTTGTCAACATCACCTTTGAAATCTTCCATCAAGTAACACATATAAGATACTAAAAATTATGACGAAAAAATGGCACCCCATAACCACATCCCCACTAGTTTTTCAGTCTTCCCCAATTTTTTATGTCCCGATCCAACACTATACAAATGAAGTCATCTCAATGTTAACTTGGATATGTAATACATAAAATTTACATTTTGAATTTCATCATCACATAATCACATGCCACAAATCCATATAAAAACAAAGTTGTATTCAGTAGCTACTATATCATTTATTTTGTGTGTCATTTGTCGATTACAATACATCATGAAATGATAGTACATTCATTGAATTTGTACTTCAAACCATCACAACCCATACACATCTTGCACATTAAGTCTATTTGGAATCTATATTCGATGATAGATCTACATGAATGAAACAATTTCCATTACAACACACTATTTACGAATATGGGAATAGTTATACATGATGTATAAAATCAGGTAATAGTACTTGAAGAAGAGAGGGGTTAATCAACCATCCATCCCATATTGAACTGTATGTTATTGAAAACATGCAACTAGAGTGTAATGTGTGTCATTACCCATACGAAAATATTTGGGGGGGAGTATGAAATCACAAAACAACATATTAGATATTATTTATATAATAAAAAAACTATTTGAGAAAACCCCATCCTAGGATAAACTATATATATCATAAATCAAACACCCAAAAACAACTTCTTGGGAGTATATGTCCTAAAAATACATAATAATTTTATATAAAATCTATTAAGTAAATTAATCTCTTCAAACATTTCACATTATGTTAAATTATTTCATTACCCAATAATTAAAATTATTATTATTACATTCCATTCACCATTATAGTGACGTCAATGTAGTCCAGGAATAAGCCATCTATTTTTTTATTCTAAATAATTATTTTTTATGCATTCTAGCAAGAATAATTTCCATAGGATAAAAAATTAATTATTCTGTTACCAAAAAATAATTCTTGGTACTCTAGGAAAAAATCATAAGACACCATAAAATAAAGCATACCCTATGACATCTAGATGCCTCCAAATATGGTAAAAAAGAAAACCAACCATCCAACCTTTACAATAATCATTAAATGAATACCATAATTTTATAAAATAATGGTTAATGCTAACTTCAATCTATTCTATAAAACCTAGTTCCACCCTGACACCCCGATAGATATCACCCCTGATCTCACTCTCTCATGCATCAACTACTACCACAAACCTGGGCATCCCCACCCATATCTCATCATCCTTCCCAAGATAAGATAACACATAATAAAAATGAAAAATATCCAAATAAACATACAACTTTTCTAACAACAAAAATGGTCCATAGAGAAACTAGTCCCTAAAAATAAGGAGTTTAACCTTTTCATGATAAATCTATCAGTTAAGCACAAGCAAAAGTCATTTAGCCTTCATAAGATTATAGGATCATGAAGCCCCCAACGTTTATCTTTATCAAAAAATTGGATGTATTCCATATTAAATTAATAAATTAATTTATTTGGGGTTTATATTCTTGGTAAAAAAATAATTTAATTATTAAAAATAGTATGATCCTTAATCAAAGAATCTATAACAACCCTTCTAATTATTACACACACAAACCTGATTTATTTCATAGAAACCCACTTTCTTAAACTCTGACGATTGAATGTTCTATTGTATTGGTTAATGTGGAATGATACACATCAACTTAGATCATAAAACACATCATCTTTATTGAAAAATTCTTTTACATGACCAAAACATTCATTTTTTACTTAGAATTTCCTAAGATAACCTGAGGGCATGCATAAAAAAATATTGAGACGTAAATATCAATAAGGGAGTAAATAGGGAATAACATGATCAATATAGTAAATTTTTGGAGATAGCCATATTAATGGATCACATTGTAAAGATGAAAATGTAATCATGATGTATCATGGTTATCATAACAGGGAAATGTGGCAACAATAATTAATATGATATTAGCATGAGACAAAGAACATTGCACATGGATCATGAGTAAATAATAATTGTACTTGAATTAGAATGATTAAAACCTCATTTTAATTTAATTAGCATGGTTAAATCCTCATTTCACATGAGCTATCATGTTAATAATATTTACCAAATGCATTGGAGTGATATCAGGGTGAACCCTTATTAATCATTTCATTTTATGCATAAGTGTGCCACAAAGATCACGAGGATTCATTAAACACCATAATTTATTAAACAAGTAACATATGTGGAATACATAAATTTATATAGTAAATCAACATTTATGTGTGCATAATGGTGAATAACCTTGATAGAGAAATGGGTATGGTATTTACTTACATGATTATTTTGTCATCAGAAATTTTGGTATAACATTGACAACATAATGACCTCAAATAGAAATTGTAAAATGGGTTGATGAGAGAGAAAAGGGTATCACATAACTTATAAATTAAATGGATTTTATGTGGGGTCATGGAAAATAATATCCCAAGAAATATATAGGAATCTAGATTCATAATATAAAATAATTGCAGGAATGTAAATGAGGAGAGTGAAATAAGTATCTCATGAGAGAAATTAATGAGGGGGAAATAAGTATCTCATGATTAAAAAATTATTAGTGATGTACAATGGAGGTAAGAAATAATACCCCCGGCATTTTTTAATGAAATTGAAATCATATAACAAAACAATTAAACTTGGAAAAAAATTAGAAAAGAATATATCACTTATGAATATTTGGCATATTAACGGGTGCACATAACAGTCCATAGGAGGAATACATGAGAGTGAAAGGGAATTTCATATTTTATAAATAGAATTTAATATAATATGGATTATTAATAACATATCCGAAAAGATTAAAAAATGAAATTAAAATACATAACATGAAAATAATTCTTGATAAAAGAGGATGGTAGAAGATCCCTTACAGAATTGTATCATAGTAATGAGTGTGCATAAAAAAATAGGGGGATTGATGAGATTGAAATGTAGATATAATTATATATAATTAAAATGTATAGTTTGGGGTTTGTGAAATAGCATAACAAATCATATAAATATGGATCTTAAGAAGCATAATCTAAAAGAGTAGCTTGAATGAAAATGAGAAGAGTGAAACCCCTTACATAATTTTTGCATAGTAACAGCTTACCTAAGGGTAAAAAAGGGGAAGGATAAGTAATCACACATTAAAATTCAATTAAATGGACCATAATATAATTATTATAAAATAATGACGTCATAACAATTAAAATTTATAAGAACTTCTTTCAAATAAGATGCGTGAATTTGAATGGAGGAGAGTAAAGTGTGGATCCCTTACATAGAAGTGTGATCCCAAAGGCATAGTATAGGCTTGAGAGAGAATTCATGGGAGATTTGTGGATATTGGGAGGATTCTATAGAGAGTATGATAGGGGTTAGAAAATCTCCAAATGGTTTTAGTTATGAGTAATGGGATATTGAGTGGGTTTATATAGGCATAGAGAAGAAATTCATAATTATTTAGGTTTTGGACACTACATATTGAACTAATCATAACCACAAACCAATAAAATGGTTCATTACAACTGATTCATCCAAAAGGGAATGAAAAAAATTATTTTAAATTTCGAACATCCATACTATTTAAAATACTACGCTTTCTTATGTGGGGGTGAGTCACACTCTCAAGGAAATCAATTAAAAATTATAAAATGTTTTGTAAGTCTTCGATGTCCCACAAAGGCATCATAAAATTAATCACAAAATAAAAAAAATCAAAATATTTAAATATAAAAACAAATATTGGAAAAATATATATTTTATATTATTTTATTACATCAAATTTGGGTCATCATGAAATCATAAAACACATTTTATATTAAATCGGTATTTAATTTTTACCCAAAAATTCAATAGTCTCAGATAATTATGAATGATTCACTATTGAGTAATTTTTAGATCCTAATTCCCAAAATAATATTAATTCAATCTAAATAACTTTCAAAATATGTTAATTTTTACTATTAAAATAAAAACCTACATTTATTTAAAATTCATGGTTTTTGACAAAATAATTTTCAAACGATAAAACAAAATTACAATTGTATTCATAAAAATTATAAAATTATTTATATTTAATAAAAATTAACTTATTAATAATATTATAATAAATTATTATTTAATTAACAAAATCCATTAATTCATCAAAATAGATTTCTTAATTTAAAAATTAACTAAAAATAATATGTGTTCCTTAAACCCCATTTACAAAGTAAAAATAATTAAATGAATGTATATTATTTATAAACAATTGCACATAATCATAGTTTCTAGGTTCTTGTAACATAAACACCTATAACACCCGTATAAGAATCCATGGGTAAGGTGTGCGATAGTGAAAGAATCTAGTGGCAGCTTGGATAACGTTGCTCGGGTGGTAATCTCTTTTAACATTCACTTCCCCCATAGTCGATTCAATTCAAACATAACATGTTGAAAATCGACTAGGTATCAGTCATGAGTGAAGACTAGTGACACTACCCCCTCTATAATCTCTAAAAAAGTGTGCTTTGTATGGAGAAATTCTACTAGATGAGTCCATCTCTAACTTTGTTCGAGTAAACTGGATTTTTTAAAGCCCTATATTTATACTAATCATGGAATAAATGTTCACAAGCTATATTAACAATGATAATAATTCTTAACAATATTTTAAAATTAAAAAACATAAAAAAGGATGTCCATATGTTCTATGTAACCACTTTACATAATAAGAAATTTAATTAGATCATGAGGAATTTTAATAAATAAATGATTGGGACATTACAATCTCCCCCCATAAGAAGTTTCACCCTTCAAATTTATATTTTCCCACACTAAAACAGAAGAGGGTAACATTACTTCATCACTTACTCTGATTCTCACGTTACTTCTTCAAACTTGTTGATTCACCAAAACACCTTTAAGAGGGGACACATATTATTTTGTAGAACTTTTTCTCTACAATCTAAGATCTTCACTAGCTTCTCTTCATAGGAGAGGTCATTCTCAAATAGTAACACCACTAGATTGAGTACATGTGATGGTTTAGGTATGTACTTCCTAAAGATTGATACATAGAATACATCATTTACATGAGATTGGTTTGGTGGGAGTGCTAGTCGATATGCCACTGATCAAATTCAATTAAGATATCGAAATAGCCAATGTACATTAGAATAAACTTTCCCTTCGTTCAAAATATCATAACCATATTCTATAGTGATATATAGAGTAATACCATGTCTCAAACATCAAACTATATGTCTCACAAATGATTATCCCCATTGCACTTTGGTCGACTCTGAGCATATTTGATGTGCTATTGGGTGGTCTCAACCTTCTCCACCATTTCTTCAACCATTTCTAGACGTAGGAGTTTTTTTCTCCCATACATCATCCCAACATGACAGTATTACGCACCTATTCCCATAAAGGGCATCATAAGGATCCATTAGGATACTTTAGTGGGAACTATTATTTTATGTGAACTAAACCAAAGGATGATTTTGATCATATCCTCCTTTTAATTCAATTGAGAATTCTTTAAACATGTCCACAAGTGTTTGGACAGTTCACTCAGATTGGCCATCAGATTGATGATGATAAGCTGTACTGATTTTTTTCTCAGTATTCAAAGCATGTTGGATACTATTCTAGAACATATAGAAGAATTTTGGATATTGATCATAAACAATCAATAGTATTAATCCATCTAGACTTTACACTTCTTTTATGTATAACTATTTTTATTGATACAATGTGAAATCCTTTCTAATTTCAATGAAGTGTTCAGTATGTGTAAGATGATCCACAACAACCCGGATAGAATTATTTCCCTTGTATGTCTTTCTATGTCTATTAACAACATCCATTATTATGTTATCTCATTTCTATGTTGTTATTGGTAGTGTTTTCATGATCCCCATGGAAGTTTTCTTCTCATCATTCACTTGCTGACATACTAGGCACATTGATGTATAGTAAGTGATCCCCTTCTACATATTATCCCACGAATAATGATATCAGATATCTTGATACATCTTTCAGTTTCTTGGGTGAATTGAGAAATTCTAACTATGTGAATAATCCAAAAGATCATTCATTTACTCTGGATTTGATGGAAAACATAGTATTGTCTTAAATCTCCTAATTCATTCTTTATTAACATTGATCTTTGTGGATTTCCACTTTATGATAGTTTCCATATCCTTTTTAATCCCCACATCATCTTTTTTAAGATCTTTTAACCTTTCCAAAAGAGACGGTTGAGAAATAATTTTTGAAATGATTGATGATTTTCAATTCTTTATGATTCTCATGTCCATCTTCATCAAATAAAAGAAGATTGGTTCCTTTAAATTTATCTTCAAGGATATAATTGATGTTTCATTTATAGATAGAGCATCATCCACCTTGTTCACTTTCCTATGGTGGTAATGGATTGAGTAGCCAAAGTCTATGATCTTCTCTAACAATGTTCATCTGCATATATTAAGCTCTTTCTGTGTGAATATAACAATAAGGCTTTTGTGATCCATATATAGTTCACACTTCTCAAAAATGTGGTTATGTTTCCAAAATATTAAAATTAAATATTACTACTACCATCTCCAGATAATGTGTTGGATATTTTTTATCATTAACTATCAATTCCATGAAGCATATGATATTATTTGTATCCCTTTTCATCAACAGACAATGCAAGACCTTTTTTGATGCATAACTAAATACCACAAAAATTTCCCCAGTTATGGTTAGTGTGAGATAGGAAATAATGATAAGCCACATTTTTAGTCCTTCAATCTATTTTCTCATTCATATAGTCATGAAAACTTGACTCTCTTATATGTTATCTTGGTTAGAGGGTTTGACCATCATGAGAAATTTCTCAAAAATAGGTGAAAATATAAATTTACTCTCTAGAAGCTATGGATATCCATCACATATGTTGGCCTCTTCCATCCCTCAATTGTTGCTATGTTAAAGGGATACGTGGATATCCCATTGGTGGCGATGATATGTCCCTAGAAAGAGACATCATTCAACCAGTAGTTACACTAGTTGTACATTGCATCGATCTTATACATTTGTAAGGTATCTAGAATAGTTCACAGATAGTCCTCATGCTCCCCATTAGTTTTAGAGTCTAGTATAATATCATCTATAAATACTACCCCAAAATTTACAAGTTGATATCAAAAATACACTATTCAATAAGGTCAGAAATATTGTAAGAGAAATAGTGTGTCTGAAAAAAATACTATGAATTCATAATTCATTTACATTGTACAAAAAGTAGTTCTGCAGGTATCCTCCTCCTTTAACCATACATGGTAATATCCCAACCAAATATCTACCTTCAATAAGTATTGTGATCTATGTAGATGTTCGAACATGTCATCAATTTGGGGTAGAGGATACTTGATTATTATCATGATTTTATTGAGCTCATTATAATCCATTCAAAGGGCAATTGACCCATCCTTCTTCTTGATGAAGAGGACTAGGGAACCCCCATGGTGAATCACTTGGTCATACAACCCCTTTATAATTATTCTTCTATAGTTGTTTTAGACCCTCAAGATCCATAAAAAACCATTATATACAATTTCTAGGATATATTAAATTTCCCAACTATATGATCTATTAAGAATTCAACATATCTTCTAAGAAGAAGACCATCCAATTCCCCAAGAAACACCTATGTGAATTCCCTCACAATAGGCATGTCTTCAAGAATGGTTGCTTATTTAGACTCTATCACATGATAAAGATATTTGTTCTAATAAGGTAATAATATCCATGTTTTATATGATAGTTATAACGAAGGTTTATTTTCCTTATCATACTTTTTCAGAATCGGTGGTCGATTCTCCTTGTAGATAGTGATTTCCCTCTCATGGAAGTTTATGTTGGATCCAAATAGGGAAAACCATTCCATGCCATGAATTGCATCAAATTATACGAGAGGGAGTATAACGAGGTTCCTTGGGAAGTTCAATCCACAAATTGTTGGGAAAAGATCTATCTTGATGCCTAGGATATTGTTGGTTTCTTCTGAAATCCCATAGATATGGGCATTGGTATTCAATTTGCCCTAATTATTTGAAGTTGAAGCACTAAACCATACATTGAGGGTTGAACAACATGTTTCACTCCTCTATCACAGTAGCAGGTTTTTCATGTTGACAGTAAAAGGCCATGTTCCCTTCTCTCCCACACCATAACCATTTCCACACCCCCTTCAGGCAATTCCATGGTGCTTAATTATGCACATTTCAAAAGTGGGGTGCTGAAATTTCATAGAAATATGGTATTTATCCATTATATTTCGATAAAAAAAGTACACATTATGATTCTTATTGTCATGATACCTCTGATATTCTCCGATATCCATTTATTCTTTGAGGTCACATCAGACAACTTCCATATAGCTATCAAATTCATTGATCACTACTGTTTTTTGTAGGATAGGATTTTTCCAACCAAATATGTATCCAACCATTCATTCAGGGGTAATGACAAAGCCAGTGGAATATTTTTCAAGCCTTGTAATATTTTCCTTGTTTGCTTTAGTGGAATTGTAATCTTTTCTCTAGAGGTAAATAATGTCCTTGTCAAAGTTATATTGGAGGGTGCGTGGGAAATATTTATAAAAAATCATTTTCCAGAAATCCTTCCATTCCAATTCAACGATCTCTTCCTCAGGAATAATATTTTTGATCAATGTCCACCATTGATATGCTTCACCCTATATATGATAAACATCTAGAATCACCTTTTAATTTTTGGATCATTTAAGGATTGAGAAGTTCTCTTCAATAAATTTGATACATTGTTGGGTGATTTTGTAATAATATGATCCATTAAATGTAGGGGGCCTTTGTCTCATGAATCTTTCAATTATATATTATTCATTCTGTGGGGGGGGGGGGGGTTGAACGATCCTCTTGGGCCTTGTTTCTATTTGAAACCTGAGTTACTTGAGAGAGTATCTTGACAATGTTTTTAGTTCCCAAACCCATCTAATTGGAAATCACTTTGGAACATTCATCACATCGATATTTACATCAGTTGATAACCAGAGTCCTCCTATTACCAGCCATCGGCAGGAATAAATTTAATGATTGTGTTTAAACATAATAGGGAATCCAATGAAAAAGGGATAACTTATAAATTACTTTTATTTCATTAACTTATGAATTTATAGGTTTAAATGTATGTTATCCATGATCTAATTCCCAAAATATAATTTAGGGGATATGTTTAATTCCATTAATAAGGGTTTATAATATGCTCATGAATAAACAAATAATATCTCCAAGGAGTTTCATTACTAATTGTGTAGCGTGGACCGTTTTCATGAATGTGTTATATTTCAAATCAAGCACAAAGAGTGTTTTTCAGGTTTTATCCATAGATAAATCTATTCCAGATCAACCTCTACATATTCACATCCAGGCCAGGATTTATTTTCATTATAAAAAACATAAACTGTACATACAAAAATTTAGAGATTTTTTTATTATACATAGTCATATCCAAATGGAATTCACTAGGGTTTCTAATCCTAATCCCAAAAATAAGTAAACCTATCTGCTGATACCAACTATAACATCTCGTCTTTTTATTACACACATAAACATGATATATTAAAAAAAATTCACTTAAAACAACTCGAAGGATCAATATGTATATTTTCTTGGGAAATTAGGAATTTTACCTTATAAAATAGAACATAAAACACCACATCTTTACTAAAAACATCTTATACAGGACCACAATATTCCTTCATACCTACCATTTCATGGGATAGCGTGAGGACATGCATACGAAAGGGGTGAGATAGAAAGCCCAGTAAGGGTGTAAAAAATGAATAAAATGAATAATATAGTAAATTTTAGGAAATAGTCAGATCAATGGAGAAAAAGGGAAACATGAATATAAAATAATGATCTAGCATGATTATCATAACATATAAATGTAGCGATAATATTTAACTTGATATTATCATGAGCAAAGGCTCAATTCACATGGAGCATGATTAAACCCACATCGAACAAAAATTAGCATGGGTAAAGCCTTATTATATTTGAATAAGAATGATTAAACCCTCATTACACTTGACATATCATGATACTGTTCTTTAGCCAATGCATTGGATCACTATCACCACATACCCTTCTTAACAATTCCATTTCATGCATAAGAGTTCCACATAAATCATAAAACATGGAAATATTTAAGATCATATTTATTCCATGAATAAGAGATATTTTATACATGAATATTATTCCTTACTAAAAAGGACATTTTCATAACCATGAATACACTTTATAGCTAAATGGTTATGGTATTCACTTACACAATGATTTTGGCAAGGAAATATTTCTGTCACATCTGCAGCATAACAACATGAAATAAAAATCATGAAATGGGTTGATGATAATGAATGGGGTCTATAATCATATATACATGCACTGGAAAGTGTAAGGTTTATGGAAAATAGTATACCAACACATTTAATGTAATTTAGATGCATAATATAATAGAATTTATATGAGGAGATGGAAATACCTTACAATATTTTGGCGTGGTAATAGGTGTACATGAGAGGAACTAACTAGAGTTAAAGAGGTTTCTAATCATTAAAACCTAAGGAGTGAAGTATGGATATGTGAAAAATCATACCCCAACATTTTTAACTGAAATTAAATGGGTATAATAACATAAAGAAACTTGGAAAATAATAAGAAATTAAGAAATACATTACGAAAATTCGTCATGGTAATGAGTGCACATAATGGTTCATAAGAGGCATACATGAGTGTGAACATGGATCACATAATTTATAAAATAAATTGGATGTATAAAGGATATTTTATAACATATCCCAAAATATTAATGAAATGAATTAAAATACATAACATGGAATCAATTTGTGATAAAAGAGGAGGGTAGAATATCCCTTATATAATTTCTGCATAGTAACATGTGTGCTTAAAAAATAATTGGGTGAATTAATTATACTGAAAGGTAGATAAAATGATATATACATAAAATGTTTAGTATTTTGGTCATGTGACGTCATAAAACAACATATAAATATGTAACAGGAGAAGCATAATGTAAAAGAGTTTCTTGAATAGAAATCAGAAGAGTAAAACCCCTTACAGAATTTTGGCATAATAACGACATATACAGGGGTCAAAATGAGGGAGGATAAATAATAAATAATTAAAATAACATCAAATTGAAAATAATAGATTTATTATAAAATAACTAATTTATAACCATTTAAAATTACAAAAACTACGTTCAAATTATATGGTTGAATTTGAAACGAGGAGAGGAATGTGAAGATCCCTTACATGGAAGTGTGATCCCATAGGATTGGGAGAGGCTTGAGAGAGGTTTCATGGGAGAATAGGGAATCATTGGAAAATTATAGAGATATGAGGGAAGGGTTTTTAAGATATACAAATGGTATGAGTGAAGATGAATGGGAGAATGGATGGGTTTAAATACAAAAAGAGGGGAATTCGTTATTATTTAGGTTTGGGACATTACACATTATAATAATCAAAACAAAAAACCAACCCATGGTTTATGCCCATAGTTTCTAAAAATGGAGATTGTAACAAATTAATTTAAATTTGGAAATCTCTTAATTTGTTAAAAAATTATGCTTTATTACGTGGAGGTGAGTCACACTCTCAAGGAAATAATTTTAAAATGTTAAAATGTATTTTAAGTATTGGAGGGTCCACTAAGGCATGATAAAATTAATAAACCACAACTAAAATCACATTATATTAAATTTAATTCATATATTCTCTGAATATACATTTTTTAGTATTTTAGTACATCATTATTGGGTCATTATGAAGTCATAAAAACATTGTAAATTAAATCAGTATTTAATTTTTACCCAAAAATTTGACTATCTCAGAATATTATAAAAAATTCACTATTGGATAATTTTGAAGTCCTGATTCCAAAAATAATATTCATTTCATATAAATAATTTTGAAAATTTGGGAATTTTTACATAAAAATTAAAAACTGGCATTTATTGAAAATTCATGGGTTTTGACAACAACCATTTTCAAACCTGAATAAAAATTATAATTGTATTGAATAAAATTTTATGATAATTTAAATTTAATAAAATTAATTTTTTAATAATAATTAATTAAAATATTATTTAATTCAAAAAATCCATTAATTTGTCAAATAATATATCTTTTTATAAATAATAACTAAAAATTCAATTTTTGATTTAAAATCTTGTAACATAGTAACAATAATAAAATGGATGTATATTTTTTTTAAAAAAAACAATTCACATCATCATAGTGCTAGTGTATTATTACATAACCCATTATAACACCAAAATAAGACCTAAGGGTATGGTGTACGATGGTGACAGACTAAGGGGCAGCTTTGAAGAAATCGCTCGGGTGGTAATATCTATTAATTTCCACTTCACCAGTAGGCGATTCCGTTCAATCTTAACATATTAAATCTCATTTGGGAATGGTCAAGATCGAAGCCCTATGAAGTTACCTCATTTCTGAGCATTAACAAATGGGCTTGATTTGGAGGAATTATACTAGAAGAGGAAATTGTTTTCTTTGTCTGAGTAACTTGGAATTGTTAAACCCCTACATTTATACTAATCATGCAATCACTATTCAAGAGCTATATTAGAAAAGGTAACAATTCACAACAGTGTTTTGAAATATATATAAATAAAACCAATGATGTTCATATGTTTTATATTATAACTTTACAAAATAAGACATTTATTTATATTGAAGTGAATTGTTATTAGTAAATGATTGGGTCACTAAAACATCCATGAATAACATCCAATTTCATCAAACTATAGGGAGAATATTTACTTTAGAAGGACAATTTATTAAAATTATAAAAAATTATTAACATATAAATTTATTTGTACAGTTTCATTAACAAATGAAAGAAAAAATACAATTGATCATGAATCATTCATCAATTTGAATACCATAAAATTAAAAAAATATATGGATTCATTAAACATGCATGTTTGTTTATTTACCTAACCAAACCATTAGCAAGTTTATATTCATTAAAAATTTTCATCACATTAACATTTTAACTAAAGAATAAAATAAATTTTAAAAACATAACCATGACAATATGTTTTCAATTTAAATAAGAGTCAAATATTGTCATCTTAGATGAATAAATATGACCAATAACAATAAGAAATATTTCATTGAAATGGTTTATCTTTTTTTTATTATTTATACATCCACCCAAAAGTCATAATCGTGGTCAAATTACTATTATTAAAAAATAGAAGGAGAAGAAATGAATCTAGTTCCACCAAACGTCAATGTTCTTCAAACAAGATTTGAAGCACAATGCAGACCTCTAGTCACCTCTCCCGTAATGTATGTTATGTTCCTTTAAGAAAATCACACACCAAGAGAGCCAAAATATAAAAGGAAACAATATATGAATAATTGATATCAAACTATATAACAACACAAGAATAAAAATTAGGAATTGATATCAAACAAGGAAAACCCAACTTGAAAAGAAGATTATATAATCTTTGATCACCACAAATCGACCACGGGAATCAAGGTATATAATATAATTAAAAACTGAATTCAATGGCCCTTAAAAAAATTCTTAGATACCGATAATTCAGGATAGAAATATGGGATAAAATATGGTTCTACAAGGGATTTAGTATTTATGGTCGAACTAAACATTTGAAGAATACAGTTCAATTAATAAGGCAATGCCATATAACTGGTTATAACAACAGATATTGTATTGTATTGCATGGTAGCTGCCACAACTAACCAAGTCAAACTCAATATGAGAAAAAACATAGACTAAGATGTGAATCCAATAAAATTGGGATATGAACTATGACACAACTGAGACCAAAATATTGAAGAAAACATTTCCAAATAAGGGGACTATGCGATAGCCTACCTTCTATAGCACAAATGTCTTTAAATTAGATTAAAACCCCTCAAATACCTATACATAGTTTTCATCTACAATTTACAGAATACAGAAAACAATTTCTGTAGCCTATATCCATGGCACTACCCTTACAAAAATGGAAACGAATCTAAATCCTTCAACTCTTAATCAAACACCACATCAAGGATCATGACACTACAACAACCAACCATTGTGATGCAGCCCCAGGTTTCACACTACATAGTCATCTGTTAAAAAGTTATTTCATACTAACTCCCCTATTTCCTCCCCAAAATTTCCATCGGGAACCTCTAACAACAAAACCTCACAATTTAAATGGGTGCTATGATACTGGTTCTTACATCAGATAACTCTGACGATATTATCATATTTGTGATTTTAAAACCAAAACTACATAGAAAGGATAGAAACATGTTTTATGAAAGGCCACCCCATATAATAATTGTCATGAATATCAACACCATAGGATCTCTACCACATCACAATGTGGGTGAAATAATAAAACCATATAATGTTAATTACTAGAACATAGAAACAGTTATCGGGGAGTTACCTCTAAATGAATATAAAAACTAGACTGAAAAAAACAAGTGGAACCCAACTCATATATAATAAAATTTCATGATCCGTAGAAAATAAATATTACAAGATAAGAGATAAAAAATTAGGATATTTAGAGATTATCTCCAACTCACATTATCAAATACACGAATCATTTCCATAGTTCCCTGATAATAAATAAACCATGGGAATAACATGCAGGTAAAATATATTCTCCTGATGGACTGGAAACACCATATGCTACTCCTTGATGGTCATGTCATTGTCAATATCTATATTTCCCAAATAAATTACCTCAGAATCATCATGATTGAATTAGTGGTTATATGGAACATGTCTGACATAATGTATTATCTCCAATGAGGGGGATGTTATATTTAGTACGCCATAACTCAAACATAAGACATCACAAGAAAAGGACAAAAAACCATAGAGAAATATTTCTAAATTAAATAAAACAATCACTTTTCACAAGGAGGAGTCACCATCCAGAATATGTTATATCTATCATCAAAATATAGTGGTCTCCTACTATGATTGGTAATAGATTTATGATGATCCTTCAATTCATTAATAATTTCACATGTCACATGTATTATCTCTATCATGATTCACACTATGTTTCAGAGTAATAATATCTAACTATCTAAACACATACCATCAAAAATTACAATACAATATTTATCCATATAAATATTTAAGTGGTTCTGTTATAATGGTGACATGAAAACTATTAATGTAAAAAACTCAACCAAGATAACATTCCTCATCCACTAACATCCCCAATATCAAAAAAAATAACAAAACATGTCTTCAATAGTTTGGATGGTCTGCTCTATTTTATAATTATCATATCGATGAAAAGTAGTGAATTCACATAAATGAGATTAAAATTCATGATAATAACCACAATATAATCTTGAGTTAAACTTTAGATCACAATCAGAGATGATCATTATCATTCCTCCAGGGAATTCCACCACCTCCTCCATGTACTTCATTAAAAAACATCATTTTTCTCAACACCATAGTGTCTTTAATTTTGGATTATTTCTTTAAACAATCCATTATATCCCATAAAACATCATATCCATTCTGAAGATGAGGTAAATTGAAAAAAATATTATATTGAGGTCTTATATCACATGCATAGAGTAACATATAATAGTGGGATAAAAAGGCCAAAAACATGGTTCTCATCCTTGAAATTTTTAATTAAAAACACGCAGACATAAACACAACAATAAAATGCTTCAGACTGGGCCACCATAACTCCCCATTTAGAGTTTGAGAAAATCTTCATTATAGTGGGATGTACCACTAATGATGTGATATGAAACTCATGGATAAAAACCTAAAATATTTCTAATGGTATGAAATGCCTCATCTAGAAAAACCTTGATGTTTTTCACACTTAAACTAACCACTATTTGAATATTAAATTAAAATTAGTCTCTTCATACCTCTACCATAGAATCCTCCTTCTGGGGATCCTCCACCAATTATACCAAATATGAATTCCCTGTCATCTAAAAATACAAATGTTTTCTATAAACTCTCCCATAAAATGATTCATCATGGAGATATCTTTCATCACTCTCCATAAATCTCCAGATTCACGTTTGACATCACTATATAAATTCCCACTCAACCCATCAGCTAAAACATTAATATTTTATTTTTTAAATGAAATTATTATCTACTAATAAAATATGGTTTCCAACCACGTTTTCTACTAAAACAACATGAAATTCTCATAGAGTATATTCCTCAGAGTCTTATTCTTGGAAAATGTTCTGAAATTCTCCTAGATGAGGTAATATATCCACAAATTCAAAGAAACACAACTCCTTCCAACTCAATATCATTTGTGTTATTGATATTCTCATATGTACATAATTAATAAGAAAAATAATAAATTAATATTCTATTATAAATAATAACACATCTCAAAACATGATGAAAATTTTCAAAGAAAACAACTAACTGATCTCCCTCTACTGGAAATCAATGATTTGGAGAACTAACCAATTTATCTGTTTGGTAATCAAAATCATCCTGACACAGGTTGATTTACCAGAACACTTTATCACTTCTATTCATGATTTTCAGACTCTCCATAAAATGATATAAATTGGTTACAAAATATTTATAATATCTCATAAGAACAAGGAAACTCTACACCTTTATAACTATCATATGGGATTCACAATAAATGACTAGATCATTTTTCAAAGGATCCAAAACCAATAATCATTATAACATGAAATTTCTCCAAATTTTAACCTCATGATTTGATAAAAAAACACTTTAAAATTTTCTCAAATAGATACTGATTATGAAGAACTCCAAAAATGACACATTGATTCTTTATACACTCTTCTTCCAATGCACAATACAAAAAAATTTTGATGATAAAAACCATAAAGAGACAATATAGAAACCTTCTTAACAATATTTTCATCAAACCCATAAACTAGAATATAGTTCCTTTCACACCAAATGGAATCATTAAAAACTCATAATCCCCACAATGAAATCAGAAAGTGGCATTCAAGATATCCTCAAATTTTACTCATGTATGAGGATATCCTAATTGTGGATCAATCATTGATAATAAACATGATCCTTTCTACTGATTTAATAAATCAACAATATATAGAAGTGGGTAATAGTTATTCATTATGACCAATTTCCCATGATTAAAATTGATAAAAATAGTAAAACTAGAAATGAAATTCTTTATGAATAAAACTTGTGCACACCATGTTGATGCACTCTGTTAAAAAATGAATCCTTATAACATATAATCATGTTGTACCTCGAAAACTCACAATATATATGACACAGTATTACTTGGATACATTAAAAAGAAACAAAACATATTTTTGTAGAAAAATCCCATGATAGATATATTATTGAGGTTGTAATGCCACTACTTCATTGGGATAAACTTTTGGCTACTCTTCAACTACCCTATGAAACACCATAGGATGAAGATCTGATGAACATAACATTATATCTTCCATCAAGGAAGATAAGGATAGAATATCACTTCATCCCATAATAGGGTATGATAAACCAACTAACATGGAAGACACTCTATCAACATCATTGATCACAACCAACCTCTTGAAAAAATCACCAATAATAAAAAATTAGTATTTATTCTCTAGAATGAGTATTATTCCATAGGGTTATATCAAAAAATATAGGAATTATTCCATTGTGTGTTTTCTCCCATGAACTTGGACATACATTCTACATACATAATATAGATGATTTAAACCTATAATTTGTATATTTAATGCCAAGGTCAATATATGTATGTCCAAATAGGGCCCTAATTAATTGACTATGGAAGGTGTTATGAAGGTGTGTGTACCTCATGAATTAAGTGACAAATGATACCAAGAAAGAACCATGAAAAGGGTACCACGAATGATGTTTAGCGGACCTAGTGATGGAAATTCCATAGGATAAACTTCACCAAGACCAACTCCACAATAACTCTGACTCTGCTACTGACTATCTAAATGGTCATTCTATGCTAAATATTGGTGTAGAACATCTTTGTGCAAACCTCTTCCTGCCCCATCTCCCCTAAAATAGTAATAATCTAAGGAATCCTCAAGATACTTATTGGATATAACAACACCAATTATGGAACATAAAACATAACACCTAGTCCTCACCACCTTCATAGAATTTTTATTCAATCTCACCACTGATAACCTCATCCTTCATATGAAAATAAAGAATCTAATAATTTTGAAAAGGTTTAAGAGGTATTATCCCTAATGAAATTAGATTGTGAGGTTTGAGATCTACCCCTAGACTGTCTAAAATATCTATTTAATTGCAAATTGGGAACCATGTACTGTAGCTGCACTTCGTGAGGAATTTTAAAGACTCCCTTATCTTGAAAATTTTATTTAAGACCATGTCTTATAAACAACCTACAATCAAACCACCATCTCAAGATACTTATGCTTCATGAACTAGGTGAAATATTGATGAATACACATATTATAATCTAAATTCCTCTCATTGGACTCATAATCTAGAAATAGATATGCAGAATATAATATTATGGTCTTAAAATGAATCTTGAACACCATAATGCTGGAAATACAATATTTAAAGGGTATGTACGTTTCAGAATACTGGTCACCTTCATAGACAAAGATATAAATTCATCTTGTAGTTTCTCTAAAAACCACTCACATGATACCATTGACACATTATTGTCCTCACAAAATATGATCCATTATTTCATCCCTTCTCCATGCAGCATCATTACAACCAATCAAATGTAGTGATTTTTCTAAGCAATGATCGAAATTAAATCTATATCAAACACCTAAGATTTGTATTCTATAAGAAATTTTAAAATTGAGACTTCATCCTTCAACAAATATTTTCACTGAAACTCTTAAATATTCCTCCTTCAAAATTCTTTATCATTGCCCAATTCTCTGTGGAATTCTATGTGTGTATCCTCTTAAATATCTTGAATGTGAACCAGATTAGAATGTCGATGGTTGTCCATACCAATAAGTAAAACAAATGAGAAAGGGACTCATAAACATATAATATGTTAACAATAATTATTATTTATTTGATTACTTATATGGTTAAAAAATACAAAGGACTCTCCATCTGAAAAAATAGACATTACAAAAATGATGCATGATCCATTCATTATTTTATACACTAAAATTATTATCACATCACTATGTAGACTCGGTAAACATAATGGTGCAAGTTTCTGATCACATGAATCCCTAAATACCCCTATCATAAATGGTATCCCTTGTTTAATTAACTTACTAAACATAGATAACACCAATCACCTACTAAGCCATGCAATCCCCACTTGTTTTTAACTCTAAATGCCAGCCTAAACCTCAACCTACACCTTTAATTATTATTTTCATAAGCCCCAACCCTAATGGACTCCCATAAGGATGGTAATGAGGGAATATAGATAGTGTCTTCTAGAATCCCACCTCCGATATTTCATGAGTTTGATTCATTCATAGAGGGTATAATAAAAATACTAATGGGAGGAATCACTCTCTAAGAGAACATAATGAGAAATAATTATAAAAATTACACCAATAAACTCTTGATTATATTTTGGAAATAAAAACCCACATGCATAAATATAATTTCTTATAAAACTAGAACAACCAAAAAAGGAATCAAAAGAAACCAAATGATAAAATCAATAGGGACCATGTAGCCCAAACAACTCATGAAAAACCTCGTGATAGTAATATCTACACTGATCTCCAACATTATCCTAATAATAGGAAAAATATTTTATAATAATTATGGGGAGAATAATAGGTATACTAAGTATGATCCACTATAGATCCCCCCATGGAAATGATAAATAATTTATACTAAGGCCCAGTGAACTACAAGTGAAACAAACTCATCACCTAACTAGGTATACTAAATTCCCAGCCTCAACATGGTTGTCTGTCACCATGTATCCCAAACAAAAGAATATATATTTTAGTAATAATACATGATTTCCATGCCAAAACTTCCCCAAAAGTCTACCGATCATCCTCACATCGTACATCTTGGTCCATTACTCTCTTAAAGAATCCATCTCGAGGACACCTGGGATATCTATCACATAACATGCTTCACATGAATCTCATATTCCCATCATCCATTGGAGAACAACCATATAAAAATTGAGTATTTTTTAAGAGAAACCATGGAACATATATCATGTATCATACATTGAGTATGGTACTACAAGCCATCATAGTCCATAAACTAAGTATATACCTCAATCCAACACATATCATACACATCATACAAATAACAACCATTAGATATATATCTAAAGATATTTTTTTATAAAATAACCACAATACATTACATAAATCTACCCACATATATATATATATATGGAAATCTAAAATCAATGAACACAAACACTTAATACAACAAGGAGAAGAGTGTGGGGACAAAGGGGATAGTCTACCATCTTTCCCTTGACAACCTATATATTATGGAAGACACCTACTATAGTCTATTGGGGGTTAATAACCCTTCAGAAATGGGTGATCTCGAATATAAAATCAAAAAACATTGTATATAATATAACTCATAGTCAAACTATGAGAAAAATCCTACTCCTTGGATACACTGCATCTATCATAACGTGGAAACCTAGGTACCACCACAAGGCACTAGATATCCTGTATCACAAAATCATTTAAGTGGGAATGTTTTTTTATAATTATTTATATTAATTATTTAAATTTAATATAAATTAATTCATTAGACAATAATTAACATTATTTTGATTAAATTTCATTAACCATAAGAGTGAATTCCATGCCCTCCAATAATAATCTAACCGATTTCATGGTTCTAAAAATATATTCTTATTATTCAAACAAGAACGCACCCCAATATTTATATAAATAGTTATTATTTTACCATTTCATAATTTCATGTGATCTAGGAAAACATTTTAAGCTACCATAGTTAAAATTCAAATACACACACATCCAAATTCCTTTTGTAGTGGTGAAAAGAATTTATATATTAAAAAACCTTATTATATGGCCTTTAGAAATACCAATAACAAAAAATTATCCCATATACTATAGAAACAAATTCTATGATCAGATTTAACCAGTTCTTTTGAATTTGGTGACATCGATGACACCCTCATTGATATCACCATATATCTCACTGTCACAGTCATTTTATTCTGCAAAAAACCATGGAATCCCAACACATAGTTAATCAATCATCATAGGATCTCATCACATCTTAGAACAAGGCTCACATAGAAATCCAAACTGAATGTAGAGAATAAACAAAACGTTTAACAATTATTATAGGCCATAAAAACATGGCGTGTAGCCTTCCCATGCAAAGGGATCACTCATCCCCAAACAAAAGGCATTAATCCTTCATAATAAAGTAGGATTACTCAGCCTGAAGCATTAATCATTATCAAACAACATAAATTATTCCATCATTAATTAAATAATTCATTTATCATAGGAAACTACTATGGGTAACCCGTTTCATTAAATATTAAATTCTATAAATTCATTAAATATTTATTTCAACGAGAACATTCATTATCCACAGAAATTGTAGTAAAACAAATCCATTAGCCTGACTCTATTATTATTATAATAAATCATTACAAAATTCATTATTTTTATCCAATACCATTGATATATATAATATATAAAAAACAGACATTATGCATCAACTTGATTACCAAAAAAATTCAATTATCTATGGATTCCTAAATATTTCCTCTTTAACTATTTAACTAAACAACAATCAACCATATTTATGTTCTTTAACCATTTTCCTCACATTAACTTGTTAAAATTGGAATTAAATTCATGTTAAAAAATATAACATAGTTATATCATTATCGAGTAGAATAAGAGGAATCTTTTATCATAATGGAAGAACATATTTGATAACTGACCATACTTTTTTTTTCATTAATCAGGTTTGTCTGTTATTTTTATTAATTTCAACACCACAAAAATATATAAATAATGATAAAATTATCAATAAAAAAAATTGGAGAATTAATGAATTCCACACATTTATATATCATCTTTTTTCAAAAGGTAATGGAACATCAATTTGGATATCCGGTAAACTCTCCCAAATGAAAGGATATATTCCAGCATGAATATAATTCAACAAGTACACCGAAAAAATAAACAATATTATAAGAATAAATATCAAACAACATAACATATAAAAACTAATAAAAATAAATGAGTTGAAATGGATAAGAAACGAAAATATAAGAGGAAGGGTTGACCAAAGATCACAACTGATTTGTTAAAGGAAGTGGGTGATCAACTAAGATAGTATGGGGATTCAAGGTCCATCAAAAGTAACTCCTAGGAACCTAGGCTTTGAGAGATAATGTTTTGATTGAATCTTTCTTGGAGAAGATTTGGGTATTTAAAGGTAATCAAAAAATAAGAAATTCCTAGTGAAGTATCCAAGAACATGTCATAGAATTGGATGAAACATGACAAACTCCAGGGAAATAAAGGTACCACACCACAACTAGATTGGTAAAATGAGGACAGAAATCAATGAAATAGATCCTATAATTGAGGGAGTGGTACTACATTACAACTGACACAACAATGTATAAAATCATTTTTTCCAAGAAGGGTTCTACAATATTACCTACCCCCTGATGAAACTTCCCTGACATTGGAAAAACAATACTTGAATCCCATAAGATCCTTCCTCTCCATTACATAATAGATAAACACCATAAATGGTAACCTACCACCATGGAACATACATGAAAAAATTTATTTATATCTAAATCCTTCATCCTGGGACCATATTCCCTAATTGTGCTCTATGTTCCGCAATAACCGACCCATACAGTACATCACAATGATCTATATTGTAGAATAATATTTTAAGAAGATATTTTAATATAACTCTCATGTTTCCTAACCAAGAATAATATAAGAGCCACCAAAATAAATACCTCATGATGGAAATGGTTGATAGGATTTGGTCCCCTATATATAGTTTTGTTGGGATCATGTTGATTTATTTTCTAGGGATTCATAATTATTTTTTGGTTCATTTTTTTGAAGTACAACATTTTTATCATTATTATTTATACATATAATTTAGTTTATGATTTCCCTATTCAATGATATTTTTATATTTTATGTTATACCACTAATTACTTTTTAAATTTGCATCGGTTTTTCAATATTACCAATAATATGGAGACATGGTTGTGTCACTCATTGAAATGGTAGCTTTTAATAGTTTTGTGAATCCCCTTAAATAATAAATATTCCATTAGTGTTATTCACACCACTTGAGGATTTGAGAGGCTATCAAGAATGAAAAAGAAAGTTTATCAGAACCCTTATAATAATGTTTTTGTTTTCCTTTAGGCATCCTTTTTAACAAATTTAATTCTACAGAATCATCCACCCCATAATTATTTAATCTAATTAAAATATCTAAAAACATTTATCCAAGATCTAGTCTCTATATGATATATTAATTACTAATATCCAATCCATGTAATTAATATATCGTAGGGAATATACAATTTTACCTAAATATATTTATTGATCCACATATCTTACTCAACATCGATAATGATCAATTTGGTGACCAAAATCCCATATTGAATAATAATTTCATAATTTATGTAATTATCTATATACATACATTGTAAAAATATTTTTTTTTATTTTTTAGACACTCAATATTGATGAATTTATAATTAATGGAATAAATTAAAATTTTATGAATATTATTTACTTTTTGAACAAGTAGAAAACACATTTGTTATTTTTCAATTTGAATGAAAATATATGATTTATATGGAAGTTTATATGTTTTACATTTTTTAATTGGAAATATATTGGGACTTGTATTCAAATACTTAAATAATAATACCAAGACATCAATATAATCAAGAATGAGATATTAATCCAACTTATCTATGATTCTACAAGATTTTGAATGAAAAGTACTTTATGTTAGGAAATTTTATCATGGTAAAAATGATACATATAACATTAGTTAAGAAATAAAATTCTTTGATGCTTAACATAATTGAATGTAATGACATTAAATAGTCTCTAATTTATGATCTCATCAGTTCACTACAACAATATGGTATTTAATAAATGAAACAAGTTTAAGAATAAAACAATGGAATGAAATGTGTGGCATTTAATTCTAATAAAGAACTATAAACATAAACTTTTTTGTTAAAGTAAAAAAATAAGAGATAATAATATAGAAAAAATATTAAAATAAGTGGAAGTAATTTTTAATAAGGTAAATAGATTTTTTTAATGTAATAATAGAGGAAATACAATGGTTGGTAAAATAAATTCACACAAATGTAACACTATTACTATTTTTGAATTCCTTAAAGTAACATTTTGTGAATATATAATGAATGTAATATTTATTATAGATAATATTAATCATAAGAATATGCACAATGAAAAATATTTTAAATGTAAGGAGAAAATTACAAATAATTCCTCCATGAGTAGTAGTGTGGAAAATAAATAATAGATGACTTCATTCTTGATAAGGATTATGAAAAAATCATGAAAGTTAGAATTTAAAATTATTGTTATTATAGTTATATTATAGTTATGTAATGCACTATTGTTAAATAATAAAATAGAATATGTTATAAACATTAATTATAATTTGAACACATCATTTATCAATATTAAAACTAAAATACTGAAATACATGATTTTAGTTTATAAGAGTTAAATAAGTGAAAATAAATGATTATCATTTCTTGCCTCTGAAATAAAAGTACCAGAAAATCCTAAATTTTTTAAAAAATAATTGATGTTCAAAGGATGAATGATGAACTATGAAAATTTAATAATGGATTAAAAAACTGCAAAAATATGATCAATCTTAAAATGATTATAAGTGAAAACATTTAATATGTTATAAATATTAGATTCCTATAATGTATAGAAACATCATTATCAAGACCACTATTGATTTTCAATATTATATTACCTATTTGAATTCACACACATTATTTAATATGATACTAAATGATAAATATTGTATCCTAGAAGTTTTTTACAAATAGTTTCTTTTTTAGGATATTTTTCTAGTAAATTCCAGTTGATATAAATAATAAAAACTATTTGGGAACCAATGGGATTATTTAATAATAATGTTAGACCCAAATTTATAAACATAAAAGATCATGTTATTGTTTTATTATTTCAGAATAAAATTATTGGATGTCTTTTGGAGTCAATATTTTATTTGGAGAAAATAACATAATAATGATCAAAAAAATTTATGAGGCATGTTATTATTAAGCTTAT
Organism: Viscum album; assembly: GCA_963277665.1. Taxonomy (NCBI): domain Eukaryota; kingdom Viridiplantae; phylum Streptophyta; class Magnoliopsida; order Santalales; family Viscaceae; genus Viscum; species Viscum album. The sequence goes on from OY728126.1 coordinate 279,112,656, forward strand.
TTTTGTTGAGTGTCTTCAAAATACTTATATTTGTATTTTATCAATTATGTTATAATGGTTTATCTATTATGTTCAAGATTAATTAATGTCCTATTTTTATAAATGATTACCTATGTGTGTCACTAATTGAATGAATAATTATTATATTATAGTTCATGATGTGATAATTCTGTAAAATGTTATGTATTTCAATACATAGTAGATGAAATATTCATTATGTCTTTCAAGGATTTGTTACTAAGATTTATTGTTACTACCTCTAGTTCATGATCACAAATAGTATTCTACAGTAGCTAGTCGTTCTGGATGATAGAAATAAATTTTGTAATCATTTAATGAAAGGTAATCCATATAAGGAATCATTCTTGTTAATTAATAATGTGAGAATGGAAAGATCATTATTTATTATATAGTTTGAAAAAATTATACATTTTAAATTGATATGTATTATTGGAGATAAATATATATTTTTGGCATGAATTGTGGGAGGGATCATTAATTACTAATTGGAATAATGTTTAGAATTTATATTTACTATTTATTACAAAAAACAATAAGATCGTATAATAGCTTAAGCACATATTGAAATCCATAAGTAATTTTGATCCCTTAATGTGTACACTAAAATACTATAATGCAATATTTTAAGGATTTAAAAGGAAATATAAAAATAATAGGATAATATATCAATGATGAGAGTGTTTTTAGATTTTTTAAATCTTAATTAATGAGATAGTTAAGAATAAAAATTGTAATAAATATTCATATCATTGGCAGAATTGTATAAAAGAAAACCATTTCCCTTTGGTTTAACTCTATATTGATTGTGTTCCCCACAAATTATGCTAAATAAGACCAATTTATTTATTTAATTAATGATCCAAAACCATATGAAAATTTATAACAATAAATATACTTTAGTTAATAATAAATCCAAAAACTAGTTAATATAATAAAATAAAAATTATAAAATAAAATACTCAATGTTTAAACATAAATAAATGAGAAATATTTGTAAAAAAGAATTCGTAAAATCTTATATTTTTTGAGATAGATATTTATATATGGAATTTGATTTTTCAATGAATGGATGGATAAATTTTGATAATATATTTATAAATGGATTACATGATTTATAATATCTACACATAAATATTATGTATGTGGAATGTGGCTTCAAAGGCATATTAATGGTTTTGGGATTGTCTTGGGGGGTTTTGTCCCCAAAACGGTGTTTTGCAAAGGTGTAGCCAATGTAGCATGGTTGGAACATGATTAGTGCTAATCATGTCACCTAATCATGTTGTTATTTTTTAACATGAAAATGGGTTGTCATAAATTCCAAGGGAACCGATGAAAAGTATTCATTTTTTTCATTCATTTTATGTGGTTGGTGAATAGTATAACTAACTGTGTACTAAAATAGTGTGAATTAGAATTTTATGTATATTGTAGCGCAACACAGTTTTTTTCATATTTTTCTAGATATTGTAGAATAAACATGTGCCTAATTAAAAGTAAATAATTAATATCTTCTACTCAACTACGTAAAGTGTTTTATTCCTCTTTCATCCATCATTTCACAAAGGATCATTCCCACATGTGCTAACATTCTTATCCCTTCCTCCATGGGAGATATTACACAATATATGTCACAAGAAAATGTGGGCGGGTGTGTTGGAAGCCTTGATGTAATACTCATAAACTTTTCACCAATTTTATGTTCTTATCATTAATCATATTAGTTTTGGTTTCACTATTTTGTGATTTCATTAATGATTTGACCAGACTATGGTGGAATTGATTAGGGAGGTTAGGGATTTCACTCTTCCAATGAAATGTGTGGCACCAGAGGTCCTTTACACATTACCATTTTCTATTTCATTATGGTGTATCATTGTAGAGATTTTATAAATCATTAATTATTAAAAAAAAATTATAAATGTTTTTTGACACATTTTAACTATTATACCAAACAAAATGTTTAGATAATTCTATATGTTGTTATTGAGTTTTAGGTGTCCAGTCCTGTGTGATTTTACCTGAAGATAAGGTTTTATAAATTACACCTTTTGAAATAAAAATGTTATTTATTTTTTTATCAATTATTGTGTTTTCTTAATTAATTTTAATTTTGGTATAATTAATAAAATACTAATGTTTTTTTGAGAAAATACCTATCACGTCTTGTACAACTACGGACATGCATGGGAATCTTATACTAGCCCTCAGAAAATAAATGAAAGATTATTGAATGTAGTTTTTTTATACATTCCCAATACTGTTATTTAATATTTATAGTATTATAACCATTATTGGTATTTCAAGTAAGGGAGACACATCCTATTTAGTTTTATTCCAGTGGAATATTTAATAAAGTCAATTTGTAAAATTAAATAGATAAATGTTTGAGGCCACTAATACGCCTTGCAGGCTACAATCATAATTTGATCTGAGACTATCACTGAGACCACAGATACAATGTAGGATGCCACTACATTCTCAATCACTATGAGTATCCTAATATAGAAATCTCCAATTTTTAATTAATATAGAGTATGCGATAATATATTCCACTATTTACATGGAATCCCTGATGATCCTAAGAATAATTCCACTTTGATATTTTGACATAGGGAACGATTGAGTGCTTAGGCCGTTGACAAACCATATCCTAATGTGTCATGGGTTTGGTATTGATGGTAGTTTTTGTATCAAATTAAGTAATAACAATTATATAAGCCCTTGTGGTTGGTGATTAAGTTGTGGGTTTAGGCATTCAACCAGAATCACATTTTATTAATTCTTCCAAATGATTAATATTTATGTGGGGTTTATTTCTATAGGTACATTTTTATTTTTAAATGATATGTCTGCCATGATATATTATATAGAAGGGATTCCCATGGGTACTTCCATGGATCAATCTTTTGATCCTCGATTGATTATAAGACAGAGATTCCCTTAGGTAGTTACTATGATTTGACTATTGAGGCTTTATTGATTTTATGATAATGACTACAACTAGTACTTCAAGGGAACCAGTTGGTCACCCTATTTCTCTATGGTCATAAAAAACATATTTCCATGGATCTAGGTTATGATTTTTATATGATCATAGGTTATAATTTTAGGATGTCCTATTTTTCAGTAGGGTTTCACCCATGTCGATGGATATAGAGGAATTTTGATGAAAATGTATTAGACCCCTCTTCATATACTCTCAAGGATGATTCCACTGTCTTCGGTTGATACCTCAAATTTTTCCAAGCATCATGTGGATGCGAATTACTATAATATCTAGACTTTTAGGGAGTGATCTTTTGGTATGTTTTATTGAAAGGATGTTTATAATGTACATGGATCCAGAGAGAAATTTTTATATTTGACCTAAGGTTCATCCACCATAGAGACTATCTAAGAGATGATGTCATGAGTTTATTCATACCAGGACCTAGGGTTCATAAATCGGGTTGGATTTAAAAATTTTGATTGGTATGGAATAAAATATATTTCTTTATTTAATGGATGTCTATTTATTACATGGAATCAGTCATCATAGTGATTGGAGGTGAGTAAAGGTGAAGCATGGGAAAAGAGGAGTATCCCTCTGTAGTGATGTATCATTGATAGAGTCATGACTGTTTTTTACAAATTATTTATTGTCATTCAAGATTACAATGCAATGGATTGATAAGATTATACATAGTTAGAGAGGTTCAACATCCTTATGAATTCCGTTTTCATTGGTTGTCAGTGAGACAGGGTTCATTAACCCATGGATCGATGAAGGATTATTTATTTTATTTCATTATATCAATCTATTTCAATTTTAGTCTCATTTATACAGATATCTATGATTGAAAATGTTATTTGTATGGAATTTCATAGAAGAGATTATTTGATTATTTTTAAATATTTACTTATTATAATTATTATATTAATTCTGATGAGTATCTATCACATACATACACTATAATTACATGCTATGTATGAGACCATATTGGTAGTCCCCTACTATGTTTTATACTCACCTCCTACTTATACCATCATTTCACTTGTTTAGCCGATAATATACTCACATTTTTCTAGAAACATGATGGTTTAAGTCCTCTGATTATTGGGTATGATGGCTATGATATTTATGTGGCAATCGGGCATGTGGTATTGCTGGATGTGTGTAGTGGAACCTTGTAATTTTTTTCATTTGATTTTATTTACACCTGTATATGTAGTTAACTAGTGGCTGATCAGTGTTTAATTCATGACATGGTTGTTAATGATTTTACACAATTTTATTTAATACAACATTTTCTATATTTATTGCCTCTACACTCTGATTATTTATTTTCATGGAAGGCATTTAGTTATTTAAAATATTTATTATATGGATAGGAATTCATAGTATCTCTATGGACATATATTATGTCATTTGTACTAGTATTAATGTAATGGAATACAGAGAGAGGCACACTTGAGGCCTTGTCAAGGAACATCTCGGGGAACTACATTAGTGGAACCCTAGTCAAGATGTGACGAAGTATTTTTAGTGTTGTTTCATTTCTAGTTATATTATTATTGGGGATATGGTACACATAAAAGTTAGGAATTAGTTAGATAATGTGATGTATATCGGACCGGTTCTTCAAGAATACATATTCTAGTAATTATGAGACTTATACTGTCTAAAAATATTTATAATAGACTATGAATGAGGGTCGATAGGTATATTAGATGTTTTTGTATCATCCAAGGTGATAGAGGCAAGAAAAATGATTTTTTGAAGGGTGCAGCTTATGGAACCAATTTAGTGCTAACTGGGCAGCCAAACCATGCATCCCTTTTGGTACACGATAATGGTCTCCATACCCATTTGGAATTAAAATGGAATCTATCTAGGGGTACTAAATTTTCTACAAATATTCTATATTTTTGAAACATGTATTGACTAATTTTGTAGTAAAAATTTGCAAGGTGGAGGTACGTGTGCTCAGTATCACAAAAAAAGTGTGGCACAAGTTTCTTGAACTTATGGCCTTACCTTTCACATCATTAAAATAGTGAAAATTAACATTTTACTCATCGAACCTTTATGGTTTTACTCATATTTTCTACCTCATTTCACCATAGAGATCACCCGTATGTGCTAGCCATCTTCCCCATTACTCCATTGGAGTTATTTCTCATTCTTGGTCGGAATCGAAGGCCGTTGAGGTATTTGGATGTCTTATGAGAATAATCTGACTATGTTATCTTCTATTGTACCCTTTTCCTTAATAATCTATTTTTAGTTTCATTTGTTTGGTATTTTATAATAGATAACACCAAATAATGGCGGAATTCCACACTAGTGATAGGTATTTCACACTTCACAGGAAGAGGGTGACAAAATAGGCTACCTTCACTCCAACACATGTTGTTTCATTGAGGTATGCTCGGAAGGTTTTTATATAAATATTTAATGATTAATTAATTTTTTAAATGTTTTTTGATTATTTATCATTAGTATTATGTGCAGATTGTGGTTGGCATTTTGTAACCGGTTGTTATTTAATGTTAAGTCCCCATTCTGGTCTTATGGGATCAAATGGTAATGATCTGCACATAATAACCTTTTAAATTCAAATGGTTCTTTTATTAATAATATTTTGGGTTTTATTAATGAATTATAATGTTGTTATTATAAATTAATTCCTCATGTTTTTTTAGATTGAATGATTCCCATCTGGGATGAGCTTGAATGGGCCTTGGAAACTCCCCTTGACCCTTGGAAAAAAATGATCAGCTTCCTAACGATAGGTGGTCTATCATACATCCCCTTTTGTATTTATGCATATTTTTGGAAGTATGTTAATTATTAGGAATTCTATTGTCGGCCATGCCACCAATTTTTTTATTTTAATGTATTGTATAATTTGAATAATTTAGTTAATCAAATAGATGAATACCTAAGTTCATGAATTACCCTAGAGTGTCAGCTTTAAACATAAACCTAAAACTATCACTAAGATAAAGGATCCCATGAAGGATTCATGCATTTGATTACTCCATTTTAGGATCCCAAGAGGGTATTATATAATCATGTGTTGACATAGTTAATCCATTGAGTGATTCCACCATTTAAATGTGAACCTCGAGGATCTTGAGCAAGATTCATCTCTAGTGATTTCACATAGGGAACCTAGTGGGTTTTCCATCGATTGACCAACCCTGACATAGTACATTATGTGTTTTGGTAGAAATAGTAGATTCTATCAAGTTAAAACCCATGAATACTTATATGTCCAATGGTATGTAAAAAAAAGAGGTGTTTTTATGTGTTTTCCAATGTCAATCTATTATTAATGCTTTCATATATTTACTATTAATGAAACTATGATTACTAGATGTACTTTTTGGTTTTTTGCTGACGAGCCTAATGGGATGTAGTAGTTGGATGGTGTGCTTAGATGTATGTATTTGAAGATCAATTTTTATTTTTTTATTGATTATATGATAGGGATACCTAGAGTTACTTCCTAAGATCTAGCTTTTGATCCATAGTACATTATATAATAGGTATTCGAAGAGGTAAATCCTAGGATCTAGATGATGAGCCTACTAGTTAATAGGGATACCAAAACGTACATCCTCATATATGAATTATTATATTTACATGGTCAAAGTTTTATATTTCTTGAATAACAATTTTTTACAGGTATTCCTCGCACACTAATGGTTGCAGAGGTAGGTAGAAGAGGATGTAATAGACCCATATTCATATACAACCGCGGATGATTCATGTATCGTGGAGTAATGCCTAGGATGCACCCTAGGGTTGATTGGATGAACCATTATTATTCACAGAATAACTTTATAGAATTCAGGTATTGAGACATTTGATTGATTGGATGTTATGAATTTACATGGATTTGTAGAAAATTCTTTATTTTCATCCTAAGGTCCATCTTCCTTGAGAATATGGAAGTCGTGATGTCGTGAACTAATATAAACCATGACACATGGCCCATAAAAGTCAATAGATTTACAAGGAATGGGCGATATGATATCCACATAAGTTCTACATTTACACAATGTCCATTTATTACCGAGAATCCCTCATTATAGTGATTGTATAAAAATATGGGTGATCCTAGTGCTAGGATGGGTATTCCCCTATGGTGTTTTAGTTATCCTAGAGATATTTTGTGGATGGACAATGTATGTACCATAAATTGATATTAGATTCCCAAGGATCAATAAAATTATACATGGATTGAGTGGAATGAGATCCAAATCATTGCCTTTTTCATAGAATGTCATGGATATCAGGTTCACAAACCCATGGATTGACTGTGGACTATTGATTTTATTTCATTATATCAATATATTTTCCATTGTGTCTCAATAAGGATGATCACATGGATTGAAAAAATAATTTTGATGGAATCACATACATGACCTTGATTTCAATTATTTTATGTTGCAAATTATTTTTTACAGATACTCTAAGGTGTTTCCAACATACACAAAGAATATATTTATTGGATATATAAAGGGCCATATTGGTAGTGCCCAGTATAGTTCTGTACTCACACAAATATTAGACTAACTTTACATGAGGCTACTCTAAGAGACATTCACTTTGATGTAGGTATATGATGGTCTATGGGCATGGTATGATCGAGTAGGACAAATTAGAAATATATATGTATATCAAGTACATGTTATATCTTAGTGTGTGTATTATATCGCAAAACCATATTTATATTTATTTTTTAAATTAGGAATATGTAGTCATCACAGTGGGTGTCTTAGATTGTTTTTATGATATGGTTGTTAGGGATTTTATTCATTTCATTTATTACATTATTTTTTATATTTATTACATTACAAGGGTGATTAATTGCTATTATGAATGGTATTTATTTATTTATTATATTTCATACTCTGATATGAGGGTATATTATATTAATGTGAACATCTTTATACCACACTTCTAGTCAAGAAGCCTCTCATATATAGCGAGGAACACTTGAGGCCTTCTAGACAATCGACCAGAGGCACTATATTGGGGACATTCTGGAATGGACATGATAGATTTAATGAAAAAACCCAATATAAATATAAAAAAACCAAATAAACATCAATAATATATCATTGTTCATTACAAAGACCAAACTAACTTGTTCACCCCATCCCCATGATTTCACAAATACCAATGATTTGATCCCCGCAAGTCAGGCAGGGTGGAGTAAAATCATATATCTTATTTCTATCCACAATGTTTAATCCATTAAAATTTATAATTGGAAACTTCTCATCTTTTATATATTTGATACTAAAAATTCTCATTACAACCCACTCATTTTATATAAATAACAAATATTATATCTTATTTAAACTCACCACTTTTGTAATCCTTCAATGTTTAAAATATATTATTTCACACATAATTCAATAATCAAAGGAAAAAAGTTATAGTTTTTTTGAGATAAAATTTTATAGTACCAGAAAATAATTAAATCAGAATAAAAATGTATTACGAAACATAATTTAAAAAAATTACAATATGTCTATGTCAAAATGTAAATAAAAATACCATATATATTCAATATTCATCCTTTTTGGCTGATTAAAAGATCATTCCACTAATTATAACTATTCAAAGAAAGAAAAATGAAATATTATAGACATTTTGAGATGGAAATAAATTAATAATATGATATAATTTTATTAAATCATGGATGGTCATTTATAAGAATATAAGATGACATATATAATTATATTGTCATTATATGTATAGTCATTGAAAATAGTATCATCGGATATGGGGTCATTCGGTATAAATGTATAGTGTACATAAATTGAGTTCTTTTAAAGTTGCATGTAAAAATTGGATACAAATAACATTCAGTACATGTAAAAAAATTGAATGAAAAAAATATTTTAATTAATTTTATAAAATAACTATTATTTTAAGGAAATAAATTTGGGTATACAATGTATCATAAATTAAAATTATTTTTCCTAAAAAGTAAAAATATTCAAATAGATTAGAAATAGTAAAATAATTACTATTTAAATACGTAAAAAACATCCAATAAAAATTTAAGGATTTATAGTGAATATTAATATATTAATTAATAAACAGTGATTGTTTTTTTATTTAAAAATATTATTTTTATTTTATATTTACAATTTTACAAAAAAAATTAAATTTCTAATATCTAGATTATAAAATTTAATGAAATGCATTTTTATATAAAGAAATAAAATATTATTTTTCTAATGATTTTTTCTTGTTACAGAATAATAATAATATATATTTTAGACATAAATTATAGACTTCTAAGAAGTATTATTTTTCTAAAAATTTTTAATTTAATTTTAATTTTAACCAATTTTTTAGAATGAATTTATTAAAACGATTTCAATATTTTAAATTTGGTCATTTAAATTATGTAAGAGGTTCAATATTAAGTTTTTTCCAGAAGATATGTAATCAACATAACAATTTATTATCTCTGATAAATGTAAAATGTTGTAAAAGGGTTTACTTATTTGGTAGAAGCTAAAAATATTAATAATTGTGTCTCTAAAATGTGTTTGTAAGGGGATACATGATATATCACAATGGTTTATGCACTTAAAATTAATAATCCATTTATAAGTATATTATTTACACCTTAAGACATTATTAATTGTGGAATTTCACTCGAAATCACATATAAAATGACCCATCTTATAAAAAATTAAAACAAAATTATAAATTGTTTTTATTCTGAATAAAAATATAAATTATAATTAATAATGTATTCTTTCTTGTTTTTAGATTTTTTATCTTTAGAAAGAAGAAGAATTTTTTCATTCCTATGTAACTAATTTTTATAAGGAGAAAATTCATCAAATATCAATCTCTTTATTACCATTTTCAATTACCTTCTCATATCCACAATTTATAAATATCATAAACTTTAATATAAATATATTATTATCATCAAAAAATTTCCTGAACAATGAAATGAATACTGTATAATGATATAATATAACTCATTCATTTTTATAAATTGTTCTTCTCTGGGTTAGTTTAATCACAAACATCAATGATATGACACCATCTACGCCATTTTCATTGTCAATGACCATAAATAAGTTAATAAAATTAACATATGATGCTAATGATTAATTTATGTTACGAATATGATTCTATAATAGTAACACAAAAATGAATAGTCATTATAAATTAAAAAATATTTATTTTTAAATAATTTAAAACTTTTTCACTATGAATTCCATTCTCATGTCAAATAATATAATTTTTAAATATTTATAAAATCATAAGAATCAATATAAAATTTACATATATTTAATGATACAATAAAAAAAAGAAAAAATATGATGATGAAAATAAAAAATAACTAACTACTATATGTTAAATAAATGATAATAATTTAATATTATAATATATAGTAGATATGAATAATGTGAATAAATAATTTATTAGTATTTTTATATTTATTGTACAGATGGTTAAAGTTTTTTCGTGGGAGTCAGGAGTAAAAATAATTGTCCATATTTCGATCTTAATTTGAATGAGATATTGTCTCAATATAAATTTTCTAATATAGTATTTTTATGTTTTTTCACTCTAAAAACCTCTATATTATCTCAAAATATACATATGTTTTGGTTTTACATAACTTCTAACCATTTCTCCACTTATTTTTTTGTTATTAATCTGGAATGATTCCTATAATTTGACCAGAATATATCTTTTATTTTTAATTAGTATCCATTTTCATCTAATTCTATAATTTTTTATATTGTTTTATATATTTCTTTGAGAATTATTCTACAATTTCTTAAGGTTAATTTCAATATACATCAACTTGAGCCTATAAAATTGATAATTTTTTCAAAATTATCATCTTTATAGTTTTCTGCATGGTTACTTTGTCCAACAATTTTCATTCTATTAAATTAAAAAACATACAATCCCAAGTTTCATTGTTTTTAGACGTAAATTTCATATAAAATTTCAATATTCTTATAGAAAACATTTTGTAAAAATTAATTCCTTTTATAATATATGTTATAAAAAATATAAATGATATATTTTCAAATTTTATATACAATATTATATGGACTATCTAAAGTAAATTTCATATATTTATATATCTTTTAATGTTTAATGTGTTTCATAAGGGATATGTTTTAATTAACTCATCTTCCAAATTCATTGCATTATTTATTTGTTGGATGAATACATTTTTATTAAAATAATTCATTTTCCAATAGTTTTTTATCAAGAACACATTTGTGTATATGATCATTTTACTATGGAAATTAAATATGATGAATGATGAAAAAAAAATACATCAAAAATAGTCAAGGGTATCATAGAATCACCTCTAAATACAACATTGTATATCTTCACCTCCATATGATTGTTCCCCTTTCGAATCACTAGTTTAGTAGTCCTAAAATAAACACACACACACACAAAATCCAATATAGACTTGTAGGCTGTGAGTAATAAACCTAGTAGGAAAAAACCACATAGTCCTTAATATACTTTAAAATAGAAAATAATATTGTATGGAATGACATATGTAAATTTTCAAATCAATATACAACCCCACAAGTGATGAGTCATTGTGTTATAACCAAGCAGGCATGGACTTTGTTTCTAATAACATGGAAACATTGTTGGTAAGGATGTCAATGTCTATCAATAAGTACCACCATTAAGAATACAAAACTGACCCAATCCTTATGGTGGTAATTATTAAGAACATTTCTCACCGTAACTATGATCATTATTATGAATAATTCACAAGCTAATATAATGATTGTTAATAACTGGGACACAACCACCTCACCCTATTGGTGGTGGTTATCCTCATATAATGGTTAGCCCAACATGACATGATAGATGAAATTGGATGGAATATCACTCCTCAAATTAATTATCAGACAATTAAATGGAGTTCATGGATTATCATCCAATGGGTAGAATACTCATGCATCAATAAGATTGTATGTGATCTCACCCATACCATCAAAATTGCTATTGTCCATTGCCCTCATCAGGTCATCATGACCCACCTAAAATAGTTTGTCTAAAGGATAATGAGTAGCATGATGATCCAAATACCTAGAGAAATGTTACACATGTTTTTAAATACCATAAGAAATAAATATCATAAAAAGAAAAAAATATTAAATAAGAAGATAAATTATTCAGATGCTACACACAAAACATAAGTTCATAAAAAATAAAAGAATCACAGCCACAAGGAAACACAAATAGTAACACCCCAATAAATTAACATATTTTCATGTTAGCATAAATATTTTTATTTCTATTTATACATAACACATTTTTATGCTCATGCAACAAACTACATTGAGTTAGCAAGCGTTACACACAAGATAGGGTTTTACATTCTTTTACAATCACACCAATTTTAAAATTAATTTTTATTTTTATTTTATAATTTTAAATCGAAAAAAAATTATTACTTTTTTAATTCAGAATTTTGAAATTATCATAGGGTTTATTTTGATAGTTTTCAAAGAAGTTACATTTTCTAATAATTAGTAAAAAATTATGCATTTAAAAAAACACATTTTCCATTAAATAAATATTAATGATATATTATATTTTAAATTGGTTTTGATTTCCAAATAGATAAATAATAAATATATTATCTTATTTTAGGTAATTTAAATAATATTTATATTAAATTCGGATACAAACACTAATTGATCATTTGATTGTTTCTACTATAAAAACCCACTTTACGAGCACATCTGCAGGATTATGGTTAATTATAATTTTTCTAATTATGTGATTCAAATATAAAAAACTGGATAAAAAAGATTTTAATAATTAAAATATCTTTGTTTTAAAAATATCAAAATAGTTTTTTGCAAAAAAAATTATGTAAATGATTAAAAATAATTACAACGGTTAGCGTATGATTTTCTACGACCCGTCTCCTGGGGCCCTGGCCGTGACTACCCCAAGCCTGCCTTCCATAGGCAAGGGGCTAGAGACCTGCCCCAAAAGCCTAATTCCCAAAAACATGGAAGGAATTTCCGTTGTAACCTGTAAACACACACAACATTGCACAAGATGGAAACAAAAGTAAAATTGTAAAACAAATGTGTGCTGAAAGTAAAAGGGGCCGGAAATACAAGCCCAACTATAAAGTATAGGAAACTAAAAGTAAAACTATTGAAAAGAAAAACTGAAGATGGGTCATCCTCCAAGGTTTCTACATGACGGGTAGCTACAAATTGCCTCCTCAGCACTCTAGGTTTTTCTGTCTCCTACATTTTCCATCATGCCATTTGGTCCACCTCCAGGTACCGTCCAGTCCAGGTAATCTCAGCCTCAGTCAGCGCTGTCTGTCGTCTGCATCCCACACAACGAGGTACGGGCAAAGCCCGTGAAGGGGTGAGTATAACGATACTCAGTCAGGACCTCGTGATCGTCATGGTCTTACAAAATCCAACAAGGATAAAGCACAAGGTATGAAATCAATAGATAACCCCACGTAGGTATATTACCATACATATACCTTTGTTATCATGTAATCCATCTCTATCAAGAGGAAAACACAAAAGTTAAAGACTTAGCTCAACATGGATTTTTATTCACATTATCGAAACCATGGATGTTGGAGAACTCCTCCTCTGTCGAGTAAAGTGGGCCTGTCATGACACCAAGCTACTTCCCACTAACCTTGGACTGTTGAGTTACTTCTCTTTTCATGTACCGTGGGTCTGCTGTGTCAATAAGGCACTCCCCACAATAGGTATGCCACTACAACAAGGTGCTCCCCCTAATAGCCTGCCAAGGTACTCCTCCTATCGATTACTGCGGGTCTGCTGCCACAACCATGCGCTCCTCTGCCGTGGGAATACCGCCATAACCAGGAGCTCCCCACTGGGCTAGTCGAGTCACTCCAAGTCAATCTGTCAGTAGTCATCAAGTCTCATCCACCTACATGGTCTCTACAATCTATCTGCCCGTCCGTAGAAGGATCCACTTTATGAGCTACTGGATAAAACTACAATTTTCATGAAGTCTCGTGTATATGAATCTCAATGGTCTGCCACGTCATAGAGGTCTCAATGCAACAGATGATAGGTCAATTGGATGCTCGGTCTGTGAGTGATTATCCTTTTAGTCCTATGGGCCCAGTTGGATTCGTGCATGATCCAACCTGACTGTATCTCAATTATACCCCAAACTATAGTGGGGTATACTCAAAGGGACCATCATGCTCCAAGATTACCAGGGCTACTGACAGTTTTTCAAATGGATTTATGGTGCCAAAGATATGTCCAAAGATGTTAAAGGGTCATAGTGGGCCCAGGTTTGGTCCGACCTAGCCTTACCCAGCATGGGCCGACCCATTCTGAATGGCCTTGAATTAAGCGGGCCAGCCCGTTAGGTTCGGCCCAGCCCACTGGGCCCAAACCAGCCAGCAGTGAGGGGTCTCAGAGGGCCACAAGAGCATGGACAGGTCATGAGGGTGCTGACCAGCTGCAGGTCGGCGTGAGGGTGGTTCGGCCTGATGGCGCTTCGAAGGCCTGTTCGGCCAGGGCGCAGGGAGGGTGTGGGGTGGTTTGGTCAGGGCACCGCGAGGTGGCACAGGAGGCTGGCTCAGCCGGGCGCTATGAGGGACGCACCTTGAGAGTCTCTTCTTGGGAGGTCATGGCTGGTTAGGCCAGCTGCAGCACGGAGCACACACAATAGTGTGGTGCGCAAAGGCCCAGGCGCCTGTTCAGCAGGGGTGCGGCGCAGCTCAGCCAGTTCGGTGTGGGCGGCGTGGTTCAGCCCGGGGCGACAAATGCCAGATTGACCAGAATATGTGGGTGTCTATGAGGGTGTAGCGGTTCATCCATATGGGGCAGTGCCGATTCGTTCGGTGGATGAGGTGTCCAGGTCCGGTTCAGATGGTTCAGTCAGGCGGATGGTGCAGCTAGGGCGGCACGACCGGCGTGCATTGCGGTCGAGGATAGTTCAGTCGGTGCATAGTGCAGCTCAACCAGTTTGGCTGGCACAAGTGGCGGCTCGGCCGGCTTTCCCGGCGGGCGGCGCTGTCAGGGGGTGGTGTATGATGCGGAGGCCGCGAGTAGTGTATCCATTTCCTTCATTTCTTTCGTTGTCTTGTCACCTTCTCGTAATTCTATTGAGTATCACAAATATTAATGGTGGAGGGTTCAGGCCATGTTGGTTGGGCTGACACCCTCCGCATTTAGGGTGGTAAAAATTGGATTAATTCTTTCTATAATTTAGAAGAATTAACATGAAAATAAGATTTATGAAAAAATAATCCAACACCCCACATCTTCCTTCAAAAACAATTCCCAACCCGCAATGAAAAAAATCCACAACAATTCATATCTTTAGTAGGGAATAATTAAACGAATTTTATCATATTCAAATAAATTCACTACCATGATCGTTGTTTATCGACAGATTCATAGGGAAGAATACTTAGTTGTCATCGTTCGTCATGTCCACCACACACTTTCAATCCATGCTCGTGTGTCGGTTCATTGATGATGACGAGGAGGGATGGTCGGTCGTCAAATATTTCCCACGTTGGTTGCCTCCGCAAGGTTCTTCCAAGGAATAAGTCGAAGATGCTCCTCATTAGTTTTCTTCATAGAGGATGTTCTTCGTTGGAGAGCCTTCTCCCCATGTTCCTTGTCTCCCCCAATTCCACCCATAATCGAATTCCAACCAATGATAAATGATAATAATATCCTATTAATTCATTCACATAATATTTGAATGGGTTAATCAATTAATTGAAAGGGTTGGATCAATTATTTGATGAGGATGATTTGGCATAGTTAATTTAGTAGAGTTGGCACATTTATATGGGGAGGTGGTTGCACAATTACATAGGTAGAGGTGGTCAATCGACTCTCCCTAATTTATGAGAGAGTTGAGTGGTTTCCCTCATTTAATTGGGGGGTTTAGTCCCTAGTGGTCCCTACACCGTAAGCTATCATGGGAGGTTAGGTTAGGGTGGGCCCCTCCACCATAACCTCTAATTATAGGTTTTGGTGTTGTGGTCCCCACCTCCAACATCCACTTGGGTGGTTATAATAGATAAAAATAAAACTAAACATGCATTTATTTTATTTTATTAATCACTTGAAAACCCCAAAACAATCTTCCTCCCTCAACCAACTGTCGTTGAGGGGAAAGACTTATTAAGTGATTACGGACACTACGAGTTCAATGGTTCCCTCATATTTCAATTATGAGCACAGGATCAGAAGTTATAAACACCTGCTCATACATTTACTAAACTTACCTGAACAAAACATCATAAATTGATTCTGGGAACACCAGGCCTTAGAATCACCCGCTATAAATTTTTGTGGACTCATAAAATTCCCATTAATTTAAAATAATATACATGGAATTTATGGGTCTTTACATTATCCCCACCTCAGGGATGTATGTTCCAATAATCCACAACTCATAGTAAGGGGACATGTGGGGGTACAGAGCACGTATTTGAACCTCCCACTATCATGTGCTCTCCTAGAGGTTCTCGTGCTTCCTGCAAATGCACACTAGAGTTATTGACTGTCCCTAATGTAACCACTCCAGTTGATCCTCAATCTCTCTAGGAACCTCTGTAAATGTCACCCTATCATCGATGTATAGCTCACCAAGGTCGATGATGTCATAAGGGGCATGCATGTATCCTCTCTGTTGGGATACGAGGAAGACATCATTCACCCGATCCATCTGAGGTGGAAGAGCTATGCATTAATCCATCTCGCCAACTCGGTGGAGGACTTGAGAAATTCCGAGGAATCTCAGAGATAACTTGAAACCTCGACCAAATCATCATAGACCTTGTTGAGATGGGGCCCATAGAATGACATGGTTTCCATCCTCGAACTCCATAGGTCTTCATCTCCAATCGGCATATGACTTCTTCCTACACTATGTAGTCTTCATCCACTCTTGGATTATATTGACATTCTCCTTGGTAGCCTCTATCATCTCTGGTCCAACTTCTGTGGACAATCTTGGGTCATTCCAGCACAAAGTTGATCTATAAGTTCACTTGTACAACACCTCGAATGGTTCCATCCCAATGGTGGAGCGATATATTTTGTTGTATGAAAACCCCACCAAATGAAATTGATCCTACCTAATACGTCCGAAGGTGAGAACACATGCATGTAGCATGTCCTCGATTGTCTGAATGGTCTACTCAGTCTGACCATATGTCTGTGGATGGAAGGTGGTGCTCAAATGAAGCTGCATCCTGAAAGCTTCCTAGAACCACGTCCATAGCCGGGAAGAAAATAATGCATCATGATAGGAGAAAATTGTTGAATGAAATCCATGTGTCCACACAATATCTTGGACATAGAGGATTCCCATGATCTATACTGAAGCCTACTCTCTGATCTGTAGGAAGTTGGTTGTCAGGGTGATTTGTTCAACGATCACCTAGATCGAGTCATGGACTCTGGATGTACATGGAAGTCCTATCACAAAATCCATGGATATCCCTTCCAACATCCACTCTGGGACCTCTAAAAACTAATCCAAGACTACTGGTACCTGATGCTCTGCCTTCACATGCTCATTTGTAAGGCACCATGATATAAACTCTACAACTTCTTTCTTTATTCCTGGATAGCAGTTCTATCATCGGATATCCTGTTATATCTTCCCCACTCTAGGATATACCGATAAAGGGGATGTGTGGAATTCCCTCAATACATCCTCCTGAAGTCATATTCATACCACATTATTTCATTTAAAGAGGATATAGTTCTCCCCACATTCATTAAATAAATCAGGTGCTTATGATGTGGATATCTGAGAAGGTCATGTCTCATAGTCAGTGTCCCAATGATGCACCTCCCTAACTCGCTGAAGAAGTGGGGGAGTTACTATACAAGACTAAAGGAAGACTGCTCTATCTCTATTCACAAATCATACCTGTAATGCGGCCAGCAGTTCTGTTGCCTCACCTAGCAGGTGTATACAAGATCTCTTGCTGAGTGCATCTGTAGAAATGTTCCCCCTTATTGGAGTACAGACTATTTCAAAGACATAGTCCTTGAGGATCTCAAGACAATGCCGATGTGTCAGGTTCAAGACCTTCTGATAGAAGATATACCTGAGACTCTTGTGATCAGAGTACACCGTAAAATCCTCACCTATCAGATAGTGTCGCCACAACTTTAAGGTGAAGACCACCACTGCTAGATCAAGGTTATGTGTAGCATAGTTTTTCTCATGCTATCTTGGCTTATGAGAACTCAAAGTGATCACTACTCACTCCAACATTAAGACACATCTGAGTTTAGTCCCTAATGCGTCACAATTGACTATGTACCCTATGACTTCCTTTAGAAGCCTTTATATGGGGGCACTAGTCAGCCTCTACCTCAGCTTCTGAAAGCTCTACCAGCATCTCTCCAACCACACAAAGGGTTTCCCCTTCTACCTTAATGCTAATAGTGGTGCTAAAAAAATGGAGAGATCTGGAGCAAATCATTGGTAGTAACTGGCCAAACCTAGGAAAAACTGTACTTCCATCACACTCCTGGGTGGCTCCCAAGAAAGTACCATCTCAATATTCATTGGATCCACGGCAAATCTGGCTTCTAAGATGACATGTCCTAGAAAGAGAACCTCTCATATACAATACTAGACTTCGAAAGCTTACCATAAAGCTGGTTATCTTAGAGTGTGTCCAGTACTACTCGAAAATGGTTGGCATTCCTTTCCTCAGTAGTCGAGTAGATCAGAATGTCATCGATGAATACAACAACAAAGCGATCAAGGTACGGATGAAAGGTCATGTTCATGAGTCCCATGAACATTGCTGGAGCATTGGTTATGTAAAAGGGCATAACCATGAACTTTTAGTGTCTCTACTGACACCTAAAGTTCTTCTTCTATACATCCTAATCTAGAACACTATATTGGTGATATCCTAATATGAGGTCTATCTTCAAGAACCATCGTTCACTCTTAAGCTGATCAAAGAGGTCATCAATAACCAGGAGTGGTTATTTTTCATCACAGTCACCTGGTTCAGGCGTCGATAGTCAACACAAATCCACATGCTCTCATCCACCTTCTTGGTGAAAAGAATCAGGGCTGCACAGGGAGAAACATTGGGCCAAATGAATCCCTTCACATTCAAGTCCTCTAACTATACCCGCAGCTCACGAAGCTCCATGGGAGCCATCCGACATGCTGGTGTAGATATCAGTGTCATCCTGGGGTAAAAGTAAATGTAAAAGTGAACCTATATATGAGTAGGTAGACCTAGGAAATCATTAGGGAAAACATCTGTGTATTGGTCCACCACTGTAGGATAGCTCAGACTCACCACATCAACTGCTCCGAGGGTAAGTGTAGCCAACTGATGAATGATCGGCTGCACTATCCTCCGGGAAAGTACATCCTATTCTGCAAAAGTCTTCCTTCTCACCGATGAAGATAAAACTAGTCCCATCCATGTGAACACACCACAATTTAAGCCTAATATAGTCAATCTGATCATGGACTGTAGATAACCAATCCAAAACCAAGATGATGTCATAAGGCCTCGATGATGCTACTAGGAGATCCTAGTCGAAGCTCTCACCTTTTAGAGTAATATCACATTGCTTGAACCATTGTGTAATAATCAAATCTGCTCATGTAAGAGTCTATATCTTTAAGGATCGAGCCAATGGGATTTTCAGAATCTCTATGCTCTGAACGAGGGTAGTGGAAATGAATGAGTGTCTAGAATTGTGGTCTGTAAGGACAGTAGATAAGGTGGAATAGACACAGATTATACATCATATCATCTCTAGAGCGCAGTGATTGTATGCCTCCACTACATAGAGCTAAGCTCTCTAATGTCCATCTGCTCCCTACAATTGGGTTGGACCTTCTAGTGGTGGTGGCAGTAACACATCAAAACATCGTAAATTGCCAGTTGCATGACCAGCTCCTCTGCCATGCTAGCCTGCTCCCTGCGGACTGCCTAGAATGAATCTCTATCATAGAGAGGGTGGTCCATCGACCATCTTCTGATCATCCGAATGGTAGGTAAGAAACTCTTGAGCCAGGTGATCCTGCCCATCCCATGTGAAACATTGCCTACTCATGGCATGTATGTATCTTCTCCAGGTACCCCGCACAACCGATAAAGTCATTCGGTCGTTAACCTATAGGTCTAGTCCTCTTGGACCTCTGTGATATATTTCTTCTCCCAGTTGCAGAAGACCCCGCTATGTGTCTATTGGTGGTGGATCTCACTGCTGGATCCTTATCAGTAAAGAAACTCTCCACTAGGATGGCTCTCTCTAACACCAATGCCAGCGTTGGGATACTGAGTGAGATCACTGAAGCCCTGATCTCCCACCTAAGTCCCTACACGATGGTCTAGGACCAGAATAGTGGGTCTTGTACCATATTAGTTGTGTAGAATTAGAGAAATATTAACCACAATAAGTACTAATCAATAACCATGTTTCCCTGCTGCAAACTAAGTAGCTACTGTATGCGCCCTGTGTGAAGATTCACTGGGAAAAACTCTTCCTGAAACAGGCCCTCGAACCCTGCCTAGTGAAGCGTCATCTCATCGTGAACAAGGAGCATCATGTGCCACCATCTGCTCATAGCTGCCTGTAGAAGGATGGAAGCAAGAATCACCATGAGGTCGGCCGGGGTCCCAATCAATTGGAAATCTCTCACCACAGCCTCCATCCAATATTCAACCGCTTGTGGGTCCATATTTCCCCAGACCCTGGGTGGCCTCTGGCACTGGAACTCATGCAACATGCTCAAGAGGTGTGTATCATCTACTTCTAGGGCTGGTGGCATCTATGGCCCAATGAGAAGTGGTACTACAGGTGCCTCTTCTAGAAAATTGCCCTGCACCGAGGCCTCACCGCTCGGTGGGCTATCTGTGCCTACAACACTCAGGACACTAGATGGTCATCCATGAGGAGGCATACTGAATGAAACCGATGTGACATAGTCAAATGATTATACATGGTGAGCTGACCTGGTTGAAATGACATAAAAAAATTATGAAACGCATATGCAATCAGTGTTTTCTTGCACTTAGTTGAAAATCATATCTCAGGGTCCTAGTGTATAGATACGTCGGCTACCGCACCAAAACTAGACTCCCGGAACTCAGAACCACACTCACTACTCCTAACACTATTTATTCAGAGAAAAGAAAGTTCAAAGTCCTTTCTTCTATGGTAGAACTGATACTTTTGATTCCAATTTGTCACGAGCCGTCCCCTGGGGACCTTTCCGTGACTAAACCAAGCCCGCCATCAATAGACTAGGGGCTAGCGACTAGCACCGAAGGCGTAATTCCCTAAAACTGGGAAGTAATCTCCTTTTTAACCTATAAACACACACAATAGAGCACAATATGGAAACAAAAAACTAAGTAAAACTATATAAAAAATGGGCTGAAAGTAAAAGGGACTGAAAATACAAGACCAACTATAAAGTACAATAAACTAAAAGCAGAAATACAGAAAAGAAAAACTGTCGATGGGTCATTCTATGAAGTTCCTACCTTAAGGATATGTACAGATCGCCTCCTTAGCACTCCATGTCTATATATCTCCTCTGTGTGCCGTCACGCCATAAGTTCCACCTCTGGGTACCATCCGGTCCCAGTACTCTCTACCTCAGTCAGCGTTGTCTGTCATCTGCATCCAACACAACCAGGTGCGGGCATAGGCCATGGAGTGGTGAGTAAAACGATACTCAGTAGGGACCCTAAGAATATTAAGGTCTCACACAAATCCAACCAGGATAAACAAAAAGGTATGAAAACAATAGATAACCTCACATAGGTATATCCCCATACATATACCTATGTTATCATGTAATCCATCTCAATGATGAGGAAAAAACAAAAGATAAAGACTCAGCTTCACCAGGATTTTTATTCACATTATAGAAACCAGGAATACTAGAGAACTCCTCCTCTGTCGAGTACAGTGGGAATGAATGACACCAAGGCACTACACACTAACCTTGGACTGTTGAGGTACTCCTCTTGCCGAGTATCGTTGGTCAGCTGTGTCACCAAGGCGCTCCCCCCCCCCCCCCCCGTGGGTCTGCCGCCACATCCGGGTGCTCCCCCTAATAGTCTATAGAGGTACACCTCCTGTAGATTACCGCGGGTCTTCTGCCACAACCAGGCGATCCTTCACCATGGGTCATCCACCACAACCAAGCCCTCTACACTGGGCTAGTTGAGTCACTCTGATTCAATCGGTCAGCAGTCGTCAAGTCTCAGATAGTAAATAGGTCTCTTCACTTTGTCTGCTCGTCTCTAGAAGGATCTGCACCATGAGCTACTGGACGATACTCTAAATATCATGATGTCCCATGTAGAAGTATCTCAAAGGTCCACCACATCATAGAGGTCTCAACGCAATAGATGGTGCATCAATTAGACGCTCGGTCAATGAGTTATTATCCTTTTAGTCCCAGGGACCTCGTTGGATTCGTTAATGATCCAACATGACTGTATCTAAAATATACGCCAAACACTAGTGGGGTATACGCAAATGGACAACCATGCTACAAAATTATCAGGGTCGTTCACTGTTTTTCAAATGGACGATTAGTGCCAAAGATATGGCCAAAGAAAGTAAGAAGTCATAGTCGACCCAGGACCGGTCCGACCCGTCCCAACCCATCATGGGATTACCCATTGGGTCTTTCTCATCTCGTTAGGTGGGCCAGCCTATTAGTTTCAGATCAGCCCACTAGGCATAGCCCTGTCAGCCGCGAGAGTGTTGTCTGGTTGTGAGGGCATGGACCAGCCAGAGGATGGCACGATGTCGGTTCAGCCCAAAGGTATTACGAGGGCCGGTTGATCTGGGGTGCTAGGAGGGGGCACGAGAGGCCGACTCAGTCGGGCGCCGTGAGGAACACATCTCTGGCAGCTCAACCGGGGAGTGTGACGACCCAAAATATATCAATGGAAATTACCTTCTAAAAAATATTTAATAAAGTCAAATAAAACACAAAATAATGAACTATTATGTTTTATGTTACCTTTAAATATGATTTTGTCACTTCTATGTTTGGATTTTTAAAAATCTGACATACACGGTTGTGTTCAATATGATTTTTGCGGTCCAATAAAGAAAAAACAATTTTTAGTGAATAATAACCTACCCCTATGGATAGTAACCTAACCTTAATAATATTAGGACTACCATTATTGATAGTAAATATTCCAAGTAAGAGTATCCTTTCCCATGAATAATTAAATAAAATTAGGCATCTTAGAACGTGACAATTTTACCATAGTAAACGTTTTGGAATTTTAATAGGTTATAAATAATTAATTTTAATTAAATAATGAATTTAATAAAAAAAATATTTTCCTAAAATGTGTTCATAAATTAAAAAATCTATGTCTCATAGTTTTTTTGATAATTTTATAAGACACTTCATAATTTTTCTAAGCATTATAAAATAAGTTTTAATTATAAAAATAGTGTTTTTCAAGTAAATTATGATTTTAATTAAATATTAAATTAATCATATATAGAGAATTATTTTTGATAAATAGACATAATTTTTGGATTCTAAACATTGAAAATGGTTAGGGTGAAATTTTGGGATTTTTCTGAAGTACTTCAATTTTCAGGTGAATAGAAAAAAATAATGTTTTCTGCATAACCAGTGTATCATAAATTGCATCATTGTTGATGTAATGATGAAATAAACATTATAGAACATTAGGTTCAGCCAAATAATATTAAATTTCATAAATGGTTCTTTAATATAAAATAAATTCAATTTTTAAACCTAAAAACAATTTTCCAAATCCTAAAGTCAAAAGGTGATTTCTTAAAGAGTCTTTTCCCCTTTCTTTCACTTTACTTTAAATAAATTAATGAATTAAAATTATAAAGATGAATTAAAGTCTAAAAATAATAATATTATATTAATATATGATTTAGTATGTCAATAAAACTACTATTACAAGTCTAACTTATGATATATTATTTTATTTTATATTTTATACTAAAAACACCTCCCTCATCATGTATAAATAAACTCTCCTCCTCCCCTCGCCAAACCACTCATCTCAAGAATAAATAATTTTCTAAACACTTCCCAAGAATCATTACAAGACCCTTCCCCATTCCCAAGAGCTTCTGTTATTGTCAAAAGACCATGCATAGGCCCTTTAAGGAGGATATCAAGAGGAGGATTCAAGAGGTAATTTCTCATCCTCTTTCCTTTAATTCAATTTCAATTTCATGTCCTTTTCTTATCATCTCCCAAACTATCATTGTTAAAATGGTATGGTGACTCTTGTATTATACATATACTGAAATGTTGTGATACTAATGGGATATTATACCATCCAACCCCATTCTCCTATTGTTTTAATATAATAAAAGAAAATGTTGTTCGAAAGGTCTTAATCTATCACTTTCAAGAACGACATGTTTTCTTCTTCAATTTATACCTACAAGTATGGTCATGAAACCATTTTAATGTTTGAACCAGAATATTATATATGTATTATGTCCTATTTTATGTTCTAGAACTGACTTATTTACATATTATTATAAGAGTATACAAAAAAGGTTCGTTGGGGTCGAAAAAACCAACAACATTAACCTAAGCGATCATCATAAAATTACTATCTAATGATTCATCCCAAAGCTACAAAATGAATTTCATATTAAGATCATTTGAAAATTTGGAATATAATTAATAACATTTAGTATATGTTCTGTATGTTTAACCATGTTCTACACAAACATCAATTCATGAATACATATGAAACTCTCAAAAAACAATTCAAACAAACATTCCCAAAAAATGTTTTTAAACTCCATAACTCATCAAAAGGCCCATAAAATAACATAATGAAACCAAAATGACACATATTAAGGTAAAAAAGGTTCTGTAATTTCTAATTAATGAATATAATATCATTATACAGGACATTAAAGAGAAATAATCATTCAGATACAAGGTTAGGGGAAATTCTCAAACCCAACATTCATCCTTCAGGTTCTCCCTCCTTCACTCATTTATGATATGGTTACTCCTTAAAAATCTTTTTTTCCATCATTGTATATAATTTTATGGGATATACATATTTTTCACTAGTATTTATTAAAAACCAAATGTTTTCCAAAATAACCCTTCTTTCAAGAACTCGCCTTTTACCTCTCATTCAAGGTTGATGGTTCTTGTATCAAGTATGTTGTTATCTGATTATTTTTGGAACCCAATGTTTATGAATGTGTTATTATTATATTAAACCAATTCCTTTACTTGGATTAGTTATACTCATTTATGTTGTATGATCATTGTGGCATGCATGATAAATGATGATGTTATAATGTGACGGGTGCCCTCAGAATTATACAGCGCTCCAATGAATTGGTTAAAGTGATGAATATCCTGAGTAAATTTGAAATGATGTGTGAACAAGGTGATAGATTTTTTCTCAAGAATGCTTGGTAGTTAACCACTATAAAATGATGTTTCATTTTAATGAATTACCACACTTCAAGTCTCTTACTAATGCTTCCTCTCATGTTCATGATTATTTGCCTATGTTATGAATATGTCACATCATGATATATTGTTCTTATATATATTCCTACTAAGCTACTAGATCACGCCTCGTAATTTATATCCCCAGGTTTCTACATTTACTAAGTATAGGTCAAGTGCTAATAAAAATATAGGGAAGAATAAATGAATATAAAAAGTTTATGCATGATTATGTAATTGTTATGAATGGTTCTTGTTTTCCCAAGACAATAAACAATTGGATCCCAAATGTGTAATACTATTATGTTGTTTATCTTTAAATGATGTAATAGTAATGAATGTAATGGTTGGGTTGCTGTAGGGAGGCCATGGCCGGTTCGTCTAGTGGCACAGCGGTGTGCGTGGAGGCTTGGGGGCCAGTTCAGCTGGGGCGGGGAGACACTTAGCTGGTTCGGCACGGATGGTGGGTCAGAGGGTGGCATGGATCATTCCATGTTGGAAGAGCCCGACCCGGCAAGAAGACGTGGGCGGCCGAGAGGGCGTAGTGGATCGGCTTGGGCAGGCGGAGACTGTTCAGCCGGTGGATGGGGTTGTCAGGAACGATTCGTCATGTTCGGTCTACCGGATGGCGCAACCAGGGAATCACAACTATTGTGAGGCATGGATGAGGATAGAGTGGCGGGTGCACGGCATGGCTCGACCAGTTTGGCCGGTGGGCAGAGTGGCCGGCGAGCAGCGTGGGTCACCGAGGTCGCGGTTAGCACGATTGTTGCCTTCGTCACATTCATTGTCTCATCGCCTCATCGCCATTATGAAGAACATCACAAACAAGAATGACAGAGGGGTCGTGCCAGGATGGATGGCCTTGCACAATCTATGTTTATGGTGGTATCAAGTGGATTAATTCATTCTTTAGTTTCAAATAATTAACAAGAAATGAATATAGAAGAAAAACCAATACAACACCCCACATATTCCTGAAAAAACAATTCCCATCCTTCAAGGAAAAACATCCCCAAAGATTCCTTGTATTAGAATGGAAGAATTAATGTAATAGTATATTATCGAAATAAATTCCCTACAATGATTGTTGTTCATCGACGGAGTTGTGGGGGAAGAAGACAGATTTTTTTCTTTCTTCGTGTCCACCACACACTTCCAATCAATGCTTGTGTGTCAGTTCGTTGATGACGATGAGGAGGGATAGTCGGTCGTCGAAGATGTCCCACATCGGTTGCCTCCTCATGTTGCTTATGAGGAAGAAGTCAATGATTCTTCTCATCGGCGTTCTTCATGGATGAAGTTCTTTTTTGGGGAGCCTTCTCCCTATGTTCATCCTCTCCCCTAATTCCACCCAAAATCAAATGACAACCAAATATGAAAGATTATAATATCCAATTACATCTTTGGCATAATATTCGAATGCGTTAATCAATTAATTTAAAGTGTTTTCTCACTTAATTAATGAAGAGGATTTGACAAAATTAATTTAGTGGAGTTGGCACACATAGTAAGGAATGTGGTGGCACAATTAATTAGGTAGAGGTGGTAAAGAGACTCTCCCTCATTTATGGGGGAGTTGAGTGGTTTCCCTCATTTTATTGGGGGCTTTAGTCCTAGGTGGTGTAACACCCCGACCCCAGTTACCCATAGTCGGTCCATTATTACATAACATTTGCATGATCACAAGAAATATCAAATCTCGAAAGACCGATTGGTTTATTAGCCTTGGAAACACTATATATATTCATGAAGTTTTACATTACATTAAAAAGTGAAAAACTACTACAACAACATAGTCTCCATATTCTACACTCATATCCCCACATACTATCCCTACAGGTCATTCATAACTTACTTCTTCACATCCTTGAAAAAATAAGACATAGAAAAGGGGTGAGCTCAAATGCCCAGTAAGGATAACAATATAGCGGAAACTTTCATAAATAAGAATAAACATTTAAAAAAATGTATAACTAAAACAGAATCCTTTTAAATTTCAACATCAACATAATATGGAAAAAGTAAAATGAAATAATTCCATTTACATATTCACATGGATATTATACTAATTGAATACTCTAATGCAATATCAATAACCACTTTCATAATGATGGAATGCATAATGCCAGACTATCATAACCACATAGCCAAGGCCTCGTGCCAAGACTAAAAATAATATTTTTCCAAGGCCTTGTGCCAAGACACTAGTTTGTCTCATGAGACCTACAAATGCATCGAGGAGCTATAGCTGGCTCCACCCGTCACATATTAAGTCCAATGCATTCCCATATGAAAAGGTTTAAACATAACATAAACATTCATATTAAAAAAAGCATACGAAATATAAATACTTCATCCATAAACCATAAAAATAACATATCCATAGTCAAACATATCAAAAAACCTTCAATACAATATGGAAGTTTTGTTTTATAATAAATCATCTCCAAATAAGCTTAAAATCCATCAAAGGATGTTGACATAGATGAAATCAAAACTCTTTTTAGAGAAATATCTATTTTTATTTTGATATCATTTAAGAGCCATATAAAATGAAACATTTTCTTTGAAAGTATTGTTATAATATTGTAATGGAAACTTCGATAATTTTATAATGGCAGAAAATATCCACACCCACCGTATAAGTTAAAAAAACATTCTTACCTTAATTCTTTTGAAAAGGTTAAAAAGTACATTGTTTGGAAAACAACGGAAAGATTACTTTATAAAACTCTTATAAAAAGTCAAACAAGGGTATAAATGACTTTAAAAAATATTCTTTTAAATAGAAAAAATGTTTTGAAATACATTTTTAAGAAACATGGATGTGGATGATAAAGAGATCCCGATAGATTATTACATATAAAAAACCTCAGATAATGAAGAGATTGTGAAATAAACCTTACCTTGTACTTTTCCTTGGTTGGGGTAGGTTATCCTACTGTATAATGGTGAAATAATTGTTATTAAATTATTCAATAATCATATACATTAATATGATATCATATATTATCTTTTAACATTGCTTTGTTAATAATATCTTAGAATTATCGTCGTTTCGGGTGTTAACTTACTCATTTTATTTTATATGTTATGTTATGTAAGCCATGTTTGTAATGGATAGGTTGTATCTTAATCATATCCAGAATGATATAAAGTCCATAGATACTATTATTAATCATCAAATGAGAATTATAATTGAATGGATACGATGGAGAATGAATCTCATCGCGT
This sequence comes from Viscum album, assembly GCA_963277665.1. Taxonomy (NCBI): domain Eukaryota; kingdom Viridiplantae; phylum Streptophyta; class Magnoliopsida; order Santalales; family Viscaceae; genus Viscum; species Viscum album. Next base: position 279,141,469 of record OY728126.1, read on the forward strand.
TCGTGGAGAGGGTAGTCTGTACGTATGTACGAGCGACAATATCATTCTTTTGATATTAAAATAATATATAATTGGATGGTATATCATATATACTGAATCATTATCATGTTTTATTTATTATTTATATGAGTTACACTTCATTATTATACCTATCCAAATAATAATTTACTGAATAACAATTACACCACGACGTGGAGACAGTAAGTCGTACCTACGCACATATGGTGACATGTTATTCAAAGGGTGGATAGAATAATGAATATGGTTGTACCATATTTATAATAACATAAAATTATATATAAGATACAGGAGTTATTATTTTAGAATGGTAATAACAAAGAAAGGAGTGGAAGAAGAAATGAATTTGAAAAAGGGTGGTGAAAACATTACCTCTTCTTCGGGTTCTTCCTTTTGATTTGATCAAAAGGGAAACTTAGGATGTCTTTATGATCAAACTAAGGCCTCTAGGTTGTATTAATGGAAGTTGTAAGAGTATTTGGGCAGAGTTTGGCCGAACCAAAAGGCTTTTAAGGTGTTTGTTAATGAGAAGGCGGAGTACCCTTTTATAAGAGGGGTGAGGGGAATCTTTGGAAAAGCTAGAAATATTATTTTATAATATATTCATATTCGGATTCTAATGGATCCAAAGTGGTTAATTTAAATTTTATGGTGGGTATAGGTGGAAAACTACTCATCCAATAGAATTTACACAGGTTTGGGTCATTATATTAACCTTATCTTTATGTATTAAATCTTAGTTAATTAGTTTGACATTTACCATGTCACTTTGTATTTTTATATTATATAGTTAATAAACATACTATATACATCCAAATAACCCCCAAGTGGTCCATTAATGATACAACTATCATGATATAAGTCTCTTGGCCGAACCTTATATTTTTACGAATTTAATATCAATTAATAATATAATATTTGTTTTAAATACTCTTTTATGTCAATTTTGACAATTTTCAATAGTTGAATTTTGTGAAACTCATAATAGAATAATCATTTAGAAAAAAGTCAATTAAATCAATCCTAATATGTCATATTATCCTAGAAAATTATACTAATTCATTAAAAGTCTCAAATTATATTTATTTGGGTATTTATAATATCATTTATTTTAAATTTTCACTATTATCTTAATTACTGCATCATCATCATGTCATAAATAAATTAAATTATTTAATGTCTGAATATTATAAATAAAATATCATTATGTATGAAATATTATTATCTTTCTAATTAATATTTACAATCGAATTTATCTTTTGTATAACTCTATATTAAAAATATTTTAGTAAATAATCATTGATTTTAACTCTTTTAACTCCTCTTTGAATTAAATAATAATAAATGTCCTAATCTATTCTAAGTGGACCTAAATGATAATATTTTATTCCTAAGGTTGTTTTTGGTCGATATACTCTTGTCCAAAAGAATTAGGACATGTTTTAGGGTAATATTAATATCATTTTTACCCTTAATTACCCTAGTGAGTTTTAACTGTGGTAAATAAAAGTAAAAAGTTACTATTCACCCAAAAATATTTTCATCTCATTGAACGACATTTTACTTCCTGATATTAACCATGTCTCTCAAATTTTAGAAATTTCATTCACAAAAGCAGTAAAATTATGTTTTATGAAAAATTCAGTTTTTTAACTACCACTTAGTAGTTTCACTATTCATCAAAAATTGAAGTTTTTCAGAACAATGCCAAAATTTCACCCAAAGCTATAACTGATATTCCGAATTCAAAAATTATGTCTATTTAACAAAATTCTAAACATATAAGTTTCATTAATTAATTTTATAATTAATTCCCGTTGTTACAAAAAATAGCGTGTTTTTAAGAAACAATATATACCAAAAGATTGACAATTTTTAGGTCCAATTTCAACGTGAAATTAATTCTAATGAACACCGTTGGATAAAATGGTAAAAATATATTCTAAATATACAATAAAACTACTCAAATTCATTATTTATCAATATAAATTATTTCGATTAAAAACGATGTTTTTAAGTATTTTTCACTATTCATAAAAATTGTATGTTCTCAGAAAAATACAAAAAATTCATCTTTGGATAATTTCGATATTCAGAAACCGAATATGAAGTCCATTTTGAAATATAAAATATATATAATTTTAAAAGGTAGGTATTACTATTCATAACGGATAGTTTGATTGGTTCTGGTGTGTTAGAACTCGATGTTGCGTACAACATACGTTATCGCATTATTCAAAGAGAAGCGTACCGTAGAAGCTTGGGGTGTTTCATTTTAAATTTTTGATGTCCCCATTTAGTAAAAAAGTATAAAATATTGTATTTATAATGGGTTCACTATTAAAAGTTTGTAAAAGTGCAATACTGAAAATGAATTTGTTCTTTCATTATCTCTAAGAAACTCATAATATTGATTCTAAAATTATAATGATTATATAAAGTTTAAAATTTAGTTAATACTATTTATAACCTCTTTTGAACGGCTTGTTTGGTAAGTCATGGTGCGCTTGAACTCAGTGTTGCATGTAGTGCAAGTTATTGAATTATTTTGAAGAAATAACACCCTATGAAATCTTGGGGTGTTACATTCTCCCCTCCTTCAATAAATTGCGTCCTCGCAATTTGAAATTGTTTTTTCAAAAATAAAGGTTCAAAATAGAAAATATATTTGTTGGAAAACCCATATTAGAAATTGGGTTACTAAAATATAGTCCTAATATGAGGAAAAGAGAAATGAAAGGGTCACCACCAAATTATGATCTCGATTAGGAGAACATTGGTAGCAATTGGAGACATATAATTGGAGGAAAAACGTAAATATTTATAGGTAGTGATTGAGGTCATCAATCACAAACAAGTGTAAAATTGAGGTCCTTAAATTCATTAATCTATGATGATTTGAAATACCATCGGTTCAACAAAACATAGGGTATTAGGATAACACATTTTTGGTTTTAGGATTCCTTAAATTAAGTATATGAATTAATTTCTTCATAGAATAAGAGAAGAAGAAAAATATATTCTTGACAAGTAGAGTTCCATCCTTTAAATAATTTCTACCACAAACTCATCTTTCGATGTAAAAGATAATAGAATGTAAAAAATATATTCTATTTATCCTATTCATATATGGTTAAAAAAACTAATTTATAATTCATCTACCAGATCTTAAAAAATTACATTATTTAATCTCGAACATCACGTGGGTCAGTGGTAGGTGATACACCCTTGTCTCCCTTCAGTTGTGGGTTCAAGTGTCGCAACCTTACTGGATGCGACAGGTTGCCGCCCGACCTCCGGGTTGTCCTTTTATGGAAATCCAAAATAATCCAAACTAGAACTATCCAAAATACTTCAGTCCAAAATTTATAAGGTAGGTAAACACAGTAAAGATCCTTTTTTTCGCGTAATAACATGTGAACATCTTCATCATGTATTCTTTTAAAACACTGCAACATCCTGAATTACCATAAAACCTTATTGATTACATTCATGATCCCTTATTCCTTAAAGAATAATAGATATACACCTTCAATCCAAAAATGTTTTAAACCCCAACAATGATGGAATATACAAACCATTAATTAGTTTCAAGGTTGTCAAGAATATCCAATATAATTTATCTAAATCAATCATGTATTATTCCAAAATCACTACCTCAGTATCAGAATTATATTATGGTTTATCATTCTCTCAACCATATGTTTTCCAAAAATTTATCCTACTATTGAGTCACTTTTCTTTGTTCCACACAATCTCAAGTCCTTAATGAAATAGTACTGCAGTACAATCCTTATATACTCCATAATTATTATAACAAGTACATTATTGATACAACACTCAAATGACATAATCAACATAAGAACTGTAATCAGTCCTCTTCATCTGTGGTAGTATTATACCTTGATTATTATCCAATAGCATCATTTGCAGCATAGTCTGATGATTAGGACATAGGCTCGCGTAGTGTCCAAACTCCTTGCAAATGAAGCATTGTACATTTGAAACCATTTTATTACCCTTGTAGTCGGGTACTTTGTGCCCTTTTCCTCCACACTTATAAAAAACTCCCATTCCTTTCAGGCAAATTCCATGGTGTTTCGTTCCACAGTTATCACATATGGGAAAATTCTTCTCTTCCCTCTTCCATTTATCCATATTTCTCTCTTCCATCATTTTCTTCTCTTTCTTCCCTTTAAATCCATAGGACTCAGTAAAATATTTACATATCTTGTCAACACATGATCTTATTTCTTCATATGCTGATAATACATGGGAGACTATTTCTCTTATAAATTCATGCTTAAGACCATGAAATATATGATCCTTCTTTCTCTTTGTATCATGTCCATTACTGGAGTTCTCATTCCTTCTACTGGGCGCCATTTCTAAACAATGGAATACACTATATTAGTTTATGAATGACAATACCTAATCCCAAACTTGTAAGACACATAACATAAATTAAATAGTTTATGGATATAATCCATAATCATAATAATTTATACATTGAGGAAGTATATACTCATAAACCCTTCATAATGATTTGTAAAGAAAATGAGAGTTATCCTAAGCATATCCCATGGGAGTGCCGTAACGAAGGGTGCAGCAATGCCTGTTGTTGTGCAGCAGTTCCCGTTCGAGTCTAGCTCAAAACGGTGTTTTCGGGTTTTCCCCTAGGTACATATGTGCTAGAGCCGCCTCTGCCTGCTCATATCCAGACAGGGATGTATTGCTCGGAAAACTCACAAAATCTCTACAATATCAAAATTCTAGGAAGTTCTTCTATACTAATCCTAAAAGTCCATCTTAAATCTATGTGCTCTAATCAGAGTTTATCTAAATCTAGCTTACAAGGTCTGTATAAAATTCCTCTGATACCAACTATAACGTCCCCACCCCAGTTACCCACATTCGGTGCATTATTATATAACATTGGCATGATCACAAAAAATATCAAATATCGAAAGACCGATTGGTTTAGTATCCTTGGAAACACTAGATATATTAATAATGTTTTACATTACATCATAAAGTAAAAAACCAATACAACAACATAGTATCGATATTCCACACTCATATCCCCATATAATATCCCTGTAGGTCATTCATAACATACTTCTTCACATCCTGGGAAAAATAAAACATAGAAAAGGGGTGAGCTCAAATGCCGAGTATGGATAACAATATAGCCGAAACATTCATAAATAAGAATAAACATTTAAGGAAATGTATAACTAAAACAAAAGACTTTTAAACTTTAACTTCAACATAATATGGAAAAAGTAAAATGCAATAATTCCATTTACTTATTCACATGGATATTCTACTAATCGAATAATCACATGCAATATCAATAACCACTTTCATAATGATGGAATGCATAATGCCAGACTATCATAACCACATAGCCAAGGCCACGTGCCAAGACTAAAAATAAGATTTTTCCAAGGCCTTGTTCCAAGACAATAGTTTGTCTCATGAAACCTACCGATACATCGAGGAGCTATAGCGGGCTCCACCCGTCACATATTAAGTCCAATGCATTCCCATATGAAAAGGTTTAAACATAACATAATCATTCATATTAAAACTAGAATACGAAATGTAAATACTTCATCCATAAACCATGAAAATAAAATATTCATAGTCAAACATATCACAAACCCGTCAATACAGTATGCAAGTTTTGTTTCATAATAAATCATCTCCAAATAAGCTTAAAATCCATCAAAGGATGTTGACATAGATGAAATCAAAACACATTTTCGAGAAATATCACTATTTATTTTGAAATCATTTAAGAGCCTTATAAAATGAATGATTTTCTTTGAAAGTATTCTTATAAGATTTTAAGGGAAGCTTCGACAATTTTATAATGGCGGAAAATAACAGCACCCGCCGTATAAGTTAAAAAAACATTCTTACCTTAATTATTTCGAAAAGGTTAAAAAGCACATTGTTTGGAAAATGACGGAAAGATTCCTTTATAAAACACATATAAAAAGTCAAACAAGGGTATAAATGACTTTAACCCATATTCTTTTAAATAGAAAAAAAGTTTTGAAATACATTTTTACGAAACATGGATGTGGATGATAAAGAGACCCCAGTAGATTATTACATATAAACAACCTCGGATAATGAAGAGATTGGGAAATAACCCTTACCTTGTACTTTTCCTTGGTTGGGGTATGTTAACTACCTGTATAATGGTGAAATAATTGTTACTAAATTATTCAATAATCATATACATTAATATGATATCATATATGTTCTTTTAACATTACTTTGTTAATAATATCATAGAATTATCGTCGTTTCAGGTGTTAACATACTCGTTTTCTTTTATATGTTTTGTTATGTAAGCCATGTTTGTAATGGATAGGTTGTATATTAATCATATATAGAATGATATCAAGTCCTTAGATACTATTATTAATCATCAAATGAGAATTATACTTGAATGGATACGATGGAGAATGAATCTCATCGCGTTTGTGGAGAGGTGGTCCGTACGTTCGCACGAGGGACAATATCATTCTTTTGATATTAAAATAATATATAATTTGATGGTATATCATATATAAAGAATCATTATCATGTTATATTTATTATTTACATGAGTTACACATCATTATTATACCCATCCAAACAATAATTTATTGAATAACAATTACACCACGACGTGGAGACGGTAAGCCGTACGTACACACGTATGGTTACATGTTATTTAAAGGGTAAATAGAATACTGAATATGGTTGTAACATATTTATAATAACATCACATTTTATATATAAGATACAGGAGTTATTATTTTAGAATGGTAATCACAAAGAAAGAATGAGTGGAAGAGGAAATGAATTTGAACAAGGGTGGTGAAAACATTACCTATTCTTCGGGTTCTTCTATTTGATATAATCAAAATGGATCCTTATGATGGCTTTCTGATCCAAATAAGGCCTCTAGGTTGTAGTGAGGGAAGTTGGGAGAGTATTTGGGCCGAGTTTGGCCGAACCAAAAGGCTTTGAAGGTGTGAGTTAATGAGAAGGAGGAGTTCCCTTTTATAAGAGAGGTGAGGGGCACCTTTGGAAATGCTAGAAATATTTTTTTATAATAAATTAATATTCGGTTTCTAATGCCTCCAAAGTGGATTATTTATCTTTTAAGGTGTTTATAGGTCTAAAACCACTCAACCAATAGAATTTAGACAGGTTTGGGTCATTATATTTACCATATCATTAAGTATTAACTCTTAGTTAATTAGTTTGACATTTACCATGTCACTTTGTATTTTTATATTATATAGTTGATAAACTTACTATATACATCCAACCGACCCCCAAGTGGTACATTAATGATACAACTATCATGATATAAATCTCTTGGCTGAACATTTTATTTTTAGGAATTTAATATCAATTAATAATATAATATTTGTTTTAAAAACTCTTTTATGTCAATTTTGACACTATTCAATAGTTGATTTTTTTGAAACTCATAACAGAATTATTACTTCAAACAAAGTCAATTAAATCAATCCTAATATGTCATATTAGCCTAGAAAATTAGTGTAATTCATTAAAAGTATCATATTATATTTATTTGGGTATTTATAATATCAATTATTTTAATTTTTCACTATTATCGTAATTACGGCATCATCATTGTGTCGTAAATAAATTAATTATTTAATGTATCAAAATTATAAATAAAATATAATTATGTAGTAAATATTATTATATTTCTAATTAATATTTACAATCGAATTTATCTTATGTATAACCCTATATTAAAAATGTTTTTGTAAATAAACATTGATTTTAACTCTTTTAACTCCTCTTTGAATTAAATAATAATAAAATTCCTAATCTATTCCATGTGGACCTAAATGATAATATTTTATTTCTAAGGTTGTTTTTGGTCGATATATATTTTTCCAATAGAATTAGGACATGTGTAAGGGTAATATTAATATCATTTTTACCCATAATTACCCTATTTACTTTTAACCGTGGTAAATAAAAGAAAAAGTTACCATTCACCAAAAATTATTTTCATCTCATTGAACCACATTTTTCATCATGATATAAACCGTTTCTCTCGGATTTTCGAAATTCCATTCACAGCGCGGTAAAATTATGTTTTATGAAAAATCCAATTTTTTAACTACCACTTAGTAGTTTCACTATTCATCAAAAATTGAAGCTTTTCAGAATAATGCCAAAATTTTACCCTAAGCTATAATTGATATTACGAATTAAAAAATGATATCTATTTTAAAAAATTCCAAACATATAAGTTGCATTAATTAATTTTATAATTAATTCCCGCTGTTGCAACAAATAGCGTGTTTTTAAGAAACAATATATACCAAAAGATTGACATTTGTTTAGGTCCAATTTCAAAGTGAAATTAATTCTAATGAACACCATTGGATAAAATGGTAAAAATATATTCTAAATATACTTTAAAACCACTCAAATTCATAATTTATCAATTTAAATTATTTCGATTAAAATAGTTGTTTATAAGTATTTTTCACTATTTATAAAAATTGGAAGTTCTAAATACCAAAAATTCATCTTAGGATAATTTTGATATTCCGAAACAGAAAATAATGTCCATTTTGAAATATAAAATATATATAATTTCAAAACGTAGGTATTACTATTCATAACGGCTAGTTTCATTGGTTGTTGTGTGTTAGAACTCGATGTTGTGTACAACATAAGCTATCGCATTATTCAAAGAGAAGCGTACCGTAGAAGGTCGGGGTGTTTCATTTTAAATTTTTGATGTCCCTATTTAGTCAAAAAGTTTAAAATATTGTATTTATAAAGGGTTCACTATTAAAAGTTGGTAAAAGTGCAATATTGAAAATGAATTTTTTCTTTCATTATGTCTAAGAAACTCATAATATGGATTCGAAAATTATAAGTATTATATAAAGTTTAAAATTTAGTTAATACTATTCATAACGTCTTTTGAATGGCTTGTTTGGTAAGTCATGGCGCGCTTGAACTTGGTGTTGCATGTAGTGCATGTTATTGAATTATTTTAAAGAAATAACACCCTATGAAATCTTAGGGTGTTACAGGTGGTCCCCACACCATAACCTCTTAAGGGAGGATAGGTTCTGGTAGGCCGCAGCACCATAACCTCTCATGGGAGGTTGAGGTGTGGTGGTCCCCACCTCCAACTTCCATTTGGGTTATTATAAGAGAAAAAAAATAAAATATGCGTTTATTTTATTTTATTATTCACATAAAAATAGAAAAACTATCTTCCTCCCTCGAGCAACTACCATCAAGGTGAAAGTCTTCTTAAGCGAATAATGAGGTCGCATGTTCAACGGTGCCCCCATATTTCTATTCAGATCGCCGGTTCCAATGTTATAAAATCCCGCACATACTTAAGATGAATGTAAAAGAAAAAACATCAGAAATTTATTCTGGAAACACTATCCAATGGAATTACATGCCGTCAATTTTCGAAGACTCATAAAATTTAAATTTATTTTAAAAAAAATTACATGGAAATTCGAGGTCTTTACATGATTAAGCATTACAAGGGGCTAAACCAGAACCTTAAAAACCAAAATGACATGGTAAATTGTCCAAAATCAATTTAATTCTAATAATTTGAAAATATCCCATCATTTTTATATTTTTAAGGGTTTTTGGAAATTATTTAATGGATTTTCCCTAAATAAATATTTGTGTAATTAAAAAGACAAAAAGGGGACTTTCTTGACCATTAACATTTATAAAACATATGATATTCAAAAGACATCATATATTCAGCTATACATATAAATTTTATTTTTAAATTGTTTATTTTTATCATAATTATTTGAAAAACATTTTAGGTATGGTTTAGTTACTTAAAATGATTATGAAACAAAAACGTAGAGATTATTAGGTTAATAATTAAAAATAAATAAATGATACTATACATATTAAAAGTTCAGTATATTGAGTGAATTATTGTCTATAATAACATTTTAGATTAATATATCATCTTAAAAAACGTTAAATTTAATATATTTGAATACACAAAATTTTTTGGTATTATAAATTAAAATTAAATTAATAATTTCAAATGGATATTATTGCAATTTTACAAAAAAACTGATATTTTACTAAATGATTTAAAAGTAGTAAAACCAATTTATTGTGAAAATTTATATTAATTGATAATAAATATTAAATATGGTATATAAATTAACCTATTAAATTTTTGTAATCAAAATATTGGATGATATTTTGTAAAAATGTAAACACGGTTCGAGTTTGATCAGTTTTTAATGCATCCCATGCACTTGTTTTAAAAAAAATTCCAAAAAACTGGAGTTTTTAATTTATAAATTATATTTAATATTAATAATTCAGTGGATATATATTTTACATTAAATCTCAAATTATTTTACACATAATAGTTAAATTATTTAGTTTGGAAAACTACATTTTTTAATAAAAAGAAAAATGACAAAATTTGAGAATCATTGATGTTAAGGAATAAAATTTTTAAAATTCACATATTCTCTTCTGGTATAGGTTTTAATATACAATTAATAATCTTTAATAAATTATGTTTTTTATTATTTAGGATCCTTAGGTACGATAGACCTCCGATTATTGAAAAACTTTTTTGTATTTACAAGAGTGCCACAACCCCCCCAACCATAAAAAGAATGCACTATATCCCTTCTTCACACCAATCAAGCCACATTAGCTCATCCAAAATATTCCTAAATAGTCTCCAAAATTTGATACACTTTTTCAAGAATCATACCATTTGGAAGGAAGCAATATAAGGAATCCTTTTGTTAGAAAACAAAAGGTGTTACTTGATTAAGAGTTAACGTCTTCTCTCATGATCTATATATACATATACATTCTCCACCACATCAACTATTTTTACTATATAGTTATGTAATAAAAATATTATCCAAAATATACTAGTATATTTTTATGTAAATGTTTATACATAATATTAAAACACCACTATTTAATAGGTAACAAACTTAATATTTTTCGGTATGATGAACTAATGTCTCATGAAGGGATGATTGTTCATTTTCTTTTTAATACCTATTATTGTTTCCATTATGATGAAACATATGTTTATATATGATTTATATGATATTTATAATATCTTTATGATAATTTAATTTTAATTTATAAAATATCTTTATTAATTTCATCTTGTAAAAATATGATAATTTTGTTTGAGAATCTGTGGACTACTGCACCTCAAAGTGATATAACTCTTTTTTCCACACATGAAATGTATAAAGGATTTTCTAATAAAACATTGTAAAATTTATATTATTATGTAATTATAATATACCTATTTATCATTTAGTTTATATTCATTTAATATAACTACGAAATCAATGTAACGTTCATTCGTACGTACGGCATACCATCTCAATGAACGATGCACTTCATTTCTAATATCCAAATATTATGGACATATTAAAATACATATATAATGAATATATATGATAATTAAATATTTTTTTACATTTTTTATATGATTAAATCATGATGTAATTAATTTAAACAAGAAATCACATGTCAAAACATACTTGAGAAAAATGGGAAATTAACAAACTAAATACTAAAAATAATGTATGATTGTTAAAAAATGGAAAATTAATTATTTTAATAAGTTAATATGTATTATTATTAATAATTTTATGGTTCAATTATAAGTTACTGACATATTTTAAACCACTATACCAGAGTATATAAACCATAAAAAAGGAATGTTTAGGTAAGGGATTCATATCTCAATTTTATTTATGTGTTGTATATATTATTATTGTGAACATAAGTTAATATGAAAGGTGTAATTACTATAAAATTGACATTTAATTTCGTAAAATATATTATATTAATGGAATTTAAATGTTAAATTTTATGAATATTATGTTTTGTTTTTCCAATTCATAATTTACTACAATTGTAAGGGATTTTGTAAGTATTAACATTCTATTGATTATTATTTTTATTATAAACCAATTCACATTCATATGAAGTATGTACATATATTTGAAATTTTATACTAGTTATATCCTTATTATCATGATATTTTATGTTTCTTCAAATAAATAGGGAATTATTATTTAAATATTTCAAAGAGGTAAGGGAAACTTTGGAATTCTTATTGATTATTTTTCCTCAAGAACAATTTAGTATAAAATCACTTATCATTACATATCCTTTTATAAAGTATTATTGATAAATACATACTATTTGTTCAATATGGATATATGATAAGGAATTTTTTTATTAATTGAATATATTATTCAATTTTAGGAAATATTTGGATATGTAAGACACTTTTTGGGGACTGTTTATAACAAGCCCTACGGGTTGGGGATCGATTAATGAATGCCCCTCAATAAATCAGTAATCTCATGGGTTAAAATTAAGATGGAAAAAATCCAGATTTTTAACGAGTATGATATAAAACATCATGTGAATGGTCTTGATATTAGATGTATAGTTTGAAAACCCAAACTAGTTTTATCAAGTATGTTTTAAACTGTGTGCTGAAAGGTATTGACGGTAATGGGTCCATGTACCAAGGAAACATGGTTTCTAAGAAATAATAATTTTCATGATATAAAATTATGTTATAATCCTTATTTTTCAATGATATATTGCATCTATATATCTATGGAATCACTTATTTAATATTTTTATTTATTAATGGAATGTTTTTCAGTTTCATACAATACCATATTGATATTTCCATATATATTTAATTGAATTCCATGTGTTATCAATTATTTACCATTCCATGTTGGTTTATTTCCATTGATTCATTATTTATTCCACTTTACCCATATTTATTGAGAATTTTAGATCCCCCTTTTCTTATTTCATTTCTAGAGTTAGGAATACTAAATATCTAAATTCTCTTTCTAAAATTTAGTTTATTTCGTATTATTATATATCAGGATTTTATTTTTTATTTCCCAATGTAATATGGGTGTCATTTATTTAAATCATAATTGAAAACTTCTAAAATGATCTACCCTTTGGGATTTTATTCCTTGCAATAATGCCAATATAATAAAATAATGCACCAGTTCTGAGCTTCTAGAGTCCAGATATTACACACATGTGAACACATAAAAATGATGTTTTATCAAGTATACACTTCATATCATGAAAATGTAATATACAAATCCATATATAGTATGTAACTCCCTACATTAGATTTTTTATACTGAAAATAATGATTCACGAATAATTAAACACCTAAATCACATCCATTGATTCATCGGAATAAACCACTCACTAAATATTCATTGAACATATTGAAATTATTTTATTTCCAAATATAATTGAAATATAAAAAGAAATAATAATTTTTCTCTCCTATACTATCATAGATAAACATAAAAATCTTATGTTATTCTTTCAATTAATTTCAAATTGATATAAATACAGATTAGTTTTATGAATTTTCCATAATTTATTGGTAAAACAAATAAAAAGGTGTAATAGTAAATTTAGAATGACACTTGGAGTAATCCATTTAAAATATAGAAATCATAAATAAAATGGATAAGGGATTTTTCTATGCCGAGAAACCAAAATAAAAACATAGAGTTGCTCAAAAAAGTCATTAAAAATATTATTTGAAGGGACTCATTATTTATTTATATGAAGAGGATATCCAAAATTATGATACTAAATGGTCTATTTATTTTTTGAGAAACAATTTTTTGTTTTGATAAGAAACATAAAAAACCCCAAATAAATTCATCATTTAATTTAACATTTAATCATTTCTTAATACAGGAGTGTTTAAATTCTTTCAAAATATTATTCATGAATTTTAAATGACTTAACGAACATATTTCCTTGATTTTAGTATTTTTAAATTGTTTGAAAAATGCTATAGAACCATCCAAGGGGAGAAGAAAAAACATTTTTTTAAATGGGTGTTTTATAAGTGTAACTGAATTTTTTCTTACAGAACTAATGGTTGATGTTTACGTGTATAGGAATAACATCACATAACCCTTATAATGAATCATTTACATTTATATGAATCAAAACTACACTTACAAAACCATTATAAATTATTATTTTACTTTACACATCACCTAGGTTACCCTTAACACCCTTTAGAAACATAAGGCTACCATTACATAAAAAATAATAGAAGAAATTACCTTACACATTTGAAAATAGGATGGTTCCATTATAAATCCTTTTTAAATATGGAGTTACCCATATGTAGTGTTTGAAATAGAACACCTACACTATAAAAACAATGGGAAAACTCCACTTACCTTTACACATCCATTGTAAATCCCGAGTTACCCTTACCCAATGCATAGGTCCTACTTGTGGGTAATATTTTTATTGAAAAATAATATTTTTTTCATTAAAGGGATTAAAAAATATAAAAATGTAATTTTATTTATTTATCATAAGAAGGAAAAGTTATAATTCTACACCTCAGAAGACTAGTCTCCCCAATAAGTGCTCTCAATGTTCCTACTCAAACAATTTGGTCCATTACAACTAAAAATTAGCCTATCACACCCATGATTCCTCTTACATATATCTAGGATTCCATAATAATTAATGGAGTAGTTCCTTGTTTCCCCACAATTATTTCTCACTCAAGTCCTTAATCCGTACTAATGGATAATAATAGAACACTCTTGCATCACACTCAACATCGTATTTGACTATAACACTCATAGGATTGAGAAAGTACCTCTAGAGATATAAATTTCAGAACAAATAATGAATTCAACATTAATGTGATGGAATGTACATATGGTACACCAATGTAAAAACTAATTCGATTATCTCAAAGGGTCTAAAAAACCAGGATGTTAGTTTCCCATGCTTTCACAAATTATTATGCCCCAACTGAGGTGACACTCACAAGAAAACACCTTCACCAACAATGAATTACAAAGGCCATGATCACTAGTCTATATAAAATAATTAAAAATAATTATTGAAAAAACGAAATTCTTAATCAACTTCACCCTCTTTGAGGTCTCTTTGACTAAACATGGAATCAAATTACATTCTCACCCACATCATACCAAAACTATTTTGGTAAAAAATCCATCAATAAATAGCCTCAAATAGTTAAATTTTTATATAAGTTTTATATTCATTATTTTATGAGACATATATAATGTATTGGTTATCATACCATGCTCCACTAAATTTTATAACACAATCTCAAATAATATCCTCCAATAAGAGAAATGTTTTCTCTGACTATTTGTTTGTCTTTGGTTGTACATTGTGGTAAATCTCAACTAAGCCACGTAGGAATTATAAAATCCCTACCAAAATTGAAATATGGAACATGATTCGATATCAAAAAAAATTCTTAAGGTAACATCATTTAGGAATACCGTATTATGGAAATATTTCTTTCCAATCATTTCTAGTGAGTGAGTCTCACATGTTAATAAGAAATTAAAAAATTTTATATGATTATTAAAAATATCTGAAACAACATCATACCTCCTCAATAAATTGGGTAACTCCATCAAAAATTACATCATTATCATTGCGCAATTCCAAGGATGAATAGTAGTTATCTGGAGAAATCTACCATGATTCTAAATTTTGGGATTTATCCAATTGATTTTATGTAAATGAGAATCAAATCAAAACATTTCCCTCTTCATCCCAGACCGATTAATCCATTTCATGATGTCAAGGTAAATGATTGTTAGTATAGGATTTAAAATATATTGAGTGATATGAAAAAATCTCATAATATCTTTCTTGATTAAATAATGGATTATAACACACCAATTTAAAAAAATGAAATCATTGTTATCCAATGATCCCAGGATATGAAGTCACTTCTAAAAAGTTGTTATAGAATTACATCACACTATATGATATTATCATATACAATCTTTACATGGTCTAAAAAATAATATATTATAAAAAATGATCACATTTCATCAATCACTGATACACAGAAGGATTCATTTCCCAATTAGAAAATAAGATAATCATGCACCACTATTTCTATAATGTTTTTAACATAATCACCTCAGCTACATTCATATTACAACTAAGAGAATATATTTTGGTATTTTTTTATAGGTTTTATAAGATGTATAAAATTCAATCATTTATTGATACTCTAAATAGTTCCTATACCTCAATTTTGGGTTCATTTATGTTAATATAAAACAGAGACTTTAATGATAAATGTAGAAAATATACCTCTCATTGAAGAGTTAAATTAACAAATACATCAAGGATTGTAATAAATCTCTTAGATCCATGTAATGATAATGATATTACCACTCATAGGGTTATAGGTGAACTATCCCATTAACTACTATCTACTCACTAAAAAATATCATTTCTCTGAAACCAATTCATGGTGCATCAAAATATTAATCATATTTGATCATATTCTCAGAAATTATCAATATAATAATTGACCTAAATATAAAATTTATCTTACTAAATTTATATTCAATCTAATTCTACCACTGAAAAAACACTATATTCTCTATCAATGCATTCAGGGTGTTAATCAATGGAGAAGTCCTAGATTAAAATTAATAATACATTGTTATTCCTGGAAGTACCTTGATCTGATATATCTTCCAAGGATGTCTCAAATATATTACTTCCTACAATCATTATAATACCATATATATACCTTCCATGAAAACCAAATTAAAAAATAAATACCCTTAAAAATAAAAAAATTACACAATATCAGCTTTCTAGAAAATTGAGGTTCTCTAAGTGTACTCAGAACAATCTCTAGAGGTCTAGAATGCTACTCTAGGGTTTGTTATTATATGATGGTGTTTTCAATTAAAAACCAAATGAATGAGTCAGGATATTGGTGTAAGATATTTTTCCTACGATCTATGAATATAGTAGTGGAAATAAGTAGTGAAAATGATATAACCAAATACTTGTATATCTCATACCAACTCGAAAACATCATTTTAGGATATCATTATTTATAAACTACAATTGCTGATTGTTTGATATAATATCAATCTTGTAGAATCATTGGGATCCCCATAATTTATCAATTATACCATCAATCAGAGGAAATGAATTATTAATCTTCATAAAAATGTTTTTTATCCTCGATTAATCTAAAATTTTTTTAAGACAATTAACTAGCATTTTAGAGAAGAAAATAACATTTATCCATAGTTAGGTGCTCATCATAAAAAATCTCTTTTACTCTGTCATGTGAAAATTAAATTTTTGTTCCTTAATATTACCAGATTCCATCGATATGGGTGTATGAAATTGAACTATGAATCTAGAATGAGTTATATCTTAATCTCAACTCATCGATCATGGGGAATGTCCTATAAAATCATTTGAAAATACCTCCTTATAAAGATACAAGGTCGAAGGAAAATATACTAGGTGTTTCACTAATCCAACTAAGACATGAAATTTTTTTGTTTTGTGTTTTTTTCATACCAATTTGACTCAACTACATATAAAATCACCCTACTCCCAATTACTATTCATTGAACATCATGTTCATCCCTCCATTTGGATAATAAAAAAATTATTATGTCTAAAAGAAATTGATGTGGGATCATGATTTAGTTTTCCAATAAATTATATGAATCAGGATAATGATGGTCATCTAAAAAATGAGAAAGTTCCGTTGATGACTATAGTAGAAAATGACAATATAACACTCTAGTAGTCACTGAATATGGACTATGTTTGTGAAAAAATGTCTATCAATCGAAAGGAATAGAGAAACTAACATTATTATTAATCTAGGTTTATAAATAACTTTCGAGTATATAATAGAATTGGAATCCAAATAAGTAATAAATCTTCCAAATTGAGCAACAAAAACCTTAGAGTCTCAATTAGTTCAAGGATACCCACAATGATTCAACACATTATGCATTATCAATAGATCCTCTAGGGACTGTTATGGATAGGGAATTCCATTATTAAATGTCATGTCATACTCCAATATATTTTTGAAATCATACACTTGAGACATAATGTAAGAGGAATGATTTTGTATTAAGGGGCCTCCTACCAAAATTGAGGTGCTTGTGAAGGGGCATGGTCAGCTAGAGACTCCTACATATATTGTGGTATATTTGGAGAATTCAATATTATAGATGAATTTTATACTCTCTTTTTATGATTCCACATAAGAATAAATTGATGTATTATCTTTTAAAATGTGATGTAAATATTTAGAATAATTGAAGCTAATAATAAAAGTCCTAATTAGTCTATGGGATCACACAAATGATCTCCTTTGAGGATACATGAAAGATAAGGTATTTCTCAACAATAACTAATTATGGTCTTCCATATCATATTGTTAGACACGTTTTTTTACAAACATAATAGAATACAAATGTTCAACTAATTTATTCTATTATACATATATCACAAAATCATAGGAAAATAGATATATCCCCAAAAATATATATTATTTTATATTAAATTGATTGAGCACCTCAGGTATCTAAATTAATGAACTATTAGGGAATACACAATATATATATATATATGAACAAGATCTTATGTACATATTCATTAATCATGAATACACCAAAATACTCAAAAAATATTAATACCAAGCATTTCATTGATAACATTGATGTTCATTTCAAATGAGCCATCTATGATCATGTTAACTCTACTACCCGGTCAAACATAGCCTATATCTTTTCTACAATGTCTTGTGTTTGTGAAAAATAAATTAATAAATTGTGTTATGATTAAATTATATAACTCCCTAAACAATTCCATTGAATAAATTCCATATAATCACAAGAACTCATGGGTTCATCACCATACACAAGAGGATTCCAACTAGAAGTGCAAGTATGATGCCCATCGATGGGGAAACAATACCCTCAGTATTAATCCTTATAAAAATAATATAATAAAAACATAACATATCAGAGTATGAAATATAGAATAACATTATGTCAAGTGGAATACAAATCAAACAAAATAAATATTCACCCTACATGGTATGAAAAACCAAGGTATATATGGAGGAATGAAAAATAAATTCCCAAATAATAGTCTTATGTGTTTCATAGAATGGAATATAAATACTAGACTCTTTCTTTTCCACCCTTTCTCCTAGGGACCATTCCCTTTACCTAGTCCTTATTTATGGAATCATTATTCACAAAATGTTTTTAATGCCGGTTGTGAGTAATAAACACATTGTAAAACCACAAGCACTTCCTTAATGTAAGTTGAAACAATATATAATATTTTGTGTTATGAGGAAAATTAAATACCCAAATTAATATACAACCATACAAGTGGTGAGTAATATTTTCCTAACCAATACTCTATGAACCTCTCCCCATATTCTTAGGTATGATTCCATTAACGATTGTAATGCCACTCAACAACAACCAACTAAATAGAAGAGCCACACACCCACCTTGATAGTGGTCATTATTTGGAACACCACAAGCCCAGACAGTGGCCATAATATAGAGCACTACTCACCCTATATTGATGGTTCTCATAATATGGGACACTAGAGTCCCCGCCATGATGGTGGTCATTATCCTTGAAATATGGTGTGTCCCACCTAACAAGTTTGAAATAATTGGAAAATAAATCACCCTCATATGGAATTCTTGAACATTCACCAACTTTGGAGAGATTTACATCCCATTCAAGGTCAACTAGTGTTTAAACAATATTATCCTTAATCTAACCCATAAAATCATACCATATATAACTCATATTCATTGTCATGTAATCTGTCTCCCCCTTATAGGGTTTGTATTACCAATACCGTGAAACCAAATGATCCTAATACCCGGAACAAGGTCACATCGGCTATAAAATACCACAATAAATACATATCAATACAAGGAACAGTAAGGCATATCAAGAAAAACCATAATAATCCATGAGTGAAAAATATTTTCATAAGACATTAGGGAATCAAGGTCACACACACACCCACATGTGAATACGTAATGATCATGGGTAATCATGAATAACCATTATATCCTGAAATGCCAAATACAGGGCCCTATATCTTATAGAAATTCCAACCTCATGGTTTTTTTAAAAATAATGCAAATGTTTTTCAGGGAATCATAAACTGAGTCAATCCATGTATTCAGCAGCCTAAGCCACTTGGAAATTATTCATAGAACAAATTCAATTTATTTTATTTCCAAAACAAATAAAAACAAAACAGCTGATAATAATATTTCTCTCTTATATAATATAAGATAAATATTTTAATTTTTTATTCTTATTCATGACAATTAAAAATTATTATAGTTATGAATTCATTTTCAATTTCCTAGAGAGAATATGTATTCCAATTAAAAAAATTAAAAAGGATGTGGTGAATCTCATATTGATTTATCCCATAGAGATACATCACACAATAATATAAAATATATGGGATTATACCATGTTAGGTAACCAAATGAATGAATTATTTCTTAACCATATTAACGATCTGGGATGAATGGTTTCTGAACAAATCAGACTCAATTTTATTTAAAATATAAAGGTAGAAAAATTTGTGTTTATTTTAAGAGATTTCAATCTATATTATGATTTAATTCTTTAAATAACCTAAATAAAACTCCACATATCATTAATTATTAAATTAATTCAAGTTACAATGTGGTTAAAATATTTAGTGATATGAGTCATGAAAAAAATAGGATTCGAAGAACTCATTTCTATGATTTTAAGATTTTAAATTCGTCAATATAATATTAGAGTATCATAATAGGGCGGCCGAAGAAAAAACTGGGTTGCTAAAACATTTTCCACAATAAGGGAACTATATAAGGGTGTCACAGTACTACCCTTACATATCTCATATGTTCTATAAATAGGTTTTAAATATTATGTAACACTTATAAATATATATTTACCATTTCAAAAATATTCCCAACCCTTACACACAATTTAAATTTTTGGAGTTAATATTAAACATCAATATGTTCCCCTTATGAACTCATTAAAAACAATAGTAATCACTTTTACAACCCACATATGGAGATCTCCACAATTACACAAATTTGAAAACAGGGTTTACCCTAATGAATATATTAGTTATTTAGTGTTACCCTTTTATAGTTTATGAATTCACATTCATAAGATTATTCAATTAAGGTAAAACTCTTCATACCTTTACACATCTTTTTTAAATAAGGAGTTACTATTCCTAAAAGAATAGGTCCAATGTAAGGGTAATGTTTTCAATGATAAATATAAAATTTTCTCTACAAGCCATAAAATATAAAAATAAGTAGGGGTTTTTATATATCATAGAATTTTATGATTTCATGAATATGGTTCTATTATATTTATATAATAAATTTAAATATTTATAAAATATTTTAAAGGCACGGATGATGTAATTTGGATCTATGGTAAGGGTTTCCCATCTCACATTTATTTTAGTGTGACATATGTCATATTGACCATTTGTTTCATTAATATGGAATATATATTACCCATATTATATTATATATCATGTATTTATTTTTATTCCTCATATTTAATGTTTTATTTAATTTTTTCCCTTTCATCTGTTTTATGATTCTAAAGTTTCCGAACTCGTAAGGAAATTATGCTAAAATATAAATTTTCGATTATATTTGTTTAAGCATAAATTGTATATGATTAAATTATATGATCAGGCTCTCACAAATATTATGTAATTTATTATCCTCTTATTATTTTTATTAATTAAATTTTTTTTAATTATACTTTTTATATGAAATAAAATGTCCAAAATAATATATATAATTAAAAGGGTTCGGTTTTTTTTTCATTTATGATTTGTTTTCTTCCATGTAATTTTTTATTAATATTCATCCATGAAATATTTTTTAACCCATAAATGGTTTATTGAAATTTTTTTTATATATTTTTATTTTTTATTATAAACATTTAAAGGAATTTTCTTGTCAATTTTCTAATGATGTTATTTTTACTAAAGGATTGAATGAAATCATTATTTCATCATTTAAGGCATGATATTTTTTTCCACCTTAATGTCTATGAATTACGTTGATGGTTCCATTATTTTCTTTTAAGGATTGTTTCAATAAAAAAATATAAAAATATTGTTGAAACATTTTTATTTCAAAAACATTAATTTAAAATAAAAAGCGTATTGTATATAGGAAATGTTCATTCTAACTATTAGTTGTATTTTCATCTATGTTGACATCATTTTATGAATATTATTATTTAATGGGATTATAATATCATGGTACCATCCACCATATTACTCAAGATGACATAATATCATGTTTATATAGTGATTAACTAGGGAAAATATTTATATTATCTATGCTAGTTTCTCAAAATTATTGTTTATATAAATTATATGTTGAATTGCAATAAATATCTTATGTACAATGAGTGGAAAACCCATAATAAGGGAATGGAAGGTCTTGATACATCCCCTCAGTGAATTGGAAGGCCTCATGATACAACCTTTTTTGGTATTTGGAACACACCATACATATTAATGTATAATGAATGTGCATGGGGCCGTAACAGTAAGATTATAATGTATTTTAATATGAAATCTATCATTATGAAAATTGTTTTTGTTATCCATATGATTATTTAAGGTTTTATTTAATCTAATTATATATCCCAGTATTATGATATTATTTATATAACATTTTTATTATTATTTACATTTTCTATATTAATCCTTATTTACTTATTACAGGATAGCCTTTATTGTATGATATCACTTAATAGGAATCTATGACCACCCTTATTAATATTTTCATATCCCTATATACTAGGATGGGTTCTATAAATGATTTATTGACCCAATAGAATATATAATATTGTTCAAATTAGAATTTTCAATTCATTTTCATGTTTTCAAATGGTATATGAGAATCATGTATGTATCTAGACTCATAATATAGATAAAATATTTAGTCCCTTAGGATAGGATATGTTATATGTTATGTATTTTTTATAAGATAACACCTCACACCATGTTACAAGATTCATGATTTAACATTTGATTTGGCTCATGTCATCCAAATAATCAACACTAATTTCATATATTTCTAAATATTTGTTGGTGATGACTTTGTTAAAATACTTTTAATGGACCTATTGATGGATTCATTGTGGTGTGAGTTATATTTTAATGTTAAATATATTAAATTTTAAAAACATGTTTTTTAAATGAATTTTGAATTAAATGTTTTATTAAAGAAAATGGGACTATTTCAATAATCCGTATTAAAATCGTATTTCAACCCAATTATGGTTTTTTTTAAAATTTGAATGGGATTTTGTCAATGGGAATATTATAAGAATATATGGTAAGGATGTTTTTTTAAATGATTGTAAAAAAATATTTTGAATTTGTATTAAGTTCTAATGGAAGGTTTTATATGATATTATCTTTCCATAAAACCTTGAGGAGAAATTGACAATTTTTTAGAAGAAATATTTCATGGATGGATTTTTTTATTTTGATTTCCTTGTGAGATCAATTATTTTACGATGAACCATGAATGTGTTCTTGAAAAATGATGTAAAAATTAGTTTATCAATGTACTAATTTAGTTAGAATTGATATGATCCACCCGTTATAGGGTAGTGATATGTAAAATAAATTAGTTTTAAGGGAATTTTTTAGAGATCGATGAAGTGATAATGGGTTATTCTTTGATGTAAAGTGGTCCTATAGATCATTTATCAACTAATTAAGGGAATAAGTAACCATGGGATATAGAATATAGTATTTTATGATAAATCCTTCATTTATGGAAGTATTCATCACATTTATATGGTATATGTGTGTAAACATTGCTGATTGGTATAGGAGAAGATAATGTTATCTCATACGCTTCTTTTATGATTGTGATGTCTGGTATATGGCCCCAAACCTAAAAAAAATGGTGTGATTGGTGATTTAATGTCATTTACCATCGTAATTACCTTTTAAAAATGAAATTTGTCTTATTCCATAGCACATAAACAAAGGATAATGGTGTGGATCATAGAATAGGTTGGATAATAAAATGGCATCCAGAAATCTTATATTAATAATCGTTAATACAAGATTGGGAACATGACCTCCACAGTGACAGTGATGTTTTTATTATTCCATTGGTCCACACTAAGGGGATGGATTGGATTGTGTGATATGGAATATATTTATATTCTCCTTGGTCACATAATATTTAGTTAATAAATATGGAAACTCATGGGAAAAAACTTGTGGTTATGTGGTTAAGCTCCAGCCATAGGTTAGCTATCAAGATTCCCCCATCGTATTGATTATTTTATATTTACTAGTGGGTACGATATATTTTCCTAGTAAAATGCATAAAGTAGTTAGTTCATCTCAAATGAGATTATGACAATTGTTATTCCATCCTTGGATTATTGGATTAGCATGAGGTTTTCCCCAATGTCATGGAATAACTAGTATGATGTATTTCCAAAATGAGTATTCAAACATGACCTATATTGGATATTAAGATGTATTTTCTCAATGGGATTCCATTTTTTAGTAATATCATAATAATATTGATGGATTTGGATAAATCATGTTTATCTAGTTTTGTGGTGTTCTTATTATCACACAAAACCTTAATGTTTATGATTTTGTGTGCATTGGGTGTGATGTGTTTACGTGGGGGTCTTTCCTAATAACTTACTTGTATAAAATAAATTTACTTCAGAAACATCCATTTAATCATTTTGTTTATTATTATGTAGATACATTTGGGGTTTCTACTAGGATTTTGAATTCACCCCCTTCCCACGTACATAATAAGGGTTATAATGTATTTATGTGGACTTTCATGTTTTATCTCTGGTAAAATTGTAATGGGAAACTCTAAAAATGGTTCATGTATACCCGTTTGTTGAGCTATAGTATTCTATACTGAGACCATATGAGATTTTCTATATTCATGTATACAAAATTATTTAGTTAACATTCCCCAAATATAGTTCATATTGTTACATTTTTATCTTATAAGATAATTACAATTATATATGTGTATTATTGACTGCTACTTTGTTATGATTTCATGTAAATTATTGAATTTATTAAAACAATCAATTCTAGTATATGGGGGACCTCTAGGATATATGATTCATACTGATAGTTTTTTATGATGTCTATTATAACAATGGGTTATAATGAAATTTCATCAGACTTATGATGACCCTATGTTTTTAAATTTTGATGGAAAAGTATTGACACAACTCATTTAGGTCCTCAAAATTAGTTTAAATACTATTGTCTATTATATGAAATTTTTAATTCCTTGTATCACCCCCAATAAGGTTTATTTCAACAGATCATATCTGAGGATTCATAATTCCGAATTTTGGGTTTTCAATGATTTTAAAAGATAAATCAAAATAATGTTGTCAACACAACCTTGAAATCTCCTAGAGTACATCTTCCACATTCAATTTATAATTAATTAAAAACTAGACATTCCAAAAAAGAAATAATCCACATAATATATTATTATTACTACTGTGGCCATATTTTTTCATTGGTGAGAAATCCAACATTGCATTCCACTATGTATATCAATGCATGATCTATGAATCTTCGATTGAAATTCATGTTATTATTAGTGTACATGTTGAGGAACATTTTGCATTACATCATTCACCAATTGTCGCAATAATATTTTATCGTGTTCTCTATTGTTCATGATAGGTTAGATGGATGATTTTTCTCTCTTTGCCTAAGATAATTCAGATGATATTTTGAAATTCAGGAAAAAATTATTTATTCTCCAAAGTGATACAATTTGTAATTTGTACGTATATTAAATGGTTGATAATTTCTCACTATCCCATATCAATATATTTTATACCTATGTAAAATAATAATAATAATATGTTTATTATATCCTAATAATAGAATATATCTAAATATAAATTCTTAA
Source organism: Viscum album (assembly GCA_963277665.1). Lineage (NCBI taxonomy): Eukaryota > Viridiplantae > Streptophyta > Magnoliopsida > Santalales > Viscaceae > Viscum > Viscum album. The sequence continues at coordinate 279,167,463 of OY728126.1, forward strand.
TTAATTATATTATAAAAAATTTAAATGATATTAAATAAGAAATTGATTTTTCTATCTTTCCATTAACTCGGCTAATTAACACTCTATGTAATTTATTGAACCTTTAATAATAAAATATTTATTCAAATATTTATAATTCCTTCATTAAATAAATAAATAAATTATTTAAATAAACTCATCAGTAAATATTTATTTTGTTATTCATTTAAAAAATTAATTATTTACATCAATCTATTTTCTAAATTGGTGAATTGTTATTTATTTATTTAATAGAAATTAAATATTTAAATATTTTTGTTTTTTCTAGCATGTATTTTTATTTTTTTCTATTAAATTAAATATTTTTTGTTAAAATTAATTATAGTAAAAAAATTTAGTTTTAATTATATCTGACATATTTAATATTATCATATGTTACTGTTTTATTTTTTTTAATATTTCTAACCCACTGAATATTTTATGAATTTTTTTTACAATATTAGTATAATATTATTATATCATGAGTTATAGGGATTGGTTTTTTTTAATTCATATTTTATATGAATTTTATAAAATTTATATAACTTCTATTATTCTACATCGATGTAAAAATCAGTCTATATAATGTTCAATTTATTTTCAAATACGCACAATGACTTAGGCTTTAACAATATTTTTTCAGTTTATAATGTTTTAATGATTTCTTTGTCTATTGTATTAAAACAATAGTTTTATAGATAATATTTACACAAAACAAATTGTCATCAATATACAATATATTTACTAATGTTTCATTAAAAAAATTGATGACTGAAATTTTTTGTTGAATTTGTTAAATGTTTTCCACATTTTGTAAAAAAATCTAGAATGATAATAGTTCAAAAATAAAGAATTTTTTTTTATTTTAATGATAAATGTTTTCATATGCGTCAAAATATCACATATTTTATTAAAATATAAATATAGGATGTTTTTCTAAATATCATTTTGCTAAAATAAATGATGGAAAACCAATTTAAATTTCTTAAATTATCATTTAAGTTCACTACATTTATAAGAACATTTATGATGCTTTTAGTATATAGTTTCATTGTTTTTTTATGATATATTGATCTACCTAAGTCAGATTGAATCTATTTTTGAACAATTTGAAATGTCATGAAATTACATAAATTTAAGACAACTAAATGAATATCATAATTTGATGAATATAAGGTTTAAAAAATCACTAATGTTTAAAATGACAATGTTTCTATATAAAATGAAGAACTATTTATCATCTCTTTCTTCCCGCATAGCAATAGAGGCTCTTTATCATGTGTTTTTATTAAATTTTCATTTAATAATTATATATAAATATATTATTTCCATATATAGATTTATATATAAATTACTCTATTTTGTTTGTATATAATCTTAAAACCCTCCATCACATGAACTACTTCCACATTTGTGAAATCACCAGGAGGCAATCTCCTTCATAATCACGGAAAAAAATTTCATGATTGATGAATCCTAAAATATCATATTTGGTGTAACTCCTTGGTAGTTTTACTAAATTAAGTGGATAATAGTTAATCCATATATGGATGTTATTAGTGCCCTTATCTAAATGGTAGTATCTGATTTCTTATACTTTTGAATGTTTAATCAAACGACATCCCAAACTTCATCACAGTATGATGCAGCATCTATAAAATGTTAGATCATTCTTCAATATATTGCAACGGTATCTCACCACAAAAAATATGTTATTTCAATCTCTCTTGGAATAGTATTACACATGAATGGTAGTATTCTCACTATATCTCAATGGTGGTAGAACATATACCACTAAATGATACATGGTGAATCTTTATGAAATGTGGTAGTAGTCATTCTCTACATCGAATTAGAATCATTATGTGACCATTCACCTTCAACGATGGTAGATCAACGCCACTACAAGTATAGTAATTAATTTATACCATAGTGGTAGTTATTATTATTTATGGTGGATGCATGCTAGGATTTTTTTACATCGTTGGTACCATGAAACATTATTAGTTTTATCACCATTGGGAATATAATGACTTGGACTAAAAAATTACAAAAACTAGATAATTAAAGTAGATTTGACTTCATTACATTCCAACAGATCTTTTTAGTTTATATTTTTAAAAATTTAGGACATAATTAATATATATCAAACCATAAAAAAATGTGGGTACCAGTAAACAATATCCATTTCATCTAAAACATAATGTTTTTGACACAAAACAACAACATGATTTAATTGATAAATATTAATATGTTTTTAAATGAATTCATTATTTCTGTTTGGCATCCTTATTACATAAGGAAAAAAAATAAAATAAATTTGATGGGAATAAAAATATTTGTAAGGAATGTTAAAAAATGAAAATAAACCAATATCCAATAAGTACATATAATTAAATTAAACCATTTTTACAAAGACATACCTCTCACCCATATATACATTATTTATGAAAAATTAAATTTATATAAAACATTATAAAAATTATATAAAACCATAATGGTATATTGGGACATTACATACTTATATTTTAATCCCTCTATCCTACAGTATGATTTCTAGACTTTACGATTACATTACAATGTATCCCCCATGGTTATATTTTGGTGTAACCATCGCAGTTTCACTTTTAGTAACCATACGGTTGACCTCCAACATAAATAAACCAAATTAATTTTAGGGAGATATGGGTCCCACCATTAATCATAAAAAATTTCAAATAACAAGTACATAATCATAAATCACGTATAATTTTATAATAATATTTCATTTCAATTTTGTAAAATCGAATTATAAAAGATGATATTTAAATAAAATACCCTGAAAAATATAATATAAATGATATGAGAATTAAAATAATGAATGTAATATTCATATAAACTATAAATAACCCCAATAAAATTTAATATAAAAAAAATTCAATCATAATATTTCAGGAAAAATAAGGATAACCCAAAGAATAGAAATTGGATTAAGAATTCCATTACTTCAGGTTCATATTATGTAAAATGTATTGAGTGCTCTTGTATAATGTTAAATAGAGTGTAATTAATATTTTATACAAATTTAATAATCCTTATAACACCTAATATGATCATTTTATAACATCATTTTAACCATTCATTAATAATATTTGGTTATTTACTTTGTTTTGGGTGTGTTCATTACATGGTTTCCATGGTTGTAATGTATTGAATTTTCTTCTCAAAATGAATAGAATCTCCAATATTGGGATGATTTCTCATTAATATGTCTTTAAAATATTAAATCTAACTATAAATCATTTTATATCGTATATGATGATGAATCATAAGATAAGACATTAATGATGTTGAGCTCATTTTGGTAGTTCATTGGTAATCACTATATTGATTCATCATATACCTTTAATATTGAGAACACCAGATAATTATAAATGATTATACAGGTCATATAATACACTATATTATATTTTAAAAAATGAAAATGGTTTTACATGAATATTTGATATTTGTAAAGTAAATTGAAGACACATCATTCATGATGTCAGTAAATCAACACATCGTTGATGATGTTTTTTTAATAAGAGGGGGAGGAGAAGAATTAAGTTGATGAATTTTTTCCATAGACATGATAAAATTCATAATATATAATAGTTGGGATTTTTAATTTCTCTTGGATAAGGGTAGGTTTAGAGATTACATAAAAATAAAAATAATTGAAATGACAATGAAACCAAATAAAGGAGCATTTTTACCTATTGAGCTCTTCTATTTGAGAATCTTCTTAAAGACTCTTGTATTGGACTTTTGATGATACTAGAAGTTCAAGTATGTTTGTAATATCTTAGGGTTGATATTTTGTAGAATTTATACAATTCATAGTTTTTGAGAGGTGTGAGAGGGAGAGGGGTGATGGTGGTATTTATAGTGTATGAGTGGAAGGGTTTTCCATTATTTTAATAAATAGTTCCATATTTTCCCTAAAACTATGAATAATCATGATTGATGTGACACAAAATAGTAAATTGAGAATATATGTTCTAAAAATAGAGCATAAATCATCATTCATTCTAGGAATACTATATTTAACATATAATGTATACATTCATTAAATTACACTATTTCACTATTCATAATAAACCAATGCATTTCAGAAAAATCCAAAAAAAATTCACTCCAAACGTATTTCAATGTGTAGAATTGAAAAACACCATTTTATGATAATAATATTCAAAATATAATAAATTAAATTTTTAACTAAAATCATATTTAATTTTAAAAAAACAATTCCAAAACTATAACTAATTTAATAACACCTTGAAAAATTAATCAAGGTCTCATAAAATTACTTTATTACTATAAAATAATTAAACAATAATTTATGATTTAATTTTATGATAATAAATTTTAATATTAGTTTATTAAATTAATCATCAAATTATAAATATATATTTTTGACATACAAAAATAATAACACTTACATAATGATCATATTGTCACATATAAGATTCCTTTTTATTATGTATTCATTGGTGAGGTTACACATCATTTAGCTAATTTACTATTCACTAGGGGAATATTAAAACTCATAAGGGTAACCTTAAAATTCATATGTGTATGTTAATATTCACAAAAAATATTTTTGCCTTATCAGACTCCAAACAACCTACTGATCATAACCCAGTATGGCAATTTTTTGATATTCAATTAATAGAACTCACACAATTATGATTCACCGCTAGTTTATAATTATCAGCTTAAAAAAGTGTTTTTTTAATAGAATCACTATTTCGTTCATTTAAATTTATTTTTAAATCCTTGGGGTGTTACTTTATACCGACCTTCTATAAATTGTGTACTTGTAATTTTATTCACTTATTATACAACTAAGGGTACCTTTTCCACATATCCTTTTCATATTCGCATGTTTCTTCTTCAACCATGTGATTTCTTAAAAAAAATCATGTGTATTAGCTATTCCATAATACTTTTTCTCTTTGATCATGAATTTAAACAGGTTTCTCCTCAGTGGAAGGGTTCTCTTCCAGCTGAAGTACCTACGAGCTCAAAACATGAGATGAATCTGGCATATACATTTTCAACAATACAGCATGAAAAACATTGTACACTAGAGATAAAATCAGAGGCAAAGCTACTCAGAATGAAACTAGTCCAAATTTCTAAAGGATTTCATAATGTCCAATGTACTATAGAATTAGATTTACATTCTTACCAAAATACACCCCAATTATCCTTGATGTGATTTTAAGAAAAACAAGATCTCCTACCATGAATAATAAGTATTTACTCCGATTATATATATATAACTTTTTTGCCTTCTCTCAACTGTCCTCATATGATTTTGGATATCCTTAACTTTCTCAGACACTTCCTCTAATAATTATGGTCCAATAATCATTCTTTCCTTGACTTCAACCCATAAATCATGATTTTGACACGGATTCCCATATAATTCCAAAAATGGTTCCACTATTATACTTGAATGAAGATTTTTATTATAAGAAAACTAATATAATGAAATATTATTATCTTGAATCCCTAAGTAGTCAATTGATCATGTTTAAAGCATAACATCCAATGTCAGAATTTATTTCCCAATCTATCCATCTGATTGAGGATAAAAATAAGTGTGGAAATTTAATTCTATTCCCAATGACTTATGACATCCTTTCTAAAAGTTTTATGTGAGCCTAAGATCATAGTAAGATATAATAGAAACTTGGACTCCCTATAACTAGAATATCTCCACTACAAAATAAACAGTGTTTAGCGGCGGTTTTGTGGCGGCGGTTCACAAAACCGCCGCTAAACGTTTTCCGAAATACGTTTCGCGGCGGTTTTTAATAAACCGCCGCTAAACCTTTGTTTTTTTTTAAAACCTGACCCTTCCCTACCCCGACCCCCATTTCCCTGCAACCCTCTCCCGCAGCCCCCCGCGACCCTTTCCTGTAACCCTCGCCTGCAGCCCCCCGGGACCCCCCCGGTGATCCCGCGACCTCCTCCGGCGACCCCGCGACCTCCTCCGGCGACCACGCGACCTCCTCCGGCGGTGCCTGCGAGCGGCAACCCGCGACCCCCTTCTCCCGACGACCTTTCTCACTTCGACCTCAGCCCCAAAGTGAGTTTTATGGATGTTCATATGTTGTTTAACCATATTATGGGTGTTATTATCATGTAATTCTCATTTTTAGATGTTTATGCATTCTCACATCATGGTAAACTGCATTGTCTTTCATGTGAACCTTCTTCTTTTTCACTATTGGATAACTCGGGAGGTCATTGACCAGATTAATAGACATACAAAATAATAAAAATATAAATAATATCTTTTTATGAACCATTATAAATAGGGATTCATAGTACCGATAATATTATTTATAGTATTAGGTGATGTTCTCTTCTATTGATGAAACCTCAATGTAGTACATTATGGTACACATAGTACAAGTCCAGTTAATGAATAGGTAAAATGAACCATATGAGTTTGGTGGTAATTGTTTAAGACCTGAGCGATTATTTTTTTATCACAAGACATCTCCAAGTAAGAGTAACCTAGGTGTTAATGAAAATATCACATTTATCAAAGAATAGGATGATGTTATAAGAGGATCAGGTATGTTTAAAAGCTGATATGTTTTTTTGGTTTTCATTCCTGATGCTAATGGAGTGCGTGAGAATTTATTTGTGGAGCATCACGCATACATAAAACATGAATGTGATTTAGAGTGATTATATGAGGGTAGGTGATGTCCCTTTTCCAATTGGATATCGGTAAACTCATGTTTTCCATGTCCACGAAAAAGGATAAGTGGTCGATGGAGAGTGTTCTGGTGGATGGGTTCCCTTTGATAGTAAGAAATATCTTGGAAACTACTATGGTGGGGAGAGTCATTTTGAAATGGTTTTAGTGTATCCTCTTAGAAAATGGAGGAAATAGTGAATGAAATTTTTTGAAATGGTCAGTGATGTTTTTGAATGACTTATATCTGGTTAGTTTGTAAAAAGTATCAGTGTTTTCTAGACAAAACATCATTGAAATGACATACTGATTAATAAACTGCTAGATGAATTGACTGCTGAATTGGAACTCATTTGGTTATTCTTAATTAATTATATAATTCCCTAGTACTGATGCATCGTGTTCAGAAAGAGACTATGTGTCAACTGGTGAAATTGAGCTTCTTTAAAAGTGTCAAAAATAGCTAGTTTGTTTGGTCTTAACATGCATGGTTGGGTGAAGTTGGTTATAATCAATATAGAGAACTTCATCTTGTGCTTGGATGGGTTGTTTTAATGGCGAGAATCGATGTGTACTGGATTTAAAATATTTCCATGTTTGTATTGTGACATGAAAACATAAGTGAAATTTTTAGCTCGGGACATCACTAGAAGTTGGGTATGAGTTCCAGTGGATAACTTTGATGTAAAAATATTATAACGGAGGAGGCAGAATCACATTTCTAGATGAAATGTGTTTTCTATTTATGATGAGTGTTTTTTTTAAATTATCATCTAGCTATGGATCAACATATTTCTTATCTCTTCATTAATTTCTATCATTGAGGAACTTTTTCATGGAACACTATTAAGTTGAGGTGAGTAGAGTGTGAATACACCATGTTTTTTTTATAAAAAGTAGTATTAACAAATCTAAATGAGGTTGATTTGAAATAGACCATTACATATTTTATATAACCATGCCAAAGGCATATTTGTAATTCTAAAAGGGTTTGTTCATTAGAATGTTCTAATAGTATAGATACTGTGAATCAGAATTGGAATTTAAATACAAGTTCTTATGTTAAGAAGAAACAAAGGTTGAATTATTAATGATATTATTAAATGATCAAATCTTCCGTTTTAAATAATTGGTAATGCATAGTCTCTATGTTTCAGTTAGGAATACAAGATTTTTATTGATTTTTAATTTCTCATGTATCGTATGCCTAGGGTATTCTTTGTGGAGGGTTGTGCATCTGTATGTACAACATGCCAATTTGAATAAATATTTATCACGTAAGTATGTAGGATTTTTTTTCCATCTATTCCTCAAGGATTCTCAGGGACCATAATTTTTAAGGCGGAGAGATTGTATCATCCTGTGTTTTTTTCTAGTTCAAAATTTTCAAGAGTTTTTTATCATTTAATTTGGCAGGAAATACGTATCCTAAATTTATATTCATAATGTAAATAAAAACCATTGAACACAGAAAAATTCATTTTTGATGTTTATGTCTATTATAGTATAATATAATGAATCTAATTCCCTAATTTCATTTTCCATTGTATATTAAATTAGAATCATTGATGGTTTTAGGCCTCAAATTTTTACCACAACTTAAGTGTGCATTCCTTGAATTATTTTATGTAACCAATTATTTTCTAAAAAAAATCATGCGGAGGTGTGCTATCTTATAAAATGAAAACATGCTGATTAATGAAATTTTAATGGGAATATCACTCCAATATGTTATTCCATAATGACCAAACAATCAATTAAGTGGGGTTTTAATACCTTTTATTGAAGGAACTAAATAATTTTTTGTGTCATGAATGATAGCATGGCCTAAATTATACAATGTTCATATAGTGTGTTTACTATTTATGAATGTTCACCTGGACCCTAATACTTTATTATGTACATGGAAATATAGGAAAGTGGAATGATATTGGAATGGAAATTAAATTTCCATTCACTATTATTAATATTATTCAAATTATTATAATTGAAATACTTACGTACATTGACCTTATTATTTTATAATTGAAAAGTAACACAGAAATGGGCATCTAACATATGAATGACTTGTGATGTGGAATGCTTTTAAACATGACAATTCTTATATTTGTTGGAATTAAATTATCAAATTAGTTATGTATTCCTTGAGATATACTTTGGTTCAATATACTGAACTCCATGAATGGACTCATAGGTTACTTGTTTTATGAATACCCCAATAGTGATACTTTGATTCTTTTATAAAATGCCCTATACTGGAAAATGAGGCATATTACATATCTACCAAGGAGTGATCCTGATTCTCTGGATGAGTGACCTTCTTTAGGGATAGATTTTATACCATTCCATAAGAGACAATCAGACCCCTACATGATATACAAGGGAAGATCTCAAAAGTTTAGGCTTTACACCATTCCGAAAGTGATACAAAGGCTTCATCATATGGATCACCTTTGATGGACGCTTACAATGATTTGTATTTTTTGTTATCCTATAAAGATAACTAGGATCCTTTTTATGGATCACATTATATGGGCTCATGATTAAATGAATTATATTCTAAATTTTACTTAAATGTGGCCATTTAGATTTCCCTAGAACAATAAAACAAACATTACCCATTGTGAAAATGGTTTCAGTGAATGTAGTTAACTTGATTTAAAATGCATTATGATCAGTTTCGATCACACATAAAAGGGGTGTTGTTTGAGGCAACATAAATGTGTGATCGATGGTGTTATGATAAGTGTGTATCCCGATATTCATATTTCTCCTCAATGAGGTGTTGACGCTGTCTCCTATGGACCAGACTTGTTCAGTTGGTCTGAAATGGTAAATGTGGTCAATGAATCATCTTTATTATATTATGCATACTTTATGGTCAATGGTTCATCTTTATTATATTATGTTTCTGTAATCTTACACTATCATATATTTTGTGTAGGCACATTGTGATATACATGGATAAAAGCTGGATCACATTACTGAGGAACACATCTCAATATGTTAAGGGTTTGAATGGGTTTTTAGATTTTGAAATTTCTAATCGATCCGTTAAAGGGAGAATAAGATGTCCATGTCCTAAATGTAAATTTAGAACATGGTTGAAGAGAGATGAAGTTTATGAACATTTAATACTGAAGTAATTCCCTGAGCAATATTTGTGTTGGATTTGGCATGGAGAATCAAACAATACAGAAAGATTGAGGACTGATGTTAATCCACAAAATGAGGTCCCAAGTTCTTCGACAATGGAAAATGAAATGCAAAACCTCATAAATGATGCATTCGGCACTGCAAGACACCACTATGAGCATCAAAACATATCAGAACAACCAGAAGAGGGTGCTACAAATTGCAACGTGACAAGTGATGTTTCTGAGACTGTAACACAAGCAGATCAAGATTGTAACATATCATTGGATCCTCTTGATTCTGTGGAGCCAAATGTAAGGGAAAACTTCAGTGAGGAAAATGCATTTCATGATTTAGTGGACGATGGAAATCAAGAGTTGTATAGTGGGTGTTTGAAATATTCAAAGCTTTCATTTCTACTGAAGTTGTACCATATCAAATGTCTATGTGGAATTACAAATAAGGCAATGTCCATCTAATTGGAATTGATTCGTGATGCATTTATTGAAGCAATAATCCCAGAATCGTTTTATGATATGAAAAAAGTTGTTAACAAGCTTGGTCTAAATTATACAAAAATACATGCGTGTCCCAATGATTGTATGCTTTACTGGGGAGAGGATTCAAGTAGACAAAATTGTAAGAAATGTTCTTCTTCTAGATGGCAGTCAAAGGGTGTTGTTGGAAGTATGACAAAACATAATTTCACGGAGAAGAAGAAAAGGAACACACCTGCAAAAGTTTTGTGTTACTTTCCTTTGAAGCATCGATTGCAAAGATTATTCATGTCATCAAAAACCGCCGAACACATGAAGTGGCATGCTGTAGATAATAACAATGATGGGTTAATGAGACATCCCCGAGATTCCCAATCGTGGAAGACATTTGATTCATTACATTCAGATTTCTCAGCTGATCCTAGGAATGTTCGATTGGGATTGGCTGCCGATGGATTCAACCCATTTGGGACTTTGAGTACGAGTTATAGCATTTGGCCAGTTGTTTTGATCCCTTATAATCTGCCTCCGTGTATGTGTATGAAACAAACATCTTTTATCATTTCGATGATTATTCCTGGAAAACAAATGCCTGGAAATGATATTGATGTATACCTGCAGCCTTTGATTGAAGAATTGCAGGAGTTATGGAGCAACGGTGTTGAGACATTTGATGTTTCTTCGAAAACAATGTTTAAAATGCATGCTGCTTTAATGTGGACCATTAGTGACTTCCCTGGGCTTGGGAATTTATCTGGTTGGAACACTTATACAGGTTTGGCTTGTCCCATTTGTAACTTTGATTTCGAGCCTAAACGGCTACCTCACAGTAGAAAATGGTGCTTCTTGTGCCATCGAAGATTTCATGATGCATCTCATAGATTTCGGCTGAACAAATCAAAATTTAATGGTTGCATTGATCGTAGACCACCTCCAAAGTTGTTAACTGGTTCTGAAATATTGACACAGCTTGAAAATGTTAAAACAGAATTTGGGAAGGTTTATCATTTGAATTATAGCGGAAAACGAGTGCGAAGTGCATCGTCATGTGAAATCAGAACGCAACAATAGAAGAAAAAAGTATATTCTTCAAACTTCCGTATTGGGAATTTAATTCTTTGCGCCACAATCTTGATGTGATGCATATTGAGAAGAATGTATGTGATAATTTTATTTTCAAATTACTTAATGAGAATGGAAAGCCGAAGGATCATCTTAATGCTCGCAAAGACTTACAAGTAATGAACATAAAACGTGATCTCTAGCCAGATGAGAATGAAAAGTATGCTCCGGCCATTTTTTCATTGAAAAATAGGGATAAAGAAACGTTCCTTAAAATTTTAAAGAATGTGAAGGTATCTGATGGGTATTCGAGTAACATCTCGAGGTGTGTTGACTTGAAGAATCGTAAGTTATATGGATTGAAATGTCACGATTCACATGTTTTGTTACAATAGTTACTACCATTGGCATTGCGTACATTATTACCTAAAAAAGTTATTGCTGTTGTACTCCATTTCTGCACATTTTTCAGATAGTTATGTGAGAAATCTCTACATCCATTTCAGCTTGACAACCTACAGGAGAGGTTTGTATTGACCCTTTGTGCAATGGAGATGATCTTCCCTCCATCGTTTTTTACTGTCATGATGCATTTAACTGTGCATTTGGTTGACGAAGCTAAATTAGGAGGCCCCGTTCATTATCGATGGATGTATCCAATTGAGAGGTATTTTATTTATATGTTTCCAGTTAAGTAAACATTTTTTTGCATTTAAATAAAAGCATAATATTATTATTTTTTTTCACAGATATCTTGGGAATTTGAAAGCATACGTGAGAAATAAAGCTCAACCAGAAGGCTCTATTGATGAAGGCTATTTGGCCAAGGAGTGTCTCACCTTTTGTTCCAGATATTTGGATGATATTGAGACAAGATTTACTCGAGTTGGATGTGTTGAAGACACATCAACTCAATCTCAAATGCATCAGAAATCAAAAATAATTCCTGCTATTGGCCGATCAATTGGGAGGACCTCATACGCGACACTAACAGAATTGGAATTATTACAGGCACATAGATATGTGCTGCTGAATAGTGAAATTGCAGATCCATTTATTGAAGAGTTGAGGATACAAACAATGAGACGAATGAGAAGCCGAACACGAAATGAAAAAGATATAACGAAAGCTGTGAATAAAGAGCTGGTAGAATGGTTTGCACGACATGTAAGTTTATAAATATTGCAATAAATACGAATATTACTTTGACACATACAATTTGCAAATCTATTAATTTTTTTTTTCAGATCATGAATACTGATACTCGAGCTGACTTCTCAGATGATTTGAAGTTTCTTGCTAGAGGTCCTATAAAACAAGTTAGAAAGTTCAACGCTTATAATGTGAATGGTTTTTGATTTCGTACAGTCGATCGAGAAGTGGTTTTGAAAACACATAATAGTGGTATTTTTACATTTGCTAAAGTGGAATACTATGGAAAGATGCATGATATTATTGAATTAAACTACCACGTGCATTTTTCTGTTGTTTTATTCAAATGAAAATGGGTCGATTTTATCAGAGGTGTTAAAAGAGATTCCTTGCAATTTACTTCTGTAAACTTCTCTCGCTTGATGGATGTTGGTGATCGTGAACTGCATGATCCATATATCTTAGCATCGCAGGCAAAAATGGTATATTATGTGAATGATGTTGTGGATGAAGGGTGGAGTGTAGTTACTCACGTAATAGAAAGAGATTTGTATGATATGGGTGATGAAGTGGAAGATTTGACCTCTGCAATTGAATTTCATCAACAACAGGAAGCAGAATTATTTGTCCATCATGATATTGAAAATATTGGTCTAGCAAGGATCAATAAAGTCAATGAATCAATGGAGCATAAAACTGACATGATTGAAGGGGAAAATGATTGTATGTACAATTATTTATTCATTCAGCAACTACTTGTTTCATTTCTGTAGTCATTCATTATCATTGTTATATATATTTTGTTTGTTAATATTGGGCATCTATTATCATTTTTAATTTTTTTTCTGCATAAATTTTTTGAAATATATATTCTGAACTTAATTTTATTTGATTAAATGACATGAATGCCAAGGAAGAAGCGGTACAGTATTCCTTCTTCTTCTGCGACAGATGAAGATCCGTCTGTCCCCACGGCATCATCTCCCCCTGCACCATCTCTAACACCAACAGTGGATGCCTCATTAGAGGATGAGTCATCGCCTCCCCCTACAGGATCTCTAGCAGCGGGGCAGCGACACGCCCCCTCCAGTTCATCACGGACATTCTGGAGGGTTGCAGTCATAAGTACAAATTTTAATTAAATAAATTTATTGCATTTTGTTTATAGTAATTGTTTTCTCATTGAAGATGAAGACAATGAAACCGTGGAAAGAGAAATAAAAATTTCTGATGTTTGGAACATGCATGGCAAGAAGATAGTGGTGCCATTTGATTCTTATGGGGTCCCGACGGATGACGCCGTAGGTTTACTTGGTCAGATTATAGGTCATCTGGCAGCGGAGCCCGTTTCCCTTCCTATTTCGTATGATGATTAGAGGCATATGCCTCCAAACTGGAAAAATGAAGTTTATGATTCTCAGATAAAGGTAATTTTATTACTTTATGGTTTAATTGAATGTCATTTTACTAATATATTCAAAATGAATTTCTGTATACAGTTGTTCTTCCACTTTACCGTTGCTGATGTGATAGCACGGAAGTGGACATTGAAAAATATTGGAAAAAAATGGAAAGATTTCAAATGGAGGTTGTGGTGTGATGTCAACGATTCTTTGTTGACCATGTAGCAGATGTATGAGAAGATACCCAGTGGGGTACCAAAAGAACAGTGGAAGGTTTTTGTCGATAGACATCGTGATGAGAAGCGGATGGTATTGAAATATATATTTTTATATTATCCTCATTTTACATTTATACATGTACATGAAGAGGAGATAGACATTGAATACAATACTGTTAAATTGAATTTTATTTATTTCAGGATCTCTCAAGAAAGAATGCTTCAAACCGGGCGAAGCAGGTAATGCCGCACACTGCGGGTTCAAAAAGCTTTTCAAGAAGCCGAATGTCATTGGTAATCTTTTAATTAGTTTAAATATTTATAAGATAATATTATCTATTTATCAAATTTTTTGATGATTTATCTTTGTTTAATGCAGTCACAGAGTTTAGGGCATGAAGCATCCCGAACAGAACTATGGCTGGATGTTCATAAAAAAACAGATGGAAGTTTTCTTAATGAACCCTCCAGAGAAGTTGGGGTATGAAGTCAATTATTTATTATAATAACTTAATATCAGTTTTTACTGTGTTAATATATATTGATATTTGATTTATAGGTAAAAATTAAAGAAATATGGGATGCCAATCCTGGGCAATCCTACTCAGTCTCCCAGGATGACCCGGTTGGTCAAGTCCTTGGGAAGGAGCATCCTGGTAGAGTGCGCGGGATGGGTTTGGGACCCGTACCATCTGAGGTCTTTCGCATGCCATCAGGGATTTCTACCTCATCTACTCTTGGTTATAGTCATTTCATACCTGAAGATGCTCAGAGGGAGATGTCTGCTCTACGAAAAATAGTTAACCAGCGGGGGAATCAGATATCTGATTTGCAGAAAGAGTTGCTTGAAATACATCAGCATATGAGCAGATATGCCCCCGGTGGTAGTGCATCGGGTAGTGGTGAGCAGGTAAATCACAAAAAAATCAAAATCATTTAGTTTGCAAACTTTTATTGGTTTTAATTTTTATTATAAATATGCAACAATATTTAATTTTCAATATAATGTTCTTACAGGTGGCAGCAGGTGGTGGAGATGAAGGTGGAGAGGGTGACGATGCAGCATCAGATGATGAGTAGTAGTATTTTTGATGTGTTGAACAAGTATGATAACAGTTGGTTTGTATATGTAACATTTATGACACATAGTTTCCAACAAACATTTCCATGTCCTAACATTTTCTTGATTTCTCATGTTTCCTTATGTATACAATCATTAAATTCTTTTGGTGGAGGGTCAAATATTGTGATGGTCACAATGTATCCCCAATATTAGGGAGGATATGTGATCATATATTGAATAATGATTTCATAACATTATATAGAAATCAAGGAGTCCAGTTAAATACATTATTAAGAATGATTTTACATGGATGAGGTTTTAGGACTCCCCATGATACCATAATTAATTGTTTAGAATGTAATTCCTATTTCATATCATCATTATTGGGAGGAATATGGAATCCATCCATTAGCTAAACTCTCTTTAAAATTACTTTCAATCCCCTAATCGATGGAAATCTGGAATTGAATTTCAATGAGTTGTGGGATTTTTTGGGAACATTAATTTTGACCTAGTTGCATCTTGGGTGAATAAAACACCAATTTTTTTTTGTTTTCCGATAAAAATATACATCATTCATCTGTTTTTGTGTATATATTCTATGAGTAGTGTTGGATGTTGTATACTTTTACATTGTGATGTGTCTATGTAAGGGGATAAAAAAATATTTTTCTAGTGTGGTGTAATGCATGACTTAAAATATCCTAATAGTTATAGAAAATATAAAAGAAGATCAGGATCAATTCAATACCACTTTATAATATAGATGTTGACCAATGTAGTTATATTTCAAATATCATGTGTTCTTGAGGTTGTTTCCATGATGGTGTAGGCATATTTTGTGTGAGGGAGTGTGGATTCTCCTAGGCTGTTCAGGATTTTTTAGGTTTTGGTGAACATTGGTGAGGTGTTATATCAGTTGGAGCTCTAACCACTGATAAAAATAATTCACAATATCATCCATGTATCCCAACATTACTGAAATAATCATGATTCATGGTTATAAATGGTCAATTACCCATCATTTATATGAAACCAAATTTGATGATACAAAAAAATGGAATTTTGACAAACATAACAACCCCATAACGTTTGGTAAATTAAATTTTGAATCTTAAATTAGGGGACACCTTCTATATTATGTATTAACTTGTTTTTATCTTGTTTCATTAATCCTTAGATATGGTTTTAATTTTTTAGATCCACTATATGGGACATGGACTCCCCAAACATGCAATTCTAGGTATGTTCTTTACTACCATTCTTCATTTGATTGCACCGTGATGTGAAGTTTGATGTTGGTTTTAGTCCCCCTCCATTATTCCTCCATTCTCTAAATGGGTTGTGTTACTGATCAAAGCATTACCTTGGTATATATAGGCTATTACATCTCCTTCTCATTTCCATTTTTTTGTGTAGAAATAATTATAGTATATTCAATTAGGGTGTCCTTAATCTATATTGATTTTACCATTTATGAAATTATCATGGTTTTCTCCATGTGGGTGGGTAATTGAGATAAATCAAAGAAAAAATAACTAATTGATTTTGAAATGGATTTTACGTGATTCCTGATTTCAAATATGGTTACTAGATATTTGGTTTTTCTTTATTTTTCCACAGTATCATTCTCTTCTTCCTTGTGATTCCTGAATGTATTATTTGCCTATTTATAAAATCTTCTTTTTGATGATTATTTTAACTCATCCATCGAAAAAGGATTAATAGGTATATTTTGATAAGAATCAATTACATTGAAAATTTTGATAATTATGAAAAAACAACCACATGAGATGATAAATTAATGTGAAATTGTCTTCATATATCTTGATATATATTCTTTTGTACATTTGGTTGTCTGTTGTTCATCATTTTTTGTGTGGGATTTAAGGGGTTTGAAGAATGATGGAACCAACAAGTTTGGTTTCACAATTTGTTTTTAATTTTGGACGTGTTATGGGTGAATTTGGTTCTCATAGTGAGATACATGTTTCTTGTTATGGTGTGGTTTTGTCTATGAGGGATGGTGTTTTTAATGTTGGTTTTTATTATGGTAAGAGATGTTATGGTCACTATTATGAGGATGTTGGTTTTTGTGTGTAGTGGTTTGTGGTAGTATTCTTTTAGTGATGGAATATGAAATGGTAATGATGTAATAATGTTGTAAGCTGTTGTACATTACAAATATTTGTGGATGTGATATTATGTGGGGCTGATGGGTGAGATGTGGCTGTGGTTTTGGAAAATTTAGGGCAGTGGTGGAGCAGATCCAATATATTTTTTTTCCAGTTCAACATTTAGCGGCGGTTTTAACCGCCGCTAATGCCATACCTGTGAGCATTTAGCGGCGGTTAAAACCGCCGCTAAATAACCGGGAATCATTTAGCGGCAGTTAAAACCGCCGCTAAATATTATGTTGATATTTAGCGGCGGTTAAAACCGCCGCGAATAAGTTACCCATATAACCGCCGCTAAATGAAGAGAAACTGCCGCTAAATGACGGACCTACTACACATTTCTATAACCATCGCAGAATCGAAAAAACCGCCACTAATAGATTGCCGACGCCAAACTTAGCGGCGGTTTAAACCGCCGCTAAACCGGAAAAAAACCACCGCTAGGACCGGCATTTGTTGTAGTGCTCTTTGATGTAAAATTTAGAAAGCTGATCCATTGACGTATTATCCCAAATAGAAAAGAAATGTGTAAATTTATTCACCTGATCAACAAAAACCCAAATCATATTATTACCTCAAGAAGTCATTGGTAGTCTCAGCATGAATTCCATGGATATGTTTTCCTATTTACACTATAAAACTAGAAAAGTCTAATGAATCCCCTTTTAATATTGTCTCTATTCATAAACATGATGACATGTTTAACATTTCACCGTAAAATCTACAATACTTCTTTTCTGTCCATCCCACCAGTAATATTCTAAATAGTCTCTATACATCTTAGTACTTCCACGGTGAACTCAAAATGGAACATATGAGATTCACACAATAATTCCTTCTTCAACTTAGAAGCACAAGGAACATATAATCCTTTTCCAAATCACAAAACACAGTCTTTATCAATGTCAAATTCTAGAAAAAATCCAATTTTAAAAAATTATACCATTTTCTATAACTCCCCATATTTATTTTCATTTTTCATAATTCTTTCAAAAAAATATTACTCCATGGATACTTAAAAAATTATTGGAATTTACTACACACAAAAATTCCAAGACAAAATTCATAAAATCATTAATCAAAAGGTCATCTTCAAAACAAAACAGGGTTAATGATTTCTGATGTTTTTAGTTAAATAAATCTACTAATATATTTCATTTCTATTATGGTCATTTATTGTGTAATCAATATCATTTATCAATATAAGTCATTTTCACTACCTCATGTTTAATTTATACTGATTTAGTATACACATCAGTTATATTTCACATTTGGATCCATATAATATATAACTCCATATTTTCAATGAAAAAAATATACTTATGCTAACTCAAAATAATTTTTAGGATAATTTTACTCAAGAAGATTCATTTTTATTGAAGAATATGCAACTACCAAATCATTCTACCTCAAAACCAAAAAAATCTCTTTAATGATGTATCACTATAGATGAAAAACTCCCAATTTCTAAAAAAAGGCCAATGATGGAGCGTTAACCAATGTATTCTTCAATTATGGGAAATAAAAATCACATTTCTCATATCCAAATAAATTAAAACCATTTTTTTATTAAATTAGTTAGTGTTCTAGATAACGGTGAAATGTTATTTACAAACAATCTATTATAACTTCATAGTTAAATTAAACTACTAATCCCTATAAAATGTTTTATGTATTTTCCATTAGTAAAAAACGTTAGTTTTGGAAGGAGAAACTATTATCACATTCTTATTTAAAATTTTCCCAAGAAAAAAATCTATTACCACCAAAAATGCCATTTTCAGAATTTTCAATGTAACTTTTTTCTTTTATAGTTTAAAAGATAATCCATAAATGTTATTTATGATCTTCATTGCATTTTTAAGTGAGAAAAATAACATCAATAAAAACCACAAAAAACTTATCCAATTATTCATACAAAATTTTATTAATAAGATCCATGAAAACTATTGGGTAATTTGTCAACCCAAATGGAATAACAATAAACTCATAATTCCCTTATATAGTACACAAATCTATTTTTGGTATGTATTCCTACATGACCATTAGTTTCTGATATTCGGATATCAAAACAATGATCGAAACATACCTAGATCTATGAATCTCATCTAGATATTAATATATATGAGGAAAAGTATAAATATTATTAATAGTAATGTTATTAAAATCTATATAATCAATGGAAAATTTCATTTAACTATTTTTCTTTTAGACATAAAAAATAAGATCTCCCCATGGTAAGGTACTTGGATGAATGCAACTTTTATCAAACAATTCATAAGACCAATATTTCAATTCATGATGTTCCATTTTATTAAATTGATAAGGTGATTTTTGAAATTATCTTAGCATCAAGAGTAATGTCAATAGTATATTCAACTTCCCGATCATGTATTAAACGAGATAAGTCATCAATAAAAACATCAATATATTCACATACTACTAACACATCATTAATTTGAATAGTTACCTTGTTTTCAACATTATGAGAGTGATAATATCCATTTTCATATTTCAACAGTTTCATAGCTTCGTGATATGTTATAAATTTTATGGTATCATTCTTGTATACAAAATTATAAAATCCTTAAAAAAAATGCTTTAGTTCTACAATAAATATTAACATGATAAACCGAAACAAATTCAAACATAGAATTACATAAAAATCTAATAAGGGTAAAACAACATGGTTTTTAGGTAATTCATTTCCACAGATAACCATAGAAGGATTCGTAAAATTCCTTTTTTTAATAAAATTTCTCCTTGGTGTTTTAATAATATGTTATAGTCCTATTATTTTGGGTGATATTTTTAATTTAGAATATTTTTTCTCATAAATATATGAATGTGTAGACCCTATATCAAACAAGAATTTATCAATGTCTGAGTAAAAAAACAATGTACCATATACCACTTCATTGGATGGCCCAAGATCTACTGAAATATACACAATGGATCTCACTACACATTTTTTCTTATAGTCTTACTACTTTCCATCATTTGGATCTTTCGTTGTGAAGATATTGGTATAACGACCCATCTCACCACATTTAGAACACATTATATTTTTCTTATTTGTATTAATCATAGAATAGTTTTCATTAGAATATCGAGAAATATGTCTAAAAATTCCACATCAATTTTTTTTTTCCATTTTTAGAAATGCATTCCCCAGGGTGCTTTTCGACCACACATTTCAAAAACATGAAACAAGACATTCTTAAAATCAAATTTCTATGTTTGATTCTTAACCACCACATACAATTTGTAATTGATATTTTGATTGTTTTCCAAGTACACATGATCATAAACGAACTCCATTTCTACCCTATCAGTACATCATAAATGATTCTCATAAATATTGAACACATGAGAAGCCAATTTTCATTTATATATTGGATTCAATCTTATGTAAAAATATTTTCTTTTGGATATCATAATCTTAAATAATATTTGAAGCATACCTCATTAGTCGGGAAATTTTTTCTTCAAATACAAACACTGAATCTACCTCCCTTTACTTAAATTCAATGAAATTTTTTTCCATTATAAGACAAACCATCGTAGGAGAATATGTTTCCATAAAATAATCATAAATTCATCCTATTCCAAGGCATAAATATATTCTATATCCCAAATATTCTTTATCATTGACAACCACTACTCAACATCACATTAAAATTGATAAATTGAATGAGTAACCATTTAATTTTCTAAACATCCCCTGGAATCAAATATCTTTTCGATGGATATAATCAATACTATTACTCCGACTAGGTCAGAAGATCCACTGAGAGAAGGAGGATGTTATTCCATTAAATATTCCACTATCAACTTGTTTCTTTATGGAATATTTTCTTCTTCTCTCACATGGATGACACCACAAAATATTTTTTGTTTCTGCAGAGCCATTACTGCCACAATATTCTCAGTTCCAATCCCAAAAAGTCCTACTAATAAATTCAGAATGATATTAGAATATCAGTTTCTTCCAATATCAACTTCACTATTTCCTCAATATAAAACCTTTCTGAACAGACATATCATTAATAATGAAACATGGAAATATTAAAATTCTATCTCATAAAAGTATGTTAATAATAGTTTATGATATTCTATTAACATCCTCTAAACCCCAAAAATTATCTAAACCGTGATCGAGTACCGATGATACAGACCCTGATTTAAACAATACATAATATAGCTAATTCAAATAGATTTTAATTATTTACATTCACAATGATATTTTATATTTTTAGTATTATAATGTTAATACACTACTTTTACACGTCCCATAATCATACAAAGTTGGAACCACTAAAATAATATCCATTTCTTCCAAAACATAAATATTATACCACAAAAAAACATTATTTCATTGATAAATATTCATAATATTTAAATTTTCTTCTTTATTCCTCTTACACATCCTTATAAACGGTGGAAAATTTCAAAAAAATGGATGTGCACGAAAACATCCGTATGTGATATAAAAATAAAGAAAAAATGCATTATTCAATGAATACATATAAATATAGAAAATCAATTTCACAAAGACAAACATCACACTGATATATACACACTTTTTGAAACATGAGATTCCCATAAATCAATAGAGAACATATAAAAAATCATGAATTTCTCTTGGTTAATTACTTACTAATAATGTATCCCACACAGATACCTTATGATTTATAACCATCATGACTACCTCACATTGTAACCCTCATAGATACCTTATGGTGTAACCAGCATAGTTACACATGGAGTAACCATAAAAACGACATCCAACATACACATATACAATGAATTTTAGGGAGATATAGGTTTTTCACATCATCATAAACATTTCCCCTGAACATGAAAATAATCATAAAACCTAGATAATTTCATAAATATATTTATTTTGAATTTTTTAAAATATAATTTTAAGATGATTTTTTTTATGAAAAGTAACTTTCAAATATAATATAATTTATATGACACTTAATCAAATGAATGTAATGTGCGTATACAGTATAAATACCCATTATTTAATATAATATAAACAAAATTCATTAATCAAAAATATTAGTACAACATAATCTAGGAAATAGATCATAGACCCAAAGAATGGAAATTGGGTTAATAATTCTCTTACCTTTGGTTCCTATTACATAAGAAGTGATTTAAAATCATTTATATTGGTTAAAAAATGTTATTAACATTTTATGAAAACATATTAATGTTTATGACACCTTATATGATCATTTTATGACATCATTCTACCCATTAATTAATAATTCTTTTCTATTTACCCTGTTTTGAGTGCATTTTTTACATGGATTTCACAGTCAGTTGTTGGAGAGTTATTGTTTAAAGAAAGACAATATATATAATTAGATAGATTATATATTAATATGTTTCCAAAATATTAAATTATATTATAAATCATTTTTTATCATATATTTTTATGAATCACTGTATAAAACATTCATAATGATTAGATCATTTTGTCGGTTCTTCGATAATCATGAACATGTTCATTATATACCATTAATATTATGCATATAATTAAATTCCAAAAAAAAATATGTCATATAATAAATGTTAAAATCATTTTCATCATTATGATTGTTTTTCAACCATCTTTGAAGGACGTGATGGAAAACGAAGACATGTCATCCACCATATCGGAAAATTGACACATCATGTATGGCGTTTTTATTTTTAGAACAAGTGGGGTGAGGAGAAGAAGTATGTGGATGAAATTGTACATAAAATTTTTAATAACATGAATATATAATATTATGGAGATTTAATTCCTCTTCGATTAGGATAGGATATTAGAGTATAAGAATATAAAAATAATTTGAAAAGAAAATGATACTAAATGAAAGTGGATTTTTACCTCTTGATCTCTTCTCATCGAGATCATCCTTAAGGCCACTGGTATTGGATTTTTGGTGAAACTAAAAGGTATTAGACGTGGGGAAGAGCCTTGAGAATCAGTTTTTACATAATTTATAATAATTCTCAATTTTTGAGAGGCATGAGAGGAAGAGAGGGGTATGAGTGGTAATTATAGTGGAAGAGAGTAGGGGTTTTCCATTATTTTAATCATTAGATTAATATTTTTCCCAAGACTATGTATAATATGAAATTCATGTGAAATAAGATAGTAAAGAAATAATCATATTTCACTATTCATAATAAAATCATCTATTTTAGAAAAATCCTTAAAATTCACCCCAATAATTTTTTGGTTAGTATATTTTAAAAACGAACTAAAATGTTTGAAAATATTTTTTATAATAAGATAAATTTAATTATCCATTAGAATCATAATTTATTTAAGAAAAAAAATTCAAAAAATAATAACTGATTTTTTAACACCCTGAAAAATTAATCAATGTTGTATAAAATTGTTTTACTACCATAAAACAATAAATTTTCATATTATTATTTCATTGTATAAAAATAAATTTTCATTTAAATTTTTTAAATTAATCATAAAATTTAAATTATATATTTATGAATTAAAAATACCAACACTTATATAATTATGATATTGTCACATATAAGATGTCATGTTATTATACAATAAATTGTGAGTTAATAACTCATTTGGACAATTTTCTATTCAAAAGGGTAATATTTTTATTCATAAGGGTAACATTACTATTCATAAGGGTAAGTCATTATTTTCCAAAAATTGTGTTTTTCATATCATACTCCAAATAACTTACGGAACACAACATTGTATGCCCATTTTTCAAAATTAAAATCATAAAAGTGATAAAATTATGCTTAACGGCTAGTTTATAAGTACCTACTTAAAACAAAGTGCCATTATAAAGGGACTCAGGGTTTCATGAATTTCTATTTATTTTTAAATCCCCTAGGTGTTTTAGAGAGATGATACCTATCTATTATAGAATCATTTTCTTTTTTCATGTGATAGTATGAGTGGAACACATCACAATTGTAGCCCTTCATAAATAGTGGTCGATTCTCTGTTCTATTGGTAGAACACAATAATGACGATACTAACTTCTAATGGTATGTCTTCAACAATAGTAGTAGAAAGCCGTTACAATATCTAGGTAAATATTTTTTATTATATATCCATTTATTTATTTATGCATCTACCAATTCTATTTTGTATGACTGTCAGTCTACAAACAAAAATTATTTTTTGATTCCATTATAAAAACTAACATTATATATCTAGAAAATATATTATAATGCTATATTTTTTAATAATTCAATATATAAAATAAAAAATATATTATATTAAATATTAATATATTTTCTTTGATCTACAATTGTTTTGATGTCAATGTGAATAGTTTTTAATTATTTTAAATGTGTTTTATTTTTTTTAAGTATTATCCATTTTCTATAGATTCAGTCTGCATATATAAGGCATATATTAATAATAATTAATCATTCATAAAATCATTTTTTAATTATTTCTAAAATATTTATTTATATAGTTAACTTACATCATGGTGTTTTTTATAAAAAATTTATTTGATGTGTTTTTTATTTTATGTATTTAATATATATGATATTTATCTTTTGTTAATTATCATTGGATATTCATTGTATTAATTGACAATGTGTTATAATGATTGTATGAATGATATAATTATTCTACTAAGATAATCACATAAAAACATTTTATTTAAATTTGTTTAAATTCATTTGGTATTCATAGGAATGGTTTTATCTTATTGAGATTGATTATTTCCTTCGTATTTTTTATGTTAAATTATGAAATCAATTTTATCGAGTGTGTGGTCTAAATATTTTTTAATAGAATCGGAGATATAGAACAATGAGACTATGATTAATTATTAAAATACCTATGTAAATTAATCTATCTCTTTTATAGTGGGTTTCATAATCCATTGATTATGAAGTGAATATTAGAGTAGGATCTTTTAGATATAAAATAAAATATTTTTGTGTGTACTTTACATTATTTTTCTATACAAAATATTCATAAAATCATATATACTAATTCTTTTGATATATTTTTAAAGAATTTGAAATAAAAAAATTTGTTTGTTGTGTTTTATAATGTTAATTATTTTAATAACGATCTATTCACCACCACCACACCCATTAAGTCAATTTTTTGTAAATGTATAAGACATAACAATTAGTGATCGATACCAACAATAAAAAATTAAATCTATTCATGTCATTATTTTTCTTGTTACCTAACACATGGTATCTAATGGATACCCTTTTTTGAATCTTTTTATCTTTTATTATTTCTTTTAAAAATATGGAAATAACTTTTTTTACATTTTCATATACGATAACAAGAATACACATCCTTAAAATAACTAATGAGTGATCTATTTCAGTGATAGAAGCTCATGATATTGAATTCCTCTATCTGTTGAGAACTCATAATTTCAATTGATGGGATTATGAATGTTGGAAATACATAATATTGGTATTATTAGATAATATATGTATTGAATGTAGGATCATAATACTTATAACTTATAAAATATATGATGTTTAATGTGAATATTTAACTGGAAATGATTCTATAAAACTTCATTAATCTAAAATAAACGAATTATCTGTATTTTTCACTAATTAAAATGTGTATAGTCATATATATTCTTGTAAAATTTCTTCTAATAGTTAGAAGACCTTAAAATTTAATCATCAAGGAACTGAAAAAATGAATATAAATAATCATGTCAATCACATTGTTTAATTTTGAGATTTTTGAATGTTTTAACATAAAAGAGTGAATGATTTGTCAAAACTTTTCAAAAATATCATCAAAAGTATTGTCACACTTCGTGAATCCATGAATAATTAATAACATATTGAATTCATACTTCAAGCCTTACTATATTTGTGTCATAATTAAACTAGGCATTTACAAAGAAAATATTTTGAATAATACTATATATATGACCAAATTGGATCTCTATTTGGACATGAGCATTAATTAAGGAACAATAATCTTGATTCTTCTGAAAAATATTTAGTTTTCATTAAATGTAAATATTTTTCTATTAACTCTATTACTAATTCCTCAACTTCCTTTAGATTATCAAAATATGAGGATCAATGTCATTTTGTTAGAAGTATTTAAGGGGACATAGAAAATCATAAAACAAAAAATATTGAAGGAAAAAAAGAGAAATTATATTTTCAATGGATATTACAAGAAAAGTAAATGCACTATAAATTTTAATGAATATAGAAAACCTAGACATACCAAATATGTCTATTCAATGTTGAAATAAGAAAATACATATAGTAAGTACAAAAAAGAAATGAATTTTTTTATCATGATAGTAAGAATTAAAATTAAGAATAAGACTCTAGTGAATAATCTAAATGTGGAAATGAGATTAGTAACCATTCTATAACATGAATTTTTTAGGTAACATATCCTATTGAAGAAATGATAAGACATGTTGGTTTTTTTCTCTTCTAAATACATTATAATGTTAGTAATTTATATAATTATCATTTGATTTTAAATAATCTTCTAGTTGTGATTGTAAAAATTATGTTGTTAAAGAACTAATTGATTTATGTGATTGATTTTACATGGATATTGAAAATATTGTTAAAATTATGTAATTTTGACGAAGGATCCAAAAAAGAATTATATGTAAATTAAATAATTTAATCAAGAAAATGAAAATATGAAAATTTATATTCTTGAATTTTACAAATAAAATTATAAAATTAATATTAATAAAAATTATCTTTGTAAAAAAGAGAAGAAAAGTCACAATATGAGAAATTCTTATTCATTATAAAATGGTAATGCTAGTGTATCTTGATTTTTTTAAAAAGACAATGTTAATAAAAAAATATAAATTCATTAATTGGATGAAAATATATCCAAATTTTTTCAATAACAATAAAAAAATTATAACACTATAACTATATTGAAATCAAATTTTGATAAATCTAGTTTTCATTATAATCATCAAATTCCTATGATGTATAGAAATTATTTTTTTAAAAGTTCTACATGGATGGATTCAATAATTACATGATTAAAATGTACATTGTAACAAAATTATTCTAATTAATGTTCTCTTAAGTTCTCTTAATCAATCAATATTACTAGAATATATATCTCTAAGAAATTATTTTCTTATGTACCCTTAAATAAATGTTTTAATTTTTATTGAGTAACTATAAAATATTTTAGTAAAAAAATTATTTCCAAAATAATACAGGTACCAAAAAGTGTTTTATCTTTTTTATGGGACTCTATTGCATTCACTTCATACATTAATCAAATGGTAGGTACTCTATAAATAAAACAACATTTCATTTGAACAATGAAAATATTTAAAAGGTTTTTTTATGTGATCTAAAAATTTAATTTAGGGGATTATTTTGATAGAATAAATTCATGGTGATGAATTATTCTATAAAATTTTATAATCCTTTTAGGGGGGATCCTTACATTTTTTATTTATTATTTCTATAATTTTTCTGATAGTTTTATAATGAAATTTTTTTGTGAAATTTTTTTCTAGATCTCATATGGTTAGATATAATATATTATTTATGTTATTTTATGACAAATGTGAAAAGGGGATTAAATAATTTTTCTATCAATATTTTTTAAAATATAACTATTTGTTATAAATTGATTAATTTTGAAATTGGGGATATTTTTTTTTGTTTACATGGTATGTTTTATAATCCGTCAAAAAATGGGGTGATTTTTTTTTCAGGTGCATGATTATATTACTGTCTGGATTAATTAAATTAAATAATATTTATAAAATTTATTATAATTATTTATTAATTAAAATTTCTCTCATGCATGTTTAATATAATTATATGATAATATTTGATTTTTTAATATTTCATATGATTTTATTATTGTCTATGAATTTATCTATTTATAAGATCGATTTATTGAAATTGGATTTTTATACTTATTATCACAAATTAAATATATGCAGTTTTTAAAACTTTTACTCAAATAACTGTAAGACTAAAATAACATATAGAATTTTTTCATTTCGTTTTGAAGATGTTGGATGCTTTTTGGTTAAACATTGTTATTACATTTTATAGTATTCTAAAGAATTATATAATTATTCTATTACAAAATGAATAATAAAAATTGGATTATTACACAACCTATTCTATTAGATAAGAAATATATATTTTTATAACTCATTAAAATAAATGGATGTCTTCAATTTTTTAATTAACAATATAAAAATTACACCAAATTTATTTGCAACAATTTTGGAATTTTGGAATTTATATAATTCAAAATATTTATTTATCTCAAGGTTATATATTTCAATATATATAGGAATAACACTATATTTATTTCATTAGAAATATAATATGTTTTTTACATTTCATTCAACTATATGAAAGGATAAAAAGACTACTTATACATTACAAATCCATGAATATTTCAACCTTCGTCAACAATTTTTTTGACTGATTTTAGTCAATGGTTTTAATTATTTTTAGGATATATTTCTATATATATGTTCAATTGATTTTATCAATGATCTATTATAAACATATCATAATTATTTACATTTGAGGTAAACATAAGAACAACTTAATATATTTTTTGTAAGTTCTAAAAAATCCCCAATGTTTATGTTGACAAATATTCTACATGAATTGATGGAATATTCATCATCTCTTTCTTCTATCATATTAATGATGGCTCTTTATCACTTTTTTTATTTAATTTCATTATAATATTTCTTCTTTTTATATCACAAGTTTTATATTTATATATATTTACATGTTTAAATATATTATGTACTATACATATATATATCATTACATTTGATTATATATACAAATACAAAATATAAATATATACGAACAGTACTACATTTCATTCCTCTGTTAATCTCATTCCATCTATTCCATCCCCTGCTTCATTATCCAGCACACCAATAGAATCTCTGCTACATCAAGCACATTCAAAGAACAATCACGGTGGTAGGGGCTTGAAACCACTTCACTAGATCTACTCATTGCTAATGCATCTAAATCGAGATGATGGTGGCTTTTCATTACCATGATAGTTGAAGAGTTCCATTATAAATATTAGTATTTAATAGATTAATCGTGTGATGGTAGTATTGAAGCACATCTCTGTATTATTCATGGTATCATGAAGAATCACTACAATGGTAGCTCTCCCCTTCTTACATCATGATTGTAGATCACCTTGGAAATTGATTCTATTATTTTCCCTCTTATAATGGATGTAAAATTACATGGTAGGATCCACACCAAATTTTTATTGTAGTAGTTTATCTACCATTAAATCGTAATGTAATATTCATTGAGCGACAGTAGATGTGATCATTGTTCTACCAGTAAACATATACCTCAAAAATTAGAAGTGGGTTACCATTCACTTTCACCAATGGTAGATATGAACCACTATGATGATAGTTCCATAGTTCTACATAATTGTAGTGTTATTAATGTAAATTTATAGGCAGCAAAGAATTTTCTTCAGAAAGTAGTGGTAGCATGCATCATTTCTGGCAAGGCCTCTGAAGGGAAAAACACATATCCATAAAAGTAACATAGAACTTCTTCTCATGATGGTATGAGCACAATGCCTCATAAAGTCAATGCCTTATATCTAGACAAGGAAACTCTATTCTTATGGTATCACACAATGGCGATGGTATCAAATTTTAATGATAGTGGTACTAGACCATTTCTACCACCATTTAAATCTTCATACCATTACCACTTCAATTATGTGCAACCATCAATCTGTGAGATACAACAAATTAATTTTTCCTAAAATTCTTCAATATAAAATTATTTTCTATGTAAATTTTTTTTTCATGTTGAATTTTTGTAATATTTTAGTAATATAAAATAATATACATTTATAATAATGTTTTTAATTATTTTATTCATTCTATAATTACTTTCTAGTAATGTTGTTTCAATATTAATTGTTTTTAATAGTTCTACTCATTTATTAATATATGTTTTAGATATTATAGATTATTCACAAAAACACGAAGTATATATATATAGAAAATTTAAAAATATTTATTCATTACTTAATTCTTTATTATCATTATTTATAATATATATATTATAATAGTTAATAAATTTCACTATGTTTTTTATATTACATGCATGTTCATAATGATTTTGAAATTTTATGAGTTTTATAAATAAGTTATTTATTTACAATTTTTATTTTGATATATATTGTATTAATTAATAATCTTTAATGTTAATTTAATGAAAATTTTAATTTGTTTTACCATGATAAATATATTTAAACATTGTATTTAAATTGGTTGAAATTTGTTGGTAAATTCATGAAATGGTTTAATCATAGTGAGATTTATGATTGAATCTATATTTATTATCATGAATTATTATAACTATTTTCCTGAGATTTTTTTAAAAATATATTTTTATTTAAAGGTCTCAGTGATGATGAATGATGGGACTGTGATTATATATGAAAAAACTCGAAGCAATTCAAAGTTCTCATCTTATGTTAACCTTTATGTGATCCAGTGATCAACTATTTACATCAATTGTGATGAACACTAAAGGGAGGAAAAATTATTCTTCAACTTCCATATATCCTTTAAGGGTTGATCTATACCTTTTTTGAAAATCTCAATGTATAATTTTTACATCATTCATAAGGTCTTACATCAAATATTTCTTCATCGATGTTCCTTTTTCTTATATACTGTTGTAATCGTTTTTCAATATTGTCTATATGGGAAGAGTTATATACTAAATAATTTATCACATATGTTATAAAACTTAAAAAATTTATTCATTGGATATTCTTACCTATCCAAAAGGAATCACAATTAGGTTGGGATGCTCTTTATAGAAATCATGGATTCTATCCGCTCCCACAAAAGATTGTGTGTATGATTGGGGAAACTCCTCCTAAAGAAATGAGTTAATATTCAACCTTCTATACAAACCTGGTTTTAGATTACTTATTTATGAAAATATATCTTCCTTTTATGGTGGGTTCATTGTAGTAATATTTGGGGTTTGAATAAAATAGTAGGATTGTTTAGCACTTAAATACTTAAAGAATTCCTTGATTAATTCTCATAACTTTTATATATAAACTATTTTCACAACCAATTTTCTTATTCTTTTATGAAATAATTGTTTAATAAATTTAATCCACCAAATTCCAAAATTATTTTTAATAAATCTTATATTTTTAATATTTTTCTATTCGATCCTCATTGGACAATCTTTCATTAATTTGTTAAACCTATCATGAAAAATATAAAATTAAAAAAACTATTTTAAATATCAACATCTAGTGAATAAGTATATGTCATCAAACATAATTGAATAATTATTATTCAATATTAAACGAATAATATATAATATTGATATTAAAGTAATTAAAATTTATTGTAATTTTTAACACAGAAAATATGTGGCCCTAAATCCCTTCTTCTTAACTGAATTTTGTGTTATTAACTAAAGTTCAATGTTAGTATTTATAAATATTTCAAGGAACCCATATAGAACGAAGTAAATTTTACAATAAGAACAACATTCATAAAAATTCTACTATGTAACTTATTTTTATTACACAATCATATTTAAAAAAACGTTTCATACATGTTTTATAACAATCTCTACATTATTTTTCATTCTTTAAAATTCTAAAATAAAATCATCAATCAACTATCATTAATAATGATTTAGGAAGATATTCACAATTTATTAAAAGATATAGAGTTGTCATATTCTATTAAAATAGAATGAAAATATAATTATATAACATGTTTAATTAATTACATTTCACTTGTACACACCCAATTTCTCTTACCTCTTGATGAGAATATCCCATCATTTTTCCTTAATACATCAATGCATCTAATAAAAGATAAAAACTAAAATCAACCTCAATTCTATGGTTCAATATGTACATTCATAGATCGGAAAATACAATGTCACAAAAAACCTGAGGAATTCCAATTTGGAGGTATTTTCTTATAACTTCCTTTCATGGAGATTAAACAGTTTGAACATCGTATGGAGAGCCATTATTTTCTTTTCTTCTCGTAACACCTTATATCAAAAAATGAACTATATCTAATAAAATGGAACTTATTTAGACCATAGGAAATATTATTTATATTCATATTATAGAATTTATAGGTTCTAAATATATTGGTGAACTATTTGGAACATTCTGTTTCACAAATGTACTTAAGACAATGTCATATTAATTTTATGTGAAAAAATAATAATTATGAGATATAATGATTATTTATATTCAAGAAACCAAAATAATAATGTTCATTTATTATTGGGAACCAACTATAATAGACCCCAACATGCACTAGTTCCAACTAATAAAATTCTATATCTTTTTTTCTAACACATGGTAATCATTACTCTATCGATGTATGAATATATTCACATGGCCCACCACATTATAATGTGGCTAATCTAAATAAAATGACATAACTGACATAATAAAATATCATATTATTTAACGTCATTTACAATTTACCTATTATCATTTTCTATTAAAATAAAATCTTTTATTGTGAAATATTGAAATGTTAATCAAAATATATATTATGATAATAATTTATTATCATGTAATATTCAAAAATCTACAAAAAAATTGTATATTTTTTACTACTACATATTTTTTAAATAATCCACAAAAAACATGGTGTATGTATATATGAAATAAAAATTGATTCATTAATATTTCATTTCATATTTTTGTATCCTTACTATGATATATAAGAACAACTTGATTGAAATGAATATTAGATTTTTATCTCCTTGGTTAATTGTATTCTAATATCTCAATATAGAAGGAATATATCATTCATACATTATTAAGAAATATTAGATAGTTCATATTTATATATTATATAGTTCTTTATAACCTATTTGTTATTTTAAAAAATGTTTTTATGAAATTTTATGTTCAAATCATTCTACATATTATTGAATGTTTGGTAAGTCTAATTTGATAAGAATATAGAATCATTTCATCAAAATTGTCATCTATTTTTCCTTAGAACATCATCTTGGAGAGATTTATGAAATATGATATTAGTTAAGATATATTATTGAATTTTTCAATCATAAATTCTACGAATGATGAAATATATATTATGACTGTATCTAAAAAACCTATATATATACATTATTTTGTAATTTCCTATGAATATATATCACAATATTAATTTATTCTCCTTGAATTTTTATTGTGAAATATACTTAATTAACTATACCATGAACAATTATCTTTCTTATAAAATCAGAA
The DNA here is from genome assembly GCA_963277665.1 of Viscum album. Classification (NCBI taxonomy): domain Eukaryota; kingdom Viridiplantae; phylum Streptophyta; class Magnoliopsida; order Santalales; family Viscaceae; genus Viscum; species Viscum album. The sequence continues at coordinate 279,201,239 of OY728126.1, forward strand.
TATTTAAAATGGGAATCTATGTGACTCACACTACCCTCTAGTAAACACATGAACCACATTTATTCATAACAAAACAAACACACTTATAGAATCATCCAAATGACTTCCATGGTCGTGATTCTTGGTTCAAACCTAAAAAATAGAATTTTTCTTTCATATAGAAACCTAGGCTATAAACAAATTATAATTATTTTTTATTACATACATTCCAAAAGAAAAATCCAAGGATCTATATTTCAATAATATCATAAGATTAGATATAAAAAAAGGTAATTTTAAGCATAAATTAAAACTAAATGTAGTTATCTTATGTCTCATATATCTTATAAAACTACACTAGATACCTTAGGTTAGATACATAAGGATAAGGGTGATATATAAAACATATTAAGGGAATATTTATCGGAATATAGAATATCATCATAGTGAAAGACATAAAATGATATCATAAATAGTCTGATCATAAATACATTGACTAAAGAAATCAATGCATAGAACTGTGGAATTATGAAATAGTTTTAAAAACAAAAGCAATGGAATAGTAACCATAAATAATGGTTCACTACCATGACAGTCATTACAAAGTGGAAAAATTATTATTCGTTATTGGGTTAAGTCCACGTTCCTATAAAAATATTACATAATGTCCAGCGGTGGACTAGGTTCACTACATAATGCCTAAAAATTAATTTCATGATATATAAAATCATTTTACAAAGAATTGGAAAACTATATATTTAAATACCTACATATAATGAAGTTAAAATCATATACATGTGTTCCACATAAATAATATATACCAGACATGAATCACAAACATTTTCAAACCTCGGAGAATGAAGTGGATTTCATAATTTTCATTTAGGACCTAACCGAAGGTTAAATTATAATGACTCCCACCATAAGAAATAAGTAAATAAATTTTAATATGGATAATTTAAAATGTAATATAGATATTTAAAATGGATTTCCAACGTAAAAAAATTTAATTGAATGATATTTTAGATGAATGAAAAAATGACACACTAAGGTGATGCTTCGTGATGTATGTTAGGATTTTTTGAAGGATGTAAGGACAATGCTGTAATAATTAAAAATATAAATGAAAAAATATAAATCAATTTAAAATAATTAGGGTACTTAAAATATATTATTTTGTATGAAAACATTTTATGTGTTGATGCTTAATGTGATATAAGATATAGAAATGTTCCTTTAAATATGCTTTACATAAAAGTAATAATTTCGAATGAAACTGAAAATTATAGAACACTATAAATAAGAATGATATTTACATAGGTATATATATATATATGAAAAAAATTAAAAATGTCAATATTAAATGATTATAATGATTTTTAAAGGTTAAAAATGGAGATAACCTGCAACCAATGTGAAAGGAGGGTGGTATGAATCATAACGTTCATTGTGATTAATATTACTATGAACTGGAACTTATCAAAAAAAATAATTAAATCGTATTCATTAAATAAATTTCCAATACAATTTTTCATCAAAATTTAATTTTATAATTTCCATTTATTATTATTTTTATAATATTAATATAGTTCCGGCATATATTGGATACTCTGGGTTATTTAGTTAATTTCTTCATAACAAGTCTGTTTATTGTCCATGATCAAAAAATAAAAAAATCCAGGAAATAATAAATTTTGAGTCTTATTTAATTTATTATTCCATTGCAAAATATATATGTACATTTTATGAGGTTGTCCCTAGAATAAAAAATTCATCAAGGTGCCATGAATGGTCTATTTAAGGAGGTTAAATTTGCAGTTAACATTTACTATCTATATCACTAATAGATTTAAATATATCATCAATATATAATGTTAACAGTTTCAAAAATATAAATTTTTAAAATGAAATTATTTTTAGTTTCATCCATATTAGGTGTTTGTTGAAAAAATACATTTACCTCATTAAGATGATAGTTCACACACACGTGTGATGATGTTTTTGGTTTTACCAATTATACTAAAGGAATGTATAAAATTGGTATTACATTTTTATAATATGATTTTATAGTACTAAAAATTTTATTGTTATCATATAGTCAAGTACAAAGCGGTACTTATGGTTGTATATGTAAAAAAGAACATAGAAAATTTGGTAAGAGAGTATTACCGTTTTGTTGGATGTTTTCCAATGGGTATATTTTATTGACTCAATAACATTGTCTTTTTGTATGAAAAAGGATTATGATTCATAGTTAGGATGTTTATGAGATATTATGGAAGAGTTTTGGTTGAGATGTGGATTTTGAATTGGTTTAGAAAAGGTGAGCAGGTGGTCTCCTTATATAATTAAAAAAATGGAATTTTTTCAAACCCATTATTTCTCTATATTTTCACTCCATTATTTATGGATACTACCACAAAAAATAATAAATAATGATTTGGGGGAATATATCAGGTTTAGTGTCCTTCCACCATCCAATGGAAGAATTTTTTCTACATGTTTTAACACTTGGACTTTTTTAAGCACCATTTTACCCACTTTATCTTTACTACAATAATTCCACATTAATCGTTGGAAATTATGTTTTTTAGAAAAAATGAAAAATAAGGTTATTTATAATTTTATCATGATGATTTTAAATATTTAAAAAACTTTATAAACAAGAAATTATAAGATATATATAAATTAATTTTTTATTAACGCACATGATACATAAAAACTGTCTCTTAGAAATAAAAGATTTTAAGCATAAAATTTATTTGTGGGATAATATAATGAATGTATTTTTCCCTTGGAATAAATTAGTTTATTATAAAAAACTACATGTTATATCGTTCTAAAATAATCTCAAATGAAAATTTTACCAAAAAATAATAATTAAATTAAAATATAAAATACAATTTTATATTAAAATTAAAATATTAATTTTAAATCATTAGAATAATAAATTATTTTATAAATTTTAAAATATAGCAATAAAATGAATAATTTTATTGGATCAATACATTTATTACTAATTAAATTCCACATCTCACTGAAAAAAGTCATTATTTTGGAAAAATTGAATTTTTTACACCATTAATCTAAATATCAATTTTTATAGAAAAATCCAAAAATTAATTGTACTATCATTTTAAAAATATGAATAAAAAATGTGAAAAATTATTTTTTTTTCAAATTTTATAATATATATAATAAATTATAAATCAATAATGTTTAATTTATTAAAATGATTTAAAAACTAGAAATAATATATATTATGATATGTAAAAGTTTGATTCTCAAATTAAAACCATAATTTTTAAATTTATAATTTCCCTATATATATATACTTATAATAAAATGTATCATAAATTTTCAATTAATACTTGTGTACTAATAACTTCATAAATGATTTATTATTTATAAAAATGTTATTTTTAACTCTAAACCTAAAATTCATTATTTTTTGAGAGAAAATAAGTTCATATTAAACTAGTGTTGTAATTAATAATCCACAAACTAATTTTAGTTCTTGAAATTCAATTTTTAGTATTTGTTATTTCTAATTATAATTTAAATTATAATAAATAATCAAACACAGGTTTAATGGGGAATTGTTTTTTAAAATTATAGTTATTATGAAAATATTTTCTCATAAAACACAGATAAATCAATCATTAATAAATACTTATTATATTTTTTAAAAACACAATCTAAAAAGAATATTTTTATTTTTATTTATTTGAATATGAAACACGTAGAAAATTACATTGTTAATCAAAATAATTAATTATCTAAATGTGTATAAGATATTATTTTATGTAAAAACATATATATTAAAAAAAAATTGTAATTCATTTACACATATTCATACCAAAAAATTAAATGGAATGTTTTTGAGAGTCTAAATATACCATGGTTTATGTTTTGGTTAAACAAAATTAGGTGGAACAAGCTATTATGTATATTTGACATTATTCAAGGATAAAATCTATTAAAATGTCATGTTGTTAATTTTCATACCTTATTAGCATTGTTTGGTGTCAAAACCCCTTTTTGTTTCATCATATTATGATTCTATATGAGGTATAAATTTATACTATGGTCATAACATCTGAGTGAAAAAATGTATGTTGGAAATTTATTATGGGATGCATAATTTTAGATGATTTTGGAATAGAGACTAATGAAAATGTTTAGTCAGAGTAAATAGTTTCATATTAATTTAAAACATCATCTAAGACAAAATCATTTTATATACTAAATTTACCATCAATTTACTATCTCTTCATGAATACCACCAATGAATTTACATCAAATAAACAACCTACAAAAATATATTACATGATTTTGGTACGTAAAATCCATTTAAAAGTTCATATAAACACACCGATTTTACATTGTTTACTACATATTATTCCTTATAAGAATACTATTAATTATTATCACAAAATAATAAATCAACTAGTTTGAAAAATTTAAAGAACCCAAATAATTTTTCTCTTTCCAATATAGTATGTGACTCTATAATAACTCTCCCTATTATATATTTAAGTGTATATATTATCACGATATAACATGTGAGTATTAATCCTAGATATCATTAATGTATATCATTCACCCACAATAAAAAAATACGTTCATTCTATTGAGTGAAATTTCTCCATCACATGGAAAATACATTTTTATCTTAGGGATAGATTTATTCTTAGTATATTTTTATAATTAACTGAGGTAATCTTTTGGTTCTCATGAAACATGTTTTTATATAAACAAATAAACCTTCAAACTAATGGATTTATTTCTTATTATTAAATATATAGTATCTTGTCATCATAATAATTGTATAAGGCTAGGAGTTACACCCAATATTTAATAATTAAGTCTTGAATTGAATAATAGAAAACTAAAATAGTAATAACACTCAATATCAATCCTCATTTTCGGTTGATCATAAATATAATGAGTGTAAGGTAATGTAACATTAGAAATACATCCACTACATATTTTAATTTTATATTAATGTATCATTATGAAATTAATTAAATAATACACCAAGAACATTTTATATGTTTTACTAAAAAAATTCAGTACTCCAATTCCCATCCCTAAAATCATTTAATCTAATCTCATTTTGTATTTGAGTTATTTAAAGAATCAACATATAATTGTTCTAATATATATTACATAACTGATTATAAATGGTTTTTAGATTTATCACAATTAATTTATAATGTATTTTTCCCGAAAACAGTATAATTAAACTTATGAGAATACCAAAGAGTCGTATCATCAATGATTCAAACACCATTCTAGGTATGAACATTACATTTAATTATAGTTTTTCATGAGTATTATGATATATACTCATCATTAATGATTTATATTAGATATATTATCTTTAAATATGATCCATATATTAATTGTTTATTATATATTATAACAACATTCACATAAAATGTCAAATAATATCTCATTTTGTATAGAACCAGTTGTTCATATAATTTTTCTAGTAACTTTCAACAATTAAAAAAAAGTTTAACATGATTCTATATACATTCAAATCATTATTTTATGGCCTAATTTGGCTAATGTATTGTCTACTTCATTTAAAAATTGATAGGACTGATACCATACAATATAATAGATATTATTTTCCAAAGATCCTATATTTGGATACAAATATGTTATTAATATATTATTTTTTAACCTAAAAAAATAAATATAATTATTTTATATAGTAATAAATATAGATAAAGTAAATTAATCAAATTTATTCTTCAATTAATGGAATTTCTCATATATTGACCTTTCATTCCACATGTGGTGTATATTGCATCTTGTTCATTACTCCCCCTCTGAATTTTTCATTTTATTGAAGGATATAAAAAATAAATTATTATCATTGAATTGTATATGTGATTTTCAATATTTTACCTCACTCTATTATCCATACTGGTTGAGGGAAAATGTTCCCACTAATACTTATCAACATAGAAAAGCATAGTTAATAGATTATTGAGGGATTTATAAATAATATTTATTTTCTAGTTAAAAAAAATATGGGGAATCTTGGTGGTATGGATGATAATATTGGATTAATGGATAATTCAAAATCTACATATATTCCCAAAATTATTTACTGGTCGATATAATTGATCATCATGATTAATTGGTCATTATCATTGAATTCATCTTATGTTTTACACGTATATAATTTAATGAAAATATTGTTTTTATATAGCCTCCCGAACTCTAATTTTTTTTTCATAGTGATATGTTATCAGGGAGTATACATCCATTCATTATAATTAATTTTTAGTTCTTTATAAATTGTTGATAGCGTGTTAAATTGATATATGATGAATCCTGAATGTAACTCATATAAATATCATTCTCACCCTCACTCTCTCCTAGAGGTGGCTAATTAAAAATTTGGATCTCCATTAAAAATATTATTTTTAATGTATTATTAAAATGAATAGAAAACTATAAATCTCTTGTAAATATAGTATTAGGAAGAAATATTATAGATCTATAAATAATTATAATGGTTTTTGTGTTTTAATTATCCTTTTTCTACAACTAATAATTTAATAATTTAATAACTTATCTTAATTACAAGTTATATTATCTTTTATGATTAATTAGTTAAACATTATTTTGTAAAATACTAGTATCACATTAAACTATATTATAAATATCCAATAATTTAAATAATTTAGAGTCAAATACCCATATTTACTTTTAGAGGCCTTATCAAATTATTTTAAGGTAATTATGTTTTATTTTTATTACCAATACATTAAATCATATCCCAAGTATATATTATTTGAAATCCTCAATAAAGGAAGTATATTACAATATTTCATTACCTTTTCTTTTATGATACACCATGTCATGTTAGGAAATGTTATATTGATGGTAATGTGGTTAATCATATCCAATACATTCATTAGAACTCCAAAATAATTTTAAGTAGACTAAAAAGTGAAGAATAATCACTTCAAACTATGATTTCATTCAAACTCAATCGACTGAAGTCATTTATTATATTACTATATTCATTTTGTGTTTTATTAAACATATGAAATAATATTATTTATTTTATTCCTCATATTTTAGTAAATATTATATTGAATTTATATAAATAATCAATCATTCCTTGAAAAACATTATTCATAATACTTGTATATAATATCATATTCTATCTTGGTATACTATTTGAGTATCTTATGTGGAATCACAGATAAGTGATTAACTGTACCCAATAAAATATTTCTATAATTATTTATTTTATTTATAATATGTTTTTAAATTTATTTATCTTTTTTGATCATGATTAATCATCAAAAAATATTTTATCACATAAATAAAAAAATATGATGGAAATTAAAGAATTAGATAAATATGTGACATGATCATGAGGTTTTAACTATTAGTTAGATTATTGGGTAGTGATAAACCAACCTTAACACTTAGGGAAATAACTCATTAGGGCCTATGTTTTCCTCGAGTAAAAATTTTTTTCCATTAACTCATGTTCATCTATAGATTGGTTTACATTGGATGAATTCCTACAGAATCCTCATTTACTATGTGACTTACCATTTCAACATGTTAATCACACGTAGAAGAAGGGTGCATGGGGTTTATAATAACATAAAATAAACTATATTTTTCAAGTTTATTTTGTAAACCGTTGAGAGGGATATGAACTAGTGGTGCATAATTTTATCAATTTCATTCACAAATTTTCTTATGTAAATTTTTAAATCAATGATAAACATATCATCTATATCTTTAAATATCGTAATTAATAAAAATAAAAATAATTAAAGGGACCATTGTTTAATATATTTGGCTCCAATGGGAATTCAATTTTACTCTTATGTTTTTATTTGGTATAGAAAAAAAAAATTATATCCCTATTTATTGTTTTTAGTTATTAATAGAGTTTAAAATTTTTAGACTGTGCTTGGGAAAATATTATCCAATTCCCAGTTACTATTGGATTTGTTTATTCTAGTACCATAAATCTTTTATAAGTTCTTCTAATATATTATTTTAATATGATCATCGGTGTATATTTAACTATCTCAAAATCAAATAAAATATCTATTTCCTTGATATTAGGCCTTAAATTTCCATAGATGAGTCTCGTGCTCTCAAAATAGATGATATATGCATGAGATCATTTCCACACAAATCCACATCATTCCTTCCCATGATCACGAATCCTAATTACCATGAATAATATTTTCTTGAGTTTAAAATGATGAATTCTTAATTTTCCAATGATATTCTATGTTAACTAATTATCTCTCTTCGATATGATAATTATTCCATTATATAATGAATTGGATCTTCAATTATCAATTTTTAAACCGATTATCTTCCTCCATTTTCTCAAATTAATTTATTGAATATCCTGAAAATTATTTATATAATAAAATTTTAAAACTATCATTGATTATTAAAATAATGTTACTTCATTTTCAATATATTTGTAAAACATATCATATTTGATCATGGAAAATAATTTAGAATATTTTAATTTTAAATTACCAGTAATTATACCACACAATCTCCTCAATAATTTTTTATTAAAAAGACCATGCATATCAGCACGTATCACAACAATGAACAACATTTTGTAATTATAAAAATTTTAAGCCAAACTAAACTAATAAATAAATTTCAATCCTGAATATCTTAGATATTTAAAATATTATTTGAAATATATAAACTGAAAATAAACCTTACATGCCCATTCATATAAAATACCATGACAAGACTCAATCGTATCAGTTGTCTTGGGAAAATTACAATGTCATCTATATCATTATAAAGTATCATATAAACTAAATGATATTATACAAAGAATACATTGATTTTTAATTAATAATAAGAATTCTAAAACAACCTCATGATTTTCCTAATGAAAATTATGTGGTCAAAAAAGACATTACAAATTATTGTAAGGAACATTACATTGATTAAAAATTAAATTTGAAGAGTTTTTATTTTTTGTTTTTTATTTCATTTAACACTATAATTTTTTCATGAAACATATTCAAATAGAAAAAGTCACTTATAAATATTTTAGTTTCTATTCATTCTATAGTCCCAAAAATGAATTTACAGGATTATCCCAATGATAAAATATCCATTGTAACACATCACTATACATACTCATCAATTGGAAAACACAGTTCCCATGTATTCTGAAACATCATTCTTAACCTTACATAAATATTTTAAAAGCAATAAAATATTCCTTAACAAGTCCATTAGGTTTTCAGTATACCGTAAACTTATAATATAATGTATAATAAATGAAGGATATATTATGTGTATATCATCAAATTTGATATAATTAAAAATATGAAAATAAATATTGAAATAAATATTTATATTAATTAAACATATTCAACTCATCCCCAACTCATTCAATATCATGATCAATCACAACAGACAATGACATGTATATTTATTATTTATTGGAATAAAATTCACATCATTATAATTTACATAAATTTTCTAGAATAAAAAAAATTAATCAACCAATTAATTAATTATTTATTAATATTAATATTCTATCTCAAATGAAATTATCATATAATAAGATAGAAATACTCTATTATTATATATTAATTGTTTTTTTAAATTATAATTTAATATAATTATGTACTCAACATGTAATATGACCACACCACATCATTTACGATGTCTGTTAGAATACATCTTTTTTAAGTCAGAAAAAGAATGTAATTTCACTCAACATGTCTTGTGACACACATATTGTGAATAATATACATCATTTTGCAACTTATTTTATAGGAATATTAATTATTTAGCATGTATAGTTGCATGACACATTAGAAATCCATTACTAAGCACCCGGTGTTGTTAGACACCTCTCAAATTGTGTATACAGAAAACTCTATGTCATATAGTAAGTGTCATAGGTTTATTATTCTATTTGATGACCCACATTAAATACTGAAAATAACATTTCATGAATTGTGTGTAGGTTGAAAACTGTAACATGAGATGTACACATGATAATTTTTCTGTATCCATGTTATGCAAATTTTGTAAGTAGGGTGTCAATTTGTTGATTTTAATTAAGGTTTAGACTGACCACACATATCATTATAATTTTCATGAGATTAGTAATCATGTGGGATTAATATATACTTATAACATCCATACCTTAAATTTTCCCTATCAAAATGCATGTCTTGATTGATGTCAATATAAATGTATTGATTTCACAAATTGAGTCACAATGAGTGAAAATATTATCATGTATCCTATCATTTTTTGGTTGAACAAGAGCACACAACATGTAATTTACTATTAAAAATCACATAAAAATTTCTTATATATTGTGATCTCGGAACATCAAAATGGGATCTTTGATAATTATTTTAATTTTTTGGATTATTATTGGAAATAAAAAACTAGATAAATGTGTTATATCTAATTTAGTTGTAAAAAATATTTGATCAGATTAATTATAAATATTTTTTAATTATAATGTGGCTACGCTGAAACCACATTATGGTTCTACGATATTGTTGACCTTTATGGCTACTGTAAAATCCCAGCACCCACTTATAGGTACTTATATAACTTAATTATAAACATATTTTTGTTTTGATCATTTGTCAACTGGGGTTTGTTTATTTTAATATGTTTTATAATTTGGTCTATGCCAGAATGGATTAAAATCAATTATTGAAATGCATCAAGGTGTTCCCAGAAAATAGTGAACCTTGAGTTGGAGTACAAAATGATAGTAAAGATTTAGTACAAATTATATTTGATTAGTAAAAATATTTTTTAACTGAGATATATGTAGTATTAATAGTTGTAACTGGTTTTTCATATCATGTAGATAAACTATTTTTATTTCCTAATATCCCAAAATTGGGTCCATGGTTGCCTCATGGTTTGGAAAACTATGTCGCCAATCCAGGTGAGGTAAAATATTTTTTATTATATTGAATATTAAATTCATAAAACCTTCATTTTAATTCCTATCTACTCTCCTTGAATCCTCATTTGATCCATATAAATTTGTAGGCTCTCTTGAGGAAATTTTATCTCTTTGTACCCTGATACATTGTGGATCATAGTGATGATTGAATCATTTAATCTATTTTTCTTGTATAACCAATATCTATTTGTGATTTAACCTCCCATCATTTGTCTCCATTATTGATAATGGTCTATCCTTATGTTGTTTATGGATATAGATATTTACTTGATGATTTTTAGTTCTAAAACTTTTCATTAATTGGCTATTTTCTGTAGATTCGATTTTTTAGGATCTTGTGTGGGGTATTTTTTTATACTATGATTGAGGAAAGTTGTTTCATAATGTAATTATTATAAATTGACACCTTTTTATCTTGTTTATTGTTGAAGTATTTATAATTGATTTCAAAATATTTATTTGATATTCTTTAAAAATGTTTTCTAAATGATGTGGTTTTTGTGGAACCTATTTATCTGTGTCTTTTCAAATAATGTTTTTATTTTACGAATAAGGATTTGAAATTTAAAAATAATTTTATGGAACATAAAAATAATGATTCTTGAGAAATAATTTAATTAAACGATTTATGGTTTGAATTAAATTAATTTCATCAAAATAAATGTGTTTTAATGAAATGTATTTGATGTTTATTTTTTAAATGAAATGTAAATTTTGAAACATCAAATGAGAGTAAATGAATGTTGATTGATGATATTGATTTGATATGACGATCATCCACTTGATTGATCTTCTTGAAGCACATGAGATCCTTAGGTAGATTTATGGGTATTCAAGGATGATAAGAAATAGACACGTATTTTCTCTTCCAGGAAACTGATTAAAGATATCATTACTAAAAAAATTAATAAAGTTAAGAATTTAATTCATTGGGGTGTTCTCATATCCCCCCTAGACATGAGATCATAAGATGTGTTCACACCTATACCCATACTTCATTGATCTTTGTGAGGATTTCTGAGTCTTTAACTAACATAACCCAAGGCTTATAACCACAATTTTATTATCTAAAATGAAATCCACATACCATTGTTGGGAAAATTATTTATTCAGTTCAGTTTTATATTCCTATTTTATTATTTATATTGAAATTATATAAAAAAATGTTATAATATGATAATATGAAATTTTTCAACGTGATATAATTCATATAAAATTATGAATAATTTGTTTATTTGTTATTCATTAATTAATAAATAATTTGGAAAAATTCTCTTAGGATACTGTTTCTCACACCACCCATTTTCGTGGGATTATATTGTTTTTTTAAGTCAATGGAGATGCAATGAATCATATGGAGGAGGAGTGTGTTATTGATTATTGTAACTTTGGTGCTGGTGGTGACCAGTGGAGTCTTTGATCAACTTTTTAAATGTAGAAAAACATTATGATTAAATATATTGTTTTTGTGAAGAATTTGGTTGAGGTACAACTTTTGGTTTTGTATCAATATACCTTATTGTACCTTTATTGATCATTATTTTGGAATACGAATAATATATATATTTATAACTATTTTTGGCTGAATATTGTGGTTAAATAATGAATTTTTTATTTTTCATGATTTCTATGATGTTGTTTCTAGCCCATGGGAATTGAGAATTCACTTCATGAATGTTATTTATAGATTCATATTATATTTTAACATGTTATGAAATTCATTTCCTGAAAAATTAGACTCAAAGGATGGTTGATACTCTTCATGGAATTTGATATGTAATTTTTGATGTAATTATATAAAATATGTAGAAAAGTTTGGACATAATTTGATGATTATTAGATATTATTTATCCTTCACATACATTAATGATCCTTTAAATTACATATTATTTTTGAGATGTTTTCTTTGAGGAAATAACATGATTTGAACTTATAAATTACTTGAATTCTGGACTATGATTGTGTCTCCAATGTGTGTTTTGACTCAAAATGTTGATGTTTCTCTATATCATTTCTGATGTTTCATAGTGATTTGGTAATTCTATGTAGTACCATTCCCCAGTAATATATCTGATCAACACTTTGGAAGGAGATATTGATGAAATAAAAAATTGAAATTTTTAGTTGTCCAAAACCATATAGAGGTAGTGGTTCTTGAATTTCCAGAACTAGAAAAATTGTTTTCAACCATTCCCATTTAATAACCAATAGTGGAACTTCTAAGGGGTGATATCTGAGACCAAACAGATGAGCTTCTTTTTCTTAAAAAAAAAATCCTTACAGGGAATTAATTATACTCATGATATAGAGGAATTGTTGTGAAAGATTGAGAAAGTGTTTGAGTTCATGGAGATGCTAGGTTCCATTATGGGGAATTATGTCATCATTGGGATTAGAGGGCCTAGTAAAAGATATTGTGTTTCTGTAGTGTAGAAAATATGAATGTGGACATAGAGTTGAAATAATTATATACTCTTTTTAAATAGTAAATCAATATATCATTGGTGGTTTGGGAAAATTATCAATTGTTTCTCTACATTCAAAAATATTATTGGCCAATGGAAAAATATTATTACCTTTTTGCTAAAATTTATCAATTTTAACTTGAGTTGTTTTCAAATGAGATGCTGAAGATTAGACATTTTATATGGGTCTTTAGTCATATATCTGATCATCAGTCATTATGATAAATCTCACATCATTTAATAAATTTTAATGATACATATATGATGGTTGAAATTGACATAGCTAATATGTCTTGGTTGAATGGAGATTATCTTACCCCATGTGGTCATATCAACGGTTCCCTTAAAAATATTAGTAATCAGAATGAGTCTCATTGTGGAAACTATGGTAGAGATTTATGAGATGGCACTATGTCTAAATCATATAGTGTATAGTAATGTCCCATTGATGGGTTTTCAATGTAGTATGGTTGGTAACATGATGTGTGTTTGTATAGAGGAACTAAAGATTAGTATCTCATAATAATTTTTTGTCCACATACAGAGATTATATCATCTTTATTCAACATTAAATAGTATAGGATATCCAGTACCATGAATCACTTCAACATAGTCACTGTAACATCCCTTGTAAATAAATAATAAGACATTTTCATATTTATTAATATTTGTGAATTAAATATTAATTTTACTTTAAATGTAATGATATGTTCGATGTCTTACCTGATACGCAACAATAGGTTTCATAGAAATCTTACGTTACCCACTAATAATATAATATTATTATTTTAAATGGTAGTTAAAGAAAATAAAATGTATTGGTAGGAATGAATAGAAATAACTATAATATTATTATAGTTGTTTTTTAATTTTTTTTAAATTTTTCGATAAAAAAATAGGGGTTTAAAATAGGAATGAATCTAAATTTATGCATAAATACTCTAATATTCACTAAAAGGTTGATTTACAATTTTTTGATGAGGAATCCTCATTAAATCGAGTTATAGTCACTTTTATATATTATATTTGACCAAATAAATTTCTTTTTTAGATTCATCACATCATGATTTACTTTGGATAAATTTTTGGTATTTTCTAATAATGATTATTCTTTAATGAATAGTGAAAAATACATTATATTAATTCAAAATTTAATTTTAATAAAATTTATTTATATGGTTAGATTATATTTTTAATTGGTTTTATAGTGTAATTATATTATGTTTTTACCATTTAATCCAATGTTGGTCATTGGAATTAATATACTTTTAAATTAGACATAAACAAGTGTCCATCTTTTGAGAGTTATTATTTCATAAAAACACGCTATTTATTTCGATAAGAGGAATTAATTTTAAATTAATAAATAAAACTTATATGTTTTGAATATGGTAAAATTGAAATCATTTTTGAATTTTTATTATCAAATATAGTTTTGGGTTTTGTTTTGGTAGATTTCTGAAAAACATTATTTTTTCATTAATATTGAAACCACTAAGTAGTAGTTAAAAACAGAAATTTTCAATTAAATTAATTATTTCCACTTTTTTTGATTGAATTTTGAAAATATGATATACATGGTATTTATTAGTAAGTAAAATTTGGTTCAACAAGATGAAAATTAGTTTTGGTGAATGGAAACTTTTGTCTTTTATTTACAGAGTTTAAAGGTAAAAAGTGTAATTCATGGTTAAAATGAATATCATAATAATACAAAATTACCATTAAACTTTTCCTATCCTTATTGGTTGAGTCATTTATGACCATGGACGTCTTTTGGTTTAATTTTAGACCCCATCATGCATCATGGGAGTGATAATGACACTTTAGATTAACTAACTTAAAATAATAACAAAAATGACATAAACAAATATCATTTAGTAAATCAATTTTTACATGGGGTTATATAAGGTATCTTTTTTCAACTATAAATATTATTTGGGAATATAAAAATATTTCCTACATCATTTTCATATTTTTATACTTTTTAGACATCATATAAATTAATTTTTTTATGACACAATAATGATGCAGTATTTACCTCATTAATAAATGATTTAAATAAATAAGATTATAAATATTAAAAAAATATCGTATACCTGTATAATTCAAATTGGATGATTTTATATTGACCACTAGTCATATTATCATTGAAATTAATTCATATTTAATCTCTATAAATTGAATATCATTTTATATTAAAATAACATTTTCAGACTTTCTGAAAGAGCCGCTCCTCCCCCTTATAAAAAGCCTTCATTTATAATTCATTCCTCCCAACTATCAAGCCACATGGATGGAAAAAACCATTCAAAAATTATCTCTCAAGATCACTATCCTTCTCTTAGAATACATAAATTAAGCGGAAGGCACTTCAAGAAGTCCTTTTGGATCAAACCAAGTGGAGTTACCTAAATTAGTGTTATTAGTTCCTCTTAACTTATTTTCATTTATTTTACTTCTAATAAAATAATATATTTTTATTCTTCTATTTTATAAGAAAAACAGTATCCTAAATATATTAGGATGTGGTTATGAGAATTATTCAAACTACAATTACACACACCACAATCAATTGGGTGAAAAACATACTATTTCTGTGGATGGAAAACTAATGCCTCATGAAACAATGATTGTTTGATTATGTCCTACTGCCTCTCACGGTTGACATTAATATGGGAATGTATTTATATATTATATATTATATGTTTATTTTCTATTTATTCTTCTGCATTTTACATTTATATCTATCCTTTATGGTTTATATAATGGTTAAACATGATAATTTCATTTGAGGATGTGTGGACTACCGACCTCTCAAAGTGATATGACTCATTAATGCTATATGTGGGATGTATATGGGATAGATTTAATGATATTTTATATGATATTATATTGGAATTATAATATACCAATGTATTATTTTGTTGTAATTCAATTAAAATATAAAATATAAAAGAAATTAGCGTTCATGCGTATGTATGGCTTACCGTCTCCACGAATTGTGCATTTTATTTCTTTCTTACAAATGTTATGTTCTATTATAAATACATGTATATAATGATATATATGATATATATGATATATAAATCATGAATATTATTATGAATTTAAGGAACTTTTGACCATGTGAAAAACTTGTAATTATAAGAAGTCTATTTTTTGACTCAAGTTACAAATATCGACAAAACAAACATTGTTAACATAAATTATTACAGAAAGTTTATAGAATTGTATGAAGTGATATAAAAGTAATAATGAACTATGAAAAGGTTCTTAAGAAAGTATAAATTAACTTTAGTTTATTATTCAAGAGATTAATGAATGGTCGAGTCAAGTTAGACATGAGGTAAAAGACATCGTCTCGATCTCCTTTCATTGAGGAATATTTTGTCTTCATACATAAATTTTTTTATACACTGTATAAAAACCTTTTAAATTTCATTTCATTCCAAGGGATTATTTTTATATGAAGTGTTTTACTAAATGAAAAAATGTTTTTTAATGAAAGTAGTGACAACGTCCTTTAACCGACACCGTGAGTATTAATTGATCATAGGCTTCCCAAACAAGGAATAATTATTTTAAAGGAAAATAAATACCATAAAATTTTTAGGTATATTGATATTGAAAATGGTTTGGATTATGTATTTTTTATGTTAATATATTTAAATGATATATTGTGATTGAAATGTGTAAATTTAATCTTTCCATTATGTTTGTTTTATGTGTTATGAATATGTTATGGTTCTTGGGCATTATTTATATATACAAGTGGTTCTCGGATAAAGCTAGGGAAGGTGAGCCGAGATAGCTCTCCAATGCATTGGGTAATGTGACAGAGTTAAATGTGATTGTTTCTCCTAAGAGATTTAGGGAATATACTCTGATGGGTATTCCATCATAACTCATTATGTAGCTGTGATAGCTACAGTGTAAGTTGGTTATGAATGCCATAAGTAACTTTATGATTTATGTTTTCATGAGTTATTCATAAATCTTATTATTTACTGAATAAAGTAAATGATTTTACTTTTTTTATGTATTGATGGACTAATGATTTAATTGTTAAATTAAAACCCTTACTATTATTTTTATGCTAATCCCAAATTTTGCAATGTTTTTTCACATGACATAAAGATGAATAGGGTCAAGGTTGGGATCACGGAGAAGTCTTTCTATCTAAAACATTGAACTAGAAATGAATCATTTTTTCAAGAGTTTTCATTTTATGAAAAATAATTGATACTGAGTATAATTGTCTACATGTAACATTCATGTTGTTATGTAACACTCTAAAACTGTATACCAGAAAGGCCTCTCATTATGAATTATTCATTTAATTCAAGATTATGTCATGATTTATGGTTGGGTTCTTATAGTTGGTATCATAGGTCCTTTTAGTCAACTTTAGGAGTTAGAATATAGTTAATCTAATATCCATAAATTATTTTATTTTATGTTATGATTGAAATGATATAGCATTTACATATTACCATGTTGCATAGACTAAGCTATTTTTGTGTTCATAATGATTTTCCACAAAGGAAACATGACACCTATATTGGGACGACATCAAAAGGAAGACAACCTTCCAAATTAGAAACCTGAGATGTTCTGAATTGGAATTGAACAGTTTGGTGTAGTGATGGCACAGTTGACTCAGGCCATAAATGCTGGTTTTATCAATGCACGAGATCAACCATATCTACCAAAGAGGTAAATGTTAGTAGTGGAGCATTTTGTGAGGAGACATCCCCCATTATTAATATGATCATATAACCCTATACTAGAAGAAGTGTGGATTAAATCCATAGAAAATATTTTAGATGTCATGGGGTGTTCAGAACGTCAAAATGATAGTCTCACTATTTACTATTTTCATGGTGACGTTGATTAGTGGTGGTCGATGGTTAAAAATATCAGGTATAGTGAGGATATTGATGCTCTTTATTGGGAGGAATTCAAAGGTATGTTTCTTGAATAATATTTTTCAAATGTACTTCTTCTTATAATGGAAAAACAATTCCAAGAATTGAGGCAGGAGGATGACTCAGTGGCTGTTTATGAAGCAAAAATCACATGACTAGAAAGGTAAGCTCAAAATTTCTTCTGATATCTTGATAGTAAAATCATCCATTTTTACTCAGGATAAAAGACAACATATATATGGGATTTATCATATCATGAGTTCAATAGTTATGAAAAACATTTTCATTGTGTGGAGAAGGTGGAAATGGAGTTTTCTGATGATAAAGTTTTCTTTGACAAACTACAGAACAAGAGGTCGATGTGGCAGATGAAAATGAAGATGTCTTTAAAAAATTATGATGGTAAAAAACATATGTTTATAGTTTTTGAATATTGTGTTAAAAATCATGTTGGGGAATATCTTTTGAATTTAGGAGAGTTTTACCGATGATGTAGAATGGGACAAAACTATCAAAATTACACTGAAAAATATAAGGTTAATTATAAGAAACAATCCTACTTACAATCAGTAAAATGTTTTATGTGAAATTAAATGGGTCATTATGAAAATGTTTTTCCAATGAATAACTCAATTGACAAAACGAAACAAGACTACATGTAGAAAGGGGTGGTGAAATCCTTTGAAACTATTTCAACAAATGTTGGTCCATCAAATGATGTAGTATCATGTACATTGTTTGTTTGTTCATAATTTTCTAATGTTTTTTTTATTTTTGTGTCTAAAAATTCATTATTTTCTAAGAAATTTTCTAGTAAATTGTTAATTCAATCTCATGATATTAGTCTTAATCTTATGGTAAAACACTAGGGGAAATGATGAGACAAAATGAAATTATAAGAACCTTCTTGTCATTCTGTGCAGGAAGAATCTACCTAAAAACCTTATTGTTTTTACTCTAGTAGAGTTTGATGTTATTTTTGGTATGGATTGGATTTATTTTATCATTATAACATTGAATGAATAGCTAAAAAGGTTTATTTGCAGATATATTTTCAGCGGGTGTTCAGGAATGTAACCTTTATTTTGATAACATATCAGGATGCTCAGAAACTAGTAAATGTTGGAAACGAATGTTACCTTGCTCATATTGTTGAAAATAAAGGATGTGTTACGATTAATAATGTGGCATTGGTAAATGAGTATCTTGATGTTTTTCTTGATGACTTTCCAAGTATTATACCTAATCTGAAAGTTCAATTTACTATTGACTTTGTTCCTAATGTTAAGCCATGTTCAAATCCCCCATATGGAATGGATCAAATTGAACATTTAGAGTTAAAGAAGCTATTGTAGGAGTTATTAGATAATGGTTTCATTCGACCTATCACATCACCATGGGGTGCTCTAGTCACATTTGTTAAAAAGAAAGATGGTTCAAAGAGACATTTCATTTATTAAGAACATTGAATAAAATCACTATTAAGAACAAGTATCATTTGCCTCATATCGATGATTTGATTGATCAAATACTGATATCTCATTATCTTTCAAATATTGATTTGAGGTCAGGGTACCATCAGTTTAATGTAAGGGAAATTGATATTCAAAAGACCACATTTCATACTAGATATGTACACTATGAATTTTTAGTTATGCCTTTTGGTTTTTCCAATTCCCCTACTGTATTCATGGATCTTATGAATTAAATTTTCCAAGAGTTATTGGATAATTTTGTGGTTTTGTTAATTGATGATATTTTGGTTGATTCCAAAAGTAAAGAGTGACATGAAAGTCATTTATGGGTTGTCTTGAAAACCATAAATAAAAAGAAACTATTTGGAAAATTCAGAATGTGTGAGTTTTGGTTTCATGATATTTCATTCCATGGTCATATTGTTTCAAAAAATTGCAAAACAGTTGATCCTGCTATAACAAAATTTGTTTAATAATGGCCGAGACCCAAAAATATAACAAAGATATATAGTTTTGTTGGTTTAGTTTTTTATTAATGGGAGGTTTATGAGAATTTTTCTTGTTTATCTAGAATACTAACTAAGTTAACTTGAAACAGTTTTATGTTCATTTGTACAAAAGAATGTTATGATTGTTTTCATGATTTGAATTGATGATTGGTGAATGCTCCAGTTTATGAACTGCCTTCTAAAAAAATGAGTTTTTTATTCATAGTGATGTTTCATTTAAAGGAAATGTTTGTGTCCTTATGAATAATGATCATGTAATTTCTTATGATTTACGTCAGTTGAAACCTCAGGAGTTAAATTCCCCCAAAAAGGATTTGGAATTAGCTGTAGTTATTTTTGAATTAAAAATTTAGAGGCATCATTTTTATGGAGTAAAATTTGAAATATATTCTAACCAAAAAATTTAGAAGTATACATTCACTCAAAAATAAATGAACATGTGACAGAGGAGATGGTTAGAATTAATCAAGGATTATGATTTTATGATTCATTACCATCATGGAAAGGCAAGTAATAATTCAAATGCTTTGAGTTGAAAAATTAATTCTTTATTAACAATGATACAATTGGAATGAATCCTTTCATTTTTGATTTGATGAGCTTTTTCATAGAAGTTGTTGGTGTAGAAACTTCTTCTGTTTTGTTTCATGTGTCTGTTAAATCATGTCTATCAGATAGAATAAAGAAAGTATAGAAAGAAGACATTGAGTTGATGAAAAAGGTAAAGTTGGTTTAGAAGGGTAATTTTTCAAAATTTAATATTAATAATGATTATGTTTTGAGGATTGTGAAAAGATTATGTGTGCCTTCTGATTCATAGTTGAAAAATGATTTGTTATGTGACGTTCATAGTTCTCCATTTTCAGTTCATCATGGTAGTACTAAGATGTCTAGAGACCTTCAAGAGTATTACTGGGGGGTGGAATTAAAAGAGATATTACTGATTTTTCTGTGAAGTGTTTGACTAGCCAACATGTTAAAGGAGAGTGGTAGTTACTTAATGGGATGCTTCAACCTTTACCAGTGCCAGAGTGGAAATGGAAAAATATATCCATTGATTTCATTGTGGGATTACCAAATATATCTTGAGGTATTAATGCAATCTGGGTTATTGTTCATTGGTTGACTAAATCTACTATTTTCATTTTTATTCGAAAATATGTTGTCTTAGATCAACATTCATAGTTGAAATTTAATGAGATAGTCAGGTTTCATGGAGTTCCCCTCTCCATTGTATCTGACTATCATCCCATGTTTACTTATTACTTTTGGAAAGGCCATCAGAAGTCATTGTGTACTGAATTAAATTTTAGTACATCTTTTAATCTACAATTAGATGAGACGTTAGAACAAACAATTCTGACCATGGAGAATATTCTACATGCTTGTTTTCTAGATTACCAGGGATGTTGGGACCGAAATCATTCTTTGGTTGAATATTCTTATAATAACAATTTTCATTCCAGTATACAGATGGCTCCTTTTGAGGCATTATATGGAAAGCGTTCTCGAAATCCAGCATTTTGGGATGCAGTAGGTGAATGAAAGAAGATGGGACCAGAATTGGTAGAAGATATGGAAGAAAAGGTTCAATTGATTTATAATAACATGAGAACATCATAGAGTAGGTAGAAAAGTTATCCAGGTAATCGGAGGAAGGATCGATCTTTTATGGTAGGTGATCATGTCAATCTCAATGTTTCTCCATGGAAATGTTTGATTAGTTTTGGTATGAAGGGATAGTTGAGTCCAAGGTTCGTTGGACATTATGAAATCCTACAAAAAATAGGATTTTTTTGCACACAGAGTTTCTTTACCTCAATGATTATCCCCGGTATACAATATTATTCATGTTTCAAGGTTGTGAATGTATTTTCTAGATCTATCTCATGTTTTGAGCCCAGAGGTAGTTCAAGTGGAATAGATTCTCTCTTGTTAGGAACAACCAATCTGGATTCTTGACCATAGAGGTCAAGTGTTGTGGAATAAGGTAATTCTTCAGTATAGGTTTTGTGGAAAACCCATATGGGTGAAGAGGCAATGTGGGAATATGAAAATAATATGAGGGATAAATTCTCTCATTTTTTGATAAATGAATAAAATTGCAAGGATGAAATTCCCAAAATGGGGGAAGGATGTAACATCCAAAATAAATAAAAAATAATAAATTTTAATATTTATTAATATTTGTGAATTAAATATTAATTTTACTTTCAATGGGGAGCTATGTTCGATGTCTTACCTAATATATGACAATGGGTTTCATTGAAATCTTATGTAGCACACAAATAATATAATATTATTATTCTAAATGGTAGTTAACACCTAACTATTGTATTGGGTAGAATGAAGATAACTGACTAAAATATTATTATACATATTTCCATGAATGTCTTTCCAATTATCCAATAAATTATATGGTCATAAAAATGAATGAATCTAAATTTAAGCATAATTACTCTAATATTCACTAAAATATTGATTTAGAACCTTTTTATGGAGAACCCTATTTAAATATTGTTATTTTCACTTTTATATGTTTAATTTGACCAAATAATTTTTTTAGAGTCGCGACATCAAAATTTAAATTAGGAAAATTTTCATAAGTTTTCTGATAAAGTTCACTTTTAATGAATAAATGAAAAATACTATATTTTAATTCAAAAGTGAATTTTAGTCTAATTTATTTATATTGATATATTATATTTTTAATTGGATTCTAAGTGTAATTATATTATGTTTTTACAATTTAATCTAATTTTGGTCATTGAAATTAATTTCACTTTGAAATTGGACATAAACAAGTGGCGATCTATTGACTTTTATTATTTCTTAAAAACATTCTATTTATTTTGACAATAGTAATAAATTTTAAAGATGAATAGTCAAAACCCTATGTAGTTGTTAAAAACTTAAAATTTCATTTAAATGAAAATTTACCACTTCTATGTATTGAATTTTGAAACTAAAATATAAATGGTTGTTATTATTAAGTAAAATGTGGTTCAATAAGATGAATATAATTTTTGGTGAAAAGAATATTTTGTCTTTTATTTACCATAGTTAATGGTAAATATGGTGATTCAAGGTAAGGAGAATATCATAATAATTAAAAATTACCTTAACACATGTACTAACATTTTTGGATGAGTCATTTACAACAATGGGCATCATTGGGTCTATTTTGGGACCCCATGGAGCCACTTGAGATTGATAATGACACTATAGATTAATTAACATAAAGTAATGACAAAAATGACTTAAAAAATTATATTATAGTAAATCAATTTTTACATGGGGTTATATAAATTATCATTTAGAATATAAATATTCATTCAAAAGATAAAATTATTTCCTACATCATGGTAGTTTTTTAGGGTTTTAGACATCATATGAATTAAATTATTTTCGACATAATAATAATGTAGTATTTACTTCATTAATAAATGATTTAAAAAAATAAGATTATAAATTTTTAAGAAATATCCAAAACCTATCCAAATCTTCTTTTTTTTTAATTTATATAGACCAATAGTCTAATTTTATTCTACTTTAATTAGTTTTGGACCTTTAGAAACTGAATATCATTTTATATTAAAATAATATTATCATACTTTCCTAAAGAGCCCCTCCTCCACCTTATAAAAAGCCCTCACTTTATACTCATTCCTCACACCTCTCAAGCCCCTTGGATCATTCAAACCCTACCTAAATAATCTCTAAGGATCACTATACTCATCATAGAATCCATAAAATAGGTAGAAAGCACTTGAAGAAGTCTTTTTGGTTCGAACAAAAGAGCGTTACCCAAATTAAAGGTAAAAGTTCCTCTTAGATTCTTTTATTTTATTTTATTTCTCCAACCCATAAAATGTTTTTATTACTAACTATTATAACAACAAATGAATCCCAATTATACTTGGATGTTTTTATGAGAAGTATTATAACTAAACGTACACACACATCCATCTAATGGGTGAAAAACATACTATTTCTATGGATGGAAACTAACAGCTCATGAAACGATGATTGTTTCATTATCTCCTACCATATCTAATTTTGGTCATTAATATGGAACCATATTTATATATGATATATATTATATTTATATTTTCTTTATTATTCTGTATTTTACATTTATATCATACCTTTATGGTTTCCATAATGGGTAAATACGATAATTTCATTTGAGGAAATGTGGACCACCGCCCACTCAAAGTGATACGACTCGTTAATTCCATATGAAAGACGCATAAAGGATACAGTTAATGATATTATATATGATATACTACTGTAATTATAATATAACTATGTATTATTATGTTTTAATTCCATTAAAATATAAAATAGAAATGAAAGTATCGTTCATTTGTACGTACGGATTATCGTCTTCCAGAACGATGCAATTCATTTATTACCTCCAAATGTTATGTACAATTATAAATACATGTATATAATGGATATATATGAGATATATGATATATAAATCATGAATATCATTCTGAATACAATGCAATTTTGACCATGTGAACAACTTGTAATTATAAGAAGTCCATTTTTGACTCTCGTACCAAATATTGACAAAACAAGCATTATTAAGGTAAATGATTACATAATGTTTATAACATCGTAATAATTGATATAAAAGGAATAATAAACATGAAAGAGGTTAATAAAAAAGTATAAATTAATTTTATATTATTATTCAGTAGATTAAATAACAGTCGAGTCAAGCCGGACACAAGGTAAGGGACATCGGCTTGATCTTCTTTCATTGAGGCATATTTTGATTTATTTCATGACATTCATTTATATAATGTATAAAAAAATTTAATTTTTATTTCATTCAAAGGATATCTGTTTATAAAAATTGTTTTACTAAATGAAAAAAGGAATTTTCATTTAACGTATGTGGTGACAACGAACTTTATCCGCTGCCACAAGTATTATTTGATCTTTGGCCTCCTTAACATGTCATAGTGTTTCTTTATGAAAATAAATACCATATAATTTATATATATATATTCGTATTGAAAATGGTTTTGATAATTGATTTGTTATTTCAATATATTTAAATGATATATTGTAATTTAAATGTGTAAATATCATCTTTCTTTTATGTTTATTTATGTGTTATGAACATTGTGTGGTTCTCGGGAATTATTTACGTATACGGGTGTTTCTGTAATAAACCTATGGTGGGTAAACCTAAGATAGCTCTCCAATGCATTAGGTAAGATTATAGAGGTAAATGTGAATATTTTTCATAAGACATTTAGGGAATATATTGTGATGGGTATTCCAACGTTACTCCCTATGAAGCATTGATGGCTACAATGTTAGTATGATATGAATGCCATAAGTACCATTATGATTTATGTTTTCTATGTGTGAATCATAAATCATACGATTTAATGAGGAAAGTAAAAGAGTTTATGTTTCATATTTATTGATGTAATAATTAATTATTTCCTATTTTATAACCCTTAATGAGCATTTTATGCTCATCCAATGTTTTTAATTTTTTTTCACAAGACATAAAGACAAATATGGTCAAGGATTGGTTCAAGGAAAAATATTTCTATCTAAAACATGGAGCTAGATATGAAAAAAAAATTCAAGATTTTTTATTTTATGAAAAAATGGATACTTAGTATAATTGTCTATATGTGACATTAATGTTGTTTTTTAATTATTTCAAACTTTAAACTAGAAAATATCTTCAATGTGAATTAAAAATTTAATTCAATATTATGGAATGTTATATGGACGAGTCCTTATTGTTATATTATTCAATAAAAATGGGGTTTCATCCAATAGATTCAGGAACAAATATTCATCATATTATGGATGAGTATCCATTGGTAGGTATCTAATATATTGCATCATATTTAGTGAATATTTTATTTTATATTGGTTTTCCCTATTATTTTTTATCAAACTATGCTCTAAAATTTATGAATTTTTAAATTGAGATCAAGCATTATGTGATTAAAATTAAGGGACCTCTAGTGATAAAGAGGTAGAAGTTCATTTAATGACGTTGATATACATTATTATTTTATAAAATTTAGATCATTTGGGGCTTTACATTATTTTAAATGTACCCTCTTTATTTAATTTTCATAACGGATTAGTTAGTGTCTCATAATGAATAGATTGTCTACAATCGTCTGTGGGTATCCTTCATTGAACATAATTTTGGGGAAACTAATTTTTATGATAATAGGACTTGATGGATAGCATATCTGGGAAACATATTCTGGATTCAGGTAAGTTTATTTCTTTGTGGGTTATTAAATTTATGGAGAAATCCACATGTATTGGGATTCCTCCAAAATTTGTTGATTTTCCAAAAGATTCTCCATCATACTTTTTTTTTCTTACACCAAAGAGGGGGGTGAAGTTCCCTATCATCATAGTTCAATATAATAATCCTATATTTATACCATTTTGTCATATGTATCAATCTTAAATATGTGAATTTAAAAACTACTAAGATGTATTGATTTCCAAATCCAGAATTTGGCATATTATTCCACATTCACATGAAACTATTCTTTTACCCAATACAGATGATAGAAACCCAATATTATGTGATTAATATCATAAGATCATTCAATTTATAACCATGAAAAAATGATTTATTCCCCATATGTATAGATTTTATTGATCATCAGAATTGGGTGAGGTGATTATAAAAAATAAACCTTTAGTTAGTCTACAACCGGATTAAAATCATGGTGTTTGACAAAAAACATCAATTTAAGGAGATGTTATGGCCGCCGTGAATATTTTTTTATTCCACTCATAATTTCTAATTCCCCTATCATGTTTTAGTAGTTTATGAAAATTATTATCCACTAATATTTTTACACATTTGTGGTAGTTTTCATGGGAAGAATCTTTTTTTACTCAAAAAATGGGGAGGATTATGTGCTTAATTTGAGAGTGGTTTTGGACATCATAAGGAATAAATGACTATATATGATGGTTTAATAATTCCAATTCATGATGTTGAAGTTAATTTTATTTGGCATGTGGATTCTGAATTTTTTTTGGTTTATCCATAGATTTGGAATGTTATTCTGTCTTTGGAGGATCCTCATTCAGTACTTGAGAATAAGAGATTATTGGGATAAACGAGGTATTATCACTAGTGTGTAAAATATTTCTCTATGTTTTCTTATCATTCTAATTTTCTCACATTGAAGGAAAGGATTTTTATTTTCCATTCAAAATTATTTTGTTTTTTCATAAATTAATGATTCATTGACTTTATATCATGTGTTAACGTTTCCATAGGGTAGGAATGAAATAATATTATTTTGTAACACTTCAGGATGGTGTTTGGTTTCCCACATATGTTTGGTGATTAGGTATAAACTTATTTTCATCATCAACATTGGTCTTATAAGAAGAAATATTGCCCAAATTATTTTGAACATTCATTTCTGATTCACACTTTTTGTAGTTCGTAGAACTAAATTGTCAATGAAGGGTTTACTATTTTCCCTATTCACAATATATTAAAGTGTTTATTCTCCAAAAAAATATATTAATCTATGATAGATGTGACATGATGAATACCTTTAAAATTTTTAATCTGGCTTATTCTAAGTGCCTAGAATTATTAACAATGCGGATGATGCTCTGAGAAGGATGATTAAAACCATTTTCATCAAGGAATCATTAGAGTAGTTGATTCATATGTATCTCATTCCTAAAATACATTATGGAGTTTGGGAAGATGATTTCTGGACATATTTAGTGGGTGTTTAGTTAATAGACTCTCATTTCAAGATGATTCTTCATGAGTAATACCTTGAAAATATTTCCTTGTTAATTATGTGTTTATTATATGTTAGAGTGACAATCTGTGACTATTATCATTCACTCTATTCTATACATTAATTTAAAAATTGGTATGTATTCATGTTACCTATATGGTTGTCTACGATGAGGTATTATTATCATTCTTTGTGGGAGGTGAAAATAATCCAACCGAGGATTCTTTATTATATGAATTGATGATTATGGATCCCATTTCTGAAATGTTATATTTCTAATTTTGTATCCGACAGTTATACTTTTCAAAATTTAAAGGATGACAATAAGAAGCCTTATTGGTATGTTTCATCCACATTTTGTACCATCATGGATGTGGGATGAGATATCAATGGAAATAAGGCTTTTTTAAAGTCTAAATAATTTGAAAATTATGTGTTTAGTAGGTATTACCAATTAACCAAATATACTCACTTTATTTCCATCCTTGATACCACCAATGATAGGTAAACGTGAAATTTGTATGTGTAATAGATTGATCGATTACATAGAGGTCCATTAGTAGTTTTTATAATAGTCATAACTGATTCAAATCTCTTTTTCAAAATTGGGGTCCGGGAGCCAGTGGGATCCTTGTAATTTTGAGCATAAGGTAAAACCCTAGATTGGGGTAAAAAATTGGTGATTCATTCTATTGAATATTGTTTTCTTGTGTATATAAATTTAGAGGATCTTGGTATTTCCCTTTGGCATTGGTTGATATTTTATATAACAATATATACTGGTATTCCATTTAAATGACACAATATGAGTCCTAATATGGTTGAAATTGTAGATATCCACTTTTTGGGTAAGAGTTTAGTGAATCATATATAGAGGGAACTAGACTGGTTATAAAAAAAATTTGAAGTTCTATATGATCTTATAGTGGATGATGATGTTGATGATGTATTATAAATTTTATTTTCACCATCATTGATTTTATTTAGAGTTATAAGATGGTGACTACATGGTTTGGAGAGTTACAACATGAATAGATTGTCAATGTTTTGGAAAATAGGTAATGATGGCTCTAAGATACATTGGACAATTAATGGTTTCTATGTATATTGGATAAGTGTATAATCATTTATCCTTTCCACCATAGAATAAATTGATCCAATATGTGTTTCACATTTCACAAATATCAAAATACATTTCATTCATGTCTCATGTTTTCGAATTCTGAAGACTTTGATGTCGAATGTGATATAACCATGACTAAGTAGAAAGTTCATAGTATTATTTCTCTTATGAATGTTTCATGCGGGAAGTCCATATCATTCGTTCAAGAATTATAAAAACATGGTTCAAACATGAACGAAATTTGTTAGTGTGAGGTGATGAGGAGAGAGTAGAGGCATAATCTATTTCCGTACTGATATTCATGATATGAATTTTGGAGGTATAAATTGTTTGTGTTGAGTAGAATTATTACATACTTATTCCCATAGTTAATTACATATACCCCTTATTTTTCACTATCATTGTATTGGATCTCTTATTAAACTAGTCTGGGAGAATGTTTTATGTTTTTAATGATTTTGGGCCTATTTATGGTTAGTGTATTGTTAAGATAAAGTATGTTGGGATTTCTATGAAACTAAGCTCTTGGAAATGATTTCCAAGATGAGTTTTTCTGGTTTAGCACAAATTTATTCCAAACCATGCGTCTTTCCAATAAATTCATGTAAAATTGGACAGAGGAATGTATAATGTATTTTCAAATTGTGCATCCAAACGATTTGGATTTTCAATATCCATGATGGGGTTGAATGATTGGGGCATGTTATGGAAAACCATGTGACCCAAATTAAATCTTTTTATTTCCAAAATTTAATACATGAAACCACTATTTTTTTCCAAAACACTGATAATTTAAATCCCAGTCAATCTAATCTAGTTTGGCAGGTATCGTTGGAAATATGTTTACTTCCATCCAATAATATTCATGGATTGATGAATGTATTCAATCATTGAGTCTATTTATAAACTATAAACCTGGTCAATTTTTGGTTTCTCCCCTCGTTTTCTAACTGTATTTTCAATAGTGGTTGATCTTTCTGTCATAGATGGATATGGATTTTAATAGGATGATATTTTCAACTAGGATTTTTCCTTCATTGATTCTCGTCACATGAATGTCTATTTGAAGATCATGTGTTTTCATTTTTTTCCATGCTGTGAATGAGATATGTTATTTCATATGTCAATTCATATAAATTAATTAATTTGATGATATATTATTTTAATATAGAATTATAATAGATTTTGAAACATTTGTTTTATATTATTGATAAATTTATTATAAATGGAATGGCATGTGTTAAAAAAATATGCTTAAAAATTTCCAATTTTTTAATTCCTATAAGACAGAATTGAATAGGAATAATTATTTACCGAATATAAATGATATTGATTCTTTAGAAATTATGGAATGGAATGATTTATAATTTTACATTAAATAAATCTTTTTGATGTGAATCTGTTTTGATGAAATCCATTTGATTTCGTTTTTTAGAATAAAATTTTTCATTTAAAACATGAAATTGGGAAACTTGAATTATGATTTGAGAAATTAATCTAAAATAATTATTTTATCATTGATTGAATTTCATTGATGGACAAGGGATCTTATATTCATAGGTGGGTAATATGTGAAAAAAACAATAGGTATGTATTAGGTCAACATAATAATGGATCGATGGTGAAAAAACAATCTAAACATTCATATGGGTATGTATTGCATTCGATGACGTGTTCTCCTAATCCCATATGGCTTGGGATCTATGTATGTGTGCACACATTGATCTTTACTTCACTGAAAAGTGTTTGGATTATAGGGACACTCTCATACTTATCTTGGTACTTGTAACCATGGATTATGCCGAAAAACACATTCATTCCAATTTTAATGAAATAATTTTTTCATTAATTATTGATATTCATGTTAAAATATTACTATGAATATTATGTGAAAATCATGCTTGGATATAAAATGTTGAAATAATTTATTGTGTAAATTTTTATTTTAAATTTTGATTTATTTATTTATTTTATATGCTGATAATTTGAAATATTTTTTCAAAATTTTACTTGTATTATACTTCCCACAACAAATTTTTTCATTTGTTATAATATAGACATCCGTTTACAAAATCCCAAAATAGGGTGATCACCACGTGGAGACATTATGTGTTCATGATTACATGGATTCCATTGTTGGTGGTCACTAGTGGAGTATACAATCAACTTCTTAAATAGAGATATTTTGGTGATGTCCTTGATGGTTTTTATGATGACTGAGGTTAATGTAATGAATTTTATTTTTAAATTCATTTATCTTTTGGTACATTTATAGATGATTTTCTAACATATAGAGTGTTCACATTTTCCTTCTAGTGTTTTTATTAAACAATGTAGAAAAAACATTAAATATTCATTGAAATTTATTCTATAACACTAGTTTTTAGCACATGTGGATTGATAATGACAATAATACCATGTCAATGTAGATTTATATTCTATTTTAGTAAGTTATCTAGGATGATTCATGAAAATTATATACTGAGTTTGGGTTTTCATTGATATCAATGGTTTAATCTAAAAAAACAAATGATGAAAAAATCCCCAAAATATTCTATAGGGAATCATTAAAATTAAATTTTTACTTACTTTTAAACTATAATTACCTCAAACAAGATATTCCTCCCGATCAATTTTCATTATAATAGTGGTGGTGTTGTGGTTTCGTTTTAAAATTCATGTGGGGATTCTTCTAACTATATCCGCCCAAGCTCCAGGAATGTCAAAACAATTATATTAGTATTAATAATTTTATAATGGATAATATTATTGTTACACATAAACTGTCAATGATTAAAACAATGATTTCCTATATTATTTGTGTTTCTTGAGAGGGATGATGGATGATTGTTCTCTCAAAAGATTTATATAATAATAAATAAATTTTACTGTTTAAAAAAGTTTATTATTCATTCAAATGATATAATTTATAATTTATACTTAGGTTTAAAATATTAATAATTAAAAATGAGATAATATTAACATTTTTAGTCTATATAATACCATATGTAGTAATAATAATATTGTTATTATATCCCTTTAAATGAATTTATTAAATTATCACTTCTGAAATAATTCAATTAATTTTTATTTAAATGATAAGATATAAAAATATATCTTTTTCATCAATCCATTAATGAAACTCAGTAGTCCTCCTTGTAATTTTTTGAGCATCAAAAAATAAATAATTATTCAAATAAATATTGTTCAATAAAAAAATAATATTTCTATTTACTGGAGACATGAATAAATATTTATCTTAATATTTACAAAAAAATACATATTTTTATTAATTTCTCAACTATACTGGTGAATATATATATATATATATGTTACTTGTTTAATAATAAACAATAGAAAAAAATAAACACATATATTCCAAAATATAATATCACATTATTGAATATATTTGATAAATACTAATTGAAATGTATTATTCAAAATAATGAGAATAATATTTATTCATAAAATTAAATTTATTATAATTTAATGTCCTTTTGGAGACACATATTGTGTGTCACTATAGGTCTCCTTCTTACTGTAATTAAATTAACATTCCTAGTGGCTAAGATCAGCTTCAAACAACACATCAATGAACAAATACACAAATAAGTTATTCTTAAAATGATAACAACTATCATATGAATAATAGTGTTTAATATGATCCAATTTTCACAAATATCTCATCTTGTTGGAAGAGAGATTCTATCATCACTAAGTATGCATGATTTACCATTCCATGATATAATAAATAATGTTGTTGATGAACTACCATGGACTTGGATTTAATAATATGGTTATAATACATTAAAATGGATATATTTATCATTTAAAAAAGGAGTAAACTATGGAGAAATAATTTCATGATTTATTAAATTAATTTCCAATTACGTAAGATGCACCAAATGTATGCAACCTCTAAACAAGAATACATCAACATGGTTTTTATCATTACTTCAACGTAGTTGACTCGTGATTTACATTATGAATAATATTAATTCATTTAAAAAATACTCACATGTAAAGAGAAAAATATATAAAAACACAAAAATTTATTAGCATATATATTAGAGGGGGTGCCCCCATAACATCAATTCCTATAAGTTACCAATTGAAAATTTTTGTAGAAGATTTATTAATGTATTATTATCTCCCAATGCCTAATAGTTAGACATCATCTATATATTATTTGATATATTTTATTTGGAACATTGGATATATGATTAATACAATATATATAGAATTTATAAGATATTTTTATACAATGATGATCTCATAAAAATTTGACCTTATAGATACTATAAAAGGAATTATCAATTTAATGTTATGAAAAAGAAAAATCATAATGTGATATCATGTATATTTATATTATTGTAATCAAAAGTATAATGATGTTTGATTATTTTGAAATAACTAATTTTTTGGAACAATATCAATATGAGTAATTTATTATTTTGGTATGAATTAAATATATACAGTCATTGTAGGGAAATAGTTTCATTAATCAGAAAAAATTGAGCACATGTTTTATTTTGATGTTATTTTGACATTTTATACAAAACAATTTCTAATTTTAAAAATATTTACTTAGAAATTAATTTTTTTTTACAAAAATTATGATTTTTTCATAAACATGTGTTTAAAATTGTCATATTTAGATATATAATTCATGATTAACTATGTGAGGCACTTGTGGAAATCTAATTGGTAACTATTTTAATCTCCCCATCATGTGTACCTTAATGTACATGGATGAATAATATATTGGTGTAACACCCCAAGAATTCATAGTGTGTTATGTCTTCAAAATAATTCAACAACATGCACTACACGCAACACCGAGTTCAATTACACCATGACTTACCAAACAAGCCGTTCAAAAGAGGTTATGAATAATATTAACTAAATTTTAAACTTTATATAATCCTTATAATTTTATAATCCATATTATGATTTTCTTAGACATAATGTAAGAACATATTCATTTTCAGTATTTCACTTTTACCAACTTTTAATGGTGAACCCTTTTTAAATAAAATAATTTAAACTTTTTGACTAAATGGGGAAATCAAAAAAAAATTAAAATGAAAGATCTCAAGCTTCCACGGTACGCTTTCTTTTGAATAATACAGTAGCGTGTGTTGTACGCAACTTCGAGTTCTAACACACACCACAACCAATCAAACTAGCCGTTATGAATAGTAATACCTACTTTTTGAAATTATATATATTTTATATTTCAAAATGGACTTCATTTTTGGATTTGGAGTATTGAATTTATCCTAAGGTGAAATTTTGGTACTTTTCGGATAACTTTAATATTTTGATGAATAGTGAGAATTACTAAATTTTAATTAAAACCATCTTTTTTAATCAAAATAATTAATGGTGATAAATTATGAATTTGAGTGGTTTTAAAGTATAATTAGAATATATTTTTCCATTTTATCCAATGGTGTTCATTAGAATTGATTTTACTTTGAAATTGGACCTAAACAATTATCAATCTTTTGATATATATTGTTTCTTAAAAACACGCTATTTGTTGTGACAGCGGGAATTAATTATAGAATTAATTAATTCAACTTATATGTTTTTAATTTTTTAAAACAGACATCATTTTTGAATTTAGAATATCAATTATAGCTTAGGGTGAAATTTTTGCATTGTTCTGAAAAACTTCAATTTTTGATGAATAGTGAAACTACTAAGTGGTAGTTAAAAAAACTTAATTTTTCATAAAACTGAATTTTACCGCTTTTGTGAATGGAATTTCAAAAATCTGAGAGACACAGTTAATATCAAGAAGTAAAATGTGGTTCAATGAGATGAAAATATTTTTTGGTGAATAGTAACTTTTTACTTTTATTTACCACGGTTAAAAGTAAATAGGGTAATTAAGGGTAAACATGATATTAATATTACCTTAACACATGTCCTAATTTATTGGACACGTGTATCTCGACCAAAACAGCCTCAGGAATAAAATATTATCATTTAGGTCCACTTGGATTAGATTAGGACATTTATTATTATTTAATTCAAAGAAGAGTTAAAAGAGTTAAAATCAAATTTTATTTACTAAAACATTTTTAATATAGGGATATACATAAGATGAATTCGGTTGTATATATTCATTAGAAAGATAAAAAGATTTAATACATAATGGTAATTTATTTATAATTTTTAGACATTAAATAATTTAATTTATATATGACACAATGATGATGCAGTAATTACCATAATTGTGAAAAATTAAAATAATTGATATTATAAATTCCCATATAAATATAATTTGATACTTTTAATTAATTACAATAATTTTATAGGCTAACATGACATGTTAGTATTGATTTAATTAACTTTGGACGAAGTAATAATTATGTTATGAGTTTCACAAAAATCAATTATTGAATAGTGTCAAAATTGACATAAAAGAGTTTCTAAAACAAATATTATATTATTAATTGATATTAAATTCCTAAAAATCTAAGGATCGACCAAGAGACTTATATCATGATATTCTCATTATTAATGGACCACTTGGGGGGTCTCTTGGATGTATATAGTAAGTTTATTAACCATATAATATAAAAATACAAAGAGACATTGTAAAAGTGAAACTAATTAACTTTGAGTTAACACTTAAAGATAAGGTTAATATATGTACCCAAACCTGTATAAATTCTATTGGTTGAGTGTTTTTCGACCTATCCCCGCCTTAACCTTTTAATAATCATCTTTTTAGCCATTATAAACCGAATATGAATTTATTATAAATGAATATTTCTAGCTTTTCCAAAGGTGCCCCTCACCCCTCTTATAAAAGGGAACTACTCCTTCTCATTTCTTCACACCTTCAAAGACTTTTTGTTAGGAAAAACTTCTCCCAAATACTCTCCCAACATCCCTCAATACAACCCAGAGTCCTTAGTGTTATCAGAAAGCCATCCTATGGAGCCCTTTTGATCAAATCAAAAGGAAGAACCCGAAGCAGAGGTAATGTTTTCACCACCCCTTTTCAAGTTCCTTTCTTCTTCCACTTCTTCTTCCATTGTTTTACCATTCTAAAATAATAAATCCAGTATCATATATATATTGTGATGTTATTATAAATATGGTACAACCATATTCTATATTCTATCCACCCTTTGAATAACATGTCATCATACGTGCGTACATACGACTTACCGTCTCCACGTCGTGGTGTAATTGTTATTCAATATATTATTAATTGGTTGGGTATAATAATGATGTGTAACTCATGTAAACAATAAATATAACATGTTAATGATTCTATATATATGATATAACAATCATTTATATATTATTTTAATATCAAAATAATGATATTGTCACTCGTGCCTACGTACGGACTACCGTCTCGACGAATGCGATGAGATTCATTCTCCATCGTATCCATTCAAGTATAATTATCATTTGATGATTTAAAAATAATGTTTAAGGAATTGATATCATTCTGTATATCAATAAGATACAACCTATTCATAACAAACATGGATTATGTAACAAAACATATAAAAGAAAACGAGTAAGTTAACACCCGAAAAGACAATAATTCAAAGATATTATTAACAAATAATTGTTAAAAGATCATATATGATATCATATTAATATATATGATTCTTGTATAATTTAATAACAATTATTTCACCATTATACAGTAGGTTAACCTACCCCAACGAAGGAAAAGTACTAGGTAAGGGGTTTTCATCTCACTCTATATTCCCGTGAGATTAATGCCATATTGCCACCATCACCTTTTGTGTGGTGTATGTACTGCCCGTAATTATAATATTTATATAATACACTCTAATTTATGTGTGTTTACATATTCCTTTTATGATACCTCTTTCATGGGTTATATGTTTCATAAGTTACCAAATTGGTAAGGGTTATTTCACAATCTCTTTATTATCTGAGGTTGGTTATACGTAATAATCTACTGGGATCTCTTTATCATCCACGTCCATGTTTCTTAATAATGTATTTAGAAACATTTTTACTATTTACAAGAATATGGGTTAAAGTAATTTTTACCCTTATGTGTTTCGAAAGGAATATTTTCGTCGTTTTCCAAACAAAGCACTTTTAACCTTTTCGACAAATTTAAGGTAAGAATGTTTTTTTAGCTTATATGGCGGGTGCGGCTATTTTCCGCCGTTATAAAATCGTCGAAGCTTCACTTACAAGATAATAAGAATATTTTTAAAAAAAATGTTTTATTTCATAAATATAAGACTCTTAAATGATTTCAAAATAGAAAGAGATAATTTTCTAAAATAGTCTTTATTTCATCGATGTCAACATCCTTTGATGGATTTTATGCTTATTTGAAGTTGATTTATTATGATACAAAACATCCATATTTTATTGAAGGTTTTGCGATATTTTTCACTGTGGATAAGTTATTCTTATGTCACTCATGGTTTTTGTTTAGAGTATTGACATTTCATAAGTTATTTGTAATCTGAATGTTTATGTTATATTTAAACCTTTCATTCAGATGAATGTGTTAGACAAGTATGTTCTGGGTTGGTGACCGGTAAAAGTAAGCCCTCCGGTTTGGTCTCCGATTATTAGAGGAACTCCGGTTTGGTCTCCGCTTATTAGAGGAACTCCGGGTTGGTGTCCGGTTATTAGAGGCACTCCGGGTTGGTGTCCGGTTATTAGAGGCACTCCGGGTTGGGTTCTGGTTACAGTTATCCCCAAGGTCTTGGGAAGAGGCCTTGACAAAGAAATTAAAGTTTATCATTATGCATTCCATCATTATAAAAGTTGTTATTTATTTTGCATGTGATTATTCGATTAGTAGAATATCCATGTGAATACGTAAATGGCATTATTTCATTTTATTTATTCCATACTATGTTGAAAGTTCAAGTTTGAAAGGCTTTTGTTTTAGTTATACATTGCCTTAAATGTTTATTCTTATTTATGAAAGTTTCCTCTATATTGTTATCCTTACTAGGCATTTGAGCTCACCCATTTTCTATGTTTTATTTTTCCCAGGAAGTGAGGAAGTAAATTACGAATGACCTGCAGGGATATTATGTTGGGATATGAGTGTGGATTATGGAGTCAATATGTTGTTATAGTAGTTTTTCATTTTATGATGTAATGTAAGACTTATGAATATATCTAGTGTTTCCAAGGCTACTAAACCAATCGGTCTTTCGAGATTTGATCTTTCTTCTAATCATGCCAATGTTATGTAATAATGCACCGACTCTGGATAACTTGGGTCGGGGCGTTACAGTTGGTATCAGAGGATGTTTAGTACAAACCTTGAAGATAGATTTAGATAAACTCTAATTAGAGCACATTGATTTAAGATAAATTTTGAGGATTAGTATAGAATAATTTCCTAGAATTTTGGTATTGTAGAGATTTTGTGAGATTTCCGAGCAATACATCCCTGTCTGGATACGAGCAGGTAGAGGCGGCTCTGGAACAGATGTACCTAGGGGTAAAACCCGAAAACACCACTTTGAGCTAGACTTGAACGGGAACTGGTGAACGACAACGGGCCTTGCTGCACTCTTGGTTACGACACTCCCGGGGGATATGATTAGGATAATTATCTTCTTCATTACAAACCATTATGAAGGGTTTATGAGTATATACTTCCTCTAAGGAGATATTTTTATGATTATGGATTATATCCATAAACTATATAATTTATGTTATGTGTTTTACAAGTTTGGGATTAGGTATTGTTATTCATAAACTAATCTAGTTATGCCATTGTTTAGAAATGGCGCCTAGTAGAAGGAATGAGAACTCTAACAATGCACAATATACAAAGAGAAAGATGGATCATATATTTCATGGTCTTAAGCCAGAATTTATAAGAGAAATAGTCTCGCAAGTATTATCATCATATGAAGAAATAATATCATGTGTTGATAAGATAAGTAAAGAGTTTACTGAGTCCTACAGATTTGAATGGAAGAAAGAGAAGTAAAGGATGGAAAAGAGAAAGATGGATAAAGGGAAGAGGAAAAAGATGAATTTTCCCATATGTGATAACTGTGGGAAGAAACACCCTGGAACTTGCCTGAGAGGAATGGGAGATTGTTATAAGTGTGGAGGAAAAGGGCACAAAGTACGTGACTGCAAGGGTAAAAAATGGTCTCAAATGTACAATGCTTCATTTGCAAAGAGTTTGGACACTACGCGAACCTATGTCCCAATCATCAGATTACGCCGAAAATGATTCTATTAGATAATAATCAAGTTATGACACTACCACAGATAAAGAGAATTGATTAGAGTTCTTGTGTTGATTATATCATTTGAGTGTTGTATAAAAAATGTACATGTTATAATAATTATGGATTATATAAGGATTGTACTGCAATTCTATTTCATTATGGACTTGAGATTGTGTAGATCAAAGAAAAGTGACTCAATATCAGGATAAATTTTTGGAAAATCTATGGTTGAGAGAATGATAAACCATAATATAGTTCTGATACCGAGGTAGTGATTTTGGAATAATACATGATTGTTTTGGATAAATTATATTGGATATTATTGACTACCTTGGAACTGATTAATGATTTGTATATTCCATCATTTTTGGGGTTTAAAATATTTTTGGATTGATGAAATATATCCAGCATTCTATATGGAATAAGGGAGCAAAAATGTAATCAATAAGGAATATGGTAATTCAGGATGTTTCAGTGTATTAAAAGAATACATGATGAAGGTATTCATATGCTATTACAGGGTAAAAAGGATCTACATTATGTTTACCTTCCTTATAAATGTTAGACTGTGAGTTTGGACAGAATTATTTTGGATAGTTCTAGTTTGGAATATTTTGGATTGCTATAAAAGGACAACCCGGAGGTCGGGTGGCAACCCGTCGCGTCCGGCAAGGCTGCGAGACTTGAAACCGCAACTGAAGGGCGACAAGGGTATATCACCTACCACTAGCCCACGAGATGTCCTGGATTAAATAATGTAGTTTTTCTAAAAGATCTGGTAGATGAATTATAAATTCATTTATTTTAGAATGCTTTACGAATAGTATAGATATAAATTTTTTTACGTCCTTATATTTTATAGTGAAAGATGAGTTTTTGGTAGAAATTTATTAATGGATAAAACTCTAATTATAAAGTAATTATATCTCCTTATGATCTTAGCCAATCTCATAAATAAATTTCTCAACATTAATAAAAGGAACTGAGAACAAAAATGTTTTCCTATATGGTACCTTAAATCATCACTAATTTATGGCTTTGGGATTGTTGGCCTTTCCATAGCCATGTTCTCTACCACTCTCCATCAGATAATTGATGGTTATATTTTTCTTCAATATCCATATTTTCCTACATGGAACCCTAGTATGTGTTATTTTTGGTAATCTTCATACTTTCCACTATTTATTTTAAATAGATGCCTCATTAATTCATTTTTCAATGTGGGATTTCAACTAAGATATTTTGAAACGTCGAAAATGTGTAATCCTAATACCCTATGTTTTGTTGAACCGATGGTATTTCAAATCATCGTAGATTGATGAATTTAAGGACCTCAATTTTACACTTGTTTGTGATTTATGACCTCAATCACTACCTATAAATATTTACGTTTTCCTCCAATTATATGTCTCTAATTACCACCAATGTTCTCTTAATCGAGATCATAATTTGGTGGTGACCCTTTGATTTCTCTTTTCCTCATATTAAGACTAAATTTTAGTAACCCAATTTCCAATGTGGGTTTTCCCACAAATATATTTTCTATTTTCAACCTTTTATTTTCAAATAACAATTTCAAATTGCAAGGACGCAATTTATTGAAGGAGGGGAGAATATAACACCCCAAGAATTTATAGTGTGTTATTTCTTCAAAATAATTCAATAACATGCACTACACGCAACATCGAGTTCAATTACACCATGACTTACCAAACAAGCCGTTCAAAAGAGGTTATGAATAGTATTAACTAAATTATAAACTTTATATAATCATTATAATTTTAGAATCCATATTATGAGTTTCTTAGACATAATGTAAGAACAAATTCATTTTCAGTATTGCACTTTTACCAACTTTTAATGGTGAACCCTTTTTAGATAAAATATTTTAAACTTTTTGACTAAATGGGGACATCAAAAAAAATTTAAAATGAAACATCCCAAGCATCCACGGTACACTTTCCTTTGAATAATACAGTAGCGTGTATTGTATGCAACATCGAGTTCTAACACACACCACAACCAATCAAACTAGCCGTTATGAATAGTAATACCTACTTTTTGAAATTATATATATTTTATATTTCAAAATGGACTTCATTTTTGGATTTGGAGTATTGAATTTAGCCTAAGGTGAAATTTTGGTGATTTTCGGATAACATTAATATTTTGATAAATTGTGAGAATTACTAAATTTTAATTAAAGACAACTTTTTTAATCAAAATAATTAATGGTTATAAATTATGAATTTCAGTGGTTTTAAAGTATAATTAGAATATATTTTTACCATTTTATCCAATGGTGTTCATTAGAATTGATTTTACTTTGAAATTGGACATAAACAATTATCAATCTTTTGATATATATTGTTTCTTAAAAACACGCTATTTGTTGTGAGAGCGGGAGTTAATTATAAAATTAATTAATTCAACTTATATGTTGGGATTTTTGTAAAATAGACATCATTTTTGAATTCAGAATATCAATTATAGCTTAGGGTGAAATTTTGGCATTGTTCTGAAAAACATCAATTTTTTTATGAATAGTGAAACTACTAAGTGGTAGTTAGAAAACCTGAATTTTTCATAAAACATAACTTTACCGCTTCTATGAATGGAATTTAGAAAATCCTAGAGACATGGTTAATATCAAGAAGTAAAATTTTGTTCAATGAGATGAAAATAATTTTTGGTGAATAGTAACTTTTTACTTTTATTTACCACGGTTAAAAGTACGTATGGTAATTATGGGTAAAAATGATATTAATATTACACTAAAACATGTCCTAATTCTATTGGACAAATGTATCTCGACCAAAACAGCCTCAGGAATAAAATATTATCATTTAGGTCCACTTGGATTAGATTAGGACATTTATTATTATTAAATTCAAAGAAGAGTTAAAATAGTTAAAATCAAAGTTTATTTACTAAAACATTTGTAATATAGGTTTATACATAAGATAAATTCTATTGTAAGTATTCATTAGAAAGATAAAAAGAGTTACTACATAATGGTAATTTATTTTTAATTTTTAGACATTAAATAATTTAATTTATTTATGACACAATGATGATGAAGTAATTACCATAATTGTAAAAGATTAAAATAATGGATATTATAAATTCCCAAATAAATATAATTTGAGACTTTCAATGAATTACAATAATTTTATAGGCTAATATGACATGTTAGTATTGATTTAATTAACTTTGTTCGAATTAATAATTCTGTTATGAGTTTCAAAAAAATCAATTATTGAATAGTGTCAAAATTGACAGAAAAGAGTTTTTAAAAAAAATAATATATTATTAATTTATATTAAATTCCTAAAAATCAAAGGTTAGGACAAGAGACTTATATAATGATAGTATAATAATTAATGGACCACTTGGGGGTCTCTTGGATGTATATAGTATGTTTATTAACCATATAATATAAAATTACAAAGAGACATTGTAAAAGTGAAACTAATTAACTTAGATTTAATACTTAATGATAATGTTAATATAAGTACCCAAACCTGTCTAAATTCTATTGGTTGAGTGGTTATCGACCTATCCGCACCTTAAACTTTGAATAATATTCTTTTGAGCCATTATAAACCGAATATGAATTTATTATAAATTAATATT
Source organism: Viscum album (assembly GCA_963277665.1). Taxonomy (NCBI): domain Eukaryota; kingdom Viridiplantae; phylum Streptophyta; class Magnoliopsida; order Santalales; family Viscaceae; genus Viscum; species Viscum album. The sequence continues at coordinate 279,244,378 of OY728126.1, forward strand.
TCTAACTTTTCCAAAGGTGCCCCTCACCCCTCCTATAAAAGGGCACTCATCCTTCTCATTTATTCACACCTTCAAAGCCTATTTGTTCGGCCAAACTCTGCCCAAACACTCTCCCAACATCCCTCACTAAAACCTAGAGGCCTTAGTGTGATCATAAAGCCAACCTATGGGGCCCTTTTGATCAAATCAAAAGTAAAACCTGAAAAAGAGGTAATGTTTTCACCACCCCTTTTCAAGTTCCTTTCTTCTTCCACTTCTTTTTCCGTTGTTTTTACCATTCTAAAATAATAACTCCAGTATCATATATATACTGTGATGTTATTCTAAATATGGTACAACCGTATTCAGTATTCTATCCACCCTTTTAATAACATGTCACCATACGTGCGTACGTACGGCTTACCGTCTCCACGTCGTGGTGTAATTGTTATTCAATATATTATTATTTGGATGGGTATAATAATGACATGTAACTCATGTAAATAATAAATATAACATGTTAATGATTCTTTATATATGATATAACAATCATTTATATATTATTTTAATATCCAAAGAATGATATTGTCGCTCGTGTGTACGCACGGACTACCGTCTCCACGAATGCGATGAGATTCATTCTCCATTGTATCCATTCAAGTATAATTATCATTTGATGATTTAAAAATGATGTTTGAGGAATTTATATCATTATGGATATGAATAAGATACAACCTATTGATAACAAACATGGATTATGTAACAAAACATAAAAAAGAAAATGAGTAATTTAACACCCGAAAATACAACAATTCAATGATATTATTAACAAATAAATGATAAAAGATCATATATGATATCATATTAATATATATGATTCTTGTATAATTTAATAACAATTATTTCACATTATACAGGAGGTTAACCTACCCCAACCAAGGAAAAGTACAAGGTAAGGTGTTTAATCTCACTCCTTATTCCCGTGAGATTCATGCCATATTGCCACCATCACCTTTTGTGTGGTGTATGTACTGTCCATAATTATATTCGTTGTGTAATACACTATAATTTATGTTTATTTACATATTCATTGTATGATACCTCTTTCATGGGTTGTACGTTTCATAAGTTACCAAATTTGTAAGGGTTATTTCTCAATCTCTTCATTATCCGAAGTTGTTTATACGTAATAATCTACTGGGATCTCTTTGTCATCCACATCCATGTTTCTTAATAATTTATTTAAAATTTTTTTTACTATTTACAAGAATATGGGTTAAAGTCATTTATACCCTTATGTGTTTCTAAAGGAATCTTTCTATCATTTTCCAAACAAGGAACTTTTAACCGTTTCGACAAATTTAAGGTAAGAATGTTTTTTTAACTTATACGGCGGGTGTGGCTATTTTCCGCCGTTATAAAATCGTCGAAGCTTCCCTTACAGGATAATAAAAATATTTTCAAAAAAAATGTTTTATTTCATAAATATACGACTCTTAAATGATTTCAAAATAGAATGAGATATTTTTCTAAAATAGTCTTTATTTCATCTATGTCAACATCCTTTGATGGATTTTAAGCTTATTTGAAGTTGATTTATTATGATAAAAAAACATCCATATTTTATTGAAGGTTTCCGATATTTTTGACCGTGGATAAGTTATTCTTATGTCACTCATGGTTTTTGTTTAGAGTATTGACATTTCATAAGTTATTTGTAATCCGAATGTTTATGTTATATTTCAACCTTTCATTCAGATTAATGTGTTAGACAAGTATGTTCTGGGTTGGGGACCGGTAAAAGTAAGCCCTCCGGTTTGGTCTCTGGTAATTAGAGGAACTCTGGTTTGGTCTCCGGTTATTAGTGGAACTCCGGGTTGGTGTCTGGTTATTAGAGGCACTCCGGGTTGGTGTCCGGTAATTAGAGGCACTCCAGGTTGGGTTCACTACTGGAAATGGGGTCTATCCCCAAGCACATATTCCCACGGTTCTTTAAACCGTGGGGATAGTATGTTTTTTTGCTGTTTATACCCACAGTTTTATTAAAACCGTGGGTATTAATTTTTTTTCGAGCCCTTGTATCGGGATCCTCCTCAATCTCTCCTCAATATCTCCTCAAATCCGCGACGCATCGAGCTCTACCCTACCTCCCCAAGCTGCGACGCCGCTCCCCGACCACTGACTCCCGACCCTCCCCTCTCCTCTCTGACTCCCCTCCCCGGCCTCCGACTCCCCTCCCCAGCCTCCAACCCCGGGCTCCGACTCCCGGCTCCGCCTCCCGGCTCCCGACTCGCGGCTCCCGACTCGCGGCTCCCGACTCGCAGCTCCCGATTCGCGGCTCCCGGCTCCCGACTCCCGGATCCCGACTCCCGGCTCACGACCTGGACCTCCCGGCCTTCTAAGTAATGATTTTTTTATGCTGGAGTCCCAGATTTCCTGGTAATTTCTTAGTCTTGGTTGATTTCCCATAATTTCATCATATTACTTCTTGATAATCAATTAGTGTTGTAGTCAAAGGTAGCAGTTGATGCATTCATAGGTTAATGGAGTGGTTTGATTCTAAATTTTTTTAAGCAATTTCATTTTTTATGATGGAATACTAAAAGATGAATGATATAAATATCCTGATTATCAAACCCAGTGAGAATATTTCCCCAAATTAATTTATCATTGATAATCCTAAGATGCACTATTTTGGCCTTAAAATAGTATATATGAAGGTATGTACATACACATGTTGAGCAATTCCAGGTGGTTGTTTATAAATCTATCAAGTTTCAGGTGTTGGCTTGGTTCCTCTTTGAGGAAGGGTACCCTTCCAATTCCTCAAATTTATTAATGTATTAATTAGTTTCTTACTACACTTTTTCTTTGTTTTTAGTTAATGCAGTGAATACATTAGATTAAATTCCTCTTAATCTTGAATTTAGTATGTTTCATGATTTAAGAGTTAAAGGTAATAAATGATTGTCTCATAAGAAATATCATGTTTATATATTAAAACCCCTCCAACGGAGGTGCGCTGTCTTCAAGTTAAAAAACAATTATTAGACTTTTAGGATTTATTGTCTTGTTGTACTGATATTTCTTTATGAATTGATGTTATGTTTGAATATTGTCATATATGACCCCAAATGGAATTAAAAAAACTATGTTTTCCTTTTTAAATGATTAAATAACCATGGAACCGCTTTGACCGGTTTTTATATTGGAATTACCCATATAGAATTGTTTCCCATAATTTTCATTTTAGTATGTTGACATGTTTGAGCCACCATTCGGTGAGCCTTAGATTTAAATTTCTAAGGGTATGATTTTCTATATTAAATGGCTTGAATTATCTTTTGAATTTCAGAATGGAAATTACCCTGTATGCACAGCATTTAACCCGCCTACTGTAAGTGCTTCGATGTAATAATTAAATGTGAAATAGAAATTGTAAAGTATACTAAGTACATGAATTAGCCGTATTAGATGTAATTGAAAAATATGTTGCATATTCATAGAACCCCTTACCATGTTAATGGAAGGTACCAGAGTGAACCTTGATTATTGAAAATGCCTTAAATGGATTAAATGAGTGGTTTCAAGCTACATGGCCTTGTCACACTAATGAAAGGCTAGGGTTGAACAAAATTGACTTATTGATTAATTATTACTTGATTAAAGGGTTTCATGCTACTTGGCCTTGTCACACTAATCAAAGGAAAGGCTTGAACCAAATGGAATATTATATGAATTCAATATCAAAGTAGGTGTGGCCTGACTCAAGCTCACCTTGGATACTTGAGAGAAAGCCTTGAGCACTCAAGGACCCTATTCCGAATTCAAGGATACAACTTTCTTAGGTTGAGACCTGCATAGAACCTGATCCTTGTCTAACTTTAGATGCCTGGTATGACACCATATAATCCCTCATGTATTACAACAAGATTCCTTAGATACACTCCTTGGTTCCAGAATTGACAAGTAGGTGCCATGGTTAAATCCTATCCCAATCTTTTCATAGACCCATTTTACCTTGGATGAACTTCTTAGACTAGATAGTCCTCTTATTGTGGAATTAGTTGGACTGTTATCCTTGGATTACACTCTTACCCCAGGTGAGGCTATAGTTATTACTAAGTTGTTGACACTTGAGGTCTATGTTTCCTTGGTTATAACCTTGGAACTTCATTATTAAATATCATTACATGTTTTCTTGTCACATCTTAGAACCTCAATATCTTTCTCATATAAATTATATTTAAACTGGATAAAATTGATTAATGAAATGGTTACACATTCTGACACCAGTCAAAGGCTAAAGAAGGTATAACTGCTATGTGTCCCATAGGAACCTGTACGGGTGATGTTTATTTATCTCTCTATTATTATTCTATATACCAGTGAACTATATATTTTATACTGCACTATCTAGATTGGGCTGGACATCAGTTGTTCCATCCTATTATTATTATTTATATCTCACACCCTACTCAGGCCGCTATTACATTGGGATACTCGAGTATACTTTCATTTTCTCAGGACCTTGGACCTTGCTTTTCAATGTATGCTTGTAACTAGAGTTAGGAGAAAAGGACTGAGTTGGATCTCGGGATGCTCAAGGAGATCTCCCATGGGGTTTTGATGTGACTTTATTATTTTTTTATTTTATTGAAAATAATTATGTAATGTTTACTACTTTTAGATATGTATCATTACCATGTCATGCATTCATCTGTTGTTTAAACTACAATTGACCACTTTAATTCAGTTATAGTAATATTTATCTTATACTGCTTTGTCATTTATTTACTACCTCTTTCATTGTTGATTGTTATTTATTCAATTTTACCGCTGTGTATATGTGATAAGAGGGTATAGTCCCCACTATCACCTCTCGAGACCCTGACTACAAGTCAAAAACCTCTAACGTATGGGGAGACTCACCAGCCCCCCTGCCCTACACAACCTCTCCCCCTCACTCTACTGCACCAGTCCCTCCCCCCTCCCCCTTCCCTTACACCAGCCCCTCCCTTAACCCCCTTCTGCAACATCCCCTCCCCCTGCACCAGCCCCTCCCCCTCCCCCCCTCTTGCACTAGCCCCTCCCCCTACCATGCACCAGCCCATCCCCCCCACCAGCCCCTACCCCCCCCCCCCCCCACTACACCAGCCAGCCCCTCCCCCTCCCCCCCTTCCCTTACATCAGCCCCTCCCCCCCCCCCACACACTGCACCCCCACCAGCCCCTTACCCCATGCTTCCCCAGCCCCACCACCAGCCCCTCCCCCTCCCCACTTTCCCTGCTGCACTGGCCCCTCCCCCTTTCCCTTCTGCACCAACCAACCCTCTCCCTCCCCCCTGCACAACTTTCCATGTGGAGTGTCTTTTTTAACTTTTTTCTTTAGTTTACATCTCAAGGAAGACATTTTTCTCTTTTTCCCTACTTATTCCATCATGAACTCCTCTTGTCATTAAATACTTGTTATTAAATATGTTTTTCTAGCTACTAATATGCTTTGATTGATTTAATAATAAAATTGATTGTAATGATTTATTTAAATATGATTTACATTGTTGATTGAATGATAATTTTTTTTCTTGTTATAGAATGGATAGAAGCTGGATGTATCGTACCGATCGGATTTCAACCGAGTTTCAAAATAATTTGGAGAATTTTCTAGATTTTGCATTTAGCAATGCGTCAGATGGAGGTTGTATACAGTGTCCCTGCTATAATTGTGTTGGAAGACCATGGTTAAGATGAGAAGAAGTTAGTTACCATTTAACAAAATTTGGATTTCAAGAAAACTATAATGTTTGGTTTCACCATGGAGAGAAGAGTCAATCTTCGACTGTTCATAAACGAAATGAACGAAGTGACATGGAGAATTTGATATTTGATCGGTTTCCATATGTGCATCATTCCGAGAGAGATAGCATGCCGGTGCAAGAAGACAATGATATCAGTACACATGAGGAAAATGCTGAAAATGATGATGTTGACATAGTGAAAAATTTATTGGATGATGCCAGAACTCCAGTATATCAAGAATGTACTAGAATGACCAAGTTGGAATTTTTAATGCGGTTATATCATGGGAAAACTATGTATGGGATTTCTAATACTTCCATTGATTATATTCTTACATTTTTGAAGGACTTGCTTCCTGATGGTGCAGATATTCCCTCAAATCATTACATGGCATGGAAGTTAATTAAGCAGCTTGGATTTGCTACTAATAAAGTCCATGCTTGTCCGAAAGATTGCAGTTTATTTTTGGAGGAAACAGCTGACCGTAATGACTGTAAAGACTGTGGTACATCTCGATGGAAGACAAATGCAGATGGAACACCGTCTCGTGTGCCACAGAAAGTCATGTGGCACTTTCCATTGATTCCCAGCCTTCAAAATCTATTCATGTCTCCAGAAATCTCAGCCAATATGCGATGGCACGATGTTGAGAGAATTAAAGGAAATGATGAGCTGGTCCATCCAGCAGATGGATTAGCATGGCGGACATTTGACGCACAACATCCTGATTTTGCAGCTGAGGTGTGTAATGTCAGATTGGGCCTATCATGTGATGGTTTTAATCCGTTTGGTCAGATGCTTACTGCTCATAGCACGTGGCCAGTTTTTATTCATGTTTATAATCTTCCTCCGTGGATGTGTATGAAAAAACCTTTCACTTTCTTGAGTATACTGATATCTGGACCTTCGGATCCTGGTAATGACATAGATGTATACTTGCAGCCTTTAATAAAAGAGTTGAAACAACTTTGGGATTTAGGTGTGCAGACATTTGATGCTTCTTCAAAGAATACATTTCAGATGCGTGCTGCCCTTCTATGGACCATAAATGATTTCCCTGCCTATGCAATGATGTCTGGGTGGAGCACGAAGGGAAAACTTTCATGTCCTGTTTGTATGAAGAATACACGATCGAGAAGGCTTAAATATCGTCGTAGTTTCAGTTTTATGGGGCATCGCCGATTCTTGCCAATGGATCATCAATACAGGAAGAATCGTCAGAGGTTTGGTAATAATGTTGACACTGAAGAACCACCTCAACGTATGTCAAGAAATTATGTGCTTGATGAATTGAAAGATTTCAGCTTTTCATTAGGAAAAGGTCATTTGACATCTCGAAAGAGGAAGAATGCTGATACTGAAGTCATTTACAATTGGAAAAAGAGAAGTATTTTTTTGTGTTGCCATATTGGTCTACTAATTTTTTACATCATTGTTTAGACGTAATGCATATTGAGAAAATATATGTGAAATGTTGCTTGCAATTCTTTTGAATATTAAGGGGAAGACCAAAGATGACTTCCGATCTCGTCGGGATTTATTGGATTGGGGTATTCGACCAGAACTACATCCTGTTTGTATCGGTGAAAACAAATGGAAAGTTCCATGTGCTTCTTATGTGATGACACAGGCAGAGAAAGAACAATTTCTGGCAGTATTGGAGAATATTAAGGTTCCAGACGGCTATTCTAGCAACATATCTAAACGAGTCAACAGAAGACATTTGAAATTGAAATCCCTAAAAACTCATGATTACCCCATCCTTCTTCATGAATTGATTCCAATAGCAATTCGACATTTGCTATCCAATAATGTAAGGGTGGCAGTGATTCGGTTGTTTAATTTTTTTAGAGACCTTTGTGCTAAAAGGTTATCCAAATCATTGTTGATAAAAATGCAGCAAGAGGCACCATTAATTCTGTGTGAGTTGGAAAAAAAAATTCCTCCATCCTTTTTCACTTGCATGCTGCATTTAACAGTTCATCTTCCAACTGAGACACTTCTTGGGGGACCAGTTGCTTTTCGGTGGATGTTTCCCACTGAAAGAAATATGTGCACAATGAAATCATATGTCCGAAATAAGAATTATCCTGAAGGTTCCATTGTGAGGAGTTATCTGGCCCAAAAATCTATGGATTTTTGTTCAATGTATTTTTGTGATGTGAGCACAAGACATAATCGACTAATGAGAAATGAAGATGAGCAGTATGATGAAATTCAACCCTCGTTTCCATCTCTTCCCCAAACAGGTGGAATTGTCGGGTCATATACATTGGTTACATTGAGCTCTGAAGAGCGGAATATGGCACATCGTACAGTCTTGTTTAATTGTGGTTTGTTCGATGCCTATATCAAGTAAGTAATTTGAATATATATATGTTATCTCATATAATATCATATCACATATACCTTATACTTTTATTTTCATTTTATGTAGAGAACATAAACAAATTATAAGTAGAGTTCATCGGTCTTTGTCGTTGAGAAGGAGAGAGGCTATGCATAGCCAAGAGTTCCCAGCTTTGTTGAAATCAAAGGTATGACCATTACATTAAATAACTTAAAATATAGATATATATTTAAATATATTACTCATGTATTCCAGTTATTGAGTATACCTGCTGACTTCATTTCTCAAGAATTAAGAACGTTGGCTTTTGGTCCCAATTCTTTGGTTCGTGACTGCAAATCTTTAATAATCAATGGATACAAATTTTTTACAACTGATAAAGCAGTGAAAATGAGAACACAGCATGATGGCGTTATGTTAATTGCTAGAACGGATTGTTATGCCAGTGCATCTGATAGTCGACCTCGATATGAAGATGTGTATTATTATGGACTGGTTGAGAAAATATTGTTATTGGATTACTACTCTCGAGGTCGAGTCACTATGATGAAATGTAAATGGTTTGATTCAATGACGCGCCATGGTACATTTATTGATGATTGTTGATTTAGAGTTATTTACATGAGTCGATTCCTGCATACCGATGAACCATACATTTTGGCATCAATGGAAAAACAAGTGTTTTATGTGAAAGATCATCTGAACCCTGATTACGGTGTCATTAATGAAGTAATCCCAAGACATATTTTTCATGATGCTGGGGATGAAATTGTCACCATTGACGCCCCCATCGGTGTTAGCCAAAATATTGCATTTGATGACACAAATTGTCCCATTGTGAGGGATGATGTTGAACCTGAGGTAGTGGAGGGTAATATATAAAAGCAACCATATATATTCAGAGTTCATTCAGTTTACCTTGACGTGAGTTTCTCAGGTTGGTACTAATTTAATTACTTTAATTTACTTTTAGTTTGAAATGATATGTCTATTTTAGTAATGTTTGGTTTCGTTTCATTTAATTCTATTTCTTTCAATTCCGAAAAGTGGTTTTAAACTGTGGTTTTAAAAATTGTATAACTTGGTTGTAAATTATCATTACTGAAAGATGTTATGACATTTTTTAAGTAGTATCTATGATTTGTAAAAATTGTTGCTAAAAAATATTTATTTCATTCTTATGCAGATTATGAAGAAAACTACAGAAGCTCACAAGAAGAGATTATTTGATGCTGATCCTGTTAGACGTGAGCGCGAGTTGTCTTCTGTGAGTATATTAATTTAAATATTTATCTTCTGCATTACAAATAATATCAAGTTCATATTTTTGATCCAATTTTTTTAGGGACATGTAACTCCAGAGAATCCTCTTCCCAGTATGGGACCGAGTAGGGATCCTCCTAGACCTAGGCGGAGCTCCCGTCTTACCACTCCCCACACTGACCCATTAGTGGACATCCCATCTACCACACATGTCCGCCCTCCGCTTGAGACCCCTGGGATGTTCCCATACATGCCGCCATCATCATCCCGTTTACCCTCTTTTTCCCATTCCATGTCCACGCCGACTCGACCGATGTTCTCACCTGCACAGTTTTCATATCCATTCATGTATCCCCAGACCTACTATGCATATTCTGACATGTCTATGCCACATCCTTTTCCTACCATCCATCCTACACATATTGAGTCTGTTCCTTCAGTTTCCACTCCTGTTCATGAAGATCAGCCGGAGCATGTTGAGGAACAGATACTTCCTTCGGAGGATGCTGATCCAGCATAGTCTACGGATGCCTCACAGCCTATTCAGGAGCCTGCATCAGGTTTTTTTATTATAAATGTTTCAAATTATAGCATTTCACTTTTTTTCTATTGTATTGTCACCTAACTCTTCTCTATTCACCTCTTATATTATTTAGTGGGATCTTCTAGTAGGCGACGTGGGCGCACTCAAATGCGGGATGCTTGGAATCGTGAAACTCAGATTATGGTGGATTACAATTCTCAAAATCAAATGGTAGGTAAAAATGCTAAGGAGTGTTGAAGTTTCATGGCTACTTTATCCAAATATCATGATATCGTTCCGGTGGAACCGGTCTCATGGAGACATATCAGTTCCGACATCAAGGATAGGGCATGGGCGCAGATATGGGTACGAAAATTTTATAAATTTATATTGATATTAGTAATGTATTTATATGACTTAACATGTTTGTTGCAGAGTCGATTTAACTTTCCTAACGGTGAAGCTGCAAAAGCTTCTAGGTTGAGTGATCTTGGAGAGTATTGGCGGTCATACAAGTATGAGTTACATATTGGTTGGAGGAGCAGAGTGGGTACTGAGTTAGAGGGTGTACCCACAAACACTGACTGTCCAAAAAGTCAATATCAAAAAATGACCGCACATTGGAATACTGAACAGTATAAGGTACTACCCATCTTTACTGTTTTTTATATAAAATTTAATTTTTATTACTTGTATTGTTTTTTTGTTTCTTAGGAAGTGTCAGCGAAAAACAAAAAAAACAAAGATGAAATGACATATCTACACACATTGGGGCGCACTACAATGCCCGATAAAGAGAAGCGGCTGGTACGTTCATCTGAATTAAAATAATGTCTTTATTTATAACATGTCATCATAACTTATTCATGCTTTCCCTTGGTTAGTCCATGTCTTTACCTCAATGTTTGTGGGTCTTTGTTGCAACTCACTTCAATCCAATATTTTGCATTTATCATATATGGTTGTAATTCAAATTTGTGCACTTCTTATATGCAGCAATCTGAATTGGGCATTGAAGGTCCTGTACCTCGTGCCAAATTATTCTGCTTCAGTAGGAAAAAAAAGATGGAACTGCAGTTAATTCACAAACACAAGATGAAATTGTAAGTTTGTTTATTTATATTTCAAACATTTATACAAAATTCATAATTTAATATGTTTATAATTTCAACAGTCTGCCTTGGAGGCCATGGATGAGAAGGAAGCTGACAACTTAGGGCCAAATGATCATTTCAGTCAGGTGTTAGGTGTGGAGCATCCAGGAAGAGTCCGTTGTAGACCAGGAAAAAACATTGTCCCCTCTAGGTATTGGTCATCATCAGACTCCTCTAAGGCCTCTGAGTTGGAAAGTGCGCGTGCTGAATTAGCTGCGACAAAGAAAATAGTACTAGAGGAGCGTGAAAAAAGTAAGCTGATGAATGAACATTTCATGAAAGCTCTGTCAGTTTTGAGTCAGTCACTACCATCAGAGGTTGCTGCCACTTTTCATTCATGTATGACATCAATGCGCTCTTTAAATAATGCCTCGGGTGATTCCCATGAGGGTCCTAGTGGTGATAACGGTGGTGGCGATAGAGCTGACGAGGATGTTGCTGATGATGTTGGTGGTGATGAGATTGTTGATGATGATGCTGACGGTGCGGTTGGTGATGATGTTGTTGTCGATGTTGCTGTTGATGATGATGATGCTGGACATGAGGATGACAGTGATGGCGATGGGGGGGATATTAATCCCCTCCATTTTTGACTTAGCAGAGAGACGTGTGTTGGAGTTTAATGTTTTTTTTTGTATTGGTGGACTTCTTGTATGTGAATTTCTTTATGCAATGAAATGCATTTTGGATTATGTTTTCATCAGGGGTGTTATTTGTCAGTTATTTAGGTAATTTTCACATGCCATTCTGTTTACTCCTTGTTTTTTCATGAACTTTCTGCAGGGGGAGGTGGGGGGGTGGGCAGGGGGGAGGGGGAGGGGGGCTGGGCAGTGGGAGGGCTGGGCAGGGGGGGAGGGGAGGGGGAGGGGGAGGGGGGAGGGGCAGTGGGGGGCTGGGCAGTGGGGGGAGGGCTGGGCAGGAGGGGGGGAGGGGGAGGGGGAGGGGGGAGGGGGTGGCTGGGCAGGGGGGAGGGGGGGTGCTGGGCAGTGGGGAGGGGAGGGGGGTGGCTGGACAGGGGGGGGGGGGGGCTGGGCAGGGGAGGGGGGGTGGGCAGGGGAGGAGGGGGGGGGGGGAGGGGGGGAGGGCTGGGCAGGGGGGATGGGGGGGCTGGGCAATGGGAGGGCTGGGCAGGGGGGAGGGGGGAGGGGTAGTGGGGGGGCTGGCCAGTGGGCGGGCTGGGGAGGTGGAAAAATAGGTTTAAAGATGACGTACATAGATCAACCTGATGTTTGAAGTAGTTCTCTGTGGAATTTGAGTTCAAGATATTTCTTGAGATTTCAACAATGGTTTTTTGTAATAAATATCTCATTATAAGTCATTTAATAACCAATTAAAATAATTTTAATCAATGAATAAAGTCATTCATATTTCTAAGGGAAGGTATGATTTTTAGTAGTATTTTAAATTCAAATTCCAAATGCACTAATTGTTTTGAATATCACACTTTATCTGGTGATATTTCTGGATCTGTTTGACCACGATCAAATCACATTCTTATTTATTCTCAACTAGTTTAGTGTGCAAGGATGTATACATACATGTTTTGATCTACTGCTACTAATAACAAAATTTCATTATTCAATTTCTTCTTTCATTTTTTCTACTTTTTTTCTGCATTAGTTTTAGTTCTATATGACATTTCATTGCTTATGAGTCTTATATATTCATTAATAATAATTCATGGTTTTATTTGTTGCATGTACAGATTGTAGCAAATTAAAGTATGATTAGCAATCAGTGGTTTGCCATTCGATCTTTATCAAGGTGAGCTGACAAATCTATGTGCCAATATAACATGGCATTTGAGCTTATTCATGCATGACTCATCAATGTGAATTCTTCTTTGAGTTATGAGTCTAGCTGAAACGCACTTTAGATATTGGAATCATTGAACACACATGCATTCTGAATGTCCAATTTTTTTTCCTGCTCGGTCATTGGTTTTAATCTAGCTTCTTTCATTTGGTTGGCATTTCCCATCACTTTTGTGCTGAATATGTTTTCCATCTATTGTTTGAACAGTTGAAACTGTTTGAATGGTTATGTATGTAGTATGTGGGTGTGTCTCGATACGTTCTGTTTGACCAAGTCTATCCTATCCCCTTATCTCCTTAGGATCCGAATTTGGTAAGTGTTTTCTCATAATGGAATTAAAATATTATGGTGTTCCCAGGAATAATCAGTTTTCTTCTTATTTATATCACTTCATCTTTATTTGAGTAGTGGGGAGGGGTGCTGGGTAGTGGGGAGGGTGGGGGGGGGGGGGGCTGGGCAGTGGGGAGGGGGGGGGGGTGTTGGGCAGTGGGGAGGGGGGGGGGGGCTGGGTAGTGGGGAGGGGGGGGGGGGCTGGGCAGTGCGGAGGGGGGGGGGGTGGGCAGTGGGGAGGGGGGTGCTGGGCAGTGGGGAGGGGTGCTGGGCAGTGGGGAGGGGGGGTGCTGGGCAGTGGGGAGGGGGGGGGGGTGCTGGTGCTGTTGCTAGGGAGGGGGGGGGTGCTGGGCAGTGGGGAGGGGTGCTGGGGAGTGGAGAGGGGGGTGCTGGGGAGGGGGGAGGGGTGTTGGGAAGTGGGGAGGGGTGCTGGGCAGTGGGGAGGGGGGGGGGGCTGGGCAGTGGGGAGGGGCGGTGCTGGGCAGTGGGGAGGGGGGGTGCTGGTGCTGGGGAGGGGGGGTGCTGGGAAGTGGGGAGGGGTGCTGGGCAGTGGGGAGGGGGGGTGCTGGGCAGTGGGGAGGGGTGCTGGGCTGTGGGGAGGGTGGGGGGGTTCTGGGCAGTGGGGAGGGGTGCTGGGCAGTGGGGAGGGGGGGGGCTGGGCAGTGGGGAGGGGGGGTGCTGGGCAGTGGGGAGGGGGGGTGCTGGGCAGTGGGGAGGGGGGGGGGGCTGGGCAGTGGGGAGGGGTGCTGGGCAGTGGGGATGGGGGGGGGGGTGGGCAGTGGGGAGGGGGGGTGCTGGGCAGTGGGGAGGGGGGGTGCTGGGCAGTGGGGAGGGGGGTTGGGCAGTGGGGAGGGGGGGTGCTGGGCAGTGGGGAGGGGGGGTGCTGGGCAGTGGGTAGGGGGGGTGCTGGGCAGTGGGGAGGGGGGGTGCTGGGCAGTGGGGAGGGGGGGGGGGGGTTGCTGCGCAGTGGGGAGGGGGGTGATGGGCAGTGGGGAGGGGGGGGGTGCTGTGCAGTAGGGGGGGTTGCTGGGCAGTGGGGAGGGGCTGGCACCACAAGATCCTCCCAAAATGGAAACATAAGTAGTCCCTACTCCCCACAGGACACTTTGGGAGACACATTTTCTCATCCACAGCCACTGGTTGCTCTACTCAAGGAGTAGACAGATTCAAATGACATTAACTAGCAGTATCACATGTTTATTTGGAAGCTCTCCCTATGGTATAGAATTCTACATCACAAAGCTATCACCAAACCCTTCAACAATGATACATTCATAGCATTGTGTGTCAAACTGACCTAAAATTTCATCCTTTGTGTGTCAAACTGACCTTACTTTTTTGGCGGTCATTCTTTCTCTTTATTATGATTTGACTTTAATTTAGTGCATGTCATCATGTTCATCACTTAAGTGGTCAAGTCAATTCACTATGGTTTTTTCGCGCCATTGATTAGGGGTTCACTACCCTCACACTTGTCTTCTCAATTGCACAGAAAATCAAGAAGTCACTAAAGAGTTCTGCTCACAATCACACCAATCACCATTCAAGAAGTCAATTACATAGAAAATCAAGAAGTCACTAAATAGATCTGCTCACAATCACACCAATCACCATTCAAGAATGGAACTGGAAGATAAGATTAAGCTGTTCATCTTGGATCAATTTTCTCCCAGCAACGTGGTGTTCTTGCGTCACATTCTTCTCTTCTCTGATGCATGGCTCTCTTTTGTGGGGCATTCTCTCTTATCTAGTTCATCGACCTACCTCTTATAGGGTTTATTGTATAAAGCTGACCCTTGAAAACACTATGGAATGTATATATATTTCATTTGTTTTATCTTATTATTTCCATATTCACCATCTCTATTTACAGCTGTCCTGCAGTGTTCAAACAGTTTAATTGAACGCTTGGAACAAACTTCCACCGTAGCATCACTTATTAACATTATTGTATGTCATAAACAGTGTTGACCTGCTTTGGAAACCATGTAGTCTATAAATGATGATCTATAGCATTTTTTAGCCGAACTTGAACTGTTAATGAGCAGCTCTGTTCGTTTACACACCTATCCACAACTAATGCAAAGTTGGTTGAAATGGCATATATTAAAAACCAAATGTTTTCAATCCTTAAATATAATACGCTACTGCAAAACCATACTATAAAAAAAAAATAACTAAAATTAGTTTGGCTGAATTGAATTTCAGATCATTTATGAAACATGTCAGCCCAATTTAGAAAAGGGAATAAAAAATGTGCCCATTTAATTGAATTGCTAGAGCACACCCTAGTTCTTCTTCATCATATCAAGGTCACGCTGCCACAACTTTTTGCTAGATGTTTTCATTTCCATGGATTTTATTGATGTTTTAATGCATTTTAATTTATGTTGTGCAGCTTGCAAGTTTCTTTTATTATGAAATTTTTGTCTCCAAATCACTATTCGTGTTGAACATCTTTAATGCAAAATCCATTATTCCCATTGTGCTGGTAGTATCTGTATTGCTTCATTTTTTCCCTGCGGTTTCAAGCTATAGCCATGTAATGCTTTCAATGCCTATAATTAGACTTATTTTTAACTTACACATTGTTCCATGTAGGATGATCAGAAATTTGCTAAGCGGAAAACAGAACTTGGCGGAACTTTCTCAATTGCAAGCTGCATACTTTTTGTTCTTATATTTTGTTGTTATATTTTGTTCTTATATTTTGTCTTCAGGTAGAATTGCAGAGCTTGCTTCCAGGCCTGCGTTGATGCGGGGGACATTGCAAATACCCACGATTCATTTGAACTGTGGAAATATTCTGGCGCTGGAAACATGTGTACCCATGGTTATAAAACCGTGGGAATACATATATACCCACGGTTCAAGTGAACCGTGGGTATATTCTGGAGCTGCAAAAAACTATACCCACAGTTATAAAACCGTGGGTATACATATATACCGGAGCTGCAAAAAACTATACCCACGGTTATAAAACCGTTGGTATACATATATACCTACGGTTCAATGAACCATGGGTAATATAAAAATTTCTGGTTCTATACCCACGGTTTTTTAAAAACCGTGGGTATAGGGCTATTGCGACGGCATTCCAGCCCGCGGTTGGCGAAACCGTGGGTATACCCTATACCCACGGTTTCAAGGGCTATACCCATGGTTTGAAACCGTGGGTATAGGTGCAATTTCCAGTAGTGGTTCCGGTTACAGTTAGCCCCAAGGTCATGGGATGAGGCCTTGACAAAGAAATTAAAGTTCATCATTATGCATTCCATCATTATGAAAGTGGTTATTGTTTTTTCATGTGATTATTCTATTAGTAGAATATCCATGTGAATAAGTAAATGGCATTATTTCATTTTATTTATTCCATACTATGCTGAATGTTTAAGTTTGAAAGGCTTTTGTTTTAGTTATACATTGCCTTAAATGTTTATTCTTATTTATGAAAGTTTCCGCTATATTGTAATCCTTACTGGGCATTTGAGCTCACCCCTTTTCTATGTTTTATTTTTCCCAGGAAGTGAAGAAGTAAATTATGAATGACCTGCATGGATATTATATGGGGATATGAGTGTGGAATATGGAGACAATATGTTGTTGTAATAGTTTTTCATTTTATGATGTAATTTAAGACTTATGAATATATCTAGTGTTTTCAAGGCTACTAAACCAATCGGTCTTTCGAGATTTGATCTTTCTTGTGATCATGCTAATGTTATGTAATAATGCACCGACTCTGGGTAACTATGGTCGGGGCGTTACAATTGGGATATAGGTAATGTAATTACATTGTTTTCAGTAAATGTTGGTTAGTAGTTAGTCAGGTACAGATATGGGAATGTAAATAAACTATACTTATATATCCATTATTATGATACATTCATCGTATGGCCACTAAAGATTAATTTCATAGATAGGTTAATTTTTATATGGTGATGTTTTTTGGTTTTTTAAATTATAATGCCATTTGAAATATTTTTTATTATTTTAGAATTTTATTGTATAAATATATTTAAGAATTATTATTCTGGGAAAAATATCTCCCCAATAGATTTATTTTATCACCCATCAATAAATTTCTCACTATTGTGACCAAGGAGCATGCTTGAAGCTTTTGGGGAACATCAACCTAGGTAATAAATAAGCTATTTGGGTAATGGAATTATGATTATCATGATTTAGTTATCATATAAAGATGCCAAGTTAACAATTTGTATATAATATGGACTTAATATTAAGATAAGTCAATATTTAGAACACCATTGGAAATGTCACATGGGTGTGTGGGATAATATTTCAACAATTGGTGATTATAGAACATATTGATAACATATATGATGGTAACAATTTAACGTACATGTCAACCATCATACAGTCATATATTCCTTGTATGATATATATGAATAAAATTAAATTAGGGTGGTTTTATTTAATTTAAATCATGTATAGAGACTTCTTTAAGTGTTATAGCCTTTTCCTCCGACGTAATGGTTTTGTAATATGGTCTCGTATTTGAGAAAGAAAAAAAATTATGATCATTTTAATTTGAGTAATGTAATAAGTTTTCATATATTTGACTCTAAAAAATTTGATATATTCATTTATTTTGGAAAATATACTTAAAAATTGTTAATGAATTAATTTCATGATAAAATATATAAAAATTACAATCCTCATAGATATACTACATTACATAGAATAATGAATTATATGGGTATATAGGTAGATGATTGGGAACACATGATAACCATTTATAACAAGAGTAAATAGGTCGTATTATTCGACACCGTTCTATTATTATTATTATGGTTTAATTTTTGATTATTAGGATTCATTATTATTACCTTAATTAATATTTTCTCCCCATAAATTTTTATACAGTAGTGTCCATTAGGTTATCTGAAAAATATATCTTAGGATATCATTAAAAATATCACTTTTTAAATTTATCTATTATGATAGAGTTAAAAGTGATGATTTTTTGTTTCAGAAAAATGTAAGAAAACATAAAAAACATTCTAAATAATGATAGAAGTTCGATGTTTAATAGAATTAAGTGGATATGATATATTAGATTAGATAAAAGAACAATGAAAAAATTTGGATCCTTAAATACTCCATTCATTATTAATTAATTGAATTACAAAGTCACAATTTTCAAATTTTGGTAAAATACAACTATGGTAACATATATAATTTATATACAACATATAAAATATTCAAATATGGGTGATTAGAATCATTGTAATGAGATTAGATTTCCCATAGACCTCCAAATATCCAATCCTAATTGAACTTATTGTTCATAATGGGGAAACCTCTCGAAAATAATTTCAAGTAATTAATAAATTGTTTTATTATCATTATATAGAATTAGTTTTAGAAATATTATACAAAATGAATTAAATTGAGAAAATAAAACCCATTAAATCATGGAAATCATTCCTAGGAAAATATAATATGATCAAATTGATGTACAAAAACACAAAAGGGAATAATCATTAAATCTTTTCAATACACAACTACCTTGAGTTTAGACTAACATGACTATACTATCTCTATTATAATTCATATTTATTTGAAAATTTGATATAATTCTTCCAAACATTATCTTTAACAATACATTCATATGAAAGTGAAGACTTTATATTTATTTGAAAATGTTGTGGCATATTTCCCTCAATAATCTATACTTTTAAAGATTCTGTATTTTCACACCAAAAACCAATGAATTTTTGTATGGTATTTTAGTAAGTGTGTTTTAGAATATCATTATATTTATTCCATCAAAATATCAAGGAATTTAGATAAATTTTTGATGATTTATCCTTGAATTAGAAAATATAATTTATTATTGATGAAAAGAATCTTCATCTGTCATCACATTAACTCCAGAATAAAATATATGTTTAGCTTTATTTTTCAAGAAACTTATTACGAATTATCATATTTGAGTCTTGTATCATCTCCTTTATAAATAACATAATTTAGAGATCAATGGATTTTTTTATACCTCATATTATAAGGTATATTTTATTGATCATTAGCATCTCAATTTTGAATGATTTATTTGGGATTCTATTTTTTCAAATCAATACATAATATTTTTGAAGAAAATAAACCTCACAATCAATGATACCCAAAAAATAACATCATTATTTAGTGTTATTTTTTAAAACATTATGATTAAAACATCAAATTGATAAAAACTGTTAAATTTATAAATTAATTCAATTTCATAATTTATCTCGATGCAAATTAAAAATACATTGTAATTTCACATGAAAAAAAATTAGTTAGGACATATTCATGAAAATAATTATAAAAACATAATTAAATTGATAGATCTATAAATTTAAGCACAGATAACCATTTGACTCATGTACGTGTTAGTACTCAAAAAAATTACAATGATTAATTCAAAACACTTTTTAATGAATCTATGTATGCCTACTATCAAAGAATCAAAATATATAATGACTCGTAAGTATATTAAATTCCTAATTATCTATTATTTTTATTCATTCAACTCCCATTTCATTAATTCCTCTAAGAATATGAGATACTAACTCACTTATGTTCCCTCTAAACATGTGATATTGAATATAATAAGTGTTTTCATCATCAAAATAAATGTGAAGGTCACCATATGCCTATAAAAATTTTAAACCTCCCCCAAATTGAGTAAAAGGATTGTATCCACCATGAAGTCCTAAAATGAATTTTTATATTGTTTTGATGGTCTGTGGGTTACACATATAATAATTTATGAGTCATGAAGATATAAATTGCATCTATATTGATGAAAGATATCATGAATATTTTTTAAACATATGTGTGGTTTTATTATCCATCATCATGGTAGGGAATCATATCAATAACATCATTTAAATTTATTTGGGGTACCTTACATAAATTTTTTAGTAGAAACTACATCACTAAATTAACCTCAATCAATATTATTTTCATGTTTATTTTTCATAATTTACTCAATTTTGATATTTTTAAGGAGTAGTGGATTACTTTGTTATCCAAACATTAGTTTGACTTCTAGACGAATGAAAACATCTATTTATTTTTCTAAAATCAAATATTTTTTTCTTAAAATGTATGCAATGTAATATATTTCATTAAAAACAATTTTCTCTTGAGCCTTGAATTTTTTTTTCATCTTATGTTGTCTAACATGTTTTATCATGTCACGAGACTTATCATGCACACTTAATGTTTGTGGAAATAATTTAATTTATATTAATATGTTGTTGGAATGAGGAATATAGTTTATAATGAGGCTATTTACAATTCCATTTAAGGAAACTAAAAACTCATATAGATCAATTTTTAATGGTAGAATCATTAAATAGTGTATAAATTTTAAAATTAGTGTTTTAATAAAAAATAATTCAAAAATCATTCTTCACAGAAGTTTATTAACGATCAGTGGATTTAATAAAAATATGTAAAATAATTGTTAAAACATTTATTGTTTTTTTATTCATATAGTGGGGTTATTCGGATGAATATATAAAAAAAATTTAGTGTCATCCTAGGAAACTGATTTTCAAAATTGGATAATATTCCTAGCAGAAAATTTAGAATTTAATGGTCTTTTCAATTATTTAAAAACATTGAATATGAAAACCCATAAATTTAATCATTTATTTATTTTATTTCTATGAATAATCGTTGTTCTTTTCAATGAAAATAATTTTTAATTCCCGCTGTTAATCAATTTGTTGCTCATGTGTTTATAATGAAACATAAAATTTGAAAATAATCGAAAAATTGTGAATTAAAAAAGAATCTAATTTTTTAAAATAAATAAATAAATAAACCTAATATGAAATCGATATTCATACCCCAAAATTACATCATATAATTTCTTTATTTTATATTTATTGATAATGATATGTTAAAATCAGGATGACAAGACATGACAAAAAAAGTGTGAAGAAATGACACAATATGGTTTATTTCAGCAGAAGCATCCTTGGGAATGTCTCTCAAATGATTTTAATGAGATCATATTATAAAATAAGGAAATATAATATTATTTTCTAGAAAAAAATCAAATGTAAATATAAATATAAATATTTTGCAAAATATTATTGGTTTCAACCTCTATGTGGTAATTCATTTTTTTCATCTCATAGATAAATAAGTTTGGTGTTTTATTCCCAATATAAAGGTGGTTGTGGTTTCATTATCATTAATAAAAAAACATTTATTTCAACAAAATTCATTTTTAACTAATTGCGAATGAACTCATGGACAGATTAATCCATCTTCATCTGATTTTAAATTAGCAACAGATTACGTGGTAGGGGAATGAAAAAATAATGTTTCTTCTCCTTTTACTCTAACTACCACTTAATTAGAATCTTCTTCATCATCACACAAGGTCATTGTGAAGGAAGTATTTTTCATTCAAAATTATTGAAATGGAAAATATTTCAAAAATTTAAATTCTGTGTAAATTTATCCAAGAATAATTAACAGAAAAAAATTCTCATTTATGTAATACTCCTTGAAAATTTATATCTTCTTTGAAAAAAATTTTAGTATCACCATCCTCCTATCAACCATTGTACTCATCATTTGAGAACTCTATTATATAATAAATTTCTACCTTCACACACTATTCTTATAAATTAATTTTCAGAAAAAAAATTGGGTATAAAATCTATATATGTAGAATGAATTAAAAATTTATTATCAAAATAATATGAAAAAAATGATAAAAATTAACCACTTTTGGCTTCATTTTCTCAGGTAAGTATTTTTTTTAGAGTGGAAAGTAACATTATTAAAATTATGTAGTATATTTGGTTAATCTAAATATTTTAAAATATTGAATGGATCATGGTTATCTAAATATTTATTCATTATTTTATACAAATGTTATGAATGTTCATATTCAAAACAAGGTATTTCATGTGGTATTTCACATTAAAAAAATAAATCTAAAAAATTTAAAAAATATATTTTTTTTGTAAAAAATCAAATAAATAACAAATTGAAGGTTTGTATTATTCATTAAATCTAAAATGTGAAAATGAGGTTCTAATTCATCTATTAAATCATAGAAAGAAGGTTCTTTTTTATTAAAAATATTTAGGACAAGATTATATTTTTATTTAAATTACTTTTCCAATTCACTCATGGCTGTAGAATAGAAGAAACTTTACATAAATATATGTTGACATAATAGATAACCCCATTTTATTAGTTATTCCAATGAATTATAATTATTATAGTAATGTAATTATTTCTAAAAATTACTAGTATATGGGTAATCAATACAAAAATACCTTTTTTCTAGTGGTAAATTAGTTGTGAAAATATGAGTGATATAAATAATTAAAAACAACTTAACCAACATAGAAATAGCGCTAATTAAATCCCAAAAACCATGTTACCCTAGGAGAATATAATTTCTCAATTTTTTTAAAAAACATATAGAGTAGGCATTAATGTTATAAATAATTGATAAAAAATATTTTGATATTTTTTAATTTATATCCAAAGACAAAAGAAATTATGAAACTACACTTAAAATGAAAAATTGACTAGGGTATATTCATTTAAATACTCTTGTAAAATAATAATAATACCATCCCAATGATTATTTAATATTCATTATTAATACTTCATAGACACATCAGTTCATATTCCAGGATATGTAGAGTATTATTTTTTGAAAATATCCAAATATAACAACTACTCAATACATCACTATACCTGTATATTAAATCAATATTGGATATGGTATTGAAACTACTACATATGATGTTTCATATAATGATATGTGGAAAAAGTCTAAATTTTTTAGTGAATATATGAGATTGAGGATTTATTTATAAAATCCTATTTAGTTTTGTTGGGATTTCTTATCTCTTATCATATGAAAAATGGTGATTCATAGGGTACAAGATATCCATATAATAAATAATTTGTGTGATAAAACATCAATAATTTTTATCTCCAATTTAACTATTATTAAATAATATATTCATCATCAAATGATTTCTATTAGTTGGTTATATGTGTATATAAATTAAATATTGAAGAGTTTATATTTTGAATGACATCATAGTTAAGGAAAATGTAAATCATCATGGAATAAGATTTTTTCAAATATTAAATTTTCACGGGTATTTATAAGTATACTAAGATTCATAATATAATTATTAATGCAAAAATATATTCTTTATGAATTAAATTTTAGAAACCAAGTGGATTTTAAACTTTATGGCCATTTTTGTCTCACTTTTTCATTAGTATTTATTTTGATAGGATGTAACACAATATTAGTAATATAAAAAACATTTATATTATATCATAGATTTCATTTTTACTGGATCACATGAGGAGAAACAATATTTCAGAATAATACATGTGATGTTGATCACATACTAAGATGAATAATCATTATATTAAGATTTTAATTATTATTGTTGTTGTTGAATTCTATTTATATTACTCATATACATTTCGATAGTGGTTTGGTATAATTGATTGATTTGATTAAATTTAATTTTTATAATATTCTTAAAAACCAATTATCATTGAGATATTATTCATATATTTAAAATTTTATTCCTATCATTCATTAGATTTGAATACAATAATTAACAAAAAATATGAGGCCATAATTCAAACCCTTAAAGACCCTTCACATATATCATATTTATAATGAAATTTAATTGTATATAAATAATATTTCTCTATTGCTTTTAAATGGTAAATTTTTTAAATTAACTCATTAAAAGGATCCAAAATTAGTCTTTTTCTCTAATTTTTATTATTTTTTCTCATATTGGATTTTATATTTAATAAAATATTATATCAATTTAAATTAATTTTACAAAGACTATAATTTATATGATGGTTATATATTTTAATATTCATGTATTACTTATTATAAAAATAAAATTTATCTATAAATTATTCCAAAAAATTAATGATTATATCATATAAAGTGAACGTTAATGTAGAATGCTATTTTTTTATTTTAGGTTTTGATGTCACATATAACAAGAATAATGTGTATCAAATAATATTCATTTGATATGAAAAACATGTTCCTTTTTTATGTTTTATTTATTATTAAATTTTGTTGATTCGTTGATATATAATTTTTCCTTGACTTGTTGATAGAATATATATATTAAATAAAATATATAATATCCTGTGACACCGAATAAATATTATGTGTTTTAGTGTAATAACACAAACTATTTCAATTTTTTTAATATAAAACGTATTTCTAACCATGAATATTTTATTTTTTTACAATTTAACCATCAAGAGTGACACTTATAGTTTAATATATACCAGGAGTTATTTTTTACAATACTGACTGTAAAAAATACGTCTCAAGGACATAGAATATAAAAGAATTTGTATATTTGAGTACTTCGTTATTGGTCACACTTGATTGGTTCACCAAAAGGTGAATTATTATTGTTAAATCATCATAGATTTCTAGAAGATGAATTTTGTGATGTTGAAAAAAATATTCCTTTTCTTATAATCAGTGATCTTTTGATTTGTTATAGGGATCTCAATGGATCTATATAAATTATCTTTAATCAGAATATAACTATGCTTTGGTTGAAAATGATGAGATCATAAAGATATTTTTAGGGTATGAATGTGATATATATGTACTTAGTGTTATCATTTGGATATAACGGTTTGATTTTAGTATTAATGGATCTAATCAACAATTCATTCCGACCAAATCCAGTCCCATTCAGTTTTTTTTTGTTTTGTGACAACATCCCCATAAACTCACCAACTCTAGTGTGTAATTATTGACTTATCAATATAGTTCTAATCACACTTCAATATCATTTACATAATATCATGCTATTGGATTATAAATTTTTATTCTAGATATGAAATTATCGGGGTTGAGTTTAATGCGATAGGTATATCCTTGGACCATGATAAATTATATATAGGGATATGATGTACATTTTCCCATAATATATTTATGATTATAAGCTTTATAGTTTTAGCATACAAATAATTTTACCAGGACTACTCTAGATTATCATCACCATTAAAAATGTTGATGAAGATAGGAGTATCTTTACAGTGGGTTGAGAAGTGTGAAGTGAAATTCTACAAGATGAAGAGTTCATTCACTACATCTCTAGTGTTGATACTTCATGACCTATGGATATGTTATTTTTAATCCCATGATGCACCGTGAAGTATTTTTTCTGAATACTGACATAGGTGGACTATGTTGTAACACTGGTTTCATGTACGTTGTGACCCCATGAGTGGAAATATCTTTCCCATGAATTGAATATGGAATTAATGGTCCATAATTTTATGTGTTTAAAAAAATATCTCTTTGTTGAGATATTTTTTTTGTAATAATCTTAATACCCTATGCAATATCATCACATAGAACAACTTAAACCTGATTTAGGGCTCTTCGTAGAGTATCTACAGACTATTGAATTCGAGATGGTGTTTGAAAATTTTTAGGGTAGTATAATTTTTTATGATCATTAAAATAATACATGGTTAGCAAGGTTGGTTGGTGAATCAAATTCAATAGAACTATGTTACCTGATGAGTATGTTCTCTAATTAAAGGATGGGTATTTTGAGGGATAACCAAAACAATACTAACTATAATTTTATAGTATTTCTATATTGATCCATTTTATTGTATTAATGTCGATAAAATAAAAGGATTTTGGAAAATTACTTACATGTTAACTAGGGGTCATCACCCATATAGAAATTGAAATATTTGATTTTTTGACTGCCTATGGAC
This sequence comes from Viscum album, assembly GCA_963277665.1. Classification (NCBI taxonomy): domain Eukaryota; kingdom Viridiplantae; phylum Streptophyta; class Magnoliopsida; order Santalales; family Viscaceae; genus Viscum; species Viscum album. Next base: position 279,270,397 of record OY728126.1, read on the forward strand.
TGAAACCTATGGATTTTACAATAGGCTATATTTACATAAAATGAGAGATATGACTTCTAGATTAGTTCCACATTTCACGATGTCAATTTATTAGAAGGAATCCCCCATCATAGTGATTGGATGAGAATAATGGTAAACCCAAGGCTAGGATGATTACCCCTATAATGTTTTAGATTTCCTATAGATATTTTTTGTGGTGAAAATAGTTTTTATCATTGATCGAGACTAAGGGCCCAAGGATCAATACTATTAATCATCGATTGAGTTGTGTGACATCCAACTAAACCCCCTTTTTTAGGATGTCCTGGACATCAGGTTTATATAACAAATGATCAGTTGTGGATTATTAACTTGATTTCAATATATATTTATATTTTTTTCTATAAGGGCTAGGATGAGCACTTTGATTAACAAATTACTTTTTTATATAATACCTTATATAACCCTTATTTTGTTTAATTTAAGCAGTTACGTATTATTATAATAGTTATTCTAATGTGTTGTTCAAATTAAAACTCACTATATTTATTAAATATGTATGGGATTATGATAGTAGTTACTGGGGTTGTTTATTATTCACACCCTACACAGGCCACCATTTCACTGGGCTACCCAGGAAGACATTCAAATTGATATAAGAATATGATTGGCTATATCCCAAGTCATGTTAGGTAGGACGTCTCAAGTATATATATATATATATTTGTGTGTGTGTGTGGATATTGGGTATGCATTATGGCTAGGTGTGTATAGTACATCCCTATACATTACATATAATTATTTTATTTTAATAATGTATATGTCATCAACCTATTATGTGACAATTTTTGTTTGTATTATATGGTTGTTCGAGATTTTTTTGAATTTCATTTATTGCATCCTTATATATATTTATTACATTATCATGCTGATTATTTACTATTATGAGTGATCTTTGGTTATTTTTATGATCATTACTCTGATATGAGGGTATTGCCTCTCTATAGACATACCATAGTCTCTCACATCTAGTTGGTAGACTCTAAAATATGATGTGGCACACATGAGGCCTTATGGGGAACTGGCTTGGGGAACCAGATTAATGAAATCCGCATTAGGACATGAAAAATTGAATGAAAATAATCAAACACAAACATTTATTAAAAAAATAAACATCAAAACACTATCATTGTTCATCGAAAAAATAGATCAAATTTGTTCAACCCCTCTATATGATTTGACTTATACCAATGATTTGATCTATGTAAGTCAGGATAGGGTGGAAGGTAACCATATATTTCATGTAAAACCATGTCCTCTAATACATTGTATCCCATAGCTGATGTCATATAAACTTTTGGATATTTGATACTTCTTATTATCATTCGAACTCACTCCTTTTATAGATAATGATAAACTTTTATCATATTAAAACTCACTAATTTTTAATTTCTTCATTGTGTTTATTGTCTTGTTTCACATGAAACAATATAGTCAAATGAACCATATTATATTTTATAAGGAAAACATATTATATTTCAAGACTAATATTAATACATAATAAAAACACAATATAAACGTCATTAATAAAATTTACAATAAGGGTATTTCCAAAAGTAAATAAAAAATACATAAATATTCAATCTTCAACAATTTAGTTCAACTTAATGAAAATACCACAAATTATAACTATATAATAAGGTATTTTTTTGAACTATAACAGGAATTTCGAGAGACAGAAATGGATAAAATTAAATAATTTTAGTGGTTCATGTATGGATATTTATAATAATATAAAATGAAAAATATATTTATATGGTCATTGGATGTATAATCATTAGATATTTATTCATTGGATATGCGGTTCTTGTGTATATATTTATACAATAGGTAAATTGAGATTCATACTGATATATGTAAAAAATGTAATAAAAATAAAGTAATTTACCTGTAATAAATAATATTTGATTGAAAAAAAAATTATAATTCATGTTTTTAAATAACTATTATTTTAAAGACATTTATTTTGAAACATAATATATTTTAAATTAAATTTATTTCTCTTAAAGAGTAATATTATTCAAATATACTAAAAATGGTTAAATATTGCATATTAAACTAAATAAATATAATCCAATAAAAATCAAGGATTTATAGTGAATATCAATTTACTGATTCACCAAAAATTAAATGAAAATAAATTACTATTTTTATTATATAGTATATATTTTTACAAAAAAAATTTTTTTTCTAATAGTCCAAGATTAAAATTCCGTGAAATGTATTTTATATGTAAACAAAAATATTAAAATTATTTCACTAATTATTACATGGTAGGGAATAAAAATAAATCTTGTTTTGGTAATAAATTATGTACTTCTAGAAATTATTATTTTGTGTTCTATGTTAATTTTTTAAAATTAATATTAACAAATTTATCATGTTTAATTTAGTAAAGTTATTTTCACTTTTTATATTAGGTCATTTAAATTATATAAAAATTTAATTTTAATTTTATTCCAAAACATAAGTTATCGATGAAAATAATGAATATATCTGATAAATATAAAATGAGGTAACTGGTATAATTATTTGGTAAAGTACTAAAATATTATTATCTTTATCTGTATATTATGTTTATAAGGGGATTCATGATGTAGCAACCATATTTATTCACTTTAAAATAATTATCCTTATAAAATGATATTCCTCACACATTAAGGAAGCATTATTTGAGGAATGTCACTAGAAATCACATGCCAAAGGACCCCTCCAATGCCCGCATAAAAACACATATTTACTTCTATTTTTAGAAGAATAAAAAAATAAATTCTATTTAATAATGTCTTCTTACATTAATTTATCTAATGTTTTTGAGATGGAGGCCTAAATTCTTCATTCCTAAGTAAAACATTTTGAAACTGAGGGAATTAATCAATGTATCATGTTCTCTGTAATATTTTTCAATTACAATATCATCTCCACTATATAAAAATATCATTAACCACTATATAAATATTCTATAAAATTAATTATTTTTCTATAAAAAAGACATTAATATATTATGGTTATAAACACTTATTGATTCATTTGTATTACATGTTCTTATTTGGTTCAGTTCTACCACAAAAATGAATGATGTTATACAATCATCATAGTTTCCAACATTAAAGACCATAAATACAATGGTAAGACTAATATTCGACATTAATGATCAATTTAGGTGATTAATATAGTTCCATAAGAGTATCACAAAAACGAATAGTCATTATAAATTAACCCATATTAATTTTTAAATTAAGTAAAACATGTTCTTTATGAATTATATTCCCCAAAATGAATATTTAATGATTTAATATTTACAAAAAAATAAGAATAAAAATTCCCATTTCTAAACAACATTGAGATAATCAAAATAACATACAACAGGTATTGAAAATAAAACCCAACTAACAAATATATCTTTAATAAATGATAATAATTTATAGTTTAATATATAGTAGAAACAAATAAGGTACAAAAATAATTTATTAATATTGTTTTTCTTATTATATAGAAGGATCAATTACTTTCCCTGGATTCTCGAGTAATGGTGTAGGTTTAATTTTTGATCTCAATTTGAAAATGATATTGTCAACGTGTAAATTTTTTTTAGAGAAATTTTGTGTTTTCCACACTAAAATCCAACATATTTTCTTCAAATATAGTTATCATTTGGTTATACATACATTTCTACCATATGTACTCCCATTGGTTTATTAATAACTAGGAATGAATCTTATAATTTGAACCAACCATATCTTTTATTTACGAATAAGAGAACTTTTATTTTATTTCCATATTTTTTCATATTGTTATATATATACGTAAATACATATATATATATATATATTTATTTAATTATCCATATTTCTATGATTTCGTAAAGTTAGTTTTGATTTTCTTCAAAAACATTATTTAAAATATAAAATAATTTTTTAACATTATTTATTATCATTTTCAATATTATTACATTCACTAATTATTTTCTTTACATTAATTTAAAAAAATACTTTCATTTCATTTTAAAAAATATTTTTTTAATTTTTTTAAATGTTTAAAAATAATTTTTTATAATTAATTTACTTTGTAAAATATAATTTTTCGAAATTGAAAATGTTATTTTTTAAAATTTTCTATAAAATTGGCTATGTTTTATATAGTGTGAATTTTAACTATTTAGATATCTTTTATTGTTAACTATGTTAGAATTTAGATATTTTATAATGAAATAATCTTATTTATTTTATTAAATTATTTATTTATTAGATGATTTATTACGTAACTCATTTATATACAAATGGATTTTTATATATAACGCATTTATTTATATGAATCATGTTACAATGACAGTCATATATATGTTATCATTATATGACATGTGTGTACGGGCCCAAAAAATTCTGGACAATTATTTATAAATCAACTCAAAGTAAGGGATTCCATGAATTTTTTTATAATAGTCTTGGATGTTGTGTGAATATAGTTTTTCATAAGGATTAGATTTCATCTATACAAGATGCATCATTTGATGAAGTGATATGTTATGGCGTGGTTGGTTCATCCATGGTTAAAATAATGTCTTAGAATGGGGACAATCCAATCAGATCTTGGATTTTACATACTTCTATTGTGATTTATTAGTTTCACCATGATTGTTTTAGTTATGTTGTGAGAAGTTTTAGTCATGGAATGACATTTAATGTTTTCATATGAATAATAGGATAGATGATTTTTTTTTAAATTCTAGAAAAATATTTAAATATTTCTGATCCCATAAATTTTAGTCTATAACTCATTGATTAAAGCTTTCATTTTGTCTATATATTGGTAGGGTATTTTGTGGTTCTTTCTTCCAGGAACCATTGCATTATGATTCTCTTATTACACCAGGTCTTAGTTTGAATTCACACTATGATTTTTGGGCATTCAAGATTTATTAAATATTTAAATCCATCTTATCATTACGTAAAACAATTTTATGAAAATTATTATGTTCATTTGAATTTTAAGAGGGGGATTTACCATTACAGACACATCATAATCAACAAATGAAAATTTAATTCAATACTATCATTTAATTATTCATTCCATTAAAACAAGATCACTGAAACCTCTATTTATATTATGATTCAGGTTACATATCCCATTAATTTGAAAACAGTTTTTTTCTTCAACCCTTGGTGTATTATGTGATTCCATAAGAAATAATTGGATTCTATTTTAATAAATCATAATGACATAACATTTATGGTTCTTTATCCCTAGATTTGGGTTTTACTTCTCATCTATTTTCCAATTTTATTTATTTTTCATCTGCAAGGAATCATGGAATTAGTGTCTGTTCTTGTATTTTTAAACTTATGGTTAATATATTTCTAATAATGTTTTTATAGGTTGAAAGAATATTATCATAGATCTATTAAAATTAATATTCGATTCTCTTAACATATAATTTCTATTGTTTTTTCTGGTGTAGGATTTATTATATATTTAACTATCTTTATAACTAATATGTTTTTTTATATATTATGTAAATATCTATGTTACCATTGTTGACCCAAAATCCTTTATATTTTTAGTCCCCTTCAAATCCAATAATTAGATGTCATTCCACTATTCACCATGAACATGTTTACCAATATTATCATTGAGTAAAACACTCCCATTAATCCATATAATTCATTACTCCATATACCACTCTAAATAAAGATTATTTTTATAATCCAAGACACATTATGATTGGAGGATTGAATCAGAATGTAGAATTATTCTTTCACAATTAAAAATAATTTCCTCGCCTTTGTAGGAACATGTTCAATGTAACAATTTTTTTTCTTCAAAACGTCCATAATAAAGAAATTCATAAAAATTACACAGTAAAACAATTTTTTCACGGTTCACCACATGTTCATAGTCCACAAATTATAAATATATGATTTCTCAATATTAACATAATCCACTATTATTCAATAGTAATGGTTGAATATGATATGTTTCCATTATCACTCAATGATATACCCACAACCACTATAATGAATTTTGGGATATTGCACTTCCTCCCTTGGAAAATACCTATCGACTCCTATTTGTGTGTAGTTCTATATGAAGTTTTCATAACATTATTTAATTGGAGGTCAACTCTATATCTGAGTAGATTTTTTTATATGAAACTTGTCTTAATATGATTCTCTAATTATTTCAACAAACATTTACCAAGTAAAACTTAGTTCACAAAACTATTTTCACATAAACTTTTATCTTCTGAAACACAAAAAGTTTCACAAAAAATGCAATTTTTTTATACGTCCATTAACGATGTATAAATTCCATAATTATTTGTTTAAAATAATTTTACAAACCTTTAGTTCAAATAATGTTTATTATTTCATAGATATTACATTTTCATAAGTCATATATGAAGATAGATAAATTAATCATCTTATAAATCATTTATCTATCAAAATGACATTTATTGTCTTATTAATTATAAGAAATTACAATTTCATGAATCGTTACCTCTGCCACAAAACATGTCTCCTCTAAATATTTTTTTTTCATGAAACATTTAATATTTATCATATTCATGAATATCCACTTTCATGAAATAGCAATAAATTCAAAAAACTGTATAACATTTACAAAACTTATTCAGTATCATTGTAAATAATGCACATATTCATGAAGATATCACCCTATAATTTAATTGAAAAATAATACCTCATCACATCAAGAATATTAAAATCAGATAAGCTTATTTCTAATAATATCATACCCCTTACATACTAAAAATACACCCCTACCATAGTGTGATCATTCTATTACCTCGACCATACTTGATATTAATTGGTACATTGAAAATATTTGTAATTCCATTAATATATTGTATACTCTTCCTCAGGATTAGTGTTTTCTTTATATTAAGATAAAGAATTTATTTTCACATATTTTATTCAATATATTACACGCTTCTACTAGGATTCATATTTTTTTAGTCTAGGGGAAGGGGATATTATATGACATATCCTTCTATATTAAGTAGATTATTTATTCCTCAATTTTTTATAACTACTAACATTAAATTTTGTGTTGGTATCATATCACCATATCATTATATTCAACCCATTATAGAATCTATTTTATAGAATTATTGAAATTTATAATGTCAATAAGTGAATGGGTGATAATGATGACTATCTTTAGGTTCATTAGATATATATATATATATTTATATATATTACTACATTGATATGATAAACATTATTCTTGAATAATTGTGGAATAGAGAAATTAGAATAAATAAAAATATCTATGGCTAAATAATTGTGAATGTTAGTATCCGCAAAATAAAAATATTAATTGGGTGTAATAATTAATTAATATTAGTCTTGACAAAGGTATTGTAACTTTTGTTCTTATATATTATTATTTTTTAAAGTTTAATGAGTTCTAATACAATTTATGTTGTTATCATAGGGTAGTGTTTAATTCTAATTTATCATTAGAATCATATATGTTCCATTTCAAATTTTTTTGTAACACCCCAGGTAATTAAAGAATATGAAATTTTTATATTTATCCCTATTTTTTGAATAAAATTTCAATATTAATTTAAAGGGAACACTATGCTCGATGGCTTACCCAATACACAACAACGAGTTCCTTTGAAATATTACATTGTACTCTAATAATAAAATAATATTATTTTAAATGGTAGTTAACACCTAACTGTTGTGATGGCGGGAATGAATATAACTAACTACAAAATGATTATATATGTTTGTCAAATATTTTTACTTTTTACAATAAATTTTAGAGGACTAAAAATGCGAATGAATCCAATTTTAAGCGTAAACATTCTAATATACTTTAAAAGGTCGATTAACCACCTTTTGATGGCGAACCTCTTTTAAATCCTCTTTTTGAAAAATTTATGTGTTATATTTAACTAAATAAAATTCTTCTTTATAATCGGGACATCAAAATTTACTTTGTGTAAATTTTTGGTTTTTTTCTAAAAAAGTTCAATTTTTAATAAATAGTGAAAAATGTTATATTTTAATTCAAAACCTCTATTTAGTCTAATTTATTTATATGATTATATTATATTTTTAATTGGATTTAAAGTGAAATTAGAATATATTTTTACCATTTAATCCAATAGTGGTCGTTGGAATTAATTTCACTTTGAAATCGGACTTAAACTAGTGTCAATCTTTTGATACATTTTGTTTCATAAAAACACGCTATTTGTTTTGACAATGTGAATTAATAATTAAATTAATTAATTCAACTTATATGTTTTTAATTTTGTAAAATATAAATCATTTTTTAATTTGGAATATCAAATATAGATTAGGGTGAATTTTTGGTAATTTTCTGAAAAACTTCAATTTTGATGAATAGTGAAACCACTAAGTGGTACTTATAAAAACTGATTATCCATTTAAATGAAAATATGCCATCTTTGTGTTTTGAATTTCAAAAATCCGACATACATGGTTGTCATTAAGAAGTAAAATGTGGTTCAATGGGATTAAAATAATTTTTTTGGTGAATAGTAACTTATTAAGTTTTTAATCGCGATTAGAGATAATTAGAGTAGTTTAAGGAAAATAATAATGTTTTAATAATATGACATGAGCTTGACACATGTCCTACCCTCATGGGACGTGTCATGGCAGACCAAGACAATCAATGGGTCAACATGGAGACCCCATGGAGCCACTTTGGTTGGGAAATGACATAACTAACTTTTTTTTAATGTTAAAGTAAAAATGACACAAACATTAAATGTTTTACTAAAACAATTTTTACATGGGGTTATACAAGTCAGACATTTGACTATAAATAGTCATTAAAAATCTATAAAGATTTCCTATATCATAGTATTTTTTTATAATTTTTAGACATTAAATAAATTAAATTATTTATGACATCATGATGATGCAGCGATGACCTCATTATTTAACGATTTAAATAAAATGGAAAGATAATGTAAAATTTAAGACCTACACATGTAAAAATGCTATTGGACGGGTGGATTTCGAACTATTATCACCTTATCCTCTAAACACATCAATGTGGGACCATTAATATCTGAAACTCATTCTAAAATAATGTAACATTTCATTACTTTCCAAAAGTGCCCCTCCTCTCCTCTTATAAAAGGCCCCTAACTCTACCTCCTTACCAACACTTCCAAAGCCTTTGGCTCGGCCAACCCCTAACCATTTTTTCTATCCAAATCCCTCTCTAACTCCTTTAAGCCTCATTTGGGGCAGATGTCTTCCCAAGGAATCCTTTGTGCTCAAACCAAAGGAAGTTACATTATTTTAAGGTAATGTCCTCACTTGTGTCCTTTTGTTTTATTTTTATTCTCCAACCCCCTAAAATCTTTTTATTCATTTATTTTGTAACAAATACAGTATCTCCAATATACTAGGATGTTGTTATAAGATGTATTAGAGCTAAACTTACACACACCTACAACTAATGGTTAAAGAACATACTGTTTCTGTGGATGGCGAATTTCTGCCTCACGAAACGATGATTGTTCAACATTCTTCTAACACCTTCAAAGGTGGCCATTAAGATGACACTATATTTATATATGATATATAATATGTTTATTTTTTACTTAACATTCTGTATTTTTCATTCATGTCATACCTTTATGGTTTCCATTATGGGTAAACGCGATATCTTCATTTAAGGAAGTGCGGACTACCGCCCCCTCAAAGTGATTTGATTCGTTAATACCATATGTGGTAAGTATAAAGGATATATTTAATGATATTATATATGATACCATACTGGAATTAAAATACTATTATGTATCATTATGTTTTATTTCCATTAAATATGAAACAGAAATGGAAGTAGTGTTCATGCGTACGTACGGCTTACCGTCTCCATGAACACTACATTTCATATCTTATTTCAAAATGTTATGTACTATTATAAATACATATATATAATGGATATATATTCAATATATTACATCTAACTTATGGATATAATTCTATAATTATAAAATATATATATATATATATCTCATTTTGTTTTAATTCCATTAATATGACAAAAAAATGAAAGTAGCGTTCATGCGTACGTACGGCCTACCGTCTCCCTGAACGGTGCTTTTAATTTTTATCTCAAAATTATATGGAATAGTATAAAATAAATATATACTAGATATATATGATATTTATAACATAAATACTATTTTGGATATGATGTACCTATAACTACATGGAAAATTATTTTCCAACACGTTCAATTTTTGACTGATGTACCAAACATCGACAAAAATGTCTGATATGAACTCATATTATTAACAAATTATTATAAAATTAAAATATGTGATATTAAATGAATAATAATATTTATAGGAGTTCCTTATGAAATTATAAATTGACCATAGTTTATTATTCAGGAATATAAAGAAACGAACAAGATAGGTTGGACTTGAGGTAAGGGACCCTACTCCTCTCTTTCTTTTTAAGTACACTCTTTTATGTCATTCCTTTTAAGCTCATATTTCGTGTGATTGGGATGTTGTTTTATATTACTCTTACTTTAATATTTATGTTCATATGATAATAGACCACATTCTCTCTCATCAATCCATTTTAGAAGTTTTGAGTGGCCCCGTTAGGCTGCCTAATTTTCATAAGAGATCTAACCTCTCTCTTTCTTTTGAAGTACTCTCCTTTATGTCACATATTTTAAGCTCCTCTTTGTTAGGATGGGGGATGTTCTTTTATATTCATCTTTCTGTACATTTTATTTTAATATGATGTGAGACCCTATTTGATCTCATCAATCCATTTTTTGAAGTTTTAAGTGGCGGTGTTAGGCTGCTGAGTTTTCGTAAGGGATTTTTCATATCACTTTTTTTCCCGTGTGATTTATGCTACATTTTCCAAAATTTCCTTTGAGTGGTGTATGTACTGCCCATTATTATACTCCTTTTGTAATATAATTCCATTTATGGGTATTTACATATTCATTGTATGACACTTCTTAAATGGGGTGTACGTTTCGAAAGTTACCCAAGTCGGTAAGGGAACCTTTCACCCTCCTATTTTTAAAAGACTTCTTTTGTAATGTATTTTAATTCACATACTATTATTTTTCGATATGTTCTTTTATATCCTTATTGATGTACATTTTATTTCCAAGTGATGAGATGCCTTTTTTTATCTCTCATCATCTCTTTTTCTGAATTTTGAAGTGACGCCGTTAGGCTGTCGAATTTTACCAAGGAAACTTCTTAACCCAAGTTCGATTTCTTTGGGTTCAACATTTAGTTATTGAATATGTCATCCTTTGAATATGTGTGAATGAAATTTTACTGTTTTACACTTAATATCCACTTATATTGTGGGTATTTATATTTTTCACACATAATTATGAGATTGATTATCTTTAATTTAAGGACACCATCTTTATAATGGATTTCATCTCATTTAACATTTCTATTGGGACTTTATTGTTGTTATGCACCAATTTACTCTTATATGGTGTATATACTGTCCTTTGGAATATTATATCATGAATCCATATATTCTCATGATATTATAATGTTCTGACTAAATGGTATTCCTCAATTATTGTATTCAAGTGTCTCTAATTTTGGTAAAACCCCTTTAACCAAAATATCTCTTTAAATGATTTAATTACTTATTCTTATTAATATCCAAGTTTTCAAAATGGTTATAAGGATTTATTTATATGGATATTAATGGATTAAAATTTTAAAAGCTTTAAGGTAGTATGGGACACTTTGATTCAAAAATGTCTTTATTAAATGTATTAAATGGTTTCAAAAATGGTTTTAGAATGGATTTATTATTTCAATATCTCAAAATGTTATATTGTTATTGAAATATAGGAATTTTATATTTCATTTATGCTTAAGTTATGTGCCATGATAATTTTATGGTTCTTGGGCATTGTTTATGTAGATGGGTGGTTTCGTGATAAACTAAGGGCGGGTGAGCCCGATATAGCTCTCCAATGCATTGGGTAAAGAGAAGGAGTGAAACATTAAGGTTTCTCCAAAGATATTTAGGGAATATACTGTGGTGGGTATTCCAAACGTAACCAAGAGGGTTACTCCCTACGTAAGAATGTTATGAATGCCTCAAGTTACATATTATGTTTTATGATTTCTATGATTTATTCATGATTTTATGAGGTATGATAAAGTGCTTATGTTTTATGGATAAAGTATGATTTCATTCTTATGTATACATGTACTCATGTTTCCTTTCAATATTTTTATATCCCATACTGAGCTTTTTATGCTCATCCCATGTTTTTGAAAAGTTTTTCATAGGTCAAGGGAATGGTACATGATATGATGATAGTGACAAGGAAGTGTCAAGAAAGAATACTTGTTTTATTTTAAATATGATTCCATTGGTGGAAATAAAATGAATACAGTCTTTATGTAACCACTTTGTTTAAATGTGGAATGTAATGCAAGTTTTATGATCTAATTCTCTAAAACTCTATTCCTGAAAATATCCTCAATTTGTAATCTTGTAATAACTCAAGATTAAGTAAGGTTTAAGGATGGGGCCTTATAGTTGGTATCAATGGTCGGTTTAGATAACATTAGAGGTTAGGGTATTCTCTAGGCATAAGTGACATTACCATAATGGTTAGTATTTCAGAAAGATTCCTAGTTTTAGATAAAGTGAATGAGTAAGTATATCTTAGTTTTTATCTTCCTCATTAGTACATAATGGTTTTGTTGATATACTCACACTGACATTTCTGTTTTTAGTGAATGGATGGATCTAGCAGGCACCAAAGTGACAATAGGTTTGATGGAAACTGTCGGGGTTCTCTGATTAAGAGACTGGATGAAATGGGGTATTCAATAAGGAAACTCATGTTTGTTCTAAACATACTATAAAGGAGTCATGATCAACCACTTGAACCTTGTTATGATCTGTAATGCATCATGTACGAGATGACCAATCAATGTGGAAGTTTAGGTAATAAATATAAAGGTAACCATTAGAGTTTATATGAACCTTACTTTTGAGGTAATTATGGGTTATTATATGTTATGAAGGAGAATGAAAGGCATGAGATAAACTTGAGGTTAAAATATGTTATGATCATTTTTTATGGTTTTGGGGAATGTTTTAAGAATTACGTAGTTTTGGAAAAAGGACAACATGCAGACCGTGTGACAACCCGTCGCATCAGACAAAGCTACGGGAATCGAACCCACAACCAAAGTGCGACTGGTATTTATCGCATACCACTGGACTACGTGAAGTCCCTAGTTAGTTTGATTGATTCTTTTTAGTTAGATGATTTTATGAATTAATAGTAAGTTGATTTTGGGATATCTATGGAAATTTAGTAACCCATCATGGGGGATACATGCTTAGGTTAATTACTTTTCAATATGAGACGTTAAGAGAAACTGATGTTGTTTTAGAGATAAATGTTACAATTTAACTTGGAAGACTATGTGACTAAATCCTTCAAATATTTCAGTTTCAATCTTAGTTTGGTTTACTTTGAAGTATTTTATGGACAATTTGTTTATTGAATGGTCTTTGTTGTACTTTGGGTATTTTTTGATAAATTTTGGAGATTAAGAATAGAGTTGTTTTTTTAAAAGGATTATCATTTTTGGGTATTATATGATCTTGTACTAACCTTTTTAGTTTTGGTTTTGGTTAAGGTCTAATGATATGGGAAGTATATAGTTCTCTTTTGTGGATTAGGTGATCCTCTAGAAGTTTATTATAGTACTCTTAAAGTGAACAAGTCTTCCTAAATACACGTCTTTTGGGGAAAGTCTGAGTTTGTGCAAGAAATATAATAAAAGTTGAAAGTCAACATGATAAGTAATTATGTTTCCTTATGAATAAATTCCTCAATAAAAAGTAACTTAAAACAAAAATGTTGTCTGTTAACTTTTCCTACTGGGGAATTGAATACCGTTTAACCCATCACAAGTTTTTGATTTTCTTATGGTTAACATTCTTCTAGACATGTTTACTATCACTCTCCATCAGAACATGGCCCTTTATTTTTTCATCCTTTTCCATATTTTCATACTTGGAATCCTAGTATGGGTTAACTCGGGTGACCTTTGTACTTATCATTATTTATTTTAATGTGATTGTTTTACTGACTCTTGTTCCGATGTGGGATTTTCAATGATGTTTCCAAGCCCAATTTAAAAAATTGCGAGGACGCAATTCCCAAAAGGGGGGAAGGATGTAACCCCCCAGGTAAATAAAGAATATGACATTTATATATTTATCCATATTTTGTGAATAAAATGTCAATATTAATTTAAAGGGAACGCTATGCTGATGGCTTACCCAATACACTACAATGAGTTCCTTTTAAATCTTACGTTGCACTTTAATAATAAAATAATATTATTTTAAATGGTAGTTAACGCCTAGATGTTGTGATGGAAGGAAGGAATAGATCTAACTAAAAATGATTATATATATTTGTCAAATATTTTTAATTTTTATAATAAATGTTAGACGATTAAAAATGCGAATGAATCCAATTTTAAGTGTAATCATTCTAATATTCATTAAAAGGTTGATTAACCGCTTTTTGATGGCGAACCTCTTTTAAGTCCACTTTTTTACAATTTTTTGTGTTATATTTGACTAAATAAAATTCTTCTTTAGAATCGGGACATCAAAATTTACTTTGTGTAAATTTTTGGTATTTTTCCGAAAAAGTTCAATTTTTAATAAATAGTGAAAAATGTTGTATTCTAATTCAAAACCTATTTTTAATATAATTTATTTATATTATTATATTATCTTTTGAATTGGATTTAAAGTGAAATTAGAATATATTTTTACCATTTAATCCAATAGTGGTCGTTGGAATTAATTTCACTTTGAAATCAGACTTAAACTAGTGTCAATCTTTTGATACATTTCGTTTTATAAAAACACACTATTTTTTTTGACAATGGGAATTAATTATTAAATTAATTAATGAAACTTATATGTTTTGAATTTTGTAAAATAGAAATAATTTTTTAATTCAGAATATCAAATATAGCTTATGGTGAATTTTTGGTAATTTTTTGAAAAACTTTAATTTTTGATGAATAGTGAAACCACTAAGTGGTACTTATAAAAACTGATTTTCCGTTTAAATGAAAATTTGCCATTTTTGTGCTTTGAATTTTAAAAATCCTACATACATGGTTTTCATTATGAAGTAAAATGTGGTTCAATGGGAATAAAATAATTTTTTGGTGAATAGTAACTGATTAAGTTTTTAATCGCGATTTGAGGTAATTAGTGTAGTTTAAGGAAACAAATAATGTTTTAATAATATGAGATGAGCTTGAAACAAGTATTACCCACATTGGACGTGTCATGGACGACCAATACAATCCATGGGTCAACTTGGGGACCCCATGGAGCCACTTTGGTTGGGAAATGACATAAATAACTTTTTATTTAATGTTAAAGTAAAAATTACACAAACATGAGATGTTTTACTAAAAAAAATTTACATGGGGTTATACAAGTCAAAGTTTTTAATATAAATAGTCATTGGAAATATGAAAATATTTCCTACATCATAGTATTTTTTTATAATTTTTATACATTAAAAAAATTAAATTATTTATAACAACATGATGATGCAGCGATGACCTCATTATTTAAAGATTTAAATAAAATGGAATGATAATGTAAAATATAAGACCTACACGTGTACAAAACCTATTGGATGGGTGTATTTCGGACTCTTATCACCTTATCCTAGAAACACATCAATGTGGGATCATTAATATCCGAAACACATTCTAAAATAATGTACTATTTCCTTACTTTCCAAGAGTGCCCCTCCTCTCCTCTTATAAAAGGCCCCCACCTCTACCCCCTTACCCACACTTCCAAAGCCTTTGGCTCGGCCAACCCCTGCCCATTTTGTCTCTAAAAATCCCTCTATAACTCCTTGAAGCTTCACTTTGTGAAGAAGTCTTCCCCAGGACGCCTTTGAGCTCAAACCAAAGGGAGATACCCGATTTTAAGGTAATGTCTTCACTTGTGTCCATTTGTTTTATTTTGCTTCTCCAACCCCTTATATCCTTTTATTAATTTATTTTGTAACAAATCCAGTATCTCCAATATACTAGGATGTTTTTCTAATCATGATTCGATCTATACTTACACACACCTACATCTAATGGTTATAGAACATATTGTTTCTATGAATGGAAAATTTATGCCTCATGAAACGATGATTGTTCAACATTATTCAAAAACCTTCAAAGGTGGCCATTAATATGCCACTATATTTATATACGATATATAATATGTTTATGTTTTAATTAAGTTTATATATTTTTCATTTATGGCATACCATTATGGTTTCCATTATGGGTAAACGCGATATCTTCATTTAAGGAAGTGCGGACTACCGCCCCCTCAAAGTGATTTGATTCGTTAATACCATATGTGGTAAGTATAAAGGATATATTTAATTATATTATATATGATACCAAACTGGAATTAAAATACTATTATGTATCATTATATTTTATTTCCATTAAATATGAAATATAAATGGAAGTAGCGTTCATGCGTACGTACGGCTTACCGTCTCAATGAACAGTAGATTTCATTTCTTATCTCAAAATGTTATGTACTATTATAAGTACATATATATAATGGATATATATGAAATATAATACATCTAAATTATGGATATCATTCTTGAATTATAACATATATATATATATATTTGTATCTCATTGTGTTTTAATTCCATTAATATGACAAAAAAATGAAAGTAGTGTTCATGCGTACGTACGGCCTACCATCTCCATGAACAATGCTTTTAATTTTTATCTCCAAATTATATGGAATAGTATAAAATTAATATATAATAGATATATATGATATTTAAAACATCAATACTATTCTGGATATGATTTACCTATAAATACATGGAAAATGTTTTTCCAACAAGTTCAATTTTTGACTAATGTACCAAACATCGACAAAAACGTCTGATATGAACTCATATTATTAAACAATTATTATAACATTAAAATATGTTATATTAACTGAATAATAATATTTATAGGAGGTCCTTAAGCAATTATAAATTGACCAATGTTTATTATTCCGGAATATAAAGAAACAAACAAGACAAGTTGGACTTGAGGTAAGGGACCCTACTCCTCTCTTTTTTTTAAGTACACTCTTTTATGTCATTACTTTTAAGCTCATCTTTATTGTGATTGGGATGTTATTTTAAATTAATATTACTGTAATTTTTATGTTCATATGATTAGAGACCATATTCTCTCTCATCAATCCATTTTGGATGTTTTGAGTGGTGCCGTTATGCTGCCGAATTTTCGTCAGAGATGTAACCTCCCTCTTTCTTTTTAAGTACTCTCCTTTATGTCACTTCTTTTAAGATCCTCTTTGTTATGATGGGGGGTGTTATTTTATATTCATCTTTCTGTACATTTTATTTTAATATAATTAGAGACCCTATTTGATCTCATCAATCCATTTTTTGATGTTTTAAGTGGCGCCGTTAGGCTGCCGAGTTTTCATAAGGGATTTTTCATCTCACTTTTATTCCCATGAGATTTATGCTACATTTGCCACCATTTCTTTTGAGTGGTGTATGTAATGAACATTATTATAATAATTTTGTAATATAATTACATTTATGGGTATTTACATATTCATTGTATGACACCTCATCAATGGGGTGTACGTTTCGAAAGTTACCCATGTCGGTAAGGGAACCTTTCACCGTCCTCTTTTTAAAATACTTCTTTTGTTATGTATTTTAATTCACATACTATTATGTTGGG
Source organism: Viscum album (assembly GCA_963277665.1). Taxonomy (NCBI): domain Eukaryota; kingdom Viridiplantae; phylum Streptophyta; class Magnoliopsida; order Santalales; family Viscaceae; genus Viscum; species Viscum album. The sequence goes on from OY728126.1 coordinate 279,288,284, forward strand.
ATATGTTATTTTATATCCTTATTGATGTAAATTTTATTTCCAAGTGATTATATGCCTTTTTTATCTCTCATCAAATCTTTTTCTGAATTTTGAAGTGACGCCGTTAGGCTGTTGAATTTTACCAAGGGAACTTCTTAACCCAAATTCAATTTCTTTGGGTTCAACAAGTAGTTATTGAATATGTCATCCTTTTAATATGTGTCAATGACCTTTTATTGTTTTACACTTAATATGCACTTATATTGGGTGTATTTATATTTGTCACACATAATTATGAGATTGATTTATCCTTAATTTAAGGACACCTTCTTTATAATGGATTTTATCTCATTTTACATTTTATTGAGACTTCATTGTTGTTATGCACCAATTCACTCTTATATGGTGTATATACTGTCCTTTGGAATATTATATCAAGAATCCATTTATTCTAATGATATTATAAAGTTCCGAATAAATTTTATTCCTCAATTATTGTATTCAAGTGTCTCTAATTTTGTTAAAACCCCTTTAACCAAAATATCGCTTTTAATGTTTTAATTATTTGCTCTTATTAATATCCATGTTTTAAAAATGGTTTTAAGGATTTATTTATATGGATATTAATGGTTTAAAATTTTAAAATCTTTAAGGTGGTATGGGACACTATGATTCAAAAATCTCTTTATTAAATGATTTAAATGGTTTTGAAAATAGTATTTTGAATGGATTTATTACTTCAATATCTTAAAATGTTATATTTTTATTGCAATATGGGAATGTTATATTTAATTTATTCTTAAGTTATGTGCTATGATTATGTTATGGTTATTGGGAATTGTTTATGAAGATGGTTGGTTCCGTGGTATACTAAGGGCCGGTGAGCCCGATATAGCTCTCCAATGCATTGGGTAACGCGAAGGAGTGAAACGTTAAGGTTTCTCTGAAGAGATGTAGGGAATATACTATGGTGGGTATTCCAAACGTAACCAAGAGGGTTACTCCCTACGTAAGAATGTTATGAATGCCTCATGTTACCTTTTATGTCTTATGATTTCTATGATTTATTCATGATTTTATGATTTATGTTAAAGGGATTGTGTTTTATGGATAAAGTATGATTTCATTATTATGTATACATGTACTCATGTTTCCTTTCCATATTTTTATATCCCTTACTGAGCTTTTTATGCACAACCCATGTTTTTGAAATGTTTTTCCCAGGTCAAGGGAATGGTACATGATATGATGATAGTGTCAAGTGAGTGCCAAGAAAGAATACCTGTTTTATTTTAATTATGTTTCTGTTGATGGAAAAAAAATGAATACTATCTTTATGTATCCCCTTTGTTTAAATGTGGAATGTAATGCAAGTTTTATGATCTAATTCTCTAAAACTCCAAACATGAAAAGATCCTCAATGTGTAATCTTGTAATAACTCATGATTAAGTAAGGTTTAAGGTTGGGGCCTTATATTTTTTATGTCATTTGTTATGATATATTAGTGGGATAAATAGTGATGTATTGAGTTTGGGTCCAATTGTGAGAATTTATTGGTCTTCAAAAAGATGTGTTTTAGAATTTTCTTCTTGTGATTTGTTTAATGGATGAGATTAATGAAAGGGTGAGTGGGTGGAAAAAAATTATAGAGAGAATTTAATATATTTTTTATGAATTATGTGTATTATTAGGTATACTAAAGGGATCGTTTTTGTGTGTGTGTTCTGTATAGGAACTCTACTTCATATTCAACAATAATTTTTGGAATTAAGTAGTTTTGTAGCTATATATCTGGTTATATGTTTTATTTGATTTAAGTTGATATTTTTAGGTGTATTTAATAGTTTTTAATATATATTGGTCAATTTTTAAACATAATATTTAGTTAATATAAAATTAATAGTTAAATAAATTATATTATTAATTTAATATTACATCTAGGTAAATAGATTATGCTATAATATGAATATGGGTTGATATATTGGAAACATGTCTAACAATGAAGAATTAGATGGATGAAATGTTTAGTATTTTAAGATTCTTAATTAAATAAATTAAATGGTCATCGATGATTGAGTTTAAAATATAAAAGTAATATATGGTCACAAAATTAATATCTTTTGATTATAAATAACATGAACTTTTAAAGAAATTATTAATATGGAGAATAAATTACAGTGGGATAAATTATGTTATATGAATAAGTAATGTATTGTGTATAATAATTATCATGTTAGATAAGAATATACATAATGGTAATGAATATTTCATTGATTTTTGATATCTTATTTTATGTGGAGATGATACAAATATTTATTTTTTGATTATTTTACATATCAAAAGTTACAATGACTATAACATGTGTTAATTGTGATTTTATAAGATGTATTTTTTATATTATATGATTTACGAAATTTTGTAAATATGTTTTAATGGCTCTAGATAATGATTAATGAATACATGGACGATGAAAAAATGGTTATATATTTTAGCTATTCTAATGTGGTTTGGAAATGAGCATATGATTGTTGAAGAGATACATAGGATATTTTATTGATATGATTACTATTTTATTCATAACATCTATATTTTGTTGTGAGAGGTTGTATTATATGCTTGATACTAATTTAATCAAGTATAACATTTGATCTGTTAGGTATGATTGGACGAAATGTTTTTAGGTCCAATTAACATATAATATTATTTATGATATATCCCATGGCCATTTATGGATGTAATTTATTTTCTAAATGATATTTTTATATGAAATAAAATAACTTGATGGAATTTTGATACATTAAAATGTTCTGCATCCCCATAGAATTGATTTCTTTCATGAATCCAATTTTTTATTCCATATTTTACCATCTTTGTTTTCTAAACTCATGTATATCCCAAAATATTTTTTTCACAATGATGGTGAATTATTAATAGAAATTTTTATACTAATTACACATAGGGATCAATCTCTGTATAGTTTTATTAAGTGAGTTTATATAATATTTCACGGGAGATTGGGGAAACAACTGACTAATTAGAGGGAGATAATTTCTAAGGCAATGGATATCAATTTTTTCTGGTTAAATTTGGAATGTTTTCAATTAAAAATATTTCTCATGTAAAAATAATAATATTTTTAGTATATATATATATATATATAATATTGGTTCTTAGGCTTTATCTCCTCTAGAATAATAAGGTTAATGCCTCCCATATGCATGATATAATCCCTCAATGATAGTCACGATCATGTGTCTTGTTGTTTGTGGGTGTCAAGGGTCATGCTCTTCTTCTCTACCATAGTCAGAGGGTTTTAAATGGATGTGGATCATGAAAGCATTTTTATCAATGCTTTTATTTGTGAGATATAGTGGTGTATTATGTTATGTATTATAGTGTATTGAATGGTTTTGTTATAAAATTATTGTCTTATAATATTATCTTGGAATATGGGGAGAGGAAGATTACTATAACATTTGTATTTAAGGACCCCTATGTAAAAATGAATGTATTTGGATATTCTACTAATCATATAAAGGTATAAATTCACAAATTAAGTGGTAATAAATTTAAGAAGTGTATATGTAACCTTTTGATTTTTTAGATTTATGTTTTGAATTTTATACATAATTTTTTATATTGTTTCTACTTATTCTAACATATATAAATATTATTTTTAATATTTTTATCTTTCTAGTTACAAACTTATTTTTTATAAATTAATTATTTATGACATGATTTATTTTATACATGATAATTATTGAACTTCTGGAAAGAAAATTAGTTAAAATTATAGTTTCACAAGGATAATGAATCATGTATGAAGGATAATTATTTCCATTGAAAAAAAATTCAATAACCATAATTATTTATAATTAAATATAAAATTTATTATTTATTATGTTAAAATATTTTGTAAATATTGTAATATAATTTTTATATTTAACATTTCTAAATATTAAATGATTTTCGTTTGTAAAGTTGACCCGATTATAGATTATTTTAAAAGAATTAATTGAGACTTGTAAGTATGAGTAAATTTAATTAAAAATCATTCTAGAGTTTAGAATTCTTAATTAATAAAAAATATGACATTATAAAAATTGTTGATGCATGCCCAAAACAAACTATATATGTAAGGAATCAATGAAAGAATTATTTATATTGATATTTACTGAGATAATCTTTAAAAAATAACTATAGATAACTTTTCCTATACTACTAAATCCTATTAGTGGTTTGATATGAAATAATTCCAAAGAGAGAATACATGTTTATTCATATTTTTTACCATGTTATTGATGATGTTTTAAATATATTATTCTTAATTTATTAAATAATTCAATATATAGTCCATGTTTTATTTATGTATTAATCATGATATAGAATCAGGTTATAATCCTATATATGTAAAAGAGAAGTATGTAATGATGATATAGGAAAATTAATATTGTGTATATGCATTAATTATATAAAGGCAATAGGAAATGAATAATAATCATTTATGAGTTCCCCACATAGTTTTATAAGAAATATTGTTTAAATATTACTTGTTGTATTGGTAATAATTTTTTTATTAGTTATTTCATGACTGTATGTTTTTCTTATAATGTACTATCCTTTTAATTGAATGAGTATTCTTTGATAAAGTTAAGTGGATTTAATTATTAGTATATATTTTTTGATATATAAAATGTGTTTTTTATATAATGATATGAATTAAAGGTGGTTTAGGGAGAGGAATTGATTTTCTGATAGAATATGATGAGGTGAATATTACATGGATTGGTGATGTGGTTGTTATTTTGTGTTTGTTATATGGCAATGAAGTATAATGATGATGTGTATTCTTGAAGAGTGAATACATTTTACTATGATGTCTGATGTTCATTGTGGTATTATTATGATTTTTGTAATATGTTTTAACACTATAGTTTGACATGGAATTGAAGTATATTTATAAAACATCATCAGGGTGATGTTCATAGAAAAAAGAAACACAATTATTGTGAAAAATAATTGATGATTCTTTAAGTATTAGATATATATATGTTTCAAAATGTAGAAACTATTCATGAGCCAAAATAATAAAATATATATATATATATGTTTCCATTGAGTAATGAAGTACACTAGACTAATTCAATTTCACTCCTATGATTGTATTATTTTTAATGATTGCTTGATGATGGTGGATAATGAGGCATTCTGACTTGGATGTGATTACTTGTTGTGTGTTTTATAAAATATTCATAAATTATCTTCATTAATAAGTACATATGGATGTAATTATGAATAATATTAAATATATCCAATATGTGGAATATAGTGTGTCGGTCATTGGGAGATGTTTTAGGGATGTAATTGATTTTTCACCAAAATTCATAGATAAGAAAATTGATTTTTCTTAGATTTTCCACCTCTATTTGAGGTCATATATACATCAACCTATTTTTGAAAATTTTATAGACATCAAAAAATTTAAGGTATCAAGTATAGATCATGGATAAAGGCCTTTAAATTAGAAATGATTCATTATTATGCTTTATCATGTTCTTAGGGTGTTTGGTATAAATGCTCGGAGTTGTAGATCACAATGTCTATAAAATAATACATTTGGTTATATTTTATATTTTTAGAGATTAACTATTCCATATAATTGATTTATTTAATGTACCTTATTTCAATTGTGTTTATAGGATACTATTTTATTGGTTTAGATCAGTTTAGTATAATTTTTATGATTATTAGTTTTGTTCCCAATCCTCTGTGGAAAGTAATCTATGGATTACGAGGTGAGACCTATTTTATAAAAAAAAATTAGAGTGTTTCCATCACATTTGAGATTTATATCTCTATAGTTATTAATATTTTTTATTTTCATATATTAGGATTGGATATCATTCTCAAGGATGAGAATCATATGAGAGGTATTTTACATTAAGTATTGGGTTCAAAATCCATTGGTTAGTTTCCCTACATTAATTTTATTATTATCTAAAATGATGATACAAATTTGATTGGTATTTAATGTAAGATCATGAAAATTATTGGACACTTATATTTTAATTTATTGGGTTTTGAGGGGGTTTAGTGGGGGTTGGATATTTTCATAGTGGTAGGAAGAAAAGAGGTGTTATTAAAGGAAATTATTCAACTAGATGAGTAATTTTATGGGTTTATGGAATTTGACATAAAATGTTTGGTTTTATAAGAGAGTATATTAATGTCATGGATTAGGTTTTATGTTATTTGAGTTTGGAGTTTCCATTTTGAAATGGGTAATTTTTATTACCACATTATTTTATGGGTCATAGTGCGAGGGGTGATGGTTATGACTACAAAACGTGTTATTTTATATAAATAATTTGATGGAAGGAAAAGTTATTTCTAATTATAGAGAAATAAATTTTAATTTAACCCTAACATATCATTAATAAATATATATGATTCCCCCAATTACATTATTATAAGAATTTAATGATCAATAATTCAATATCCATTTTACTCATTTCTCTTTTGGGAAACATTATGCCATGGTGTTATTGTTTCACCAAAGATTTGTATCCATTTCAAAAAATAATATTTTCAGGTTTAAAAATAATGGTGTAATTATTTTCAACTCACTGAGACATTTTATAAATATAAATAACATAAAATGTTAAACCAAATTTTAATATGGGGAGTGACCTAGAAGATTAAGTTGTAATCCAAATAAATATATTTTAAAACAACTAGTTATGTTGTGATTTAATCTATCATGCCTGGATTCATTTTAACTAGTATTGTATTATAAATTGAAGGGGTCTTCTAAATTTGGTTCAATATCCATTGTTTCTCTAAATCCCAAGGAAAAAATGGTGCATATTTTATTGATATTTGGATACTATTTTGAATTGTCTTAAATCCTAGTTATTAATGGTCATTTATGATTCAATTTGAGTATCCCATCACATATATTTTCCTTAAATCATTATTTTTTTATTAATTTAATCTTTTAATAATGATTTTTTCTTATTTTTATGGGATTTTTTAAGATTCATTATTGTTGAATGTGTAGTTTCATGTTCAAGGACATTTATCATGGATCTATAACATTCATCTTAATTTTCTAGGGATGGAATGTCATATATCCATTATGATAGGGTAAAATTTGTTATATTATATTCAAAAATATATATACCTTGATATATTGTAAAACATATTATATTTCACTTAATAAATATAATTTCATGCCATGGACTAGACAACCAATCCAACTAGGTTATTTACTGTACTGCGATTAGACCTGACGTGTGTCCTCGATCCCCATAGGTCAGTGAATGTAACCTCGGAAATAAAAAACACCATAGGTAATGATATTTCCAACATGAAACAAGATATATGTAATACTTACAGATAAGAATACACAAAAAACATTTATAATGAAAACAATAATGTAATTGATAGTGATAAAACCAAGTCTTACGTTCAAAATACAACAAAAAGGAAAACCAAAATAATTAACATGTACTCCATGTGATATGAGGGAAACATACCTCCATCTCACCACTATATTCCCATGAACAACTGGAATAATTTTATTTACATCACTTCATCACATTTCCCAATCCTAAATAATAAAAAAGTTTTACACCCCCACCAGGAGAGAGTGTAGACGGAGTGAGATAAATAATATCTGTAGGGTCTGAACCAAGTGTTGCATATAAAATATCTATCATGAAATCCCAATAATCTCAATATAAGAAAAAATTCTCATGATAAATAATTTTTTACTTTTATAAAACAATCATGGAAAAATAGTACCAATTTTCATGTTCTTATAGAAAACTGTTATAATATACTTTTTAATCATAATTCAAATAAAGCATATTATATTTATTATATCATGCATCACATATATTATCAAAGATAAAAACAATATTTAATTCTAATTAAAAATATATATAACCTATTATAGAGTATTTATAACCAAACTAGATCACTCATACATTAAAAATAAATAAATACTGGTAAACATTATCCAAATACCTAAAAAATAGGGCTAATAAAATAGTGTAACACCCAATATGTGAATCCCCTATGGTGTCTGGGTGTTAATTCCCAAGAATAAGAGTTTATAATGAAAAGAGAAAAAACCCATGATTAAACCCCTATAGTGAGAAAACATAAGTACCAATAGTAAACACCCTAAAAGTAATGAAGTGCCTCATATCATTCATATGTCCAATCATTTTTAATGGAGTTAAAATATAAAAAAATATTAACAAAATATTTTCACATCAATATGATTTTTTGAAATACAATTTCATAAATATGTATTGGAAACTCATTAATTTATAGAACAATGGGTAATCCAAATTTTTTTAATATATCTTTTTTTGAATAAATATTAAGAAAATCATGGATCAAGCTAACTATAATTTTGTAATTGATTTAGAAAACCAATAACGTTCACGATTCATCTAACATTATATATAGACAACACCACCTAAATCACTGGAAAAATACTCTATACCCACTCTATTGGGAGTAATCATGTCTATAGGTCACTCTTACCCACTATATTCTAAAAAAATTCGGTATAGAGGTCTATACAAACCCATACCCATGGTTTTCAAAAATTGTCACTATAAGGGGACCTATACTCATTGTTTCCTCACAACTGTGGGTATAAGAGGACGTATAGACACATATTTCCTAAAACTGTGGGTATATGACTCAATTCAAAACCTATACCAACCATTCTATATGAAATACATGGGTATTGGTCTAGGGAAAACCCATATACCCATGGTTTGAGAGAACCTTTGATATAGGATTCCTACACGAATGCTGGAAAAAATAGGGTAGGAAAACACTATACTGATAGTTCTCCCTCTTATACTCATGTTTTAAATTATTATATTTTAGTGGATACAGATTTATATAAACCTATATTTGTTAGTTGGGTTGGTGAAGCACTTCAGGGTAATATCCATTACTACAGGATCAAAACTCACAATATCATTTTTTCTATTATAGAGATTTAAATTAATATATTTAGAAAAATATTGATATTTAATAACATATTCTCATAAACCAGGTTGATAGTGGCACTGGATATTGTATGCGGGGGTTTCAGGATCGAATGGCATGCCTTTTTTTCCACAAACAGATGGTGAGATTAATATAATTAGCTAAATGAATATATATATAGGTGATGTTACTGGAGTGGTGAGGTGACTCTTGTTATAATTTCTATTCATGTTGTTGAAACCTAATCTCAGCTACTTACAAAATATTAATACCAATTCTTTTAAAACCGTGGGTATAAGTCTATGATAGGATGGAAAGTACATACAAACTTGTGGAATAGTGGTAAGAAGATATACCCATGGTTTTTACATAGTATGTGGACCTATACTGATGCCTCCCCACAATTCCGAAAAAGATGGGTATAGGCTATAAAAAATGTCTTGGAAAAAATACACACGGTATTTATCCATGGGTATATATCATTTTTTCCTTTTTTTCTACCTCAGACATGGGCTGCACACCGATCACAATGGGATCCACACATAGAAAAAAAGGAAACACTTTAAAATTCAATAGGATGAATTAAACATCAATTACCCCAACATAAAATCATGTTTCCATAAATATAATGTTAGGATATAAGATATATTATCATATACCACAAATGGAACACATCATTCAATAAGATATTTGACCACAAGGAAATAAGAACATGATAAATATATAAGTAACACAGAATGAATCAATAAATGATTGATATTCCCAATCAACGTATAAGAGATCCACTTCTAATTCAATGATAAAAAAAATGGAAACAAGAGGGATTAAATAAAACATACTATAAAGGGAATAACTAATAAACCAAATATAATATTACTAAGAAAACGGGGTGGAGAAAGGCCATGATATAACAAGTGAGCCCCTTGATTTATATAAGAGAAAGTAGTGTATACAGGGTTATTGGGGATGTTTTTTTTAGGATTTCATGGTTTAAAATGGATAAATGTCACCCTAATTAATTTTTCATATCTTGACATCATTGGTTACCTCACAGATACCATAAAATTTCTTGTGGTTCTATGTTGTAAGCTTGTACCCCTATTACCCCAACAAGTTCTCTCATGGGCTTACATTGGATAATTGATTGAGTTATAGTTTGACAACTATTCTAAAAACATGTCACCAATATGGTAGTGGGCTTCTACAACCACTACATAACATTGTTCCCATATCCACCACCTCTAAACACATAACACCCCGTTATCAAACCTCTAAAAACGATAAAAAAAGAAATAGGTAAAGATGATGAATTAAAAGTGGAGGTACCTGAGGGTATGGTGTGAATTTAAAATTCTCCAAACTCTAGGATTTTCATTCCTATGTAATTCATACTAAAAAAAGGGATATCTAGGAAAATGTACAGTCAATACTCCTCCAATGATTGATGTTCCAATGTTTCATGATAATTTGATCCATGTCATTATTAAACATAAAACTATATAATAGACTAGACATGTAAAAAATTATTTAGATGTCTATTACCTCATAATTTTTTTATAAAACTATGACTTTCCAACTAACTATGTCTCCTCCAATATTAAAACATAAAAAAGTTTGATATTGTACTTCCTTATCTAAGAAAGAGGGGAAAATAATGAATTCATATTAACTGAGATGATAATGTCCACTTATATGAAAACAATCGAACACTCATAGTGATCTCAAATAGTCTAACATATATTGGGGAAAACTTCCCTTATTTCACAAGCCTATAGTGACCCATATATAGAGAAAATTTTTGGAATATTTTTTCACCAACAAAAAATTCCAAAGGATAGTGTTAAAGATCCCCAAATTTTTTTATTGAATTTAAACTATAACAAGGTGTGGTGTTGATCTTAAATCCATAATAACATCTGATAAACGATAATATTTCCCATGTTAAAAACCCATCCCACCTATTATTAACAAAGAGGTGACCGGCATATCCAAGCATACAGATCCTCAAAATGTGTTAATCTGCAAGATGACGGGTTACTATTATTATATGAAAACTTAAATTTACCATATGGATTTCATAATATCCTCTATGATCCAATATGTAATAACAAAAATTATTATTTTAAATATAAATAACTCACAATAGTTTTTGATATATCAATGGATGATATGTTATAATCAACTTCACCTGAGTCTCTATCACCTCATGGAAACATTTCTAGAACCTCGTAGTATAATATGTATCCCAGATAAGAAAAATGGTATAGGGAACCCCATCCAACCTCATATTTTTATTTACATAAAACATTCCATGATATCCAACATTGGCGGTGGCCCATATAAAAACGACATGAACTGACTTAATCAATGAATCAATCTCCAATATTTTAAAATTTATTGTTAAGGTATTCGATGGAAATCTAACTATGAATCCATTGGACAACAAATACCATTTACATACCACCACTGTTAGAGGATTAATTAGACTAGAAGGATTTTGTATCTCTAACTTAATCTTTTATATGGTATAAAAATGGGACACATAATTATTAATTTCATGATTCATACATAAAAACAATATATGTTGACTCACGTAAAATAATTCTTAGTTTGGGGATAAAATTCCAATGAACAACTATAAAAATAATCAATTAGTGAGTTCTCACTATATAATGGGGTGATGGACTAATTCCTAAAGTTATTAATCCAATAATAAGAGAGATATACCAACCATGTGTGTTATCCTCACCATATAAGGATTATTTTATTCTATTGAACCCATCATCCCCCCATTGTCCCTATAGAATCAACTCAAGGAGATTTGATGAAAAATTAACACTGGTCAAAAACAAATTGAATCATCCTCATACGCATCCATATTCAACTAGGTGAAAAGTCAAAAAATATTGTAATTCTCATTTTCTTCTATGATAGCCTATAAAGGAAGATTCTTACTAAGAGCATCAAAAACATGATTTCCCTTCCCAGAGGTATAGGTGTTGTCAATGTCCAATAGATATAGGTATTCAACATATCAACCCAAATTTTGGTTTCATCCAACTGGGATAAGATATAACTCAATATCATATTATCCGAAAATATAATTACCATTTATAAGACATGTTAGTTCCACCAACACATAAGATAATCTATAACAGTAGTGAGCTATAAGTCATTAGTAATAAAATTCTTCTAGTGTGAAAAAATCTGATGAGAATTTTATTAAAACTCATGCTCCTTTGTTATCAAAAATCCCATTCTAGAACAGGAATTAGGGAAAAATAGTGACATTTCTAATATTAGGTATTAAAAATTTAGAATAAGGGTTTATTTGAGACACTATTTCAATTAATCAAAATATTAATAACTTTAACCTCCCACAATAATTTCACCGCATTATTATAAGAGTGGTCAATAGTGATTCCAACATTAAGAGTTAATTGACTAATCATACATAATATATATGAATACCAAATATTATATGAATATTAAGGACATTGTGTGGTTCCTCCCACTGAAATATTTCTTGTACCTTTTCAATATAAATGTAGATGTGATGTAATTAAATCATATTTCACATGAATTTTATACCATGGATTAGAAAATACATGTTTGATAGATTATCATAAAGGCGATGATTACTCAAGATTGCCAAAACCAATATTAGATAGTTCACATTATCTTTATCATATCTCAAACAAATAGGGATATCATTTAAGAAAACATTAACAAAGGTATCAATATTCAAGTGGAATATAAAATTCATCACTTGTATAAAAATATTTTCAAAATTTTTTGGAAAATGGAAACAAAAGATATTAATAATTAACATACATACACTTAAAATATATCACTAGGATATCTGATTCCTGAACTCTGATCTGATGACCACCAAATCCCAGATACATTTATTAAAACCACCTTGCAACACTAAATTTATCAAAAAACACACCCATATAGGGAAAATAATCCTTCATCTTCATCGTTACTCAACTCATCTACGAATAATATACAATAAGATGTAGATTATCATCAACCATGTTGAAAAATGTCCTGATAGCTTCCCATGATGATGCACTATAAAAAATAAATAACTTCGACCATGTTCGGATTTTCTATTAATCATTATCTTTACAATGATGAAATAATAATAATAATCGATACATCAATTCCGCTAAATCCAAGGAAGTATATAAATCTATCCAGTAAGAAAAATCAACATTCATATAATTTTATTGGAGAAATTGATGTTTTTAAAACATGGGATAAAGAATTGGGAAATAAACCTTGAAATTTTTTCCCTATATTGGGTTTGACTGTTTGATGAAGAATAATTAACTTCTGTCTTCATCACTTAAGAGATCATTGAATTTTATGGTTAAAAATAATCATCAATATGTTGTCATTATTAACCAATCCTTCCTCTGATACTTTCTCTCAATTATTGGGCACATGTGTGAAAAATCAATTAATTGGCCATAAATATGAATTCATATAATTTAATTAAGTCACTACCTAAAATAATAATAAATAAATAAATAAAATTATTATATTATTTTCTATAATGATAAAACATTATAAAAATACACATTTCAAAAAAAAATATTATATCATTCTTAGGGAAAATTACACATTCAATAATCAAATATGATCTCAAATTTTCTATCCGAGTATTTGTTTGGGAGTTAAACTACTATTTTTGGAAAACTATGCACATGTGAGATTAATCTAAATAATATTTATATATTATAAATATGAGGTTCATCAAGTATCAAAATCTATCACCATCTCAATATATGAATCTAAAAATATTAACATATAAATAATAAACAATGTGAAGAAAAAAAGTGATGTTAAATTTACATGGATGAAAAAGTGTTAGAATGAATATTTTTAAAAAGGATTTTTAAAGGAAATACTCTTAGCATCCATCCTAACTACTTTCATTTATATTCATACCCTCCTACATAATAAAATTACACTAGATTTATAGTAGATTAAGAACAATATTCATTTCCATTACATTATCATTTTAGATTTATTTAATCTATTACCATTATCTATTATTTACTCAAATTGTTATGTTTTGGTGGGTTGTTTTTATTACATTGGTTTTATTAGTATAAAAATAGGATTGGTAGGTTGAATAATGGTAAATATTTCTTAGATACATAATATTTATATTACTAATCATGAAAAATATAATTTATTGACATTGAAAAAATTTTATAACCATCTATGGATGTTTTATTTGGAAATTGAAATTTATCATATCATATAGGTGGTATTTCCCACATCTGCACGAGCGATGTTTTCATTTTTCAATTAGATAGAAATGAAAGATGATGAATAATATTTTAAATTTATATAATTATAATTATGATAAAAATGTCATGTCTATTTATTATTTAAATCCTTGTGTCCATCCATATGAACTAGTAATGAAACGTTATTCACATCACATTTTCTGGTGGTATTTCACACATTCACAGTAATGATATAATCAGTATCCAATAAACATAGTTGGAATGAAGGTAAGAAATATATTATATTTAAATAATCATAATAATTAACACAATATATTATATATTCATTAATTCTATCTTAATTACCATATGTTTGAGCCGGTAATGGAAAATAAAGCACAACCCATTGTGGAGGGGGTTGTCCACATATACACTTTGGTGAACTTTTCATTTTCCTTGGAATTTTAAATTAGATTAAAAGGGATTATAACATTGTCATAATAATATTATATATGATTTAATATTATAATATTTTTATTTCCTGATGGTTTAAGAATATTTTAATGATTTGGAATAAGGACCAAAAAAATAATCACATATAAGATTTATATATCACCTTTGGAAAACCACCTATTATTTTACACATAATTGATTATAGGATAATATTTTTACGATAAAACCCCCTCTAAGATGTTGTTATGGATGTTGGAGATATATGTTTTTGGTATTTCACAAGATATACATATAAAAATGTGTATGGAATATAAGATAATATTTTACCATTATAAGAAATGAGAGTGGAACAATTTTAATTTTAATTTAAATATAAATATTATAAATGTATTACTCATGATAAAATGGTTAAAAATTAATTATTTCTAATATATGTGGTGTGGGTAAAAAGAATTCATTCAATAATATTTAAGGTGAATTTTAGTGGCCTTATCGAAATATATTTACCTTAAATAACCAGTTTTACCATTTACCATAATGTCCCATTTTAGATATGGTTATTATTCATAATTACAAAAAAATGAAGTAACTAATAGTTTTTAATATCAATAATAATAATATATAATCAATTTTATTAGATTCTTTTTGTATATATCATAAAAATTACATTGAATATATGTGTGACAAATTCAACTGAAAACATTTTTTTGGAATATTTTGTTTTTAAGAATATAAAAGAACTTATACGAAAGTAAAATATTATGTTTATTAATAATTATTTATTAATTTTTTTTAATAAATTGATATTATGTTTCTTTAAAATGATATCCAATTAATGATGATATATTTTAAAATATAAGATTTAACGAAAGGAAATGAGAGTTTTAAAAAATTGCCATTTTTCCCTATTCCCTCAAAATATTTCCTTTTAGAAAAATTTTAAAAAATCCTGTGTTATATTATTTATGTTAAACTAAAAATGAAGTCCATTTTATCAAATTCAGTTTTTAAAATACAGGAATATTTGTTTTAATTAAATTATTGTATTTTATGAAAATGAAATGTAGTTAAATAAACTATTCCTTTTATTGACAAAAAACATTTATAAATATATTTTTGTAAATATGATAAATTTGTATATATAAAATTAATACTTATAAGACATAAAATTTATTAACATATATAATTAATAGGTATTTCACATTCTCTCCCTTATGAAATTGTGTCCTTACAATTTTTTTTACATAAACAAGTGAGGGTATTTTTCTCTCTAATATTTTTATGGTTCTCTTGATACAACTTACATCAATAGATTTTTTCAAAAAATCATAACCTATAATTTTATATTATTCTATAATAAATTAAATTAATGATCTATAATCCTCAGTATATTTTAAACATAAGAAATATTATATTCAAATTGTTCCACCTCAAGCCTCAAAACATGAGATACATCAGGTGAATACTTACTTATTAAAGAAGATGAAACACATCATGTACCTAGTACCACTTAGTCGATAATTATAGAGGATATAATTAATTAGGTGATCAACATTCCATTTTTACCAAAACACATTACCCCATTCTAATTATGTATTTTTTGGATGTAATGGTAACCTACATCAGATGAATGTTTTTTACTTTAGTAAGCAACATGTCTTGCTTGCCTTATATGTGTTTCCCCCTTGTGATGATTAATCATATTTTTATTTCCAACCCATATCATTAACCAATTTTGATCCAAAATTTCTACAACCACTGAACTCATCCATACTTGTTGTATTCTGGCTTTTTTAAAAATAAAATTCCTTAAAAAGATTCGTTTTTATAATTGAATGATATGAATTATTGTAAGAAAATTCAATAAATGATAATTGGTGATAAAAAATTCCCTAATAATCCAAAGAGGACACTCAAATCACATCTTTTGAAGTCCAGATCATTCACTCTAACTATCTATCATAATGAGGATGAAAAGTTCTACTATAAAGTAAACATTTAACCATTTAATTTTAGAAGACATTTATAAAAAATTAATTTAATCATTGGATGATAATCAAATAAAATGTAGAGATGAAATCCTTGCAACCAAAGTAACATTTAAGATAATGTATTAATATGTTATCTAAATATATATTATCTTCAATAGTCATAAAATATAGATATTTATTTATATAATAAATAATAACACAAATTACTTTATTACCTAAATATTGCCTTGGAAATCCCACTATGAAATACATGGAAAAAATCTTATATATTCATTCATACATAGGAAATGGATAAATCAACCAATTAAGTATTAGTCACATATATTTAACCTCTTGAAAATTGATAATTTTAATATTAAAATAATCTATATCCTTCTTAATAAAATTTAAGAAAATGTAATCATAATGATTTCTATATAACATTGTTCTATTAGGATGAATTGAAAATTAAGTGTTTTGAGATTCTCTTAATAACCCAAACTTCAATAGGGAGTCTTCGGGAACTCAAAACCAATTTCAAAATATAATAGCACATTCATTATCACAATTAAATATAGGAAACTTTCCATTTTGTTGAATTATATTCTTTCTATGAAACAATGATATTCCTTCCAAGCCTGAATAATTTGTTCTTACCAAGATAAATACAACGATGAATGACCCAAAAATGATTGAGTTTCGACCTAATTAATTTTCCATCTAACATTTAGAAAAATCATTAAATAATAGATCATTTTCCATATGTAGAATGCTTATTCATGAATTTTCATTTTGAATCAAGGAATCATCTACCTTGTTTTCATTACCTTGATTCTAGTAAATTATTTAAACAAAATCCTTAATCAGTTTTATACATCTCCTCTACCAGGCATTTAACTCTTCTTGAGTGATTATATATATTTCACTTTTATGATCTGTTTATACATCAGATTTGTCTTTATATGGATGATTTATTCACATTTTTAATGAAAAAACTACTAAATATAACCCAAGTTTATGTTAAGAATAGTTCATCCTATGGTGTTTCAGTTAATAAGATGTATATGCGTTAACCAATTTAGTCTAAAGCAATACAAAACTGATGCCTATAATAGAAAAATCACTATAATTAATAAATAACCATTTATAAATGTAAATTATAACACATGAATGGATAAAAAATACTATGTTTAATTATTATAAAAATTCATCACATTCCATTGTTTATATGATTTTTATTAATATTTTAGTTAACCTTGTTAGAGGGATATATAACTAAATTTTTTTTAACAAACTTTTAATAGTAACTCACCAATCAATGAAACTATGATTCTCAATGAAAATTATAAGCCATGGGATCCCTAAAACTACTCTAGGATTAGCTAGATCAAGAGTTATTCCATCATTATAGTAACATACCTGAGGAATGTAATTTGATGTAAAAAAATTTAAATATTTTGAATTTGACATATAATGTATTTTAATTTAATGTCTACAGAACAATACATATATATTTGTCATGATATTTATAGATTATAAAATTTACTAAATTGTAATTAAAAAACAAAAAATTTATCTAAATACTCTTAAAAAACTCTATGTAATGGCGCAGAAATTAAATGATTTTTTTAAATATATGGGAATTTTAAGAGTCTGTAAAAACTGATGGCACAAGATTCCGAGGCCTGGTGTTCCCAAAATGAATTTATGTACTTTTTTAGGGTATGTTCATTTAATGTACGTGTGTGTTTCTGTATATTTTGAACTGGTTCTCACAATTGATATCAAAGGACACCGTTGAGCTCGCATCGCCGGTATTCACTTAAGGAGACCTTCCCCTCGACCATAGTAGGTCAAGGGTGAAGGATTGTTTTGGGGGTTTTTTGTGGGAATACAAAAAAAAAATATTATTTATTTCGAATAAACCTCCCATGTTATTGCTATAGATGTGGGACCATGAGGGATTAAAAAATCCCAACATGAATGCGCGGTGGTGGGGACCAACTAATCTAGAAAAACCCCCAACTAAAATCATGGTGGTGGGGACCACCTGAACCCCTAATTGTGGGAGAGAAGCCTCTCTACTCCATACATTAATTATGAAAACTCTTCTTTAATTAATTATGCTATTGTTTTTGGGCCAATATTAAATTAAACAACATATGCTATTATGTTGGATACTTTTCATTTTGGTGGTTTTGGTTGAGGAGAACCACTTGGATGATTAATCTCTCCAACGAAGAATGTGTTCTCCAATGAAGAACACACTCCCCAACGAAGAACGCTCATGCCGATGAGGATCGTCTTCAACAATAATGAACTGATGATCAATGAAACATTGACTTCAACGACTTCACCCCTTACAAATTCGATGATAAATCAGGTAGTGGTTTATTGATACGTGATTAATATTTCCCATTTTCTTCCCATTTAAACAAATAATTCTAATAAACTCCCTCTAATTAGTTGATCTGCAGATGTTTTCATTTATGGTTTAATGAATAGTGATTGACAGAGTATGTGGGGTTTGATATTTTAATTATCATACATACACATTCTTGATTCCAAATTTGTAAACCACTTGTTAGTGCTCTTACATTTAGAATGAGGGCCAAACAAACATGCCCCTACCTCTTCAAATTTTTTTGTGTTTAATAGTTGCATTGTTTGCAATGAAGGTGATGCTACGATCGTGCCACCTGACGGAAGGTAACCATGGCTTGTTGCTGCATCGGTAAAGGATGGACGACCTGCCAAATCAGCCACCGGAGAAGTTCTAGAACGTGACCGTGCCACATAGCCATCCATGGTGGACTGCCATCCTGGGGCCCCACCGCACCGCCCGCAGCCCCGCTGTGCTGCTGGCAGCCCTGCGGCCCCGCTGCGCCACCTACGGCCCCATTGTGTTCTCGAAGACCCACTGTGCCTCTCGCGGCCCCGCTACACTGCCCCATG
Source organism: Viscum album (assembly GCA_963277665.1). NCBI lineage: Eukaryota > Viridiplantae > Streptophyta > Magnoliopsida > Santalales > Viscaceae > Viscum > Viscum album. The sequence continues at coordinate 279,307,906 of OY728126.1, forward strand.
GCCTCCCCACTCTAGTGGCCCCACGTCCTCTACACCGCCTAGTGCAGGTTGGGCTTGACCCAATGCGGCGGCCTCACCACGATTCATCTGAGGTGGGGTAGGGCCATAGCGGTCCGGCCGGGTTGGACCAGTCCCAGACCAACTACGTCCCATTTACACTCTTTTGGCCATACCATTGTCACCAAATTCCCATTTGACGAACTATCTGTGGTGGTAGAAACCTTGGAGCAAGATGTTCCCTTTGATTATACCCCACTAGAGTTTTGGAAACTGTTTGAGTACAGTCCGGATGGATCGAGCACGAATCCAATCGGTCCATCGGGACTAAAAGGCTAATATCTCACAGACCAAACATATGATTGATGCACTGTCTATTTAATTGAGACCCCTATTTCATGGAGGTCCCTTGGGATACTTCATTGTGAGACTTCATGACAGTTGGAGTAATGACTAGTGGCTTGTCCAACGGACCCTCCCTAAGAATAATGAGCATATTTTGTGAACCCTGTAGATGAATATGACATGATGAATGAATAACGATCCTGTGTGGGTCATTACCATGAGGTCATGTTTGGGTCATAACCTAGAGATCTGATGTGGGTCAACACTGAGCGGTTTTGTGGGGGTCAGCACCAAGCAATCCTATGCGAGTCAGCACCCAGTGATCTTGTGTGGGTCAGCACCAAGCGATTCTATGTGGGTCAGCAGCGGAGCCTCTAAACAGAGTAAGATGATTAAATAGTTACATCTAATAATCTCTAATACTGTACCTAAGTTATACCTTGTGTGATGTAGTTTTATACCTTGTGGTACATTCCTTTGTGGTAATGCCTAGGTGGAATTATTCTATTTGGCTAACATATGTGGTACTTACCTTCATGTATTCCTTCCATTGTGGAATACTTGTTCTTTGGTCTCTTTGTTTGGACCATGTTTTTCCTCATGATTGTGGTGGATATACTTGATAACATAGGTATATGTATGGGCATATACCTATGTAGGGCTAACAATTGACTTTATGATTTGTGGTTTATCTTTTTTGGATTTTTTGAGACCCTGAGGGACTCCAGGTCCCTAGTATGTATCATTATACTCACCCTTTCACGGGATATGGTCGTAGCGTATTGCGTTTGGTGTAGACGACAACCATCACTGACTATGGATGAGAGTACCAGGACTGGAGGTAGCTCAGAGGTGGATGTTAGATGTGGAGAACCATAGAGACGGTCATTCGTGAGTTTTACCTACCCTTTATGTAGGATTCGTGGTGGACAATCCTGGAGCTCATTTTCACCTATCTGTCATCTTGTACTTTCCAGTATTCCTTGTACAATCCAGTTGGTCTTGTATTCTGGCCCCTTTTATATACCATACCCAATTAGTTTACTATTTAGTTTACATGAGTTCATATCTTGTTGTGTTCTTGGTTTTTCATGTTGCAGGTTATAAAGACAATGCCTTCCCAGTTTTAGGTAATACGCATTCAGTGTTAGTCTCCAGTCCCTAGCCTATAGAAGGCAGGCATTGGTAGTCATGGCATGGGCCCTGGGGGATGGGTCATGACAAATTGGAATCAGAAGAGATAGTTCTACCATAGAATATTGGAATCTGATCTTTCTTTTTAACTGTAATAGTGTTATGTGTAGTGAGTGTGGTTATCAGTTTAGGGAATCTGGTGTTGGTGCGATGGCTGATGTATCCACAAACCTAGACCATGACATCTGATATCCAACTTTGTGCATGAAAAAACTGATTGTTCGTGTGTTTTGACGAGATTTCATTGTGATCTCATTGATTCATCTCACTAGGTGTAACTTTTTGACCGTGATGCAGCTGTTTATTTTTACGATGCCTCCATGCAGACAGCCATCTAGGGTTCCTTATATAGTATTCACTGATAGCCCACCGAGTGACAAGGCCTCGGTGTAGGGCCCTATTTCATTAGAGGCACCAATGGAGCCACCCGAGGTACCATCACCCATTGGGCATCCAATTACACCAGCCCTAGTAGTAGAGGGTTCAAGCCGCTTGAGCGTGTTGCATGAGTTCTGGCACCATAGGCCACACAAGCTCTGGGGAGAGATGGACCCACAGGCGGATGAGGATTGGATGTAGGCCGTAGTGAGATTTCTCTGACAGGTAGGGACACCAGCTGATATAATGGTGATCCTTGCTTCCAGCCTTCTAAAGACAGAAATAGGTAGATGGTGCATCGTTATTCTCCTTGTTCATGATGAGGTGATTCTTCTCTACGAAGACTTTGAGGGCCTGTTTCAAGTAGATTTTGTCATGGTGACACTTCTCATTGTGCACATATAGAATCAACTTCATCTACAGAAGGGCATCCTGACTGTGGATTAGTACTCAACGAGGTTCATCGACCACTAACGCTACTCCACTGATATGGTGTGAGACCCATTCTTCAGGGCCCAGACCATTGAGCAGGGACTCAAGCGAGTGATCAGGGCTTTGAATATCTCACTCACCATCCCGAAGCAGGCCGGGGTGTTAGAGTAGGACCTCTTAGTGGAGAGTTTTCTTGCTGAGCAGTCACCATTAACGAGACCCAGCACTGGTCGACATGTAGTGGAGACTTATACAGCTATAAGTAGACAGAGGCTGTAGAGGTCCATGAGGACTAGACCTATAGGTGGACGACCATGGGATTCACGGTCGGTTGTGTGGGGCACCGAAGGAAGAACCTGTCATGCTATGATTGGGTAGTGTTACGCATGCGGTGGGAAGGGTCACATGGATCGTGAATGTTTGTCCCACCATACGGATGATCAGTAGATGGTCGAAGGACTACCCAGGCAGAGACAAAGTTTTGATCGAGGTAGACCATAGGGATCAGGTGGATGTGGTAGAGGAGCTGGTCAAGATGTTGACGGTGGGCAACGATTCGTGATGTTACTGCCACCACTAGTAGGTGGTCCACCCCGACCATATGGAGCACGAAGAAAGGTGTGATCTCATCTTCAGGTAGCTCAGGCCTATGATCATGATGCTCTAGAGATGGTAACATGGATGATCTCTGTCTACTCCACCATAGCTTTAGTACTTATAGACACAAGTTCCAGTCATTCTTTTATTTCCACTACCCCATTCGGAGCTCGGAAATTCTGATAGAGTCGTTGGCTCGATCCTTGCGTCTATAGACTCATATAGGTGCAGGTTCGACGATTACACACTGGTGCCAGTACTGCGAGCTTAATCTTGGAGGTAAGATCTTCGACTGGGATCTCATAGTAGCGACGTCGAGTCCTTATGATGTCATCTTATGTATGGACCAGTTATCTACAGTCCATTCTTAAATTGACTATATTAGGTGAAAAATGCAGTGTATCTGCACAGATTGGACCAGGTTTATGTTCACCGGTGAGAAAGGATCCATTGCAACACAATATGGACTTACCCATATTTGAGTGCAGTCAATCACTCATTAGTTGGGTAGCCTTACCCTCAAAGTTGTTAATGTGGATATTCCATGTTATCGTATAGTAGTGGAGCAATACTCAGATGTCTTCCATGATGATGTTCCTGGTCTACCTCCTCACAGTGAGGTGGAATTTTACATTGACTTATACCCCGTGACTGCATTAATATCTACAGCAGCATATCAGATGGCTCTTGCAGAGCTTCATGAGCTGTAGGTATATCTAGAGGACTTGCTGGGGAGGGGATTCATTCAAACTAGTGTTTCACATTAGGAAGCCCCGATTTTGTTCGCCAAGTAGGCATATGGGAGTTTGAGCCATTGTGTTGATTATTGGTGCTTGAACTAGGTGAACGTGAAGAAACAATAACCACATTCGAGGATTGAAAACTTCTTTGATCAGCTAAAAGGAAAACAGTTGTTCTGGAAGATAGATCATAGATTAGGCTATAACCAGCATAGTGTACAGGATAGGGATGTGCAGAAGACGGCTTTTAGATGTTGGTATGACCATTACGAGTTCTTGTTTATGCCATTCGGTGTAACCAACACTCCATCAATGTTCATGGGACTCATGAATAGGATTTTCAGCCATACCATTATCGCTTTGTAGTAGTCTTCATCCATGACATTTTGATCTACTTGATTACTGAGGAGGAGCATGCCTATCATTTGTAGGTAGTACTGGACACACTCTGAGAGCACCAACATTATGGTAAGCTCTCGAAGTGCAAGTTTTGGATTCAAGAGGTTCAAATTCTATGACATGTCATAGGGGAGGCTAGAGTTGCGGTGGATCCAGCAAAAATTGAGGCGGTACTTGCTTGGGAGCCACCCAAGAGTGTGATAGAGTTAATAAGTTTCCTGGGTTTGGTCGGATACTAATGCAGATTTGTGCAAAATTTCTCCATATTTGCATCACCACTATCAGCATTGAAAATGAATGGGCAACTCTTCTTGTGGTTAGAGAGATTCCAGGAGAGTTTTCATGAGTTGAGGTAGAGGTTTACTAGTGCCCCAATCTTGAGGCTTCTAAAGGAGGGCGTAGGGTTCAAAGTCAACTATGAAACATCAGGTATTGTGATTGGATGTGTCCTTTTATTAGAGCGAGAAGTGATTGCATATGGTTATCGAAATCTGAGAAAGAATGATCAGAACATCACTACCCATGATCTAGAGTTAGCACTTTTGGTCTTTTCCATGAATATGTGGCGACAATATCAGATGGGTGAGAAAATTATAGTCTACTTTGATCACAAGAGTGTAAGGTATATCTTCAATTAGAAGGACCTAAACCTTAGACAACAGCGTTGGAATGAGTTCTTCTAGGCCTATGACATTGAGATTGTATATACTCCTGGGAAAGAGTTTTTTCTAGTAGATGCACTCAGTAGAAGATCTGGTTTACAACATCTATGTGAGGTGAAAAAGCATCTGACCGGTTTACAGATATCCTTTGTGAAATGAGATGGAGAAGCTTTCCTTAAATATCATACAATCACTCCCCCACTTCTTCATTGAGTCAGGGAGGTGCAGTGTGGGGATACTGACAGAGAGACATGAAGTGCTCAGATATCCAAAGGACTTTCACCAGATGAATTTTCTGATGTTGGGGAGGACTTCATCCACTTCAGAGGACGTACCATGATATCAGTGTCACATAAGGAGGATGTGTTGTAGGATTTCCACTCAGTCCCTCTAGTGGTACATCTATGAGTGGAGAAGATGTACAGTGATATTTGAAAATAGAACTAGTGGATGGGATTGAAGAATATAGTAGCATGGTTTTTCTCTAGGTGCCTCACATGTTAGAAAATGAAGGTGGAGAATCAGGTAACAGTAGGCTTGGTTAAACCATAGATATCCCAGAGTAGAAGTGGGATGGAATTATTATGGAAATTGTGACCGGACAACCACATCCATCTAGGGGGTATAAATCGATTTGGGTGATTATCGAATGACTCAACAAATCGGCCCACTTCCTACCAATCATAGAGCAGGGTTCAGTAGAGATCATGGGACGCCTCTATGTGATAGAGATTGTGTGGCAATATGAAGTACCCTCAATGATTGTCTACGATCGTGATCCACATTTTACTTCCTGGATATGTAAGTTGTTATAGGAGGCTTTAAGGATATAGCTTTGATTGAGAACTTCCTCCCATCCTCAGATGGATGGCCAGACTGAGAGGACCATTCAGACCATCAAGGACATGTAGTGTGCTTGTGTCCTCGACTTCAGTCGCATCTAGGATGACCACTTGCCTTTGGTGGTGTTTTCATAAAATAATAGCTATCACTACAACATTGGGATGGCACCTTTTGAGGAATTGTGTAGGAGAGCTTGTAGATCACCTTTGTGATGGACTGACACAGGTGAGTTAGAACTAGTGGGACCCGAGATGGTACGAGCTACAACAAAGAAAGTGTATATCATATAGGGTTGGATGAAGACTGCACAGAGCAGGATGATATCTTAGGCCGATATAAGGCAGAGACCTCTAGAGTTCAGGGATGGTGATCATGTCTTTTTACGGGTCTCGCCTCGATGAGGTTTTTGGAGATATGGATGAGGAGGAAGTTTATCTTCGAGGTTAATCATACCCTTACAGGTCCTTAGTAGTGTTGGTGAGGTGTCTTACCACTTAGCTCTTCCACCTCTGATGCACTGAGTGCATGATGTATTCCATGTATCCTAGATCATGAGATATGTGTACGACCCTTCTGACATGATAGAGCACGATGATCTAGACATCGATGATGGGGTGATATTTCCATAGGTTCTAGTGGATATTGAGGATAGATAGGAGTGGGTCCTTCATGGGTGGTCGATAACTCTGGTACACGTTCTCTGGTAGCACGGGAACCTCCAGGAGATCAAATGGGAGAGGGAGGCTCAGATGCGTTCTTGGTACCCCCACAAGTTCCCTTAGTTTCAGTTATGACATATTGGGGTGCAATTTACTATAGTGTGGAGAATATAAAGACCCAATAATTTCATGTAATTTTTTTAATATATGGTAATATTATGAGTCCGCAAAAATTGATGGTGAATGATTTCGAGGACCGGTGTTCCCAGAATGATTTTCTGAATATTTATTTTGGTTACATTCAGTTAAAGTAAAAGCGGTTTTATCTAACTTTTAATCTAGTTCTTGAATTGAAATCCTAGAACACTGTTGAACGTGTAATTCTAGTATTCACATAAGAAGACCTTCACCTCGACTGTAGCAGGACAAGGGTAAAAGATATATTTTTGGGGTTTTTTGTGGGAATTAAAAAATTAAAAAAATCTAACTTTTATTTTATTTCTAAAAAACCTCCAATATAAAGGTTATAGTGGTGGGGACCATGAGGGGTTAAAACCTCCAAAATTGAATGCTTAGTTGTGGGGAACACCTGTTCTAGTAAAACCTCTAATTAATTTCTTGGTGGTGGGGACCACCCGAACCCCATTGTATATGATAAATACCACTCACCCCCCTACTTTAATTATTCCAACTATACTTTAATTAATAATGCTAATATATATTTGTGCAAATATTATATTAAAAAACCTATTCTATTATGTTGGATACTTTTCATTTAGGTGGATTTTTGATAGGAGAACCACTTAGAGGATTACTCTCTCCAATGAATAAAGTGTTCTCCAATGAAGAACGCGCTCTCCAACGAAGAATGCTCACACTAATGCGTAAGGACTTCGACAAAAATGAACCGATGATTGGGTAAACAGTGACGTCAATAACTTTACCCCTTCTAAAGTCAATGAGAAATCATGGTAGGGGTTTTAATCTATGTGATAATATTTCCCATGTTCTGCCATTTGAAACAATGAACTCAGATCAACTCCCTCTAATTAGTTGATTTGAAGATGTTTTCTTTTTTGGGTTTGGGAATAGTGATTGATAGTGGTTGTGGGGTATGATGTTTTAATTATCTTCTATACACGTTCTTGATTCCAATTTTTTAAAACACTTATTATCGCTCAAACGTGGAGAGTGCGTTCCAAACAAACATGGCCCCAAATCTCCAGATTTTTTGGTGTTTATTTGTTATGTTCTTCGTGATGATGGCGACAACACTATCACGCCGCCTGACAGAAGATAATCGTGGAATGTTGATGCATCGGTGAAGAAAGGATGGCCGAACGAATTGGCCTCCTACACTGGCGCGAAGTCCACACGCACTGCACGGCCCGCCCCGACAGACTTCCACCTTGCGACCTCCATAGCTCGGTGGCCCCACATCACTGCCTGTGGCCCCACCGCACTGCCCACAGTCCCGTCGTGCCGCCCCTCAGCCTCGCCACCCTCACGGCCCCGCGGGTGCGGCACCGCCCCGCATCGCCGGGCTGGGCTACCTAGCGCGGACTGTGCCACACCAGGGGTAGGCTCGACCCCAATGGGTTGATCCGGGTTGATCTATAACTAGTTAGACTTGGCAGGGTCCGGTCGGGTCGTTCCAACGGTGTCGGACCTGGCCCATACCCACTAAGACCCATTTACACACTTTTGGACATAACTTTGGCACTTGACGTCTTTTTGACAAATTGTCAATGTAATTGGAATCCTTGGAATGAGATGGTACCTTTGAGTATACCGCACTAAATTTTGGAATAATGATGGAGTACAGTCGGGTAAGATCAATCAAGATTCCAACCCGAACTTCGGGACTAAATGGCTAATAACTCATAGACCGGGCATCCGATTTATGCACCATTTATTGCACTGATACCCCTATGACATGGAGGTCCTATGAGATACTTATTCATGAGACTTTGTGGCATTTTATGTATAGACAAGTAGCTTGTGGCGAGGACCCTCTTAAAGTAAATAGAGCATAGTGCGGGAACCCTGTAGCGGGCTCTGACGTGAAGAATGAATAATGAACCTGTGTGGGAATGTACTGAGTGATCCTGCGTGGGTCATCACCTAGAGATTCTATGTGGTTCAGCACCAAGTGATCCAATGTGGGTCAGTACTTATCGATCATGTGAGGGTCAGCAGCAGAGCCTCTCAACAGAGTAAGATGATTTAGTAGTTATATCTAATCATTTCTTTTACTATACCTAAGTTATACCTAGCGTGAGCAGAGTCTGTATCGTGTCGTACATTCCTTCATGGTAATTTCTTTATGGTATTCTTCTATGTGGCATACCAGTGTGGTACATACCTTCATGGTTTCATTTTTTTGTGGAACAGTTGATCTTTGGGATCATGGGGTAGACCATGTGTTTCTTCATGATCGAGATGGGTATACTTGATAACATATGAATATGTATGGTCATATACCAATGTAGTGTTGATAGTTGACTTCATGATATCTGGTTTATTCTTTTTTGTACGATCCAAAAGCTTATTTTTACCTATTAGTCAACTTGTACATTCTGGTTTTTCTTGTACATTCTAGTTTGGATTCTATTATGGCCCCATTTACTTATTGTACTCACTCTATTTTCAATTTAGTTTACTTGAGTTCGTATCTTGTTATGTGCTTTGTTGAGTGTGTTATAGGTTATAAAAGAAAATGACTTCCCTATTTTATGGAATACGCCATTGGTGCTAGTCACTAGCCTATGGCCTATAGAAGGCGGGCTTGGGGTAGTCACGACAGGGGCCCCCCGGGGACGAGCCATGACACTCTATGTATTATATCCATGATTATTGTTGTTGAAAATTTTAAATCAAAATCCATAACCGTAATTTCACAATATCAATGCTAAGTATAAAATTCCAACATTTGATTTTCTTCTTCCATATTTTTTAAAACATTTTACCAACACCTGAAATAAGTCGTTGAAACAAAATTCACACCCTACTGTAGACAAAATAAGTATATGAGATAAGGGAAAGGATAGATTTCATTAACTATAATATTATTGATGGTGGTATAATAAATGGTAAGTCTCATGGATCTATAACTCATTGTCACAAATAGGGTGGGAACACCGATAGAAGAACTGAATGGGTAGATTAAAACCATAAAAATAGAACCATAAAACTACATTTTTTATTATATCAACTTAATTGAATCCATCATATAGAAAGAATTTGAAATTTTTTCAACATCTAAAGACTAATTAAATAATAAAATCAGCATATTTATTAATAATAACACTATGAAAATACTTAAGAAATATATATTTTTATTCATTATATACTACAACATTACCAATTAGAAAAGTTCATTTAATCAAAATAATATTTCAAATATAACATTAACATCCATATTTAAATACATTATCATAATCATGACATTTTATCAAAGTTGTGAGATAATTGTTATATAAAAATAAAAAATCATTCTCAGAAATTATATATTTATCATTGAAATCTATCAAAGACTGATAAAATAAAATCCAATCAATATCGAAACTAACATAAAACTAGGGAATGTGTAAAATAATATTGCATTCAATAAAAAATCCCAAAAAATATAATAGGGTGATTTTTATAAATTCTTGATGTCTTTATAATACACAAATATTTTTTCACCACGATTTCAATCATAATTTTTTGAAATTGTATTTCCATATGATCAATATCATTACGTGATATAAAAGGATTCATGAAACCTGATTAAAATGTGACAATTACATAATATGAATAAAAAAGTAATGTAACCGTCAGTGCTTCATTTTAGGGTACCACATCCGCTTTAGTAGACGAAAAATACATGTTTACCTTTTTTGATTTGGATGGATTACACATAAAGAAAATATATTTGGACATGAAATAGAATAATTTTAGAACTCAATTTAATTAAAAAATTCACTTCATTATATTCATGACTCGTATGACCCTTACTATTTCTCATTTCCTTTTTGTCACAATACATATCGTTTTTTTCATATAGGTACACGTCCCAGATCACATAATACATTCTCTTGAAGACTTTTTTCCACACCTTCTGAAAAGGGTATTTAAATTTTCTTTCCGTTATAATTATTCAATAAATTATTCCATATGTTATGCCACACGGATTTCTTATTATCCATGATGTTGTAAAATTACAAAAAACTACATTTTAACATTCTTAGCACATTGTACCATTACTTCATAACATATATGACCGATATTAACTAGATCCCTTTATAAACATGGATTTAATAATGTGTGATTTTTATTAATATTACTATAATATTCAAGAATTATATATATATTAATAGATAGAATATATATAGAAATTAAATTCATTGCTAAAAATAGAATAGACCACCTGTTTCTTCAACTATAAGAATTCCATTCCATCTCAATATTTCTTTTTTTTTTAAATTACTTTTCAATGAAGAGATCCTTAAATATCGTCCACTTCATTCCTTAAATATCATCATTTTACTTAGTGTTATTACTCAAATAACCCCATTAATTGGATTTATATTTAAAATATATGTATAAAGGGTTACCCTTATATGCTATAAATAGCCCATAACATTAAATATATTCTCCAAATAAGTAATCCATCGAAAATCATTCATTATGTTAAAGGATCTATAAAAATACATAAAGTAATATTTCATAAAATTTTATACTAATGACATATTCTTCTTTAGATAGTCACGTTACAATATTTCATGAGAAACACCCTTGATAACCTATGTGAAAAAAATTAAAAAATTATGAACTACTATATTTGAATTGTATAAATTTTATGTTTTTAGATCTGAAGGATATTATCATTTTTACCATATTCTACCATATATTCCTTATTCCCGTTATAGAAATATAATTCTTAATAGATATGGATAAGGTTAATAAACATTTATAACTTAAAAATAAATCTGTCGATAAAATTATAATATATTAGAATCACTTTAATAGTTATTTTAATATCCCCATAATATCTAAATTTATCCAAAATATTCCTATAATAAAAACAATAATGATATATACCTTAATCAAGACAGGATTATATGTTTTTTAATGAAGGTTTCATCTTCTTAAATTTCCATAAATTTTTCAGTTTAGAGTTTTAGAGAATTAGTTAGAAATGTTATAAATAACTGATAATTTCACCAAAGTGTGCATTTTTTGCATGAAAAAATTATTTATAAAGAAAACTTTCAACGTTAATGTTTACTCTCATTACTAGAACTCTAAAATATATTTTTAAATGTGGTTTTAGAAAAATTATGCTTAGTAAGTGCCTTAAAATAAATTAAACCTATTATTAAATTTATAATCCTAAAAAATACAAAATAAATTTTACTTTATCAATAATTAAAAATTCAGATCAGCTATCCTTTCAATTTACAATGAAGGAAATTTAACTACTAATGAGATTTTAATAAAATATTTCAATAAAAATATTATATAAAATGTTGACAAGATTCATGTTTCATCGTTTATAATGAATATAAAATAATTTGAAATGAGCATTATAACTTGGAATAATAATTATTAACATACATGAAACATTTAAAAGAATCACAATATAGATGAAATAGTCAGAAAGAGTATTTTAAAAAATGATTTTTAATAGGAAGTCATTTACCATGAGATTTTAATATCATTATTCATATGTATAACATCATATAAAATAAATTTATAATAGTTTCATTAATTACTAATAGAATCTTCGGTAATCATTTTTATCATTATATTATTTATTTCAATTTATACAATGTTTTATTTAGTTTTCAATATGTTTATGTTAATGTTAGATAATTTTAGTTGGTTTTTGGATTAGTGGAATGAATCTAATATTCTTGCATCAAAGATTTTGGTTCAAATTCAAGATGAGGAGGCTTTTCATGTTACTCTAGTAGTTATTGGGAATTTTCCCAATAGATTTGGGATCATAAAACATAATGATTCTATTCCATATATGATATTTCAAGGAAAATGGTCGTTGAGGCATAATATTCAATGGTATTTAGACAATAAAGAACATTTTCCCAGAAATAGAAAAGTTTCGGAAAAATAGACCAACATAGGGCAGCCGAATCATAGAAGATCTAGTCACCATGAGGAGGAAATAGGGCCGAGGACTAAATAATGGGTATGTTTCTGATCATTGTCCAATATATAATAACTAAAGTTTACATAAAGATAATATAAATTGAAGTTGGTGATCTTATTAATACTTAAAGTGTTACTTGAGGGGTGATGCTATAGTTTAGTAGAGTCATAATGTTGTAAGGGCAATATTCCCTAGTAATTCTAAGCCTTGTATTTCAATATATGGTCCATTAGGATCTCAATACATGTATGGTTTACCAATTAAACAAATTATTAATGGGGTTAACATGAAATAAAAATCTAAATCCTTTAGGCCATATTATGCATGTTGTAATTTTGAGGATGATTGTTTTATAACTCCAAAATGGAAATAGAAGGTTAAGTGAGGTTAAAGGGATTAGGATTCCATCATATCTAGAATATTATACATGAAAAAATTATTATATTGTACATTTACAACATTTTTGGGAAAAATTAATGTAATTTTATGTGAAAATTCAAATACACCAAATCAAGGAATCTATATTTCACAGGTACACAAAGATCATTTCTATTTTTAAACTATATGGAAAAAAATAAGGTATATAATATTTTACATTTTCAAAATCATGAAATTAATAAAAATTTAATTTTTATTCATTATTTCCCACCGTATGTCCAATCATGTAAATATGTAATAAAAAATTTAAATCATGACTTCCTGAAATGGCATTCCACATGTATGTGTGAGAGAAAAAATGAATTTTCAATGGACGATAATGATTAGGAAGTAAGTAATAATTTATATTTACAAAATAATATTAATTTAACAACAAAAATTAATTATTAATTATTTAATTTATGATGATCAGCTATTTGAAGTAGATATTACCAATGAAACACTTCACTTTGTGGGGGGTGGTTGTCTACAAATTCACCAGGGCAATGCCATCATTTTCCATAAAATGGGAATCGAGAAGAAAGAAGAGTTTTCTCTAAATCATAATAAAATTTATTTATATTCATGATATATTTTCAATTAATTAATCATGGTTTAATAATATTTAATGGGTAAAAAAGAGGAAATAAATATGAAACACTAAGCTAAGAGTTACATCTCTTCTCTAGAAAGACTCCATTGGATTACTATTTATGCCTTCATAGGTTGTTATTTTGGTGTGGGTAAAACCCTTATAAAGAGTATAGAAATTTTGGAGAGTTATTTCTGTAGGAATTAGATAATATATTGCTATTAAAAGGATTGAGTATTATAGGATAGGATGTAACCTTTTATATGTCAAGGGAGTAGAACCCAAGTTATTTTTCTAAACAATTAAATATTATAAATGACTTAATAGGGGTAAACTGAAAAAAAAACTATTAATTCTATGATATTTTGTTTTAATGGACCATATATCTGATACAATAATATTTAAGATTAATTTTTTCCATATCATAATATATTTTTCTTTTATTAAATTGATTTACCCTTTACCAAGGGGACACATTTTTACCATGATTAAATTTCATAAGTAATAAAATTAAATTTATATCATTGATAAATTTTATACTCATAATTAATAATATGTAATATATTTTTTAGGATTCTTTTTTTTTGTATTTGAATATATCACTGTTAATATATGCTCACTAAAAACAATGAAAGCTGGTTTTTTTTAGGAATTTGTGTTTTTAAGCATATACATGAACATATACCAAAATAAAATATAATTTTTATTCATATAAAATTTTTTACCTTATATTAAATAAAATGGAAATATTTTTACTGTAAAACCAAAATTTTAACAAAATATATATTTTTAAATTACATTATTAAATAAAAATAAATGACAGTTTTCCAAAAATAGGCATCTTCACTATTGACTACAAAATTATTAATTTTATATAAATAATAAAAATTAATCCAAATAACATTTTAATATTATTATTTCAAAAATAAAATAAAATTTATAGGATAAAATTTTTAATATCAAGAAATTTTTATTTTATATAAAAAGATGAAATTCTTGGAAAACCAATTTTTTTAAATAAAAAAATTCCTTTTTGACAAAAAATGTTTGAAAATTTATTTAAAAAATTGTTTGAAAATGAATAAAAATTATGAATACTTATAAATAATAAGATTTATTTATTTCAATTATTAAATGGGGTTTCACAATCTCCCCCATTATAAATAAAATTCCTTTCCATTTTACTCTTTAAATAAACATGTCATGGTATTTATTTTTCACAGATTTATCTAATTCATAAGTTGTTTCTTCCATCATATTAATTATACACAAACCATAAAACATGTGAGTTACTATTATACCAAAAACCTATGCTATGTGATCATGAATATGTAATGAAATATCTTTATAATAAGGAGTATCTTCCCAGTGTACCACTTTAGTGATCAAAAAATTAGATTCAAAATGCATGTAATTATATTGTAATGAAACATTAAAAACATCATGTACCTACGATAAACTCATAGATAAGTCTACTAAATAAAAAATTTATACTAATATATCTATAAACCTGTAGGTTCCAATGAATCTTACCCTGAAATTAACTTTTTTAATAATATGTATTCAACCTCTATAAGGTGATATTTTAAGAAAGACCTGGTCACCTACCTCAAATGGATAGTCTCTGATCTTGTTATCTACAGAAATCTTGATCATACTTTGGGATTCCCTCAAATTGTGTTAAATCAACCTTACATTCTCAATAATATAATCTACTATTTCTATTTACAATAATTTCATCTCACTAAAGTTTTACCAATATATTAGAGCACAATACCATTTTCTATATAATATCTCAAAAGGTTCCTGTTTTATACAGAAATGAAAACATTTATTATAAAAAAATTCAAATAATTAAATATATTAATCCAAAAAACCCTAATAATATAAATAAAATCCATTAATTGTATCCTCTAATCTATGAATCGTTCACCGTAAACTTCCATCATCTTGAGGATGAAAAGATCTGCTAAATTTTAATTTAATATTCATTGTTATTTAATGTATTTTAAATATGTAGATATAACCCTAGGAGTATTATTGATACAAGAGAGTGTCTAACTCCACCTAACCAAAAAAAGATCTTCAATATAATTTATTAAATGATGATATAATGATGAAAGATCATTTATAGATAGCAAATTCATAGATTTTTTCAAATGATCTATAATAACACATATATACTTATCACCTCAAGATAAATTTTATAATACCACCATGAAATACAAGGATGTATTCTCTTATTTCTATATTAGTACTACTAAATGCTGAAAATCCCATTTGGTAGTTTTCACTCAGGATTAACTGATTGACAGGTAAAACATATATTGGTAAATTTAAATATATGTTTTTCATACCTCATTGATAAAATATTCCTCAATTCCTCTGTACATTACAATACTACACTAATTAATTGAAAAATGGATAGATTTGAGCAACAAATAACAATTCTTTATTTAACTTGAAATCATTCTTAATAGACAACCACATTCTTTATCTAATAACAGCTTCTGTGTCTATGTTAATGTTAGGGGACTTATTCTTTTTTTCATATTATACTATTTCTTCAAAAACATATTATATAATTTGAGACTATTGAATTATGTATAAAAATGTTGATCACACACACACCTATTCCATAAATTTATTATTTTCAATATATAAAATTTATATGAAAAAAATTATTAAATAATACACTAATGGATCATCTTCTCAAAGTATTATTGTTAATGATTTATTTTCTTCTTATCTCAAGGCATTGGATGCCGTGTTAAATTTTCTAGGATTACATTGAATTTTTCAATCATAATCTTTAATAAGTTATGGCCACTTATCTTTTTTATTTTCAACTATTTTTGAGTTAATACATAAATTGAAATTTTACTATTAGTAGGGAATGCACTTTTTCCACCACATAAATGATTCCAGTATATTTTTAATGAAAAAAAAATATTTCATCCTATTAAAGATCATTTGTTTGATTATTCTGATAATGAAGATTTAGTTTATGGGAGAGATAGATGATAACATGTTTATTCTACCACAGCACACTTCCAATTACATTCAATGATATTTAACTACAAAAAAACTCCATATTTATATATTGAATGGGTAACATGAGAGAAATAAAGAATCTTATTTTTAATTGTTATATGAATTCATATCATTTTGTTTTTTTGTATGAATGTTTAAAATTTTCATGTTAACATAGATTTTTGAGATAGATAACCGAGAAATATTTTCAAAAAAGAATCATATATAGAAAACCAATAATCCTTGAAAATGGAAAACCTAAATGACATTTATAGGCCATTGATACAATTAAAACAATTTATTTTTAGTTGGATCAACATTTATTCCATCATTAGAAATAATATACCAAAGCAAGGAAGTATATTGTATCCAAAATAAAAGTTTACTAAATTTTCCATAAAATATTTTTTAAAATATGTAGAAAAATCATTAGTTGTTCCTCATGATATTCTTGTCGTATAGAGTTGACAAAAATATCATTAATAAAAATATAAAAAATTAAAATTCAATGGGAACATTAAATTCATTACATCTATAAATATAATGTTTTTTATCCATTAAGGTTTAAAAAACTAATAATTTCTATACCTATTTGAAAAAAAATCATTTTAAAAATACATTATTAATTCAATTTTATCTAATGTTACCTAGTCCTGATATAATTTATTTAAATGTATTATGCTCCTAGGAGATGGTCAAAAAAGTCATAAACATTAATAAATATATACTTGATGTTATCTATATTTTTATTTAGTTCTATATAATCAATGGAATGTTTCACAAATCCATATTTCTATTTAACAAATATAATAATATCACACAATAGTGGAGTGCTTGAGAAAATGAATCCCTTATCACAAAATCATGTAACTAATTTTTCATTTTGAAAAAAATAAATTAAATCCATATTATAGGGATGTTTAGAAATTATCTTATCATTAATAACTAATTCAAAAGTAAACTAAACCTCTCAATCAATAATAATTCCATAAAATTCATTAGGAAATAGATCCAGTTATTTATTTTTTACTAGCACGTCATTAATTCAATCAATTACTATCTTCTTGAAAAGAACATCATGATCTCAATCACTTCTATCTTTTATTTATGTATAAAATTTAGGATATTGTATAATATTTTTTAATTAATTCTTATATACAAAAATAAATTCGTTATAAAAAACATAATTAGCTATAAAATTTACCTAATCATGGTATGATGAAATCCAATCCAAACTCAGAATAGAAAAAAAAATATAATTGGTATGAAACTAAGGTTTTTCTAAAAATCTATTCCATATAATACAACAGAAATATTTTTTAAATTTTTATTTCTGTTATCCATCCCCCTTCTTTGTTTACCAATAATTGTGAAATTATTTATAGAAATTGAATAAATATTTTAATTTAAATTTTATCTAATACAAATGAATGTCTGTATATTGAATAAAACTATAAATTTTAATAATTTGAGTAAACAAATAATGTACTTATCACCTATAACACCTCAAATTTTTGAGTAAAAACAATGTTTCATAGCTTATGTTGCATGCCACACTATAAAAAAATTATCACATATATATTATTACAATCATTATAACCTCAGAGTTAAATTGGAATGAGAGAATATGATTTACCCTATTATAAAATATAGATATTTTTATTAATATATAAATATTTATTAAATAGTTACTTGGAAAAAATTTAAAATTTTTGTAAAGTCGTTTTATATATTAGCTTTAAAAAGTTTATTTATTAAATTTTTTGATAAAATAATATAAATATTTTTTCCTGAATTTTATAAATATAGTTTTATAAAATCAAAATAATTTTTAAATAATCATATCAAATTTATCTTCCGGTTAAATTTTTAGAATTTTCAGAAAAAGTTTATTTTATAGTGAATAGTTAAAAATATCATTTTTTATTGAAAAAAATATTTTTATTTCAACCAATGAAGAATTTAATTTTATTTCAAAATGGTTTTAATATAAAAATGTTTTCATTATCATATAAATAATCCAAATAATTTTATCAGAATAAAATTAGTTGTTGAATTTATTAAAAAATTGCAATACTTAAAAAAGTTTTTCTCCAAAAAGATTTCTTTATTGAATTTTTTCTTATTATATATAAATTATGTATTGAATATTTTTCATTTTTGAATTTTAAAAATTCAATCCTTTTTTTATTCATTGTTTAAAAAAAATTAAATTTTTCCCTTTTATTTTTTGTCAATATTAGTGGTAACTGTAGTATTTTTTATTACTACTGTGATTGGAAAATCGAGTAAGAAAGGATTAAATAAAAGGAAAAAGAATCCAAAATAACCCTAACTCTTTCATAAATTTTATTTTATATGTTAATTTCTTCCATATCATCCATTATTAGAGTATATATATATTTATGGCCACATAGATGATATTAGTACCTTTATAGTAGTTTTTTATGAAATTTCAAACATGTATCACCATTATTTTAAGAGGTGTATTATATTTAATATAGTGTTAACCAGAGAATAGTTTTGACTATTAATATTATTTTGAAATTTAAATGACATATATATATCATGATAATTTGTTTTTTAATTTATAGTGAATAAATAATAAACATAAATTCTTAAAAAAACCATATACCATAATTATTTAATTACAAGAGTAATCAATTAATGATATTATAAATAATAACTGTAACATAATTTGATGTATTTTATTTAATATATAAATTTTAAAAATTACCATTACACGTTAAGGAAATAATAAAATATTTTTTTTTTCAAAATTTTAATTGTTTTCTAGATGTTTATACAGGAAATATAATGCATAGTATCAATATTTAAAATAATGATATATTATGGGATTAAAATTTTATTAAGTTATTTGAAAATAAAAATAATAATGTAATCCTAAAGGGGTACTATAATGTAGTAAATTAAATTTATTATGAATTTATAGTTCATTTTTAAATAGTATTCTATATAATAGTCTTTTTATTTTTTAATCTTTTTAGAAATTCCAAAATTTCACCTCACATCAATCATAAATGGTCACCCACTCCCTTTCTTCTTCCAACTATTGTGAACCACATATATTGAGATTTTCCTACCAATTACTCTATCCAAATTATATATAAATTTTATTGATGTTCATTTCTATTAAAAATTATAACCATAATCCCTTAAAAACTATCTAAACAAGACCTCTTAGAGAGTAGGTTATTAACTATAATAACCCTTTCATTTTTATTTCATCATCCACTTCTTCAATTTGAATCATTATATAAAATATTTATAAATCTAGTATAATATATTTAATGAGATTTTATAATTAGTCTGATACATTAATATTAATTCCTGTATCAATCCTATGAAAAATTTAATAGATATTGTGTCATTACGTATGGCTTACCGTATATATGTAGTAGTGTAATTATTTTTTATTCTACACATTACTTGGATGGTTAATACGATGGAAATAATGGACATATATGAAAAATATGAAATTGTTTTTAATATTTAAAATTATTATATCTTCAACTTTCATAACATTTAAATGAAATAATTTTTATTCTTCAAAATTAATATATGATCTACTTCCTTACACATTAAACAATTTAAAAATAATATCATTTTTCGTGCATACATATAGCTTACCATCTCCACAAAAAGATGAAATTATTTTTCTATGTATATGATTCACTAATAAATATAAAAATATATGTAATGAATAAATATTGTATATATGTCCATAATAAAGTATTTTTATTATATAATTGTAACTTATTCTCATGAATACAAACTCATTTGTAAAAAAATTCACAGGAAAATAAATATGTTTAAACATAAAACATGGATAATAATCAAATATTAATAAATAATTGATGATATTATGATACAAGTGGATAATATTTGTTATTTTGAATATAAATATGGTTTGATATAAATTAGTAACGTCATTATAACCATTATACTAGAGGATCAAAAAAATTTAATTAATTCAATTATGATGTAAGGGTTTTTACCCTCACTTACTTCCACGAGACATATGGAATATTCAATAGTTATTTCTATTGTGTGGGGTATATAATACCATGTTGATATATTTATTCTGAATATTTATTTCATGGTATTTATGGTTTCATTTAAATATATTTCTATGATTGAACATATAATTAAAATAATAAAAAATTGGTCTATGTTTATTTCAAAATAAGTTAATTATTTATAATTATTTAGATTTAATCCTTAATTGTGAAATATTTCACTTAAATGTCCATTTTTGTAAGTACTCGGATCTTCTATTCAGTTATTTTTTTCCTTTTTCTGGAGTTTTTATGAAAAAAAGAGTTTCTAAAATTATTTGATGTACACGCCACGTACTTTATGAGTACCTACCATACACTTTATTAGTACATGTCATGTACTCTGTTGCCACATGAGGCCTTGTGCTGGCCATGTCATGGCCACACACATAGCCATGTAGGTGTGATGTGGAGGCCGCTTAATGTGATGTACAGAAAAGGACATTACACACCATGTACTCCAAAATTACACATCGTGCACTTTGTTTCATTAATTAAATAGAATCGGTCATGTCTTAACCCTAGAACCGTCTTCTTCTCCAGCTTCATCAACCGAGAACATCCCGTACGACTGCAAATCTCATCCGTACGCCAATCCTTCGTCCATTCTCTGAATTGACCAACATCGATTGCATTGGAACCACATCGGTAAGCTCTTCCTTCTTCTAGAGCATCGTTCTCCAATTCCTCTTCTTGTATCATGTTTTCTTGGGTTGAACATTATGTGTATTTTTGTAGTTCTATGATGTTCTATGGGGTTTTAACACTTGTGGTTTATGTATATAGTTCTCCTAGAATCCTGGTAGGTGGGTTGTGCCTTTCCGATCGAATTCGTTGAGGTTATGTGAAATTTTCAACCAATACCCTTGAACGGGGTATTGTGTGTTTATTGTTTTTCCCATGTTGTTTTCCTGCCGTTCTTGTATGCTTTTGTAGATGTAATTTGGCAATGTATAAGGATAATTTATATTCTTGGATGTTTTTCCCATGACTTGTTCTGTTTAGGACCTTTTGGTCTTATTCTGCCTTTAGTCGTTATACCTGTTTTCCATGACTCGTGATAGTAGGATCGAGTGTTGTTCCATGACAAGCTTTGTTACTCCGTAGACTAGTTATCCAAGTTTCTTTGTAGGTTTACATTGTCCATATAGAATTATTATGCACTGACTATAATGGGGTCATGAGAACATGGTGCTATAGACTATAAGGGGATAGACCGAGCGAGCTTCCTCAGAGAGTCTTGGATATTAAATACTATAGGGGATAGACTGATTGAGCTTTCCAGAGATCCTAGGTTATTATAGACTACAGGAGGATAGACCGAGTGAGATTCCTCAGAAATTCTTGAGCTGATAGACTACAGGATGATAAACCATGTGAGCTTCATCAGAGAGTCGTTGTTTTGTTCGAATTTTCATTAAACCACTCCTGGATATAGGAGGAATAGGCTGAATGAGCTTCCATAGAGAGTCTATGATAGACCTGAGGCTATAAGAGGAATTTAATGAGTGAGCATACTCAAAGAGTCTATAGTCCATTGGGCTATAAGGGGAATTGACTGCGTGATCTTCCACAGAGATTACTTGACTACCATAGGCTATAAGGGGAAATGAATGAGTGTGCTTCCCGCAGAGAGTCATATAATTTTAATATGAACATACCCGAGGGGTTATGCTGAGTGTACTACCCAGAGGGTTGTTGGTATTTCTTGGATATGACCGTAGGGGTTGGCTGTGAGTACTTCCCAGAGGGTTTCCTATATGTGGTTAGCTTCTTTCTTCACTTTTTCTTGTTGATGTGTGAATTTTTTACTGTTTACTGTACTTTACCTTTCATATACTCCCTGAATATTAGGAATAGATCTTTGGGTGGTTAACTATTGGGATTTAGTCTCACACCCTGTTTGGGTAATGCTTTTAGGACAAAATAGATTATATTGTTTCATGTATAGATAAGGGAAAGCGATATTCTCCATCTGGTACATGATTGCATTGAAGCTGGAGAGCATGGGACCAAGCCAAGGCTTGTGATGCAGATGATATTCTGTCCTCTTTTTCTTTTGAAAATTTTTTGGTACTGTATTCATCACTGTGACTTGTTTAGCTACATTAATAGACATATATGTATCATGCATCATTATATATATATGAGCTCCTGCTGTTTATCATATTTAGAATTCCTTTGTTCACTTATGTATGGATTGTTTACTGCTACCCTTATTGTATATTATTTCTCTTTTCCGCTGCGTACTCTACCAATGAGGGAATTTTTTCTCCACTATCACACCAATGACCCTAACTGCTAGTCGGTATCCTCTCGCATTTTCAGAAATGCGCTTGAGGCCGTGTCACCAACCCGGTACGGGGCTCCTCAGGGAGGATTCCGGAACCAGGACGTTAAGAAGTTATATCAGAGGAGTTATTTTCTCTTGACTTATAGTTTGGTGCCTTAGTCAGGGATGAGACAAAATCGGTACATGGTAATAAGATGTTCCCAGGAGTAGGTAACCTGTGTACAGGGAAAATCCAATCTACATCATTTAGTGAAATTTCTTTTGGTTTTGCAATTTTTAAAGTTGATTTTATTTCAACATGAGTGGCTCACAGGATGTGTGCTATTACTATTGATATTATTGAGGTTCTATTTCTATTGCAACCCGATGATATGAGGGTATTCCATCTCATGCATCATATAGGCACTTGCTAGAAATCACACGTCATGCATTTTTTTTCCTGCCATCTAGGTTGCATTAGTGAATGCATGTTGTTGTGATATATGAGGTGTAAAATATGCATGATGTTTTGATAGTTTCATTCATAAAAATACTTTATGTTTGATAGGGTATTGTTTTTGTAGAGATTTACTGGATTAAATGTCAAATTTTGATTTTTTAGGTTTTATGGGACCTCATGAATCAGATCATGGTGGACCATTGACTGTTTTTACTTGTATATGATATATATGGGATGCCATGATTTGATTCTCATGGAGTATGGGCCCCCACAGATTGGAATTTGGAACCTTAACTCTTTTTTTCTATGTTTTCTGGGCTTCAGAGTAGTTTCTGAGCTACTGCATGGAAAAAATCAGAATACATGGTGTGTACTTTATGAATACATGACAAGTTGCTTTTAAACTGTGTAACTGACTGTGTGCACATAAACATTGGGTTGTGAAAAATATTCTGGAACACATCATGTACGGTATGTACACGCCATGTTGTTGAGACCGTGTGTCTACCCGTGTCATTAACGACACGAATGGATTAAAATTTGAATTTAAACACTGTGTCCAGTTTTCAAATGTCGTGCCTTGTAACCTAAGTGCACAACCTGGTCATGATCAACATGGGTCGGCGAAAGCCTTCATGTATACATCGTGTTCCCATGGACCATGTTGTATGGAGTGAACCGTGTACCCGGCCGTGTCATGAACAAAATGGGTCAGTGTCACCTCTTGACATACACGTTGTGTCCCAATGGAAGATGTCGTGTAGTGTCATCTGTGTAGTCAGTCGTTTAGTTAACAACATAGGCTAGTGAAGCATTTCTATGTATACATTGTGTTTAACTTGAACACATCGTGTAGTTTTGTCTTAAGAGATCCGTGTGGATAGGCCATGTATAGAGAAAATGGAAGGGGTATAGAGTTCAAGTACACACTGTGTGTTTTGGGTGTTACAAGACAAGATGTGGTAGAGGTACACACCATGTGGGTGGTTTCAAAAAACACACCATGTAATTTTTATACACTCTATGTAGTCATCTTTTGCAAAACATGAATGTCTCCTTCTCTAGTTCCCATATTTTACTCTTGTGTTCTCTATCCTTGATAATCGTAATCTAGGGTATCCTTTTACCTTTTAGAAATATACCAACAATACATCCTCTTATTGTACGTCCGCTCCCAAATGGTGATCAAACACCGGATATGGCCGATCCGGGACCTTTTGTAGATCCTCCTGTCGTGCCAGCCTTGGCACCAACAGTTATACTAGTTGTAGGCACCAATGCATAGTTTAGGGAATAATTTCTGATGATTATGTAGACCTTCTAGGGAGCATCTCCACCTGCCTCGTCGATGGATGAGTTGATGTGGGATTTTTAGCAACGTCATCTTCTTACATTCTCAGGGGAAGGAGGACACTCATGCTGTAGAGTCGTGGATAAAAGCCACACTGATGATCTTCAAGCATCTTGAGATACATCTAGAAAATAAGGCGAACATCACAACATATATGCAACAAGACTTCTCCAAGAGTTGGTGGGAGGTGATCTCACAGTCAGGAAGCCATTAGTGTAAGACTTGGGATGAGTTTCGACACATCTTATATGATTACTTCTACCCAGAGACCTTGAGGACCGATTGAGCCCGATATTTTATGAGTCTTGAGTAGGGTACTCTCCCTGTTATGGAGTACTCATCTCGCTTTACTAAGATAAAAAATTTTACACCTATTCCAGGTTTCTATGAGTTGTTCCTTGTGTGGAAGTTCGAAGATAGTCTTAGGCATGACATATGCTTGCATGTGAACATATTCAGGTTGACATCGATATCATCGATCATCAACCAGACACTGATCACTAAGAGAAATCTTAGGGATTCTGGAGTAGTGAGCCAGGGCAGTTCGACATCCAGAGTCGTTGTTCCTCCTACAGGTAGACGGAAGTGTCGCAGGGAGTCTGCTGGAGGAGATCAGAGTAGGCATAATGTATCTTCGGGCAGCCAGTTATTATTCTACCAGTGCGTGAGGAGAGGGCATACCAGGCCTTAGTTCCCGATAGACCCGATGGAGTGCCGATATTGCGTCAAGATGGTCCATCTTCACCATTTTTGAAAGCTCTTATCACTTAAAATAGTTGTATGGGTTTATTTATGACCACACATTTAGGAGATGCATCGACGGTTTCTCACTAGTATGGGAACTGGAGTTCTTCCGGCCATGTAGGACGAGGTGGATGTCATGGTCATGGTGTTCAGTCACCATGTTACCTGTGATAGCAGAGTGGATTATCTCAGAGTGGTTAGCCAGGGTCATAGGGTTGCGGTATAGGCCTGACCTTTGCAATGGAGTAGACACATCAGGAGTAGGATCCGGACCCTTCTACAGTTCGAGGTATGATCTTAGTAGCCTCTGTTTTATCTTCATCTTATTTTGATATCGGTGATACTCATATCATTACATATGTTTCTATGCATGGAGTGTTTTGGTCTCTACATCTTTTCTTTTGCCGAAACGTTGACTCTAGACATACCATTGGGAACTAGAGCGGTTAGGTTACGTCAGTGCAGAGAGTACCCTCTGGAGGTTGTAGGGTGTCACTTTTAATGGGATCTCTATGTCCTAGAGATGACGATCTATTTTGTCATTCTTGGAATGGACTGGCTAGTTCCCTTCTAGGCATTCATCGACTGTTATCTCCATAGAGTGAGCTTCATATCACCAGAGGGTGGATCCATTCTTTATAGAGTTGAGTGAGATGTCCAGGCGAGTCCAGCGGGACCCGAGCATCATGGGTTAGTAGGAGTTACAGCTTAGATTGCTAGTCTTTATATGGATGCCAAGGGATATCATAGTTGGACTTTCCCTATGTGGTGGATCACATCAATGATTTCTTTCTAGAGGACTTTTTATGATTTCCTCTAGAGTGTGAGGTAGACTTTTCCTTTCTGCTCGTTCCATAAGCAGAACCTATGTCCATTACTCATTATAGGATGGATATACCTGAGTTACAAGAGCTCATGAAGATGTTGGAGGAGTTATAGGAAAGGGGTTTCATTTGACCCATTACTTCTCCTTTACGTTAGTCTATACTGTTTGCAAAGAAGGCAAACAGTACCTTCAGGCTATGTGTGGATTATCAGAAGCTAAACTAGTTGATGGTCAAGAACCGATATCCCTTGCCGAGGATTGATGATGTCTTCTATCATCTTTGAGGAGCACAAGTGTTCTCGAAGATTGAATTGAGGTCTGGTTTTCATCAGTTGCGTGTTAGACAAACTGATATACCTCTCACCACGTTCCGATACATGAATGGACTATATGAGTATATGGTTACGCCGTTTGGTCTCATGAACATGCCTGCAGTTTTTGTGGGACTGATGAACGGAGTGTTCCATCCATACTTGGATTCCTTCATGGTGGTTTTTGTGGACGTTATTTTGGTTTAATCTCATAATAGACATGACCATGCCACATATCTTGAGATCGTTTTCACTACACTAAGAGAGAATCTGTTATATGCGACGCTCTTGAAATGCAACTTTTGGATGGATTAGATTCACTTCGTGGGACATGTTATCTCAGAGATAGAAGTATTAGTAGACCCATATAAAGTGAGAGCTATTGTTTCCTGGGAACATCTGAATAATTTCTTCATGGTGCATAGTTTTATAGGGATGTTTGGATACTATAGAGGATTTATCAATGACTTTTCATGCTTAGAAGAACCTCGGAATGGTCTGACCATGAAAAGGGTGATGTTCTTATGGCCAAATTCTTATGAGTCAGCCATTCAAGAGGTTAAAGGGAGGTCGACATCAGCATCGATACTAGTCTTTCCAGAACCAGGAAAGAGCTATATTGTTTACTGTGATGCCTCAAGTATTGGGCTACGATCTGTGATTATGTAGGGAGACGGAGTCATTGTGTACGAGTCTCAGTAGTTGAGGCCATATGAGAAGGACTACCCGACACAAGATCAAGATTTGACTGGTGTTGTTCATACCATACACAATTGGAGACATTATCTTTTGGGAGTGCATTTAGTGGTCTTGACAGACCAAAAAAGTCTCAAGTACATCTTAACTAATCATGATCTACATCTGAGACAGCTTTTGTGGATCAAGTATCTTTAGCCATTCCACTTTGAGATTGCCTATACACCTGGAAAGGGAAACACATTGGCTGAATTGTTGAGTAGGAGAACTCAGATTCAGGCAGTTTAGGAGGCCAGCTGTGAGTGGAATCTTATGGATCTATTCTATGAGATGCATTTGGAGGTGCACAAAGACAGGGGAAGAATATTATATCTTCTATAGCGGTTACCTCTACACTTTTTGATCGGTTGAAAATGAGGAAGCTATCAGACTCAGAAGACCTTGTCCAGTGGGAGAGTGTGTCAAGAGAGGACCCTCTTCCTGGATGTACATTGGGTGAGTATGAGATCTTGAATTTCCCAGGACACGTATGGGTTCCAACAGACATACACGAGGAGATGATGTGGGACATTCATTCCTCAGTTTGGGAAGTTCATCCTGGAATAACCAAGTTTTATCGTGATCTACACATCCCGTATTGGTGGCCAGGTATGAAGAGAGATGTTTCTGGATTTTTCATGAGGTGTCAACTTTTCAGTAGGTGAAAGTGGAGCATCAATGTCCAATAGGTCTTCTTCAATAGTTACCCATTCCTATGTGGAAGTGGAATGTTGAAATGATGGACTTCGTAACCGGTTTTCTGAGGTCTCCTCGAGAGAATGATGTTTTTTGGGTTGTCATCGATAGGATTACGAAGGATTCTTAATTCATTACAATCAAGGATAACTTCAGTGTTGATGATCTAGGGCAGTTGTACATCTGAGAGATTATATATCTCCATGTACATCCATACTTTATTGTTTCAGATATGGATTCATGTTTTACTTATCGGTTCTGGAAGTGGCTTCTTAAGGCTTTGGGTACACAAGTCCATTTGCGTACATCATACCATCCCCATACAGATGGCCAGTCCGGGCGCACGATCTAGGTGTTGAGGATATTCTCTGAGCTTTAATTCTTGACTTTGGAGGTTCTTTGGAAAAGAATATCCCTATTGTGTAGTTTTCCTACAACAATAATTTTCAGGCGACTATTCAAATGGCACCTTATAATGCTTTGTACGGTACGCCATGACAATCACCATTATATTGGATAGAGGTAGGAGATGCATCTTTGTTGGGACCACATCTTTTTCAAGAGTACTTAGAGAATATAGAGTTGATTTGGATGAGGAGTGCTACAGCACAGTCTCGGAAGAGGTCTTATGTAGATCAGTGGAGATGACCTCTGGAGTTCAAGCTCAGGGATTAGGTTTTCCTGCGTGTCACACAGTGTTCGGGAAAAAGATAATCCGGAGTCAGGGTAAGCTTTAACCAAGGTACATCGGGCCGTTTGAGGTGTTGTAGAGAGTTGGGCCAATTGATTATCAGTTGCAGTTACCTCAGAGGTATCGGTCTATGCACAACGTCTTCTATTTTTCTCATCCCTAATGTTACTTTTCAGACCCATCTCATGTCATTCAACCTGAAGAGGTTGAGCTTGAGGCAGATGCCTCATTTGAGGAGCATCCTATCCGGATTACAGATAGATGTATGAAAGCTTTCGTGGATGGTCTGTTTCTGTAGTATGGGTGGCATGGCATCACGGGCTAGTACAGAACGATACATGGGAGTGGGAGGCTGATGTACGATCGTAGTGGTCGGATCAATTCGAGGATTCTTCTTCTAGACCTTTCTAGGGAAATTCAGGGAATAATTTCATTTATGGGGGATGTTTGTAAAAACCCAGATCTTCTTTTGAAGCAACTTATTCTTTTTTCTAGAGTTTTTATGAAAAGATAATTTTCTAGATATTTTTTAAGTACACTCCATGTACATTATGAGTACACGATGTGTACTCCCTTGCCGCATGAGGCCATGTGTTGGCCGTATCTGGGCCACACACAAAGCCATGTAGGGTTGATGTGGAGGCTGCTTAAAGCGGAGTACGAAAAAGGCAAGTACACGCCGTATACTCCAAATGTACATGCCATATACTTTTTTTTATTAAATGGACTGGGGTCACGTGTTAACCCCCGAACCATCTTCTTCTCTAGCTTCTTCAATCGAGAGCATCTTGTACGGTCCTGAATCTTCTCTGAGCCCCCAAGCCTCCATATGTTCTCCGAATTGACCACCATCGATTGCGTTGTAACCACAATGGTATACTCTTTCTTCTTCTAGATCATCGTTTTCCAATTACTCCTCTATTGCATGTTATCATGAGTTGAACATTCTGTGCATTTTCGTAGATCTATGAAATTATAAGGGGATTCAAGCCTTGTGGTTCTAGTATATCGATCTCCTAGCATCAAGGTAGGAGGTTTGTGCCTTTCCGTTCGATGTCTTGGATTTTATGTGAAATTTTCCAAGAATACCCTTGAACGGTGTATTATGTGTTTATTGTTTTTACCATGTTGTTTTCCGGCCTTTCTTATATTCTAGTGTAGAGGTAATTTGGCTATGTATAAGGATAATTTCTATTATAGGATATTTTCCCCATGCCTTGTTCTGTTAATGTTTTTTTGGTCTTGTTATGGGTTTGGTCGATATAACTTTCTTCCATGCCTCATGACAGTAGGATGGAGTTTTGTTCCTTGACATTCTTGTTATGTTATAAACTGGTTATCCAAGTAGCTCTGTAGGTTTAATTTGTCCATATATAATTATAATGCACTGTCACGACCCGTCCTCGGGGCCCATGCCGTGACTACCCCAAGCCCGCCTTCCATAGGCCAGGGGCTGGGGACTAGCACCAAGGCGTAAATCCCGGTAAAAAGGAAAGGTGTTGGCTTTATAAAGTAAACAAGCACCACAGAGTAAGCAAGAAGAAAAGTAAACACTAAGTAAAAACAGAGTACAACTGAATGTGCGGAAAAGTAAAAGGGCCATTATACAAACCCAAACTGAAAGTAAAGTACCACTCGAAAGGAAAAACAGCAACTGTAATGTAAAAGCCGCTACACCGAGCTGTCCACTAGAAATCTCACCTAAAGGGTGGGTACAGAAAGCTCCACAGCTCCTCGGGTCCCGCCGTCCGCTCCGAGCACGTCCCGCCCAGTGGTCCACCTCCAGGTACCGTCCTGCTCAGCAAGCCTCAACCACGGTCAACGTTGTCCGTCATCTGCAACCAACACAACGTAGTACGGGCATAGCCCGTGCAGGGGTGAGTATAAGCTACTCAGTAGGGACCCCGAGACCCCTGAAGGTCTCCCAAAATCCACAAAGGATATACCACAAAGTAAAGATACAATCACTAAGTAACAACCGGCACTGCTTAGGTATATGCCCATACATATACCTAAGTCATCAATTCCAATACGCTCCAACCTCCGAGCCCAAGTACAACTCAGTCCACACAGGAAAGTATACGTATTCCACACAGGAAAGCAAAACAAAATCCACACAGGATAGCACAACACAATCCACACAGGAATGCAATAGGATTCATCTCACAAAGGTATACTTTTTGGAAATAATATAGAGATGATCACTGATCCTTCTAAGTCATCGGACCCACAAAGGATCGATAGGTACTAACCCCCGCAAAGACCGACACAAGATCGGACCCACACATGATCTGTAGGCGCTGGTTCACACAGGACCGCTGAGCGATGACCCACATAGGATCGGACCCACACAGGATCGGTAGCACTGGTCCACACAGGATCGCTGAGTGCTGCAGTCATCGTCGTCGAATCCACTGAGGATCTCTGCACTGTCGTCGTCGCAGTCACAGTAGCAGTCACAGCCAACTCTAGGGTCCCGCACACAGAAAGCTCGTCGGGATGGTCCGCTCCACGAGCTGAGAGGCTGATACACCAACTGTCACAAAGTCCAGTGTTGATGTATCAAAAAGTTCCGTATCATCAACAGGAACTCAACGCTACAGACGGCGCGTCAATCGGACGCCCGGTCTGAGAGTTATTGGCCTTTTCGTCCCAGGGGCCCGGTTGGTTTTTAAGGCAAAAAAACCCGACCGTACTCCACCTGTGTCCAAACCTTGAGTAGAGTATGCCAAAAGATCAGTCTTACTAAGAGGAACTCAACAAAGCTGACGGATCGTCAATTGGATGTTCGTAGATCAAGATATGAGCGTTTCCGCTCCGAGGGCCCGGTTGGTTTCGTGTACGAACCAACCCGACTGAACTCAATGTATTACGAAACCTTGGGTGAGATATACCGAAACGACCTTCTAGATCCAATGATCGCATCGCCGCTGACGGCGCGTCATTTGGAAGTCTGTAGCCCGGGTTATGGGCATTTGTATCCAAACCGCTCGGTAACGGGGGTTTCGGGCCCGGGACGTCCCGGCCCGTGACCGCCCGGTTGGCCCGAACGGGGTCGACCCGCCCTAGATAGGGCCGATCCGGCCTGGCGCGGCCCGGCTCGGCGCGGCCCGGCGCGGCCTGGCCTGGCGGACCGGCCCGGCGCAAGGCAGCGCGCTGGGTGCGCTGCCAGCTCGGCCTAAGGCCGACCTCATTGGAAAACGTGGGGGCCGCCAGCCCCCCATTGTGAAAACGCCCCCCTCATTATAGGGGCCGTTTTAGTGCTGGATGGGGGAATTTAATTTCCCCGGCTTCCCCATTTCCAGCCGGCCCGACCTGGCCGGCCGGTTTTTCCTCTACGGGGCCGGCAAGGACCGATCCCCTTCCGGCTTCCGACACCGGCGGCCCGACTGGCCACTGGTCTTCTTGTTCCGCCACGGCCCAGAACCGGCCGCGGCCTTCGTCGTCCGGCGCGGTGCGACGACATCGCGCCCCTCCGCCACTACCCCGTTCCGGCTGCAGCGCCTTAGACTTCCCTCAACGCGACGCGAAGGCGTCGCGTCCTTGAAATTTCATTCCACGGCGCGGCGTGACGGCGCCACGCTTATCTTCCGCAATATACCGCGTGGTGCGACGACACCACATTTTCTCGTATCAACCTCAATTAACCATCACGAAAAACAAAGGAGGAGGGTTGGCCATGTTTGTACGGTCCGACCCCCCTCACGTTATTCGATAACAAAAATGGTTTTAATCCACGACCATCACCAAGTTTGTATTCATGAACAAATAAATAAATAAACCCCTACCTTGGTTTCAAGTGCGGAGAAGGTCAACAAGCCGCGGAAGACAAGCGTCGCGGATGTCGGGCGTCGCGGAGATCGAACGTCGTTTCTGTTGACGTCGAGGTGCGTCCTAAGAGGTAAATCACTGGAGAAGCTTCGTAAGCAGACAGAGATAGTCCGAGGAGGAAACGGCGTCTCCATTCGTTGACACAGGAAGAAGATCGAAGAAGATCGAAGAAGCGGCGTCGTCGATCTTCGGAAACACACCGGCTATGAAGAAGAGAAGCGGCGTTCTTCGTCGGAGCATAAGTGTTCTTCGTGTTTTTCGTCAAGGTTGAAGAAGGTGGAGAGAGCTTCCCAAATCCTCTCAAGGTGGAAAAGGATACCAACTAAAATAAAATAATCTTAAAGCTTATTTTATTTACACAATTAGAAAACTTTAATTTCAAAAGTTTGAAATTAAAACAACTCCACTCAATTAATAACCCAAGTTGTGAAGTATAATAAAAGAGGAGTTATAGGGAGTTTAAAGGGAAGATGAAGTGTTAGGGTTCGTGTGGGCCCCACCACACTTAATACTCTCAAGGGAGGTTAAGTGGATGTGGGTCCCATCCCTAACTCCCTTTGGGAGGTTATAACCAACTTGGATAAAAATTAAATGTGTTTCCACATTTTATTTAACTTCATTTTAAATTCCCAAAAACTAAATCTAAACCCGCAATAAACGCAACCTCGGAAAAGGTCTCTTTACGCGAACATCGGCACTACGAGTTCATCGGTTCCTTTAGAATTCGATTCCGGGCACCAGTTAAAAAGTTAGAAATTCCCACTCATTCGTTTACTGAACGTACCCGAGCCAAACTTCGGAAATTGATTCTGGGCACTCTGGGCCTCGGAATCAGGTGCCGTCAGAAATCGCGCTCTTTTAAAATTCCAAAGAAAATAAAAAAAAAATTCCCTTGAATTTTACGGGTCTTTATATTACTCCCACCTCAGGGCTTTACGTCCCCATAAAGATACCTCAAAACTAGGGAAACAAATGAGGGTACTGAGCACGCATCTGAGCCTCCCGCTCCCAAGTGCTCTCTTGGAGATTCTCGTGCTGCCATATGATGCGCACTAGAGGAATCGACCGTCCACATAGGACCCGCTCCTGTCGATCCTCGATCTCCACCGGGACCTCCGTAAAAGTCGCTCCATCGTCAACGTCAAGCTCCCCATGGTCAATGATGTGCGTCGGGTCGTGCACGTATCTCCTCAGCTGAGACATGTGGAAAACGTCGTGCAACCGGTGCAACTGAAGTGGTAGAGCCAGGCGATAAGCCACCTCGCCAATCTTGCTGAGAACCTGGAAGGGTCTGATGAAGTGCGGAGATGACTTTCCGCCTCGACCAAATCTATGTATACCACGTCGAGGTAAGACCCGCAAGAAGAAATGGTCACCATCCTCGAACTCTAGTGGCCTCCGCCTCCTGTCAACATATGACTTCTGCCGGCTCTGAGATGTCCTCATCCGCTCCTGGATGACCTGGACCTTCTCTGTTGTGGCCTAGACCATCTCTGATCCCACAAGTGCTGACTCCCCAGGGTCTGTCCAGCACAAATGAGATCTACAAGGTTGGACGTACAACGCCTCGTATGGTGCCATCCCGATGGTGGTGTGGTAGTTGTTGTTGTACGCAAACTCCACCAAGGGTAGCTGGTCCTCCCAGCTACGACCAAAGTAGAGGACACATGCGCGGAGCATGTCCTCGAAATTCTGAATGGTCCTCTCCGTCTGACCATCTGTCTGAGGGTGAAAGGCTGTGCTCAGACGTAGCTGTGTCCCGAACGCCTCCTATAATCCCTTACATAGCTAGGAAGTAAAGCGAGCATCTCGATCGGAGACGATAGATGATGGCACTCCATGAAACCGAACAATCTCCTGAATGTAAAGACGTCCCAATCTCTCCACTGAGCCCTGCTCTCTGATGGGTAAGAAGAGAGCCGACTTGGTGAGTTGGTTGACAATCACCCAGATGGAGTCGTGACCTCTGGATGTGTGTGGAAGTCCAGTCATGTAGTCCATAGATATCCTGTCCGACATCCACTCCGGGACCTCTAAGGGCTGTACCAAGCCTGCTGGTACCTGATGCTCTTCCTTCACCTGCTGGAAGGTGAGGCATCGAGAAACGAACATTTCCACAACCTTCTTCATGCCCGGCCACCAATTCTGTCGTCTGAGATCCTGGTACATCTTCACCACTCCAGGATGTACCGCCAAAGGAGAAGTGTGAAACTCTCTCAGCACCTCCTCCCACAAAATGACTGGTACCATGGTACATCCTCTGAAAATGATGTCGTTATATGATCCCAGGGAGAAACCATCTGGTGCCTATCCCGAGGATATATGTGCATGTCGTGTCTCATAGTCAGCGTCCTCACACTGTGCCTCTCTGATCCGCTGCAGTAGTGGAGGGGTGACTGTGAGAGACTGAAGGAAGGTTGCTCCATCTTTATCCAATAAGGATATCTGCAAAGAGGCTAGCTGCTTCGTCGCCTCCTCAAGTAGCTGAATTCCCATCCTCCTGCTGAGGGCATCAGCTACTACGTTCCCCTTCCCAGGAGTATAGACTATCTCAAAGTCATAGTCCTGGAGGAACTCGAACCATTGCCGCTGTCTGAGGTTCAGGTCCTTCTGTGAAAAGATGTACCTGAGACTCTGATGATAATATAAGACTGTAAAGCGCTCTCCCATCAGGTAGTGTCGCCATGACTTCTGAGCGAAGACCACTGCAGCTAACTCTAGGTCATGGGCAGCGTAGTTCTGCTCATGCGGCCTCAACTGACGTGATCCATAGGCGATCACTTCCCACTCCTGCATCAGGACAAATCCGAGTCCGGTCCCTGATGCATCTCAATAGACTATGTACCCTACTCCCTCCTCAGGCAACCTCAAGATAGGTGTGCTGGCCAATCTCTGTATCAGTTTCTGGAAGTTCTTCTAACATCTGACAGACCACACGAAGGGTTTCCCCTTCCTCCTTAACATTCTGCAAAGCTGAAAAGATTTCTCCTTTGCCGAAAAGTGAAATCCGGTATCATCCCTTGGATGAAACACGTTCCTTGCCTAATACAGTCAATCCCATCATGATTAGTTAATTCATGGCATGGATGAAGTCGTAAGGCCTCGACGCTGCTACCAAGAGATCCAACCATTACTCTCGCCTCCAAGGGTTGAGTCACACTCTCAGCATCAGTGTGTGGTCACTAGGTCTCCTCAAGTAAGAATCTCACAAGTGAGGGTCAAGTCAACAGTTTTTTTTAACCGGAACCTCTTAGTAAAAACAAACAAAAGATAAGAAAGAAAAAGTCACCAATGTAAGTGTCTTTTAGTACATAAACTCAAAGTACAAGGACACAAGGAAACAGAAAATATGAAGCAAGAGGAATTATGGGCAAAGGCCTCTATGCCTGGAGCCAGTTCCGCACTAGTCCACCCGCTTCCGGAGCTCCATTATCATAATCTTCAGCTGCCTGAAGTTGAGCTCTCCCATGAGGTCGGGTTGGACCTTTTGGTGGTGGTGGTTGTAGAGCCTCAAAGCGTCACCCACCACCTGCTGCTCGGCCAGCTCCTCTGCCTCGTCCGCTTGCTCCCTTCGGACCTCCATGGTCAAACCTATGCCTCTGCCAACGTGGTTCCACAAACGTTTGCTGCTCCTCTGCATGGTGGGTCGGGCAGTCACGAGCCATGTGGCCCTGCCCGCCACATGCATAGCATTGTCTTCCACTCGTACGACTGGTTCTATTGTGTGTGCGCCGCACCTCCGAGCCTGTATCCTGTGGTCGTCTGCCTGAGGGTCTGGTCTACTTGGACACCTGAGTCATCCGTCGACTGCCTGCTGCAGAAGACTCTGCTACGTGCCACCCTGCGGTGGGTCTCGGCGCTGGTGTAGACTCAGCAAGGAAGCTCTCAATCAAAAGGGCCCGCTCCAGTACTCCTGTCTGAGTCGGTATGCTGAGGGGGATCAGTGATGCCCTAATCTCATGTCACAACCCCTGCTCGAAGGTCCCGGCCCGGAAGAATGGGTCACATACCATGTCGGTCGAGTAGAGCGAGAGATCGGTAAATCTTGCCGAGTACTGGGCGACCATCATACTGCCCTACCGCAGCTGAAGAAGCTCCTAAATGCGCACTGCACGGAGGGTGGCTGGGACGAACTCTAAGCGGAAGAGGCTCTCGAAGTCCGTCTAGAGAAGTGACGCCTCATCGTGTACCTGGAGCATCATGCTCCACCATCGTCCTACTGCTGCATGCAGTAGGGTCGCATCGAGGATCACCATGAGGTCTGTAGGTGTCCTCACTAGCCTAAAAACTCGTACCACTGCCTCCAGCTAGTCCTCTACTGCCTGGGGGTCCGTCTCCCCACAGAACCTAGGCAGTCGCTGGTGCTGGAACTCGTGCAGAGCTCCAAGGTGACGTGCATCGTCAGCGGCTAGTGTTAGAAGAATCGGTGGCTCGGCGGGTAGTGCTACCGCCGGTGCCACTGCTGAAAAGTGCCATGCACCGAGGCCTCGTCGCTCGGTGGGCTATCATCACGCTCGACTATCGGAACCCTAGCTGGCTGCCGTCGTGGGGCCATCCTGAAAAGGAAACAGGTGCGCCACGGTCAGAACAGTATACCTAGTGAGCTGATATAAAGTAATCACAAAGAAAACATGTTACACACACGCAATCAATGTTTTCGTGCATTAAGTCGAAAATCAGAAGTCAGGGTCCTGGTGTACGGATTCGTCGGCCGCCGCACCAACACTGGACTCCCTAGTCTGATAACCACACTCAATACGCTAAACACTATTGCTTCACATAGAAAAGATCAGAGTTCACAGTAGAAACCAAACTCCTTTGATACCAATTTGTCACAACCCGTCCTCGTGGCCCGTGCCGTGACTACCCCATGCCTGCCTTCCATAGGCCAGAGGCTGGCGACTAGCACCAAGGCGTAAATACTGGTAAAAAGGTAAGTCATTTCCTTTGTAATGTAAACAAGCACCATAGAGTAATCAAGAGAAAAAGTAAACACTCAGGAAAAATAGAGTACAACTGAAAGTAAAGTAAAAGGGCCATTATACAAACCCAAACTGAAAGTAAAGTACAACTCGAAAGGGAAAACAACAGCTGTAAAGTAAAAGCCGCTACACCGAGCTGTCCACTAGAAATCCCACCTGTTGGGTGGGTATAGATAGCTCCACTGCTCCTCGGGTCCCGTCGTCCGCTCCGAGCAGGTCCCGCCCAGTGGTCCACATCCAGGTACCGTCCTGCTCAGCAAGCCTCAACCACGATCAACGATGTCCGTCGTCTACAAACAACACAACGTAGTGCGGG
Organism: Viscum album; assembly: GCA_963277665.1. Lineage (NCBI taxonomy): Eukaryota > Viridiplantae > Streptophyta > Magnoliopsida > Santalales > Viscaceae > Viscum > Viscum album. The sequence goes on from OY728126.1 coordinate 279,345,642, forward strand.
CATAGCCCGTGCAGGGGTGAGTATAAGCGACTCAGTAGGGAACCCGAGACCCCTGAGGGTCTCCCAAAATCCACAAAGAATAAACCACAAAGGAAAGATACAATCACGAAGTAACAACCGACACTGCTTAGGTATATGTCAATACATATACCTAAGTCATCAATTCCAATATGCTCCAACCTCCGAGCCCAAGTACAACTCAGTCCACACAGGAAAGTATACGTATTCCACACAGGAAAGAAAAACGAAATCCATACAGGATAGCACAACATAATCCACACAAGAAAGCAATAGGATTCAGCTCACACAGGTATACTTCTTCGAAAGACGATAGAGCTGATCACTGATCCATCTAAGTCGTCGGACCCACAAAGGATCGATAGGTACTAACCCCCTCAAGGACCCACACAGGATCAGACCCACATAGGATCTGTAGGCGCTGGTTCACACAGGACCACTGAGCGCTGACCCACACAGGATTGGACCCACACATGATCGGTAGCACTGATCCACACAGGATCGCTAAGTGCTGTAGTCGTCATCGTCGATTCCACTGAGGATCTCTGCACTGTCGTCGTCGCAGTCACAGTAGCAGTCGCAGCCAGCTCTACGGTTCCCGCACACAGCAAGCTCGTTCGGGAGGGTCCGCTCCACGAGCCGAGAGGCTGATACATCAACTGTCACAAAGTCCAGTGTTGATGTATCCCAAAGTTCCGTATCAACAACAGGAACTCAACGCAACAGACGGCGCGTCAATCGGACGTCCGTAGCTCAAGATATGAGCGTTTCCGCTCCGAGGGCCCGGTTGGTTTCATGTACAAACCAACCTGGCAGAACATAAAGTATTCTGAAACCTTGAGTGCGATATACCGAAATGACCATCTCGATCCAAGGATCGCATTGCCGCTGACGGCGCGTCGTTTGGAAGTCTGTAGCCCGAGTTATGGGCATTTGAATCCAAACCGCTCGATAACGGGGGTTTCGGGCCCAGGCCGTCCCGGCCCGAGACCCCCCGGTTGGCCCAAACCGGGTCAACCCGCCCCGGACAGGGTCGACCTGGCTCGTCCCGGTCCAACCCGGCCTGGCCTGGCAGACTGGCCAGGCGCACCGGTTCGGCGCAAGGCGGTGCGCTGGGCGTGCTGCCAGCTCGGCCGATGGCCGAGCTAATTGGAAAATTGGGGGGGGGGGGGGGGCGCCTGCCCCCCTTTGTGAAACCGGCCCCCTCTTTATGGGGTCCGTTTTAGTGCTGGCCGGGGGAATTTATTTCCCCTGGCTTCCCCATTTCCGGCCGGCCCGACCTGGCCGACCGGTTTTTTCTCAACGGGACCGGCAAGGACCAGTCCCCTTCCGGCTTCCGACACCGGCGGCCCGGCTGGCCTCCGGTCTTCTTGTTCCGCCGCGGCCCGGAACCGGCCGCAGCCTTCATCGTCCGGCATGGTGCGACGGCACCGCGCCCCTCCGCCGCGGCCCCGTTCTGGCCGCGATGCCTTCGACTTCCCTCGACGCGACGCGACGGCTTCGCGTCCTTGAAATTTTATTCCATGGCGCGACGCGACAACACCACACGTATCATCCGCAATATACTGCGTGGTGCGACGACACAATGTTTTCTCTTATCAACCTCAAGAAACCATCACAAAAAACAATGGAGGAGGGTCAGCCGTGTTTGTCCGGTCCGACCCCCCTCGCGTTATTCAATAACAAAAAGGAATTTAATCCACGGCCATCACCAAGTTTGTTTTCACGAACAAATAAATAAATAAACCCCTACCTCGGTTTCAAGTGTGGAGCACGTCAACAAGCCGTGGAAGACAAGCGTCGCGGAGGTCGGGCGTCATGGAGATCGAACGTCGTTTCCGTTGACGTCAAGGTGCGTCCGAAGAGGTACGTCGCTGGATAAGATTCGTAAGCTGACAGAGATAGTTCGAGGAGGAAACAATGTCTCCTTTTGTTGACACGGGAAGAAGATCAAAGAAGCGGCATCGTCGATCTTCGGAAACACACCAGCTACGAAGAAGAGAAGTGGCATTCTTCGTCGGAGCTTAAGTGTTCTTCGTGTTCTTCGTCAAGGTTGAAGAAGGTGGAGACCGCTTCCCAAATCCTCTCAAGGTGGCAAAGGATACCAACCAAAATAAAATAAGCTTAATGCTTATTTTATTTACACAATTAAACAACATGAATTTCAAAAGTTTGAACTTAAAACAAATCAACTCAATTAATAACCCAAGTTGTCAAGTTTAATAAAAGAGGAGTTATAGGGATCTTAAAGGGAAGATGAAGTGTTAGGGTTCATGTGGGCCCCACCACTCTTAATCCTCTCAAGGGAGGTTAAGTGGATATGGGTCCCACCCCTAACTCCCTTTGGGAGGTTATAACCAACTTGGATAAAAATAAAATCTGTTTCCACATTTTATTTAACTTCATTTTAAATTCCCAAAAACTAACTCTCAACCCAAAATAAATGCAACTTCGGAAAAGGTCTCCTTATGTGAATATCGGCGCTGCGAGTTAATCGGTGCCCTCGGGATTCAATTCTGGGAACCAGTTCAAAAGATAGAAATTCCCGCTCGTTTGTTCACTGAACGTACCCAAGCCAAACTTAGGAAATTGATTCCAGGCACTCCGGGCCTCAGAATCAGGTGCCTTCAGAAACCGAGCTCTTGTAAAATTCCAAATAAAATTAAGAAAAAATTTCCCTTGAATTTTACGGGTCTTTACATGCACTAAATGGCATGGGGCCATGAGAACGTGGTTCTATAGACTATAAAGGGATAGACCAAGTGAGCTTCCTGAGAGAGTCTTGGACATGATATACTATAGGGGATTGATCAAGTGAGATTCCTAGAGAGTCTTGGTTATTATAAAATACCGGAGGCTAGACAGAGTGAGATTACACATAAATTCTAATACTTTATAGACTATAAGAGGACATACCGAGTGATATTATTCATAGAGTCTTAGTTTTTTTTGAATTTTCCTTAAACCACGCTAGGCTACAGGAGGAATTGACTGAGAGAGCTTCCTCAGAGAGTATATGATAGACCTGAGGCTATAAAAAGAATTTACAGAGTTATCTTCCTCAAAGAGTCTCTAGACTTTGGTTCTATAAGGGGAATTGACCACGTGATCTTCCTCAGAGAGTCCCTGACTACCTTAAACTATAATTTGAATTGACTGAGCGTGCTTTATCAGAGAGTCTTATAATTTTCTTGTGACCAAACTAGAGGGGTTATGCTGAGTGTAATGCCCAAAGGGTTGTTGGTATTTATTGGATAGGACCAGAGGGATTGGATGTGAGTACTTACCATATGGTTTCCTATTTGTGGTTAGCTTCTTGCTTCACTATTTCTTGTCGATCTGTGAATTGTTTAGTGTTTACTATACTATACCTACCATATACTCACTGACTATCATGAATAGATCTTTGAGTGGTTTCCTACTACGATTTAGACACACACCCAGTTTGGGTCATGCTTTTGGGCCCAAACAGATTATATTGTTACATGTATAGATAAGGGCAAGTGCCCTTCTACTTAAGTACTTGATTTCATTGATGTTGGAGAATATGGGACCAAGCCAAGGCTTGCGATGCTGAGGAGTTTCTTTCCTATTTTCCTTTTGTACTGTGGTTTGATATTGTATTCAGCATTGTGACTTTTTTTGGATATTTTCCTAGACATATATGTATCATGAATCATTCTATATATATGAGCACCTGTTATTTATCATATTTAGTCCTCCTCTATTCACTTGTGTATGGATTGATTACTGCTTCTATTATTTTTTATTATTTCTCTATTCGACTGGGTACTCTACCAATGAGGGAATAGTTTCCCCACTATCACATCCAAGGACTTCGCTGCTAGTCGGAGGCCTCTGGTGTTTTGGGAAATGTACTTGAGGCCATGTGACCAACCAGGTATAGGGCACCTCTGGGTGGCTTTCAGAACCGGGATGTTACAATTTTATCATAAAATATTATTCGAAATTTTTTTTCTTATTCACTAAATATTGTTTACAATTTTTTTACTCATGTGGGTGTTTTTAAAAAATGGTTTTAAAGTAATATTCTTGTATATTTTTGAATAATGTACTTTTCAACCTTTCTATGAAAAATATGAATGAATTTTTTTTATCATATACAACATGAGTAACTTTTCCTATCATCAGGAATCTCTAATAATCATAATCATCTTTTAAAATTTTACAATTGTGTTTTTGATGAAATTTGTTTCATTTATAATTCCATATATTCTTTTTGATATATAAATTTCAAGGTGAAAAATATATATTAATAAAAAAATTTAATGATCTATTTATGGAATTTATATATATATTTTCTTATAAACCTTGTTATATATATGATTCTATAGGGATATATTATATCGATACCTTCAAATTTATTTTTCTTCATGTTGAACAATCAGTTTGATTGGGGATGCTCTATCCTAATAATATTCATATTAATCTGGATGTGTTACGATTTTGTTTATTTATTGGGGTTATTGTAAACAATTTTGTTTTCTTGTTTGTCATTATGACTTTTTATGTTGATTATAATTGAACCCTTTCATAAGAGGAATGCATTAGAAATAGTTAGTAATGGGAAGGGTTTGGTATAGCCCCTTGATGAATTGTTAGGTTTCATGAGAAAAATAGCTTATGTTTAGCCGAGGTATTTCCAATTAATGTAGATGACTTGGGTGAGGACTTGATTATTGGTTATTGATGCCTATAATTATTAATTCATTCATTATGAATTCATTTATTGATGTTCATTGGGATTATTAGAATAGTTAGAATATCTAAGGATAATATTCAATATCATGATATTATTTATATATATATTTTTATGAACATTAATTCATTCTATTTAATTATATAGTTTTCGATTAAATGTACATTGTTTCATCTGTTTACATTTAAAAATTTATTATTGAATAATTACTAATAGCTTAAATTGTATTCATATCATTAGTGATCATCAGAGATCACCCAATTTGTTGTGGTTATTTTTCCCAGGATGCTAAAAAGTATATTATAACTCATATATAACTATAAGTTAGGAGAATAAAGGTGTTATTAATATAAATACTATGTTTTATTATGTTATTTTTGTTATAATATATGATTTAAGTATGAATATATTTTTCCCAGACTAATAATGTATTTGGTCCGTTGGGATGTGATTCCATGTATCCATTTCTAATGTAATAAATTAACTTTTGATTCTAGGATACTAGGGTCAATGTCATTATTGTTTATATAATTTCAAATTTCATAAAAACCATGGGAAGTAGATTTATGAAATCAATGATTAGAGAGTATAACCTAATGATTGACATTCAAGATAAGTCTATATATAGTATAACATGCAATAATTTTTATATTGATCATTTACACCATAGAATAAACATAATGACTCATTGATTGAGATGAATTTTTAATGTTTTATAAATATTATGAATAATATTTCAAGATTATTTGATATATCACACCATTAGTGTAGATTGATTCTTACACTTTTCTTTTAGTTTTAGATAAAATATGGAACTAGAAAATACTGGGTTAACATTAACTTTAATCGATAAAATGTTTATAAAAAACCAAATGAGAAAATTACTATAATTGTGGATATTTTGATTATGCATAACCTTGTACCATGATTTGTGATTAAAAAATTCACAATAAACAACTCTTAGACTATCCAATAGAGAGAAGGTTATTGTTAGTTGAGAGATCTGGTGGTGGAGAACATAGAGGAAACAAGATTTAGTTTCCTATATGTTCAAAATGTGATAAGACAATACATAGTGAATTTATTAGAGGAATTATAATATATAATGTTTTCAGAAAATTAGGACATAAACCAAGTAATTTTCAAATAGAAATTACATTTTTGGTAAACAAAATAAATGGTAATAATCAATTCCCAAAGGAATTATAAGTAGTAGAATGTATTAACTTTTGTTTGCATAAATATTATGAAAATAAATATCCTAGGGCCGAATATCCTGAAATGAATCAACATGGTTCTATATGTAATGGTTATATTTATGATGCAGAAGGGAATATAAATGATTTATTAAAGGAAAATTATTTTAAGGAATAAGTTGAATAATCATTGATAAATTTTTAATAATGAAGTGGAATGATTAATGTAATTATGTTTGGATTAAATAATAATATAATATATGTATTCTATTAATGATATTCAATTTATATGATTCATGATATATTTATGTATTTAACTGAAACACTTCTTATTTATTGATTTGGAAGCATATATTGAATAATACTAGTAACCAAGAGAAGCTATTCGGTAAAATTTGGATCTTTTGGAAAAAATTGATCTGATAAAGATAAACATAAAAATATTCCTGATTTTGAGATAATGATGATATATAAATTTATATGGAATAATTTTGGTTAATATTAAAATTGAATGTGATTTAATAAAAAATTAATTCATGAAGGTGTTTACTGCTTTTTTGGGATTTATGAAATATATTAAATAATATATTTTTTATTTAAAAAATAAGGAATAATAATTGTTTTCATTTTGGGTATATGGTGATAACCCTATTTTAGTTGAATTGGTGATCAAAGTATTAACATGTTTAGAATGTGACATTATGATCTAATTTATGTTGTCAACAGATAAAACATTAAAAAATGTTTTTTGTTTTGAATATGGTGAATAAAAGTTTGAAAGATAATTATGGTTAACTAGATATGGAAGGAATTATATTTAACATTGGATATTATTATTTGAGGATAATGTATGATTTATCTTATTGTATTTCCTATTATAACTATTTTGGTTATATAGAATACATTTAGGATGAATTAATGACTTATGGGTATTGTTATTTATTAAATGTTTTCGATGCATGAAAAATTCATCAAGAATACCGATTTCCTAGAGTAATTGACAAAGTGGATAATGATCGATGAACATACAGAGATTGAGGATTTTCTTATGGAATGGAACTAAAAATGTAAGATTATTTTCTTGGGTTTTTTAATTAAACACTAATATATTCCTTATAATTTTGTAAAAAATATATTGATAAAAATTATAATAACATTAATGTTTTAATCATGAAATCAATGTAATTTTAACATAGCATAGATTTATGATTTATTGATGCTTAACATTCCCACAAACATGTTATCTATCATTCAATATCAATCCTTGAGAGTAATGTTTCTCCTCCATATCAATTTTATAAAATTCCAATTATGTTATAATGGTTAGAAACCTGATTTCTGTTACTCAAAATCAATTGCATGTTTCATTTTCTATCATATAATGTGGATGTTTTATTAACACTTCTATTTGGTCGGAGAGGATACACAGGGAGGGGGGGTGAATTGAGTTACAATTAAAATTCTTGTTCAAAATATCTCTCTTAAAATCCCCAAGTTAAAACAATGTTAAACTGTAGTGAATCTATATAGAGTGTAACTGTTCAATCAGTTTCTCAAATATTTATTGGGTCTCAGTTAAATTAATCTGAATGTTAAATTAACTTTTGAAACTAATATACTGGTTTACAATAAGCATAAACACTTGCAAATTTAACTATCAAAGTAGCTTTAAAATAGATTTTTATTTCAAAGTAATAGCATCGGAATATGAAATTTATATATATATATATATATACTTAAAAACATAAACCAAAAAGAAAAGTATAGGTAACCAATAGGTTCATTCTCAAGAAGAGTCTTAGTCCTCTCAATAATTTATATAAATTGATCCAAAGTTGGATCGGGTTAAACAACAATGAACACACAGTCCAGGTACAACGACCTCTACCATAGTTCTTTGTGGGAAAACAAACAACAGATCACACCTATCCAGGTCTTACTCGACCTCTACCACTATCCACAGTGGGAAACAAAGAGTTATGGAGTTTGATTGAGGATTTAAGAATCCTCCAGTTTAGCTCAAGAGACAGTATGTGTGTAAAATAAACAGGATACACACACTGCTCGAAATGTAAAAGAAAGAATCACTAATGTTAGTGAGAATGAGTTTAGAAAAGATTTAGTGATTGGATGTGGAGCTCTGTACTCATTTGTTTGGTCGAAAAAGCTTCTGTGTCCTTCACTGATGTTTCTCTGAAAAACAGAGTGTCATTTTCTTCCTTGGTTCCAGGTTCAGCTAGTCAGCTTTAGTGAATGAAGTGTCTGTTGTAGTTCTTCACTCAAGGTTCATCTTAGGTTCTCCTCAAGAATGAGTTTCATCATGTATGTCAAGTGTTCTTGGAGTATGGATGTAGCCTTGCTCGAAGGTACCATGATTGAATGTTGTTGAGCCTTATTTGTTTATTGTGCTCTCTGTATGAAACCACTTCACTATCTATCTCTATGTATGTGTCTTCAGCAAGGTCTTTATCTTCCCTTTTATAGCTTCGAGCTTCAGCAAAATGGAATGATTACTTTTTGCATGGGTACTAGGTACGGTTCCCTGACATGGCAACAGAGATCATTAAATAACATTAACTACATTAAAAACATCAAATGTAACCGTTAGTTTAATAAAAAAAAATAGTATTGAGAGTATAGAGTTGACTAGTTTGTCAATCATTAGTATCCTCTTGTTGGTAGATGTGTACAGTGGACTTTGTGTAGCAGTCCTACCATCGGTAGCTCTTTGAATCATCGATTTCTCATTGAATCATTGGCAGCTCTTTGAATCATCGGTAGCTCTTGGGTTATCGGTAACTCTTGGGTTATCAGTAGCTCGATGTATCAGTGACTATATGTCTGTATCGGTAGCTATGGTTATCGGTAGCTCCTTGCATCGGTAGCTGTTTGCAATTGTATCGGTAGACTTACTATGTCGGTATCTTTGTAGACTGGTTCTATCAGTAGCTCTATACTTGTATCGATTGACTGCGTCAGTCGGTTCATATCAGTCGCCAGTCTGTGTGTAAGAACCTGGTTCTTATTTTATTGGTACGGGCTTCTTCTTTTCCTTTTTCATTAAGTGTTTTTGAGAAAATATGGAAAATGGGGGAAAATCCAAAATTTTTGAACTACACGCCGTGTACTTTGTCCACACGCCATGTACTTTTGACCATGTTGGGATGAGTACACGGGGCGTGTAGCCATACCGGCGACGAAGGGTGTTGGAACCGACTACATTCCGTGTAGTGTTACCTTACACGCCGTGTAGTCACTCGGCATGCTTGAATAGTAAGGCAGTGGAGTCGCCGCCAGCTGGGCGACTGTACACTCAGTGTACTTTGGAGTACATGGCATGTACTCAGGTCGACAGATGAACGGTGTGGCGGTGCCGCCAAATGAACAGTTAAATGAAAGGAGTAAACGTCGTGGACTCAGAAGTATACGCCGTGTACTTTTTTTTCGGATTACAACAGGTAGTAGCTTCCTCATTTGGCAGAGGAGTCATTTGAGCCATTTTGGAACCAATGGAAGAGGTCGGATCTCTGAAGGTCCACCGGGCGTTCGTCTGGAATCCGATTCGGCTTCGGACGATTTCGTTGGAACCACACGGGTGATCCCTCTCCCATCCTGGTACCGTTCTTGCCAATTATTCTCCTAATGTATGTTATTTACGTTTGAATGAGTTTTGTTCTTCTTCAGATCTACATCGTTCTTGGCCGTTTCTGGAGTCGGCGTTCAGTTATAACATTAGTTGACGTATAAGGTAGGTGGCTTTGTGTTTAGTTTTCCAACTGCTGTGTGTTTTGTGCATTTTTGTGCCACGAACCCATGTTGGGGTGTCGTGAGGCTGAGGTCGTTGCTATATTTAATACCCAGAATTGATTAGGTATTTAATTGTGATAATAAAATTCTGGTTGGGATCATTGATTGGATCTGGAACCACCCCCGGGGTGTGTTCCTCTGTTCAGCCGTTTGGCCAGGATACTTGAGGGTATTCCTTTAATGTAGTAATTATGGAATTTACTTGAGAGAAATTTCTTGTTACTTCTTGTTTACCTATTGGGCATGGCCCGGTTACCAGTTTAGCCTGAGGGCGCTGTTGTATTTGGCCTGCGGGCATTGTTGTGATTATCCTGAGGGCACTGCACGTTTTAGCCCGAGGGCTGTAGTATTTCGCCAGAGGGCATCCTTTCATGCCTGAGGGCTTGACTTCTGTGCCTGTGGGTGACCCTTCCTACGCCTGAGGGCAATTTATGTTACGCCTGAGGTCTATACCTGGGGGTTGGATTCTGCTTACCTAAGGGTACGGTTTTGTTTGTCTGAGGACATGGACTGTTTACCTGTGAATGCACTATAGTGGTTTCTAATTTTTAAATGGATAAAATGGATAATGAAATCGAAATATAACTGGTAATTAGTGACTTTTGAGTACTCTTTAATTTATTGCATTTTACTACTATACACTATTGTTGCACGCTTACACGCAGTTGGGAACTGGTCTTTGGTGGGTTCCTACTGAGATATATTTCTCACACCCTATTTGGGTCACGCTTTTCGGCCCAAACAGATTACGTTGTTGCAGGTGTAGGTAGGGGAAAGAGTCCATATACATGTACTTGACTGTTGATGAGGAGTAGGAGGGCATGGGACCGAGCTTAGGCTCGCGATGCCGTTGCAAGCTGTTTTTCTTGTTTTGTTGTACTCTATTTTCTGTTGTACTATATTGATGTATAACATGTTCTGGCTGTTTTCTTAGAACTTGAAACATGTAGCATCATCAATTATATACTGTTGGTTATATCCACTACTGTAGTTATTTCAGTTGTGTATGTTTACTGCTTCTGCTATTTTTTGTATGTTTATTTTGGTATTCCGCTGTGCTACACTTTGACAAATGAGGGCATAGTTTCCCCACTATCAGACCTGGGCCCTCACTGCTAGTCGGCAGCCTCTAGTGTTTGGGGAAATGCGCTTGAAGTCACGTGGAGAACCGGGATCGGGACACCCGTTGCGTGGCACCTGGGTCCGAGACGTTACCAAGTGGTACCAAAGGAGTTTCTTTTTTTTTTGACTTACTATTTGGAGTCGTAGTCAAGGATAGGATGAACGGTAATTGGTAATAAGCTGTGCCCGGGCGTAGCTAACCCGTGTACAGGAAAAAGCCAGTCTACCTCAAACTTTTCATTCTTTTGATCTTTCAATTTTACGGTTGATATGTTTTCAGCGTTGGGTGACACACTTGGATTGTGCTGTTTATATTTTACCTATGGGTTATATTTAGTTTCAACCCGATGAGATGAGGGTATGTCGTCTCATTCATCATATAGGAACATGCTAAATATCACATGCCATGCATAGTTTCCATGCCATGTTGGTGCATTATAATTTTAATGTTGTTGTGATAGCTGTTGTGCTAGTAAAGCATGCTGTTGTGCTAGATGCTTGATAAATACATGCCTTGTGAAATTTTATTTTTGTTTGAGCTTGTTTATATAATGGACGTCAAACATAGGTTTTTGGGGAGTATGGGCCCCTATTGACCTGAATTTGGTGTATCATTGGATGGTTATTTGTTATAACACAAATAAGATGTCAAACTTTGATTCATGGGGTGTATGGGCCCCCACGGGTCAGAATTTGACACTTAGGTGTTGTTTTCCATATTTTATGGGTTTCAGAGAAGCTTCTGAGGCATACTGTCTGGAAAACCCAGAATACACGACGTGCAGGACCTCATACACGCCGTGTGTGTTCTTCTGTTCGGGAGGAAAAATGAACATTTTGAGTACACTCCGTGTACCCTAAGTACACGCCGTGTAGTCTCTTCCCGTGTCAAAAACCGTGTGGGCGATGACATGGGGTAGGGAAGGGCTTGGGTAAAACATGCTGTGCAGTTTTGTACACGCCGTGTAGTGTTGACCCGGTGTCCGGTCATGTAACTAACAACACGGGACGGTGAACTCCTTGACAGAACACGTCGTTCCATTTATAGACATGCCATGTAGTGTGACCTGGGGACTCGGCCGTGTAACTAAATTCACGGGCCGGTGTATCCTCTCCCTGAGCACGTCGTGTACCATTGGGACACACCGTGTAGGCTTCTCTGAGGACAGATCGTGTGGAGTTAGCCGTGTGGCTGGGAAACAGGGTGCTGTACACACCGTGTACGGGTGTAACACACCGTGTAGAGTCAATTCGAGTAGTAGGCCGTGTCATAACGACACAAGTAGTTTGAAAATAACACCGTACACTCCATGTATATATTATACACGCCATGTAGTTTTGTTGAACATAAGCCATGTGGCTTAGCCATGTATAAGGGCCCGGGAAGGGGAAAGAAAGTCAAGTACACGCCGTGTAGATAGTGTACACACCGAGTAGTCTTGTTTTGTGAATTTTGAAATGCCTTATTCCTCTTTTTCCTTTGTGGTTCCTTCATTTCAGTCTTAATAATCTTTAATCTGAGGAGTGCTTTTGACCTTGTAGAGTCATGCCGCCTAGACGACCGCAAGTTGTTCACCAGGAGAGCGGCGACAATTATGCTCCAGAGATGGTGGGCCATGGGTTACCAGTGGATCCACCCGGAGAGCCAGATGCAACACCGACTGTTATACCGGACACAGTCGCAGAGGCGCAATTCCATGAAGGCTTATTTCGGTTCATGCAGACCTTTCAGGGAGCAGCACAGGATGCCACATCTATGGCTGAGCTGATGCGTATCTTTTAGCAGCAGCATCCGCCTACGTTTTCAAGGGATTGTGGACCACAGGCTGCAGAGTCTTGGATGGGGTCGATGCAGACTATTTTCTAGCATCTTGAGATGCCTCCAAGGCGGAGGGTCAAGCTCGCGACTTATATGTAGCGTTATTCAGCCAAGAGGTGGTGGTATGTAACCACCCAGTCAGAGCATCACAGGGACATGTCATGGATAGATTTTAAGGCATTCTTCTATGACATCTTCTTTCCTGAGACACTAAGGGTAAATAGAGCTCAAGTGTTCATGAATCTGCAGTAGGGGGCTATGTCAGTGATGGACTATTCTGTTCATTTTATGGAGCTTCAGTGCTTTGCACCCGTGCTGGTGGGTGATGAGGGACTAAGAGCTAGACGTTTTGAGGATGGTCTTCGGTATGACATCCGAGCACTGGTAAATGTTTTCAGGTTTCCTACTGTACACGTGATTATTAACCAAGCATTGATTAAAGAGAGTAACCTTCAGGAATCGAGTGGTTTGGGCCAGGGTGGTTCAGCACCAGTTACTGGTAATATTTCTGCTGGCAAGAGGAAGAGACAGATTGACTTCTCCCAGGGCGGCAGTACCAGCCAGGTGGATTCTTCAGGTGGACCGGTCAGGTGCTACCAGTTTGGCAGAGAGGGGCACAAGAGGCCGTAGTTTCCAAGAGACCCAGTGGAGTGCAGATCTTGCGGGAAGATGGTTCATCTGTAGCGTTTTTGTAGGGTGTTTCTACCAATGGAAAGTGAGAGGGGTTCTATGTAGACTCCGCGTGTGGGAGCAGGACCAGTGGCTTCTTACTAGTCAGGGAACTGGAATACGTTAGGGCTTGTAGGCAGAGATGGTGGTCATGGCCATGGTATCCAGACACCAGGACCGTAGAGGCAGTAGGGCGGGATAGCTCAGGGTAGCCAGGCTGTGTCGTAGGGCCGCGACACTGGGCAGGCATATGCAGTGCACTAGACCCAGCAGGAGTAGGATCCCAGACCTTCTGCCGTCATAGGTACTATTCTAGTAGCTTGTGTCTTGTCCTCAGTACTTTTTGATACTGTTGCTACGCAATGTTTCATATCTGTATCCGTTGTGAATATCCTTGGGCTCGGTGTTTCTTCTTCTTCTGTTATCATGACGCTAGACACTCAATTGGGGACTAGAACGACTGGTGTGCATCAGTGCAAGTAGTGCCCCCTTGAGGTTGATGGGTGTCACTTTCTTTGGGACCTCTATGTCTTAGAGATGATGAGATATGACGTCATTATCGGGATGGACTGGTTGGTTCCCTTTAGAGACTTTGTAGAATGCTAACGTCGTAGGGTGCGTTTCATGTCACCAGAGTGTGGAGAGTTTCTATACAAGGGTGAATGGTATGTTCAGGCGAGTCGAGCTAGACTAGAGGATCATGGGCGAGGTGGAGTCACAGCCCAGATTGCGAGTTTGTATCTGGATGACCAGGGGGCTTGTCAGATGGATTTCGCTCTAGTTGTCAATCATTTCATGGATGTCTTCCCGAACGACTTTTCAGGTCTACCCCCGGTGCGTGAGGTGGATTTCTCTATCATGCATGATCTAGTAGTAACACCGGTATCCATTTCTCCTTATAGAATGGCCACGCCTGAGTTTCCGGAGATGAAGAGGAAGTTAGAGGAGCTACAGGCAAAGGGTTTTATCCGACCCAGTACTTCTCCTTTGGGTTCTCCAGTCCTTTTTGCGAAGAAGGCGGATGGTACCCTTAGGATTTGCATGGATTATCGGAAGAAGAACCCGTTGACGGTTAAAATCCGATATCCCTTTCCGAGGATAGATGATCTGTTTGATCAGCTTCGTGGAGCACGAGTGTTTTAAAATATTGACTTGAGATCCTGATATCAGTAGCTGCACGTTAGAACATCTGATATACCTCTCACAGCTTTCAAGAGTAGGTATGGTCGATATGAGTATACGGTTATTCCATTCGGACTCACGAATGTGCCATCAGTTTTCATGGATCTGATGAATCATGTGTTCTATTCGTATCTTGATTCATTTGTGGTAGTATTCGTGGACGACATCTTGGTGTACTCCCACACTGAACACGACCATGCCACCCATCTTGAGATTGTATTATGTACACTGAGAGAGCATAAGCTATATGCTAAGCTCTCAATGTGCCACTTTTTGATGGACCAGATTCACATCCTGGGTCACATTATCTCAGAGGCAGGGGTTGCAGTAGACCCATAGAAGGTGAGAGAATTAGATTCCTTGGAGCAGCCTAAGAACGTGTTTGAGATATGGGGTTTCTTAGGGATGGCTGGATACTACAGACATTTTATACAGGACTTCTACCACTTAGCAGCACCGTTGACAGGTCTGACTAAGAAGGGTGTGAAGTTCGTTTGGTCGGAAGCTTTTGAGGTAGCTTTTCAGGACCTAAAGGGATGGTTGAAATCAGCACTAATCCTGATACTCCCAGAGCAGGGGAAGAGCTATAAAGTTTACTGTGATGCGTTAGGGATTGGACTGGGAGCCACTTTGATGCCGGGTGACCGAGTTGTCACGTACGGGTCTCGGCAGTTGATGCCACATGAGAGGAATTACCCGACGCATGATCTCATGTTGGCTGCAGTTGTGAATGCGTTGCACTGTTGGAGACACTACATTTTGGGAGAGCATTTTGTGGTTTTCACCGAACAAAAAATCCTCAGGTATATCTTTACTTAGTGTGACCTAATCCTGAGACATAGAAGGTGGGTCGAGTACCTACATTCCTTCTATTTTGAGCTTACCTATACACCTGGTACAGGTAATGCAGTAGCTGATGCCCTGAGTAGGAAGACTCAGGTATATGTAGTGCAAGAGGCCAGTGGTGAGTGGGAGCTTATGGATTTATTCTCTGAGATGCATCTAGAGGTGCATGACAGACAGGGGTAGACTTATCTTTCCTCGTTAGGTGTGACTTCTACCATCCTGGACAGAGTGAGGATGAGGCAGCTATCGGTTTCAGAAGGCCTAGTTTTACAAGGGTCGGTGGCAAGTGAGGACCCTCCTCCCAGTTGGGCGATAGGCGGCGACGAGGTTTTTCATTTCCATGGACGAGTATGGGTTCCATGGGATATACGTGAGGAGAAGATGTGGAAGTTTCATGCTTCAGCTTGGGAGGTTCATCCCGGGGTCACCAAGATGTACTGAGACTTGAGACATTAGTACTGGTGGCCGGGTATGAAGAGAGAGATAGCTGGGTTTGTTACGTGATGTTCCACCTGTCAACAGGTGAAGGTAGAGCATCAGAGACCAGCTAGACTGTTACAGCAGTTACCCATTCTGGAGTGGAAATGGGATGGTGTCGTGATGGATTTCGTGACGGGTTTGCTGAGGTCAGCTCATGGCAATGATGCCGTGTGGGTTGTTGTGGACAGACTCACGAAGGTAGCTCACATTTTACTGATCAAGGAGACCTTCGGTGTGGACGAGATCAGGAGGATGTATATACGAGAGATCGTACGTCTGCATGGGGTCCCTCATTCTATCGTTTCAGATAGGGAAACCCGCTTTACGTCTCGTTTATGGCAGAGTTTTCAGAGGGTGTTGGGTACATAGGTGCTTCTGAGCACAACATACCACCCTCAGACAGATGGCCAGTCAGAGCGGACGATACATGTGCTAGAGGAAATGTTGCGCGCATGCATCCTAGACTTTGTGGGCTCGTGGGAGAAGCATATACCCTTAGTCGAGTTTGCCAATAACAATAGTTTTCAGAAAACTATTAATATGGCACTATATGAGGATTTATATGGTAGGCCATGCCGATCACATTTGGGATGGTTAGAGGCAGGTGAGGTAGTTTACTGGGGCCACGGCTCGTGTAGGAGACATCTGAGTAGGTCCAGTTGATTCGGAAGCGGATGGCTACTGCATAGTCTCGTCAGAAGTCTTATGCTGATTGTTGCAGACGAACTTTGGAGTTTGTGGTTGGGGATTAGGTTTTCTTGTGTGTTTCATCGAGGCTGAGACACAAACAGATCAGGTGACAGGGTAAGATATCACCGAGGTATGTGGGACCGTTTAAGATTCTAGAGAGAGTCGGGCTGGTTGCCTATCAGTTGTTGTTACTGCAGTAGTACCGAGCAATGCACGACATCTTCCACGTGTCTCAGTTGCATCGTTACCATTCAGACCTGTGTCACACCTTTCAGCCAGAGGACGTTGAGCTTCATTATGATGCGTCCTTTGAGGAGCATCTGATCCGTATCGTTGACAGGAGCACAAAGGTTCTCCGAGGCCGGTCAGTTCCTCTCGTACGGGTGCTATGGCAGCATGGCCGAGTGCAGGACAAGACCAGGGAGCAGGAGGCCGACGTACATGCTCAGTGGCCAGAGCTGTTCTGGGCTTATTCTTCACCACCCTTGGAAGGGAAATTCGGGGGAAAATTGCTATAAGAGGGGAAGTTTTTAAGAACCCAGTTCTTATTTTAGAGGTACAGGCTTCTTCTTTTCCTTTTTCCTTTATTGTTTTTGAGAAAATATGGAAAATGGAGAAAATCCTAAATTTTGGAACTACACGCCATGTACTTTGTCCACACACCGTGTACTTTTGGCCGTGTTGGGATGAGTACACGGGACATGTAGTCATACCGGCGATGAAGGGTGTAGGACCCGACTACACGCCATGTAGTGGTACCTTACACGCCGTGTAGTCAGTTGGCAGGATGGAATTGTAAGGTGGTGGAGTCACCGCCAGTTGGGTAACGTTACACACCGTGTACTTGGGAGTACATGGCATGTACTCAGGTCGACGGATGAACAGTGTGGTGGTGCCACCAAATGAACAGTTAAATGAAAGGAGTACACGCCGTGTACTCAAGAGTACACGCCGTGTAATTTGTTTTTTCGGATTAAAATAGGAAGTAGCCTCCTAATTTGGAAGAGGAGGCGTTTGAGCTATTTGGAGCTAAAGGAGGAGGCCAGATCTTTGAAGATCCACTGGGCGTTCGTCTGGAATCTGATTCAGATTCGGAAGATTTTGTTGGAACCACACAGGTGATCCCTCTCACCTCCTGCTACCATTATTTCCAATTCTTCTCCTAACGTAAGTTATTTACATCTGAATGAGTTTTGTTCTTCGTCAGATCTACGCCGTTTTTGGGAGTTTCTGGAGTCGGTGTTTGTGTATAACGTTTGTAGACGTATATGGTAGGTTGATTTGTGTTTAGTTTTCCAACTGCTGTGTGTTTTGTGCGTTTTTGTTCCACGAACCCATGTTTGGGTGTCGTGAGGCTGAGGACGTTGATATATTTAATACCTATAATTGATTAGGTATTTAATTGTGGTAATAAAAAGCTGGTTGGGATCATTTCTTGGATCTGGAACCACCCCCGAGGTGTGTTCCTCTGTTTAGCTGTTTGGCCAGGATACCTGAGGGTATGACTTTAATGTAGTAATTATAGAATTTCCTTGAGAGGAATTTCTTGTTACATATTGTTTACCTGTTGGGCATGGCCTGCTTACCTATTTACTCTGAGGGCGTTGTTGTATTTGGCCTGAGGGCGTTGTTGTGATTAGCCTGAGGGCACTGCTCTTTTAGCCCAAGGGCTGCAGTATTTCTCATGAGGGCAACCTTTCATGCCTGAGGGCTTGACTTCTGTGCCTTAGGGAGACACTTCCTACGCCTGAGGGAAATTTCGGTTACGCCTGAGGGCTATACCTGCGGGTTGGATTCTGCTTACCTAAGGGAAAGGTTTTGTTTGTCTGAGGACGTGGATTGTTTACCTAGAAATGTACTATGGTGGTTTTTAATATTTAAATGGATTAAATGGATAAGGAAATGGAAATATAATAGGTAATTATTGAATTTTGAGTACTGCTTAATTTATTGCATTTTTCTACTGCACATTGTTGTTGCACAGTTACACGCAGTTGGGCATAGGCCTTTGGTGGGTGCTTACTGAGATAAATCTCTCACACCATATTTGGGTCATGCATTTCCGCCCAAACAGATTACATTGCTGCAGGTGTAGATAGGGTCAAGAGTCCCTATACATGTAGTTGACTGTTATTGAGTAGTAGTAGGGCATGGGACTGAGCCTAGGCCCGCGATTATGCTGCTAGCTATTTTGCTTGTTTTGTTATACTCTATTTTCGGTTGTACTGTATTGATGCAAAACATGTTTTGGTTGTTTTCATAGAACATGAAACATGTAGCATCATCACTTATATACTGTTGGTTATATCCACTAATGTAGTTATTTCAGTTGTGTATATTTACTGCTTCCGTTGTTTGTTGTATGTTTATGATGGTATTCTACTACGCTACACATTGACAAATGAGGGCATAGTTTCGCCACTATTAGACCTGGCCCTTGCTTCTAGTCGGCAGCCTATTGCATTTGTGGAAATGCGCTTGATGTCACATGGCGAACCAGGCTCGGGGCACCCGTTGTGTGGCACCCGGGTCCAGGACATTACATTGTGTATCAGTAGGCCAATCGGTAGCTTTTATCGGTAGCTCTTAGTGTGTTCTATCGGTAGACTGAATCTGTCGGTAGACTTGCTTAATGGTGGACTTATGCATATCAGTAGATCAGTGCATATAAGTAATCAAGTGTATACTAGAGGACTTAATCATACTGGTTAACCCGTTCTATCGGTAGCTCGGTTTCTGTCGGTAGCTCTGTGCATATCGGTAAGCCTTAGTTTATCGTTGACTCTGTCTATCGGTAGACTAAGTCTATCGGTAGACTGAGTACCAATATCTCTTTATCAGTAGTTATACACAGATTTAAAACTTTTTTTATTCAAAACACATCCGATTGGGTTAGAATAACTTTATAACTTATATAAACATAGACAAAAATTGATTCATTTATCAAGAATTAGAATATAGATAAATATTAATTGGGATTATCAAAGTATATGAAAGCATAATTGGGATTATCAAAATAGGTGAGGTCAACAATCTCCCCCTTTTTGATTATCACAACTTATAAAATTATCATTTTAAAATAGTGAGAAATTGTATCAGAGGATATATCATTAAATTCAATTGTCTCAAAGAATACAGAATGTGATAGGACATAATGGATCAGAGAATGGAATGTAACAGTATCAGAGATAGCAGTAAATGTAATGATATTAGAGGTAAAATTTTATGGTATCAGAGAGTTAGATGAAATGGTATCAGAGAACTAAATGTAATGGTATTAGAGGGGAAAAGCATGATAGCTCTTAGAGAAAATATCTCTCCCTTTGATACTTTCTCCTCATTATTTATTCTCCCTTAAAAACTTCTCTCCCTGGATGAATATTTCTCCCCCTTTTTAGAATCTTGGTAAAATATTTCTTCCCCTTTGTGATAATCAAAATGTGGGAAATAACAAAGAGAATAGGAACAGAAATGAGGAAATAGATAAAATCTGGTTTCATTGCATGTCCTAATTAGGTACAAATAAATAAATAAATAATACAACGGATTCCTATCAAACTTTCTAGCCACTAGTTTATTCTACATCCAGAATGTGAGATTTTCCCTTGGGAGCAGAAGAGGATTCAGGTGGTATGGATTCAGTTGAAGGCTAAGGAACTCTTGAAATGATCATAAGAGGCAGAGCCAAAGAAACTATTCATGTCCTTTATTGGGTAGTACTTTGGGTGATCAGATGTAACATCCTAGGTAAATAAAGAATAAAACAATTTCATATTTATTAATATTTAATAATTAAATATTAATTATACTTTAAAGGGGTTTCTATGTTCGATAGCGTACCCGATACGCAACAAAGAGTTTCTTTGAAATCTTACGTTGCACTCTAGTAATAAAACAATATTATTTTAAATGGTAGTAAACACGTAGCTGTTGTATTATAGGTAATGAATAGAAATAACTAAAATATTTTTATATTTGTTTTTTAAATTTTTTTACATTTATCCAATAAAAGATAAAGGCTTAAAATACGAAAAAAATTCAATTTTAGGCATATATACTCTAGCATTCACTAAAGGTCGACTTATCTCCATTTGATGGAGAACCATATATAAATATAGATTCGGTCATTATTATACATTATATTGGACCAAACAAATTTCTTCTTTAGATTTGGGACATCAAAATTTACTTTGTGTAAATTTTTGGTATTTTTCCGATAAAGTTTATTTTTTAATGAATAGTGATAAATGTTGTATTTTAATTCAAAACAACTTTTTAATATAATTTATTTATATGATTAGATTATCTTTTTAATTGGTTTTAAAGTGCAATTATAATATATTTTTAACATTTAATCCAATAGTGGTCGTTGGAATTAATTTCACTTTGAAATTGGACTTAAACTAGTGTCAATCTTTTGATACTTATTATTTCATTAAAACAAGTTATTTTCTCTGACAATGGGAATTAATTATTAAACTAATTAATGTAACTTATATGTTTTGAATTTTTTAAAAAAGACATCATTTTTTATTTTGGAATATCAAATGTAGCTTAGGGTAATGCTTTGGTATTTTTTTTGAAAAACAACAGTTTTTGATGAATAGTGAAACCACTATATGGTACATAAAAACTGATTTTTTATTTAAATGAAAATTTACCACCTCTGTGTTTTGAATTTAAAAATTCCGACATAAATGGTTGTCATAAGTAAGTAAATTGTGGTTTAATGGGATTAAAATAATTTTTTGGTGAATAGCAACTTTTATGTTTTTAATCGCGATTAGAGATAATTAGTGTAATTTAAGGTAAAAATAATGTTTTAATAATATGAAATGACCTAGACACATGTATTAACCTTATTTTATGTGTCATGGCCGACCAATACAATCCATGGGTCAACTTGGGGACCCCATGGATCCACTTTGGTAGGAAAATGACATTAAAAACTTTTATTTAAAGTTAAAATAAAAATGTCACAAACATGAGTTTTTTTACTAAAACAATTTTTATATATGGTAATACAAGTCATATTTTTGACAATAAATATTCATTAGAACTATAAAAAGATTTCATACATCATTATATTTTTTTTATAATTTTTAGAAATTACATAAATTAAATTATTTATGACACCATGATGATGCAACGATTACCTCATTATTTAACAATTTAAATAAAATGAAAAGATAATGTAAAATATAAGACCTATAATTTTAAAAAACCTATTGGATGGGTGGATTTAGAACTATTGTCAATTTATCCTCGAAATATATGATTTTGGGACCTTTTAAATCTGAAAATCATTTTATAATAAAGTAAACTTTTATAACTACCAAAGAGTGCCCCTCCTCTCCTCTTATAAAAGGCCCCTACCTCTACCACCTTACCCACACCTATCAAGCCTTTGGCCCGGCCAACCACTACCCATTTTGTCACTCCACATCCCTCTATTACTCTTAGAAGACTCAATTTGGGCAGAAGTCTTCCCAAGGAAGCCTTTGAGATCAAATAAAAAAGAGTTACCCGATTTAAAGGTAGTGTCTTCTCTTGTGTTCTTATGTTTTATTTTGCTTCTCCAACCCCCTAAACTCTTTTTTTCATTTCTTTTGTAACAACACCAGTATCATAAATATACTAGGATGTTTTTATAAGAAGTATTAGAGCTACACTTACACACACCTACATCTAATTGTTAAAGAACACACTATTTCTATGAATCTCGAATTTCTGCCTCACGAAACGATGATTGTTCAACACTCATATAACACCTTCAAAGGTGGCCATTAAGATGTCACTATATTTATATACGATATATTATATTTTTATATTTTACTTAAGATTCTGTATTTTTCATTTATGGAATACCTTAATGGTTTCCATTATGGGTAAACGCGATATCTTCATTTTAGGAAGTGTGGACTACCGCCCCCTCAAAGTGTTTTGATTCGTCAATACCATATGTGGTACGTATAAATGATCGATTTAATTATATTATATATGATATTATACTGGAATTATAATATACCTTTATATAATTATTATTTATTTCCATTAATGTATGAGATAGAAATGAAAGTAGCGTTAATTCGTACATACGGCTTATCGTCTCCATGAACGATGCATTTCATTTATTATCCCCAAATGTAATGTACTATTATAAGAACATATATATAATAGATATATATGATGTATGTTATATCTAAATGATGAATATAATTCTGGAAGTAAAATATACATATCTCTCATTTATTATTAATTCCATTAGTATGACATAGAAATGAAAGTAGCGTTAATGCATACGTACGGCTTACCATCTCCATGAATGGTGCATTTTATTTATTACCTATAAATTATTATTTAATATTATAAATTCGTGTATATAATGGATATATATGATATATATGGAATATACATCATGAATATAATTCTTGTGATAATGGATATTTGACTACGTGAATAACTTTTAAATATAAGAAGTTTACTTTTGACCCAAGTACCAAATATCGACAAAATGATCGTTATTAACTTAAATGATTACATAATGTTCATAACATAGTAATAAGTGATATAAAAGGAATAATGAACTTTAAAAAGGTTCTTAAGAAATGATAAATTAACTCAAGTTTGTTATTCATGACATTAAAGAACGATCGAGTCAAGTCGGACCCGAGGAATGGGACTTCGTCTCAATCTCCTTTCATTGAGGCATATTTTGTTTTATACACAACCTTATTTTATACGGTGGATAAACCCATTTGACTTTTTTTATCCAGAAGGAATCTTTTTTATATGAAGTGTTTTACTAAACGACAAAAGGGAATGTTTTTGTTATACATATGCGGCGACAATGACTTCTCCACCACCATGACCATTATTTGATTTTCGACTTCCTCTACCAACCATACATTTTTTTTAAATGAAAAATAAATACCTTGTTTTACTTTTATTTTATTTTGGTATTGAAAATTGTTTTCATAATGTTTTGATTATATATATCTGTTGTATTGAAATCTTGTGATTGAAATGTGGAAATGTTATGTTTTCTTTAAGAATGTTTTATATGATACAATAATGTTATGGTTCTTGGGAAATGTTATGAAGATGGGTGGTTTCGTGATAAACTATGGGCGGGTGAGCCCGATATAGGTCTCCAATGCATTGGATAACGCGAAGGGGTTAAACGTTAAGGTTTCTCCGAAGAGATTTAGGGAATATATTGGGATGGGTATTCCAAACGTAACCAAGAGGGTTTCTCACTACGTAAGAATGTTATGAATGACTCATGTTACCTTTATGTCTTATGATTTCTATGCTTTATTCATGATTTGATGAGGTATGTTAATGTGATTATGTTTTATGTGTAAAGTATTATTTAATTGATTCTTATGTATATAGGTACTCATGTTTCCATTCCATATTTTTATATCCCTTACTGTGCTTTTTATGCTCATCCCATGTTTTTTTTAAATTTTTTTCACTGGTCAAGGGAAAGTTACATGATGTGATGATAGTTTCAAGGAAGTTTCAAGAAATAATCCTTGTTTTATTTTAAATATGTTTCCATTGATGGGAAAAATTAGTACTACCTTTTATGTAAACACTTTTTATAAATGTGGAATGTAATGCATGTTTTATGATCTAATTCTCTAAAACTCTAAACCTGAAAAGATCCTCAATGAGTATTCATGAAGTAACTCAATATTAATTAATGTTTACGGATGGGGATTTGTAGTTGGTATCAGAGGTCAGTTAAATAACTTTAGCTGTTATAATTCTATTAAATGATCATCAGAAAATATATTTTTATGGTAAAATTGAAAACGATATCGCATTTGAATATTACCATGTTGAATCATCTAAGACATGTTTGTTCAGAATGGTTTTCCACAGAGGAAACATGGAAGCAATGCTAGGAAGGCATACAAAAGGAACTAACCTTCCGAATCAGCATCCTGAGATGGTCGGAATTGGAACTGAACAGTTTGTTGCATTAATGGCGCAGTTGACTAAGGCGATAAATGGTGGCGGTATCCATGCATGAGATCAGCCAGATCAACCGTAGAGAAACATGTCAGTGGTGGAACATTTCATGAGGCAATATCCCCCATCATTCACAGGATCATCTGACCATGTGCTATCTAAAGGGTGGATTAAAGCACTGGAGAATATTTTCGATGTCATGGGGTGTTTAGACAATCAAAAAGGTTATTCTTTCTATTTACCATTTGGAGGGTGAAGCGGATCAGTGGTGGTCGATGGTTAAAAATATCAGGGACAATGATGAGATTGATGCTCTCGACTAGGATGAAATCAAAGGTATGTTTCTTGAGAAGTATTTCCCTATGGATGTTTGACTTAGGATTGAAACACAATTCTTGGAATTTAGGCAAGTGGAAGACTCAGTGACTTCCTATGAAGAAAGGATCACTCGATTGGCATGGTATGCTCTAAATTTTATCTGAGACCTTGATAGAAAAATCAATCATTTTTACTCAGGATTGAAGCCAAAATATCGAAGGGTATTAGCTTCTCATGAGTTAAAAAGTTATGAAAATCTTGTTCGATGTGCTGAGAATGTGGAAATAGAGTTTGACGATGATCATGTGTTCTATAACAACCCACAGAAGAAGAGAACGAGGTGGCATGATAGGGGAAATAATTTTCAAATTGGTCAGATGGTAAGAAAACTATCTTTCTAGTACGTGATAAATGTTGTAAAAGGCATGCTAGGGAATGACTTATGAATTCCGGAAAGTGCTATCTATGTGGTAAGATGGGACATAAGGCTTGTGATTGCACTGAAAAAGATCAAGGTGGTGGTAAGTACGAAATTGATTTATATTTAGTGAAATGTTTTAAGTGAAATGAGATGGGTCACTATGCAAATGAGTGTCTGACAAAGAGCTTGAGTGATGGGAAGCAGTTAGACTACAAGTAGAAAGGGGTGGTGAAATCCTTTGCAACTACTTCAGCCGATGTCGGGCCATCAAATGAAGTTGCATCAGGTACTTTTTTTGTTTTTCAGATTATGCTAGTGTGTTATTTGATTCGGGGTCTACACATTCTTTCATCTCTAAAAACCTTTCTAGTAAAATAGGAATACCATCCCAAGAAATGACTCCTAAACTTGTGGTAAAAACACCTGGGGGAAATGTTTTGGAAAAAAGAATTTATAATAATATTCCTGTCCTTATCCGTGGAATGAACATACTTTCAAACCTTATTATTTTACCTCTAGTAGTGTTTGTTGTTATCCTGGGTATAGATTGGCTCTCTATTTAGTATGATAAGATTGACCGTAGAGCTAAATACAATTTTTTCAGAAAGACTCTCAGTTTTTTTACAAGAATGAACCCTTACTGTTGATAACATATCAAGAGGCCAAGAAACTTGTAATAGATTGAAATGAATGTTACCTTGCACATATCGTTGAAAGAAAGGGAACTGTTGAGATTAATGATGTGCTAGTGGTAAATGAGTATCCTGATGTTTTTCCTGATGAGTTTCCTGGAATAATACCAGATCGAAAAGTTGAGTTTACTGTTGACTTAGTTCCTGATGTTAAGCCCATTTCAAAACCCCCTTATCGAATGGCTCAAACTGAACTTTTAGAGGTTAAGGAGAAATTGCAAGATTTATTAGATAAAGGATTCATTCGACCTAGCACATCACCATGGGGTTCTCCTGTTTTATTTGTTAAAAAAAATATGGTTCAATGAGACAATGAATTTATTATAGAGCCTTGAATAACATCACTATTAATAACAAATATCCTTTGCCTCATATCGATTATTAGTTTGATCAACTCCAAGGATCTCAGTTTTTTTCAAAGATTGACCTGAGATCGGGGTACAATCAGTTGAAGGTAATGGAAGCAGATATTCCGAAGACCGCGTTTCATACAAGATATGGCCATTATGAATTTGTGGTAATTCCTTTTGGGATAACCAATGCACCTGCTGTATTCATGGACATAATGAATAGAATTTTCCATGAGTTATTCGATAAGTTTGTGGTTGTTTTAATTGATGATATTTTGGTGTTTTCTAAAAGTAAAGAGGAGCATGAAAGACATTTAAGGGTTATTTTGAAAGCCATAAAAGAAAAGAAATTGTACGAGAAATTCAGAAAGCTTGAGTTTTGGTTGCAACAAATTTCTATCCTTGGTCATATTGTTTCTAAAGATAGAATAAATGTGGATCCTGCAAAAACAAGAGTTGTTGAAGAATGGCCAAGACCCACAAATGTAACTGAGATCCATAGTTTTCTTGGATTGGCAGGTTACTACTGAAGGTTTGTTGAAAATTTTTCACGGTTATCTAGTCCAATGACTAAGCTAACTCGGAAGGGTTTTATGTTTATCTGGACAAAAGAATTTGATGATTGTTTTCAGGATTTGAAAAGAAGATTGGTGAATGCTCCATTTTTGGTACATTCTTCCAGGAATGGTGAGTTTGTTATCTATAGTGATGCTTCATTGAAAGGACTTGGTTGTGTCCTAATACAGAATGATCAGGTAATTGCCTATGCTTCACATCAGTTGAGAATTCAGGAGGTAAATTACCCTACACATGATTAGGAATTAGCTGCTGTTGTTTTTTCTCTAAAAATTTGGAGGCATCATTTGTATGGAGTAAAGTGTGAAATATATACTGATCACAAAATATTAAAGTATATATTCACTAAGAAATATTTGAATGTGAGACAAAGGAGATGCCTGGAATTAATCAAGGATTATGATTATACAATTCATTACCATCTGGGAAAAGCAAATAATGTGGCTGATGCTTTAAGTCAAAAAAGTAATGCTTCATTAACAATGTTGTGTTTGGAACGTGATAATCTGGTTAATTATTTGATGAAATTTGGCATAAAAGTTGTTGGTGAAGGATTTCCTTCTATTTTGTTTCAGGTGTAAGTGAAATCTTCTCTATCAGACAGAATCAAGCAAGCATAGAAGCTAGACAATGAGTTGTAGAAAAAGGTAGAGCTGGTTCAGAAGGGTAAATTTCCTGAATTTAATATTGATAATTATTGTGTTTTGAGGTTTGGGGAGTGATTATGTGTGCCTTGTAATTCATAGTTGAAGAGAGAGTTGGTATGTGAAGCTTATAGTTCTCCATTTTCAGTTCATCCAGGAAGTACTATGTTGTATAGATATCTTCGAGAGTATTACTGGTGGGACGGAATGAAAAGGGATATTTCTGATTTTACAATGAAGTGTTTGACTTTTCAACAGGTAAAAGCAGAGCGAGAGTTACCGAAAGTGATGATTCAGCCTTTACCAGTACCAAAGTGGATATGGGAGAATATATTGATGCACATCGTCGTGGGATTGCGAAGACACCTCGAGGTAATAATGCAATCTAGGTTATTTTGGATCGATTAACTAAATATTCTCATTTCCTTCCTATTTGAGATAATTTTTCTCTAGATCAACTTTCTCGATTGTACCTTAAAGAGATAGTCAGGTTACATGGAGTTCCCCTCTCCATTGTATCTGATCGTGATCCCAAGTTTACTTATAACTTTTGGAAAGGCATTCAAAAGTCATTGGGTGCTAAATTAAATTTTAGTAAAACTTTTCATCTACAATCAAATGGGTAGTTAGAATGAACAATTCAGACATTGGAGGATATGATACGTGCTTGTTCGATGGATTTTCAGGGAAGTTGGGACCAACATCATTCTTTGGGTTAATTTTCATATAATAACATTTTTCACTCTAGTATACAGATCATACTATTTGAGGAATTATATGGGAAGCGGTGTCGAACTCCAGCTTTTTGGGATGAAGTGGGTGAAAGGAAGCTGATGAGACCATAATTGGTAGAAGATATGGCAGAAAAATATCATTTGATTCAGAAACACATGTGAATAGCTCAGAGAAGATATAAAAGTAATGAAGACAATAAGAGGAAGGATCTATCTTTTGAGGTAGGTGATCATGTTTTTCTCAAAGTTTCATCGTGGAAAAGTGTGATGCAATTTGGTAAGAAAGGAAAGATGAGTCTAAGGATCATTGGACCATATGATATTCTGGAGAGAGTTGGATCAGTTGCTTATTGAGTGGCTTTACCTCCAAGTTTATCTCAGGTACACAATGTTTTTCATATTTCAATGATAAGAAAGTACATTCCAGATCCATCTCATGTTTTGTGTCCAGAGGTGGTTCAGCTGGAAGAGAATCTATCTTATGAGGAACAACCGGTCCAGATTCTTGACCGCAGGGAGAAAGTGTTGCGGAATAAGGTGATTAATATAGTAAAGTTTTTTGGAAAAACCATATGAGTGAAGAGGCAACATTGAAATCTGAAAATGCAATGAGGGATAAATAAACCCACTTATTTTGAGAAGTGAATAAAATTGCGAGGACTCAATTCCCAAAAGGGGGGAAGGATGTAACATACCAGGTAAATAAAAAATAAAAGATTTTCATATTTATTAATATTTATGAATTAAATATTAATTTTACTTTAAAGATGTTTCTATGTTTGATTGCATACTCGATACACAACAAAGAGTTTCTTTGATATCATATGTTGCACACTAGTAATAAAATAATATTAATTTAAATTGTAGTTAACACGTAGCCGTTTTATTGGTGGGAATGAATAGAAATGACTAAAATATGATTATATATGTTTTTAAATGTTATAACATTTATCCAATAAAAGATCAAGGATTAAAATATGAAAAGAATACAATTTTAGGCATATATACTCTAACATTCACTAAAGGTCGACTTATCGCCTTTTGATGGTGAACCGTCTATAAATATAGTTTTGGTCATTCTTATACATTATATTGGACAAACTAAAATTCTTCTTTAGAATCGGGACATCAAAATTTACTTTGGGTAAATTTTTGGTATTTTTCCGATAAAGTTTATTTTTTAATGAATAGTGAAAAATGTCGTATTTTAATTCAAAACCTCTTTCTAATATAATTTATTTATATGATTATATTACCTTTTGAGTTGGTTTTAAATTTAAATTAGAATATATATTTACCATTTAATCCAATAGTGTTTGTTGGAATTAATTTCACTTTGAAATTGGACTTAAAGTAGTGTCAATCTTTTGATACTTATTTTTTCATAAAAACAAGCTATTTGCTCTGACAGCTGGAATTAATTATTAAATTAATTAATGTAACTTATATGTTTTAAATTTTTTAAAATACACATCATTTTTGAATCCGGAATATCAAATATATCTTAGGGTGATGTTTTGGTATTTTTCTGAAAAACTTCAATTTTGATGAATAGTGAAACCACTAAGTTGTACTTAAAAAACTAATTTTTTGTTTAAACAAAAAATTACCACCTCTATGTTTTGAATTTAGAAAATCTGACATAGAGTTTTGTCATTAGGAAGTAAAATGTGGTTCAATGGGATTAAAATAATTTTTTTGGTGAATAGTAACATTCAAGTTTTTAATCACGATTAGAGGTAATTAGTGTAATTTAAGGTAAAAATAATGTTTAAATAATATGAAATGACCTAGACACATGTCCTAACCATATTTTATGTTTCATGTCTGACAAAGAAAATCCATGGGTCAACTTGGGGACCCCATGGAACTACTTTGGTAAGAAAATGTCATTAAAAACTTTTTATTTAAAGTTAAAATAAAAATGTCACAGACATGAGTTATTTTACTAAAACCATTTTTAAATGGGGTTATAAAAGTCATATTTTTTACTATAAATATTAATTAGAAATATACAGAAATTTCCTACATCATGATATTTTTTTTATAATTTTTATAAATTAAATAAATTAATGTATTTATGACACCATGATGGTGCAGCGATTACCTCATTATTTAATGATTTAAAAAAAATGAAAAGATAATGTAAAATTTAAGACCTGCAATTGTCAAAAACTTATTAGATGGGTGGATCTAGAACCCTTATTACCTTATCCTCGAAATATATAATTTTGGGACCTTTTAAATCCGAAAGGCATTTTATAATAAAGTAACCTTTTATAACTTCCCAAGAGTTCCCCTCCTCTCCTCTTATAAAGGGCCCGCACCTCTACCACCTTACCTACACCTATCACGCCTTTGGCTCGGCCAACCCCTGCCCATTTTGTCTCTAAACATTCCACTCTTACTCCTAGTAGGCTCAATTTGGGGAGATGTCTTCCCAAGGAAGCCTTTGAGCTCAAATCAAAAAGAGTTACCCAATTTAAAGGTAGTGTTTTCTCTTATGTTCTTATGTTTTATTTTGCTTCTAAAACCCCCTAAAATCTTATTTTAATTTATTTTGTAACCAAACCAGTATCATCAATATACTAGAATGTTTTTATAAGAATTATTATATCTACAATTACACACACCTATATCTAATTGTTAAAGAACCTACTGTTTCTGTGAATGGCGAATTTCTGCCTCACGAAACGATGATTGTTCAACACTCATATAACATCTTCCAAGGTGTCCATTAAGATGTAAATATATTTATATATGATATATAATATGTTTATGTTTTACTCAAGATTATGTATTTTTCATTTATGTCATAACATTATGGTTTCCATTATTGGTAAACGCGATATCTTCATTTTAGGAAGTGCGGACTACCGCCCCCTCAAAGTGATTTGATTCGTTAATACCATATGTGGTAAATATAAAGGATATATTTAATGATATTATATATGATATAATACTGGAATTATAATATAACTTTATATAATAATTATTTCATTCCATTAAATTATGAGATAAAAATGAAAGTAGCGTTCATGCGTACGTATGGCTTTCTGTCTCCATAAACGGTGCATTTCATTTCTTATCCCCAAATGTAATGTACTATTATAAATACATATATATAATGAATATATATGATGTATGTTACATATAAATGATTCATATAATTCTTGAATTAAAATATAGAAATCTATCATTTAGTTTTAATTCCGCTAGTATGACATAGAAATGAAAGTAGTGTTCATGCGTACGTGTGTCTTACCGTCTCCATGAATGGTGCATTTCATTTATTACCTCTAAATGATCATGTAATATTATAAATTAATGTATATACTGGATATATATGATATATATGGCATCTACATCATGAATATCATTCTTGTGATAATGGATATTTGACTACGTCAACAACTTGTAAATATAAGAAGTTCACTTTTGACTCAAGTACCAAATATAGACAAAATGATCGTCATTAACTTAAATGATTACATAATGTTCATAACATTATAATAAGTGATATAAAAGGAATAATGAACTTGAAAAATGTTCTTAAGAAAGTATAAATTAACTCATGTTTATTATTAAGGACATTAAAGAACAATCGAGTCATGTCGGACCCGAGGTATGGGACATCGTCTCAATCTCTTTTCATTGAGGCATATTTTATTTTATACACAACCTTCTTTTATATGATGTATAAAACCCTTTGACTTTTATGTTTATAAAAAAGCAATATTTTTTATATGAAGATTTTTACTAAATGACAAAAGGGAATGTTTTTGTCATATGTATGCGGTGACAACGACTTCTCCGCTGCCATGACTATTATTTGAGTTTCGGCTTCCTCTACAAGCCATACCTTTTATTAAATGCAAAATAAATACAATGATTTACTTTTCTTTTATTTTGGTATTGAAAATGGTTTTCATAATGTTTTTATTATGTCAATGTGTTGTATTGTTATCTTGTGATTGAAATGTGGAAATTTTATGTTTCCTTTATGCAAGTTTTATGTGATACAATTATGTTATGGTTCTTGGGAATTGTTAAGAAGATAGGTGGTTCCATGATAAAATTAGGGAGGGTGAGCCGGATATAGCTCTCCAATGCATTGGGTAATGTGAAGGGGTTAAACGTTAAGGTTTCTCCAAAGAGATTTAGGGAATATATTGTGATGGGTATTCCAAACGTAACCAAGAGGGATACTCCCTACGTAAGAATGTTATGAATGCCTCAAGCTACCATTATGTCTTATGATTTCTATGTCTTATTCATGATTTGATGAGTTATGTTAATGTTCTTATTTTTTATGAGTAATGTATGATTTCATTGATTCTTACGTATACATGTACTCATGTTTTCTTTCCATATTTTTATATCCCTTACTGAGCTTTTTATGCTCATCCAATGTTTTTTTGAAATGTTTTTCACAGGTCAAGGGAAAGGTACATGATGTGATGATAGTTTCAAGGAAGTGTCATGAAATAATCCATGTTTTATTTTAAATATGTTTCCGTTGATGGGAAAAATGAGTACTATCTTTTATGTAACCACTTTGTTTAAATGTGGAATGTAATGCATGTTTTATGATCTAATTCTAAAAAACTCTAAATCTGAAAAGATATTCAATGAGTATTCATGAAGTAACTCAAGATTAAGTAATGTTTAAGGATGGGGTCTTATATCATAGGATTTTGTCTTCGAATAGATTGTGCAGGAGTAATTTGAACAAGATAAGCAGTAGAGGTAGTGGCAGGTAAGGATGGAGGTATAATCACTATCCTAAAATCAAAATACAGAAAAGTCGGCAACAGATTACTAAAATTCATAATTATTCATCCTCCTCTTTCCATTGCAGATATGAAGTCGTCGTTGTTCTCCATAAATTTTTCCAACACTGGAGTCAATTCCCTTAGCTTTCTAACTTTTTCTCTGAAGGCTTGATTGATAGGTGGCAGCTTTATATTTTCCAATAGAAGTTTGAAATGATTGTTAAGTTGATGATTGGTGAAAATCATAAAGAAATAGGAGTCCACCTTATCTTTTACTTCTTTATAAGAGGTAGAAACATCTATCATATTGTATAGGACTATTTTCATTATTTCACTAGCTGAATCTCAAGTAGCAATCACAATTTTGCTCTGCTTGGATGAGTCCACAGAGTCACTAGTCAAAACATGACCTAGAATCTCCTTCATCATTGCCCGAATTTAATTCAAATCCATAGAGGGCTAGATGAAACAGAACCAACAGAAAAGGTTACTGTTTCCTTGATGTTCTTGGACATCTCACTGAAAATATTTTGAACATGGAAATCCTAGTTTTTAACATCATATTTCATAGAGGTTTTAAATCCTTCGAACACAGAAACCATCCAACTCACCACACTCTTGACATAGGCTAAGTACTTTTCATATTGGGATTTTGAGCTCATGTAAGAGTCCAAAGAGATAACTTATTTATTTAGAGTTTCAAGATCAGCTTCCATTCTAGACATTTGAGTCTGGCACTATTTAACTTCTTCCACTATTTCTTCCATGAAGGTTGACAAACTACAATGTAGAGAGAGTTCAAAAGATCTTTACAGCATACTAATATATTCAAAAAACAATGTTTCATTTCAGAAACTGAGGAACTAAAAGATTCTTTATGCTCATCTTTTAAGGATTCCAGATCATCCTTGGTGATCATAACAGCAGGTACAATAGCAACATATGCTCTCTCAGATGCTAAACTGACAACAGAGTCAGTCATGATGGATTGAACTGAAGATACCAGAGAATCTTCCATCTTCTTTACCTCTTCCACAAAACTATCCTTATTCTTTTTCATTAACGTATCCAGGACATGCATTCTAAACACATTATCAGGTAGCAGCTCAGTCTCAACATAATAAGTAATCTTAGGTCTATTGAGAGATGCTTCATTGTCAGTATCAGGACAGTCTAAACCACAGACTACAAAACCTGGGTCTTCTGCCCAATCATTAAATCCAACAGCCAAAGTAACACTTACAAAATTTGTTTGATGCTCCCCCAAAACTGGTTCATCCTCAAGTAAAACAACAGAATTCTCAACAGCATTCTCAGAAGTTCATTCATCCTAAGGATAATATTATACTATCATTTCCATCTCTGCAGCAGCAGTAGGGTCATCTAGATTAGGTAAGGGTATGTCAACATAATTTTCTTCCATAGATGGCATAAAAGATTGTCCAATCACTGGAATAAGGCCCAAAACAGTTGACAGAGATGCTTCACATTCATGAGCATCTTCTTCATTCTCTACAGCAGCCACTTCAACATCCTCTAATGCAGCTTCTTCCTTATCGGATTTATGTTGATCTAAATT
Source organism: Viscum album (assembly GCA_963277665.1). Classification (NCBI taxonomy): domain Eukaryota; kingdom Viridiplantae; phylum Streptophyta; class Magnoliopsida; order Santalales; family Viscaceae; genus Viscum; species Viscum album. The sequence goes on from OY728126.1 coordinate 279,380,263, forward strand.
TTTAGGAGTTGGGCTTGGAGGTAAGTTAGGGTCCCATCTTTCCTCAGCAAAGGACTCTTCCTCTTCTGAATCATCACTATATTATGGATCCTCTTCATCATGTATGAGACCTGGATCCCTCACATCCTTAGGTCTTGTAGTATGATCCACAAGATTAATTTTTTCATATAACTTCTGGTCATTATTTACCCATTCTCCTCTCCAAGGGTTCCCATTTATCCTCATATATTTGCATATTGTGTATGTGATACAAAAGTTATTCTTCACTACCACTGTCTCATCTTGAGACCCAACTACCCCTTTTACTTTAATCATCACATAGATCAATTTAGAAAAGAATAGGGCATTTGTCGTTGATTTTGTCCTTGTCATATCATCCTTTTGGATCATTAGCAATCTACACAGATTAAATTTTACACAATTCCTTAATAGATGTAAGAGATAGATATCCTGATATCTCAAATTGGAAAAGTCTCCTCTCCTCGGTATCAAGACATGTTGAAAAAATTTGAACAACAATCTGTTTTCTCCAACCATAGTTGTAGCAACAACTTGTCTTTCACTTCCATCACTAGTCAGCTCTTCCAAAGAAGTCTCATAGTCAAAAATATCACTAGTAGGTGGCATGGATCTCAAGACATATCCAGATACACCTTCATGTGAAACATATAAGCATTCATCACATTCAATAGATGAAAACAATATCTCCTTTCCATTCCCAAAAGAGGTTACCTGATATTAATTCTCAGATTTCTCAAAGCTCACATACTCGTAAAATTGTTTCACTAATTTTGGAAAGTGGAGACCATTGTTTTTTTAAAAACACTCTACCCATTTTTGACCTTCAAGTACTTCGATCACTAAGGACTTTCTAGGTAGCAACCATTCTATACACAACAATTTTCAATCACAATAACTTGATTTTTTAGATGAGGATTTACGGGTTGTCTTCCTGATCATGTTCTGCTAGCAAGTCCACTTTCTTCTGGCTCAGACTTTTGCTTTATTATTTTCGGCTAATCCGCAACATCTCTAACAGAAGGGAGATTGGTTTTTTCCATCTCAGATTCGTGGGATTTAGGGTTCTCAAATGAACCAAAAGTTAAGGTGTGAGGGAAAAGGTATTAGGCTCGGTGGATTGAGAAGTAACACAGACGTTAGTTTTATCATTTAGGAATCAAAAAATAAATAAATAAAATAAGATAAAGTGAAAATGAGTCAGATTCTGGCAGCAAACAGAAGTTTAAAAGAATGCACTCATCGGTAGGGTCTATCGGTTAGAATTCTTATCAGTGAGGTTACAATGGTGAGGTATCACATCGGTGAGGATTCACATCGTTTAGTATTCCTATCAGTGAGGTTACATCGGTGAGGTATCACATAGGTGAGTTAGCTACCGATCAAAGTTAATCATTCCTAACTTATGTCTAAAGTAACTTATCCAATCCAAACACAAGGGTTTAGTGAAAACGTCATCTAATTGATGTTTAGTGCCAATAAACTCCAGTGTAATATCACCCTTTTGGTAATGATATCTCAAGAAATGGTGCCTTACATCGATGTGTTTGGTCCTAGAGTGAGATACAGGGTTCTTCGAAATGTTTATTGTACTAGTGTTGTCACAGTTGATTGAAACATGCTTAAAGGCATATCCATTGTCCAAAATAGTGTGTTTCATCCACATAATTTGTGCACAGCAACTACCAGCATCTATGTACTCTGCTTCAGTAGTAAACAATGCTACCGAATTATACTTCTTACTACACCAAGATACTATGGATTTTCCCAATAAATGACATGTTCCTGAGGTACTCTTTCTATCCAACTTGCAACCAGCAAAGTCATCATCTTAACAACTTATTTACTCAAAGTATTTTCCTTTTGGGTAAAAAAAACTAAGTTTTTATTATGTTTAAGATACTTAAAAATTCATTTAACAGCAAACAAATGAGATGATTTTGGATTATCCTTAAATCATGAACACATACAAACACTATACATAATATCTGGTCAACTAGAAGTAAGATAAAGTAAACTTACAATCATACCTCTGTAATTGGTTTGATCCACTGGTTTCCCAGATTCATCTGCATCCAATTTACAAATAGTACTCATAGGAGTTTCACATTGATTAATAATATCCAAACCAAAACAATTTAAAATATCATTTGTATAATTACATTGATTCAAAATAATACCATTTTCATTTTGATAATCTTTAAATCCAAGAAAATTTTTAATTTCTCCCATTAAACTCATTTAAAATTCATTTTTCATACTCTTTGAAAAATTTGTACATAAAGAGTGTTTAGAAGGTCCAAAAATAATTTCACCAAGATAGATTTGAACTATTAATACATATTTACATATTTATTTAACAATAAGAGTTGGATCAGTAATCCCTTTAATAAAACATTTTGAAATAAGAAAATTTCTTTGTCTATCATACCATGCTCTTGGAGATTGTTTTAAACCATATAAAGCTTTAGAATGTTTGAAGACTCGATTTGGAAAATGAGGATTAGTAAATCCAGGTGGTTGTTCAACAAAAACATCTTTAACAAAAAACAATTTATAAAAGCACTTTGGAAATCCATTTCATATAATTTTAAATTCATATGAGCAGCATAGGAAAGTAATATCCTAATGGATTCTAATATAGCTACATGTGCAAAGGTTTCATCATAGTCTATACCTTCCTCTTAATTATATCCTTATGCAACAAGCCTGGATTTTTTTATATCTATGATTCTAGACTCATCAACTTTGTCTCTAAAAACCCATTAATGCCTATTGTCAAGGTGTATTGGGTATGTCAATTAATTCCCAGACATTGTTTCTTTCAAATTTATTTAACTCCTCTTGCATAGCCATTACCCAAAATTCATCAATGATAGAATCATTGATATTTTTCAGTTCTAGCTGTGAAAGAAAAGCTTGATGTTCAGCCTAGTTTCTTAGAGAAGCTCTAGTGTGTGTCCCTCTATCAAGATTACCAATAACAACATCCAAAGGATGATTCTTTAGAATCCTTATTGATTTATTAAATGTAGGACTTGAAATTTCAGGCTCTTCTATAGGTTCAGGTCTTATAGAAGCTGATTCTTGAATATGTCCAGAACTGGATGTTTTTACAGCATGTTCTTTAGATTTAACATTAAGGTCCATAATAGCCAAATCCTTTTCAAGATTTTCAAGATATTTTTTAGGCTCATGTGGATTAGTTCCATTAAATTTGATGTGAACAGATTCATCCACACATTTGGTTCTTTTATTAAAAACTCTATAGGCTTTTCTAGTTAAATAATAACCAAGTAAAATTCCTTCATCACTTTTAGAAGAAAACATGTCAAGATTATCCTTTGTATTACGAAAAAAAATTACAGCCAATGAATCTAAAATAACTAACTTTAGGTTTTCTATTGTTCCACAGTTCAAATGGGGTCATCATAAGAATTGGTCTAATTAAGATTCTGTTAATAATATAGTAAGTTGTATTCTCAACTTCAGCCCAAAAAAATAGGCAGGTCATATTCATTAAGTATGGTTCTAGATATTTCTTGAAGAGTTATATTTCTTCTTTCTACTACACCATTTTTCTAAGGTGTCCTAGTAGAATAATAGTTTTGACTATGGCCATTGTTTGAGAAATAATATTCAAACTCATGATTATCAAACTCATGGCCATGATCACTTCTCAGAGTTTTAATCTTATGTCCCCTAAGGTTTTCTACAAACATAGAGTATTTAACAAATTAAGAGCAAGCTTCACTTTTGTGAGCTATGAAGTATAACCAAATATATCTAGAAATGTCATCTACTAGAACATAGTCATAGTGCATCCCATTTAAACTAGAAACTCTTGACAGTCCAAACATGTCCATTTGAACCAACTCAAGAGGTTGAGAAGTAGAAACTTGTTTTTTTGATTTAAAAGAAACTTTATGTTTCTTTCCCTTTTGACAGGGATTACAAACTTTGTCATTTGGGAATTTATGTTTAGTTAGGTCTCTAACTAAGTTCTTCCTAGTCAATTTTCTAAGTGACTATATGTTGTAGTGTCATAATCTTATGTACCATAGCCATGACTCTTTATGAAAATCATTTATACAAGTAACATTGTTCTTAGCTAAAGAATTTAAATCAACAACATAGAAATTTTCATTTCTTAAAGCATAAAATGCTAAAACATTTTTATAATTAAAAACATTACATGAATCGTTTTCAAACTTCACATTAAATCCATCATCACATAATTGAGAAATAATTAACAGGTTTTACTTAAGTCCATCAATAAATAAGACATTGAAAATTAAAATTGAATATGTGTTACCAATTTTGCCTAGGCCGATGATTTTTCCTTTAGAATTATCACCAAAGGTGACATGACCTCCATAAAGTTTTATTAGACTCTTGAAACAAGAGTAATCCCTGGACATATGTCTTGAACATCCACTATCCAAATACCATGTCTTCTTGTGAGAGCTCTTCAAACATGTTTCCTACAAAACAAATTTAGATAGAAAATGATTTTGGTACCCAGATCTTCTTGGGTCCAGATAGGTTAGCAATCAATGCTTTAGGTACCCATATTTGTCTTATGGGTCTCATAAAATTTATAGACTCAATAGATTTTGAGAGATAAATTTTATTTGTTTAATAACCATATGAATACCTAGTTGAAGCATACGAATTTACAGAACTGGAATAAGCAGAATTTTATCCAAACTTTGGAATAAATCAATTTTTTGTGAACTGTCTCTGTCTAGGATGGTATCCCAAACCAGTAGTGTATTTTGTTGATACTTTCTTAACTAAAATTTTAGTAAGTGTATAGTGTCTCTTTTTGAACTTTTCTAAGTCCTTTCTATGTTGCTCATTAGAGATTTTTAGTTCAGTATTTTTGATTAACTATTGAGCATTCTTTTTTTTACATCAAAGAAAGATTTAATATTGGTAGTAAGAGCATGTTGTTTCTATAGTGACTTATATTTTTCCTTTAGTTCATTACAAGTTTCTTACAGCATGTCACAAAATTAAAACATTTCAGTTTTAGACATATCTTCAAAATCAGAATTAGATTCTGCATCATCTCCAAAATAATAGGAATTTAAAACAGGAGTATCTAAAGTTACCTCAGATGTGTTGGTCATGAAACACATTTTGGCACGATTCTTTTCAGAATCAGAAATTTCTGATTCACTTGTGTTGTCTTCTGATGAAATCCAAGTAACTTTCGTAGAATTCTTGTACATCATGTTCCTATAATCATGTTTTTTTTTTGAATATTAATTTTGGTTAGTCAGCCTTGATGTGGCCTTTTCTCTTGTACTCATAGAAGACTATATCAACCTCCTTGTCAGGTTTATTCCAATCCATTTTACAATGTCCATTGTTATCATACTTTCCTCTGTAGTTAAATTTTCTGAAGAATTTAATCTTCCTATAGAACTTCTTGAATCTCTAAGATATTTGAGCAATCTCAGCATCACTGTCAGAGTCTGAATTTTCACTGGTTGAACATTCAGTAAGTACATGTATTTTCTCATTATATTTTCTCTCAAAAGAAGAAGACTTGATGCCACAAATTTTCTGTTGGGTTTATCTTCATCCTCCATGTGTACCATAAGTTCTTCCTCAAACATCATATGTTTGCCTACTAATTCCTTAATAGGAAGTGTGCTGATGTCGCATGATTCTCTAATGGAAATAGAAGTGCCCCTCCATATTTCTGGTAGAAATCTTATGATTCTTATGATATGTTCCTTTACTGGAACAACCTTTCAAAGTGAGCTCATTGTATTTACTATCTCATTGAATATGAGATACATGTCAGAAATAGGTTCATCAATTATCATTATAAAATTATCATATTTAATAGTATAAGTATTCAATATCATTTCTTTAACATTGGTTGTTCCTTCATGAGAAATAGCCAATGTATACCAGATTTCATAAGCAGTTTTGCAAGCAGAAATTCTATTGAAATCTTCATCTCCTAAAGAACAGTATAGGGAATGCGTAGCATTACAATTATTATTGTATATAGTATTTGTGGATTCATCCCAAGTAGTTCATTCAGTTTTGGAAATTTTATATTGTGTCTCTATAGAAGTCCAGATATCAAAACCCATACTTTCTAAATGTATTTTCATTTTATGTTTCCACTGGGAATAGTTTGTACCATTAATGAAAGGTGGTTGGTTAGTAGCAGCACCCTCTAGTCTATTATACATAACTAGATTTTAGAAAAGATATTTAATGAGATAAAATTTAGATCTAATATAAATTTATGATCTTTAATGATGCAACTAAAATCACAGTTGAAAAACATAGTATGTCAAAAATCGTTTAAAAAACAATCCCACGGATACCAAATGTTGGTCGGAGTGGATACTCAAGAGGGGGGGGGGGGGGGTAAATTGAGTTCCAATTAAAATTTATGTTCAAAATATTTCTCTTAAAATCCCCAAGTTAAAACAAAGTTAAACTGTAGTGAATCTATACAGTGTGTAAATTTTCAATCAGTTTCTCAATGATAGATTAGTTCTCAGTTTACTATATATGATGATTAAATTAACTTTTGCAACTAATATACTAGTTTACAATAAGTATAAAACCTTGATAATTTAACTATCAAAGAATATTTAATATAGTTTTTTATTTCAATGTAATAGGAGTAGAATATGAAATCAATATATATATATATATATACTTAAAAACTTAAACCAAAAAAGCAATTTAGAGGTAACAAAGAGGTTCAGTCTCAAGCAGAGACTTAGTCCACACAACAATTTATATAAATTGATCCACACCCTGGATCGGGGTAAACAACAGTGAACACACTGTCTAGGTACAAATTCCTCTACCACAGTTCCTCATGGGAAAACAAACAACATCTCACACCTTTCCAGGTCTTACACAACCTCTACCACAATCCATAGTAGGAAACAAAGAGTTATGGAGATTGAGTGAAGATTTAAGAATCCTCCTGTTTAGCTCAGGAGACAGTATGTGTGTAAAATAAATAGAATACACACATTGTTCGAAATGTATAAGAAATAATCACTAAAGTATGTGATAATGGGATTAGAAAACTTTTAGTGATTGGTAGTGGAGCTCTGGACTCGTTTGATTGGTCATAAAAGCATCTGTGTCCTTCACTGGATTTTCTCTGAAAAATAGAGTGTCATTAATTCCTTGTCTCCAGGTTCATCTAGTCAGATTGAGTTCATGAGGTGTCCATTATAGTTCTTCACTTACGGTGCAGCTCGTGTTCTCCTCAGGAATGAGTTTCTGCGTGTATGTCCAGTGTTATTGGAGTATGGATGTAGCCTTACTCGAATGTACAACGATTGATTGTTGATGAGACTTCTTGGTTTATTGTTATCTCTTTATGAAACCACTTCACTTTCTATCTCTATGTATGTGTCTTCAGCTAAGTCTTTATCTTCACTTTTATATCTATTAGCTTCGGCAAAAAGGAATGATTAATTTCTATATGGGTACTTGGTACGGTTCCCTGACCTGGCAACAAAGATCATTAAATAACATTAACTGCATTAAAAACATCAAATGTAACTGTTAGTTTAATAAAAAAATAGTATTGAGAGTATAGAGTTTGACTGGTTGGTCAATCATTTGTAGCCTCATGTGGGTAGATGTGTACGGTGGAATTTGTGTAGTAGTCCTTCCATCGGTAGCTATTTGAATCATCAGTAGCTCTTTGAATCATTGGTAACTCTTTGAATCATCAGTAGCTCTTGGGTTATCCATAGCTCTTGGGTTATCGGTAGCTCGATGTATCGGTGACTTTGTGTCTGTATCGGTATCTCTGGTTATCGGTAGCTCCTTGCATCAGTATCTGTTTGAACTTGTATCGGTAGACATACTCTATCGATAGCTTGGTAGACTTGTTCTATTAGTAGCTCTATACTTGTATCGGTATACTGCGTCAGTTAGTTCATATCAATCTCCATTCTTTGTGTCAGTTGGCCGGTCGGTAGCTTGTATCAGTAGCTCTTAGTGTTCTCTATTGGTAGACTGAATCTGTTGGTAGACTTGCTTACCGGTGGAAATATGAATATCGGTAGCTCAACACATATCAGTAATCAAGTGTATACTAGAGGACTTAAGCATACCGGTAGACCTGTTCTATTGATAGATCTGTTTCTGTTAGTAGCTCTGTGCATATCCGTACCCTTAGTGTCTCGGTGACTCTGTCTATCAGTATACTAAGTCTATCGGTAGACTGATTACCGGTAGCTCTTTATTAGTAGCTATACACAGATTTAACACTTTTTTATGCAAAACACATCCGACTGGGTTAGAATTACTTTATAACATATATAAACATAGAAAAAAATTGATTCATATATCATGAATTATAATATAGATAAATATTAATTGGGATTATCAATGAATATGAAAGCATGATTGGGATTATCAAAACATGTGAGGTCAACAAGTTCTTACGATGTTGGTATTCCAAAATAGTATTTTTCAAATAAAAAAACCTTTGTTACATTTCATATGATAGTATTTAAATGGTGAATTTATTGATGTATTGAAAACTATAACACCCTGATATTTTAAAAGAACAATATGTTTGACAACCTATGTTTCACACTACATTGAGCTTAAATAAACCCTAATATATTATTATGACCATTCTAAAATAGCCATCAAATGGGTGGGTGATAATATGAGTAAAAGTATTAGGAAATATATATTTAATTTTCTTAATAAACAAAAATCTTTTTATTAAATATTTCGGAATTAAGAACTCATATTTTAAAAGTGTCATTTTAAACATTTTCATCAAAATGTATTTTAATAATTTTTTTCAAAAAAAAATATTAATTTCATACAAATTTATAAATTTTTTTAATAAAATCAATATTATTTTAAATACATATATCAAAAACTTCTTCATTTGAAATATTCATATTGTTCTGAAAATATTTATTTTATAGTGAATAGTGAAGAATTCCAATTTTATTGAAAACATTTTTTTTATTTCAACCATAGAATAGTTTAATTGTATATTAAAATGGTTTAATAGTAAAATTAGATATTTATATTTTTAATAATAATCAAAATTAGGTCCTTATAGGGAATTTAATTATTGAATTTGGAATTAAAACATTTTTATACTTAAAATGGTATTTTTCTAAAAAACTATTTGTATTGCAGTTTACAGGTTTTTTTATAAAAAATTCCAGAACTTATTATTTATTAATTTTATTGAATTGAATCTATAATTGGATTCAATATTTCCAAATTTAGAAAATGTGTCCTTATATTTTTGGTAAATATTAATAGTAACTTTAGTAATTTCTGTTACCTCTATGTTGGGTAAATCGTTTATGTATAGATAAAAATTAAACTCAAAGACTATAAAATGAACAGAAAAAAATTATTAAATATTTTTGGATGAATCCATTACAACCATAATAATATAATATAAAAAAATGATGAATTGTATTGCCTCATGGATGAAATTATAAACTATATAGTATAGAAGTATTTGGGAAGTAAAATATAGTACACTCCAGTTTTTAATAAATTTAATATTTATAATATGTTGATATATAGTGGATAGGATTGTATTGAAATATTATATTTAAATCTAATGGAATTAAATAAATCATGATAATTTATTTAATTTTTATAAAAGAAATAATTAAATCAAAATCTTACACAATCCTAATGTGGTAATAATTTAATTATTAGAATAATTAAATATATGATATTAACATATTGGAAATAAAATAATTGGAGATATTTGAGGTAATAAATGTTTTAATTTAAATTACAATTAAATTTTTAGTATATAATAAAATATTTAGTTTGAATTATCCTTATTGTTTTAAGGTTGTTAAAGTTAATGTAATGAATTGTATCCACATTGACAACAATGATATTTTTTGGTATTAATATTTTATTACATTATTTAAAAAACATATAAATATAAAATAACCATAATGTGAATAATATATTTTATAAAATTTCATATCCAATTAATTTATAATCCATTTGAAATATTTTTTTCTGTAATAGTCTAAATATATTTTATTCTTTTGACCAATTATAAAAGTGCCCCTCACGTAAATTATAAAGGGAACATAATCCCTTATTTTTGAAAACCCAGTTAATCCCTCCATCTAAACCTTGACAAAAATATTTATTTTCTTGAATACATTATACAATTTATCGTTTTTCTTGTGTCATCCAAAGTCCAACCCTAACTTCCATAACTATGGATCTAAAAATGGTCTCCCAAAGAAAAAGTAATTGTCTTGACCAACTCATTCCTGTTTATTTATTCTTCTTCAACCTTTTCGGGTAAGGTTTAAATTAATAATAAAAAACTATAATCTCAAATATAAAACTATATTTTATTAAAATTACGAAAAACTATATTATACCTTGTATATATTCAAAAAAGTGACATCACCACAAGTGAATATGTATGACTTATGGTCTTTATATGGTAATGTATTTTGTTTTTCATCACCAATTTACAAGGATAGTTATAAATAAGGGAAATAATAAATATATATGATACATGTGTTATTATTTTTATTTTATAAAATTAATATATCATCTAATTAGATACCATTTCATAAATTTATAAATTATATCATTGCTTGTTCGTATATATGGCATAACATCTCCATGAAGTGTTATGATTCATTTATATTACCACATTTCATGAGTGATTATGGAACTAAATATATTAAATAAATATTGTATCTATTACCATTATATAATTATGCATATTCTTTTAATATAACAAATAAAAAATTAATTGGAACTTACATGAAAAATCATGCATGGGAAGATAATGTCGTTAACACCTGAAGAAACGATAATATAGAATTATTTTGAAGTGATTTAAGATAATATTATATAATGGGATCATATATGATATTATTAATATAAATATGGTTTTATTATAAATTAATAACATGTTTAGAACCATTATATAGTATTTTGAGACAAGTATTAATGAATTTGTACATATGGTAAGAGATTCTCATCTCAATTTTACATTCAAGATACATGAGATATTCAAAAAATATTTTGTTTTTGTGATTCATATATTTTACCATTGATATATTTTATCAAGAATATATTTATATTAATGGAATTTAATGTTTAATTAGATATTATTTGTTTCATGGAACATATAATTCAAAAGATACAAAATTTGTTAGGGTTTATTTCAAAATCTAATCATTATTCAAGATTTAATATGTTTAAGTCTCCATTATGAAACATTTATCATTAATGAAATTTTTGTCTTCAAATGATTTCACTTTTCTTATGATTCTACTGAAATTTATTAAAAATATTTTCAAATTTTTTTGCCATTTTACAAAAAGTTTTGAATGGAATCTTCTAATCTATTTCGGACCAATGACCTTTTCAACTTTCTCAAAAAAATATTAATGGAAATTAAATGACATATAATCTTGAGTTGATTTTACCACCATCAGGAAGAAATAATTATTTGAATCATAATTTACATGTTTTGAAGTTATTTTTCATATAAAATTAATTCATTTGTATTTTCAAGGATTCGTTTTTTAAAATGAATTTTAATGTAAAAAGTGTATTTTCCTCGAAAATGTATTTAAGGATATACCCATGGAATTTCTATTCATTTAATTACTAATAATTGTTAATATTATGATTTATTACGGATATATTGAAATTATACGGTCTTTTTTATTTCAATAGATGGTTTGTGATCATTTTAGGTGGAGGTGTTCCAATTTGATGACATTTATATTACGTGTGATGGTTCATGATTATATTTATCGATTTGGGTAATTATTAATATTTTTTTGGAATGTTTAAAAATATATTTATTTATTTTGAATAATTTTTTCACATTTAATATAATGAATTAATATTATTTTTTATGTGTCGATGCAGGCTTTCTATAACCCCTTGTTGAATCTGTAGGTCTCATTAGGATAAAAACATTGGGTTTTTGGCAGGGCCTTACCCATTTATGTAAATGTATGGAATGTGGCCATGATCGTATGTCTTATATTTATTTAGTTATGCATTCACTCAACATATTTTAATTAATTTATGTTCCATGTGATTACTTGGTTAGTTATGATATAAATGGATAATTTTCAATCTCATGTGATTATTTATATAGAAATTTCTTTACCATCATTAGTTACAACCTTATTAAATTGTATTTATTGATTAAATGGATTGTTTTTAGTTAATAATATTTAAATATTTATTATTACTTATGTACTCATATATTCTTCTATATGCATATCCTTACCAACCCTCTTATCTAAACCTTTTCCTTATGTTCATTTTTCCTAGGTTTCCAAGAAGTATATTATGATTGAAATGATTATATATTTTAGGTGAATACCAGTTTATGAAAAATAAATATTATGTTTTATTTTATGTTTTTAGTTGTTATTTAATATTTATACATTTTTATAGTTTACCACTACTTCTAAGATATTCATTCCATTAAAATATTATTTCGTGTATCTTGTACCAATGAAATAATGTAAAAACTGATATTATGCTACTAGTTTTGTTGTCCTTAAATCAAAACCCCATTTGTGGGACATACATTTTCTATGGTAGTATAGAAATAACTTGAATTTTATTTTATATTTGTAATCTTGATGATACCCACATTAATTAATTAACATGGGACATGATTTATAATAATTTCCGAACTTGTTGCAATTAAAAAAATTTACTCCCATATTTTTATTTCCAAACAGGCCACAAAAATTTCTGTTTTCATTGTATTCACAATCCATGTGTATATTATTTTCACATTTGTAACAGATACCTTCATAAATATGTATTTATTCAAAAAACACATTCTCAATTTTATAGTCAACATAATGAATGAAATTATGTTCATACATGAAATTTCATGTAAAACTACCTCTTTTGGTGAAAACATTGTCTCCTTCCTTTTTTTTAACTCTATGAACTTTTTTTTACATTTAAAAATGAATAAAATTAAGAAAACACTTTTTAAGGAAATTTTATTTAAATATTTTACAGTCCATTGTATCAATTTTATCGTAATTCATTAATATTATTAATAAAAAATATTATTGGTAAAATTCACTATCAAACTGATAAATAGTATGGGTGACATAATAAAGTTCCAAAAATCCAAAAAAATCAAATATATTATCCAAATAATTCATAAATTGTTCATAATTATCTTTATTTGAGGTTACACCAAAATATACAACTTCTGGTTTCAAAAAATAATATTCAATTAACATATTCATCTGTAAAACAATTCACTCTCTTTCATAGGTACCTCTATTGAATGCTTGTAAATATTAAATTAAAAAAAATAAAAAGAGATCCATTAAAATTTTAAGCATTCTTCTACATATTTTTTTAAATATTGTATCCTCAAGATGAATTTCAATCTCAATTTACTTATTTTCTCCTTATAAAACCATTCTAAATATATAATTATTAGATGAAGAAACATAAAAATCATAAAAACTTATATCATGATAAAATTAATATATAGAGAAATATATGAAAAAATGATTTTATCATATGAATAACCTCTATATTAATCAAATGCATTCTTATTATTCTAATTATACAGAAACGTAACTTAATCAACTAATAATTTCATGATATGCAATAAGGGTATCACTTTATTACTATTCCTAGATCTTTTTATTTTATTATTTTATTTAATTTGGTAAGTAATTAAATAGAAAAAGGTAAATTCCCACACTATGTCTATTTTTATTAAAATATTTTTATTTATAAAGACATAAATACAACAATTGACGGTAAATATCATTACTAGAACTCAGAATTTATATGTATTCCCAATCATCTATATAACCACTAAATAACATTTGAAAATGTGTGATTAAAATATGAATATTTATTAAGGACATAAAATTAAATAAACCCACTAGTCTATTTATAAATGTAAAAAAAACTTAAGAAAAATATAAATTTCCATAGTAAATAGTTCATCACATATATCTGTTTACTTTTCAATGAAAATTAATTAATTAATCAAGAGATATCATAAAAAATTTATATAAAATTAAAATTCAAAATCATAAAAATATGTTTTTCTTGAATAACATAAAAACTAATAAAAAACATTTCCCTGGAAAAAATCATTTCACATTTTTAAATTCAAATATCATAATCATTCCGTAAAAACATAAGATCATTTCTATAGCATTTAAATTCCTATTCTATTATTCAAACACATTACAAGGATATCATATAGGTATCGTGGGAATTTATCCTTAATTTAATCCTTATAATAACCATTCAAATGGAATCATCTAACTAGATAATTCACATATCCCATAGGTGTAAAATACATCTAGTAAACTCCATCACATTACCAAATGCATTAGAGTTATATATTGGGATCACCAATCTTCATATTTATATATATATATATATATATCAGGATCACCCATTATTTTATTAATATTACCAAAATTCACAGAATAAATAAAATACATACAACTACTAATTTGATCATAATATCCATTTCATTTATCAATAATCCCCACAAGTAATAAAACATTCAGTTATCTCATAAATATGAAAAATGTATTATGTTTCATAAAAACACATTTTAAATGTAATAATTTCCAAAATTCAATGAGAATGATTTTATATTAAAATAACTTGGGAAATATTCATATTATGTATTATATTTAATAGTAGTGATGATGGTAATAAATTATGGCCAATTCATAAAGATTAAAAAATAATTCATTTTCTCTTTTGTAAAAAATCCAAAAATAACCAATATGAAAGAAGATGTAAATATTCACTAATTAAAAAATAAATACATAAATATTTAAAAATTACATTTATCATCATTTTAAACATAATTTTTAACACTCTTGAAACATTCAAAATAAATTAAAAATTGAATAATAAGAGTTATAAGGTACATTGTAATGAGATGTTTTTAAAAGAAAGTCTTTTAACTCGACTCTCAACACGTATAGTTCATATATATACACTCTTAGTAAATAAAATTAAATTGGTTTTATTGTTGGTTAATAACCTTATTAATTTTCATTCCATTATCATTATTCCATTTACATAATTTTTTCCCATTCTTTATTTTTTAACTTGCATGGTTATGATCACATTATTCATTTTGATGGTGTTTAGTTTATAAGTCCAAAATGAAATTAGTTCTTTTATTAGGATAAAGGTATCATGCTTCCATAATATCCATAATATTAATCATGGAATGTTTATAACTTTTATACATTAAAAATATTATAATCATCCATGAGTTTATGATGTGAAAAATAAATAATTTTGTATCAATTATTTGGTATTTTTCATGTACACAATTTAAAAATTTCTATTTTATTACATGATGAAAAAACAAGATATATAATATTTTAAAATTAAGATTATAGAATTATGGTATAAATATATTATTTATACATTATTTCTCTCTTCAAAAAATTTTATTTGAAGTGTAAGGAAAAATTAATCACATCACTTCATGGATGTGGAATTCCACAGATACACATTAGAAAAGTTATAAATGTCTAATGTATGGAAATGATAATAAGAAATGTCATATATTATATATATGGATTCATACTAATTTTAGGAATATATTATATATTCATTAATTCAATCCTTATAACCAACTATGTGTGGAGGTGATGGAAAAGTGTTTTAACATATGAATAATAAAAAATATATGGATTTTAATTATTATACTATTCATCATGGTCTAATAATATTTTATTTTAAAAAAAATTAACATAAAACCCAAAATTAAGATTTACTCATCTTTTTTAGAAAGCCTCCCTTGGTTTACACCTTAATCCTTCTTTGGTAAGATATTCCATTGGACTTTAAACTATAATAACTAGGTAGGGATGTTGGGGTGAAATTTTTTGTTCTTTACATATCAAGATATATTATATGATTTTATTATGTGTGGTGATGATGTTCGGTTTAATATGTGAAGGGTGTGGCCTATTTATAATTTGTCTAAATATTTAATTATAAAAACATATTAATTAGTGTAATGTTGTTAAAAAAACTATCCAATTTCAAGGATAATGTTGTAAGGATCAAAATTTATTTTTCTATAATATTTTACATGATATAAATTGGCCTTATAATGAAGTATTTACCTTAATTGACCACATTGACCATTTATTGTGCTAATATATTTTTAAAATAGTTAATATTCAAATGGACCAAAAATGAAATTTAACTCATTAATAGATTTGAACACTGTAATTAAAAATATCATATAAATTTTTCAATATTTATGTTGTATAAGTTGAAAAATCTACATTTAATATAATTGAGAAAATGGAAATGAAAAGTAGTTTTATAGAAAATTTTGTTCTTAAGAATCAAAATGCACTTACACAAAAATAAAATATAATTTTGATCACATGGAATTATTTATATTTTATTAATAAAAATGAAATTATATAAAATAAAATAGTAAAATATGTATTCTATATTTTAAAAATAATTTATTTAATGATAATAAATTAATGATTTGTAAAACATAACATTTTAACTATTTACTAAAAAATCAATTTTTTTATTAAAATTTAAAAAAGTAATCATAAGATATATTTTATATGATAATATCAAAAAATAATTTCCTTTTATAAAATTAAATTTCTAAAATTATGATATTTATTTTCTAAATAAGTCCATGTAATACATGAAAATAATGATTATTTAATTAAAACATTTCCATTTTCAAGATAAATACTTTAAAAGTTATTTATAAAATTATGAAAAAAATCATCCATTATATATATATAATGGATTCTTATGTGATTAAATAGGTTGTGGTATTAAATATTTTAACTACAGAACTTGTGAAATGTGATTTGGTCACAGTCTTAAACCTTTCTTTTTAGAGGATTCGTCAAAAATAATGTTGTGTCATTAGTCAAGTTAGGTTGTGATTTATATATCCATATATTTATAAATAGATTATTTTATGAATATTAAATGAAGAGTTAATTTAGACTACTATTTTAAAAAATGTAATTAACTTGAGGAAACATTTTATGAAATAAGTATGCACATCACAATTTTTAAAAAAAAAAGATTTCAATTTTTTAGAATCCACTATAACCAAATTATACACATGGGTAACATCACTACGACCCTCATATATACATAAGGGTGATTTAAGGGTTGTATATTTTTATTTATATCATTAGTTATTGTATATTATAATATTAGAGTCTAAATTAAATATCGGGTTGATATAATGTTTGATTCTTAGTTTATGTCTTATTATGGCTATAAAGAATCTTTTTATTCCATATCTTCTTTGAGAATATGTGTGTGGATGGATACACCAATGGGTATCTAGTTAAGGATAGTTTATTTCATATTTTTATAAATTAATCAATAAATGATGATCAGAATTATAATGAATTAAATTGTTGTGGGAGTATATCATTTTCTTCTTATTCATGATATATCTATTTGAGTAGTTTGGTTAAAGTGGTGTTGGTTATTTTTTTTGAAAGTTAAATACTATTGATGATATATTTTAATTACATTGGAATAAATAGATCACATAGATGGGGGTGAATAAATGATCCCTTTTTCTCATTTCATAAATCTCCCCTTTACATCAACCTCCATGGATAGTTAAGGCATCAATTAACTCAACTTGTGTCACATAACCACACTAGAATGATAAATAAATAGAAATGAATATAAAAAATTATATGAAAGGTTCATCATTAATGTTTTATCCTTTTAAATGTTTTTATTGGGTTTCAAGACTAGGTTTCTCCATGATAAATCATCTCCAATAAAAATAAAGACAATATCTTGAAAAGTCTCTTAGTAAATCACTCAAAGTGACTAGTCCAATGCAATCCATTAGCCACCTCCCAATATGTTCATTATAATAGCTCTCTCTAGTTTATGTGGTATCTCAAAATGATCTTCCTTCAATATTCACAACACCAATTCTATATTCTATATAATACTAGTTTTCATGTGATCTTACTCCCTCATATAAACGGTTTTCATATCCTCTATTTATAGTGCAATGGTGGGTCAAAATTATTCTCCAAAATTTCACTACACACTATTATTCTAAAGAATTTTTTTCATTATCACCTATTCTCCTAAAAATATAATATCATTGGTTTGAGGATGAAATCAGGGCGCTCACAATCTATTTAGTTTCAACACTATAACATCATTTTTGGCTTCCTTCTATTATTTTCATCCTAAAAAGCTAGAAATATTCTTCTCCATACATGTTTAATATCTCATCATCCTTAAATACTATAACAGAAACTATTATCTCTTTTTTATTTTATTATAATTTTTATTTTTCCCAGTTTATTACTCAATATCACATCATAAAGTGAAAAACATATATTCCCTAGAAGAAATATTATCATTCATTGATAAAGAATATTTCTTGTTCATCTGGCAAATTAGATTCTCAGGTGATTCTCTATATACATAAATATGTATATTATAATATATCTTAATCCTATTAATGAAATTAATGAAGAAAGTATATCCATTTTTTCAACAATGAAACTCATAAAATATCACCAACACAACAAGATTATAAACCTCCAATATTCTCATTCCATGTTAAATAATACTCATGTATTCATATCAATAGATAAAAAAACCCTAATACATATCATCATGATCACTTAATTATTTGATTATATTAACCATAGGATATAATTTATATTCCACATATTTAAAACATGAATAAGAATAATGGATTCTAATAATTTCAATTTTTATACTTTATGTTTCTTAAAACACTAGTTTTATATATAACTAGCCCGTTAAGTAATCTTAAAAACATTTTATGTTGAAAACACAATAATTTCAACACATCATTATTAGCATATGAATAGGTGACTAAGAAAAAATGGGTAACTAATTTAAAAATCTACATTCTTCTTCAAAAGAAACCCATTTTAATTTTGAGTTATATACACTCTTTTTTCTCAAAAATAACGTCGTTCTATAATATTTATAAAACAAAGAACCATTTGGATTCATGAAACATAATCATATTATAATGTTTTCTACATTGAATGAAATAATTTCCATTTTCTATTTTTAGTTTTTCATAAAAAAGTTATACATTAAATCTCCTTTTCATTCTTATATTTTCAAAATTCTCAAAAACAAAATATGATTCTTATGGGCTCATTAATATAAAACATACTTATATAATTTCATAAACATGTGTTGTATTATCCCTATAGAAAGTTAACTTTATGGGATAGTGTAATCATCATTATATTATTCCAAAGTATTCTTATTGCCTTTTATTCTCATGGGGTGACGCCTATGAAATGATATATATGTTGAAATCATGCTTAGAGTTGGATAATCCATTATAATGACACCTTTTATAGCCACATACATATTTTATTATTAGTATTTATTTTCTGAGAGTAAAATTTATAGTGGAATCAAAAATCTATATTTCATTTGAAAATAATTTCATTTTATTTTAAAAAACCCTAAAACACCTCGAACCATCACAAATCATATCGAATGAACTCAATTAATTTAAAATTATTCAAAAAAAAATATAAATTACTATAAATCATTCATAAAGCCTCTTCCATCATATAAACACAATTGTAATTATTATCATGAAACCTTATTACACATCAAAACTATAGCTCATTTTATATCATTATATAAACATCCTCCCAGTGTTGAAAAACAATGTTTCTAGTAGTATAACAAAAAAGTATCAAATGATGGATTCCCTCTAAAATGATATCTATTAAATTATCCATTGATAATTATTTTAAATATTTTAATATAAATTAAATATTTTTTGTGATTAATATTACACTTATACTAAATAAAAATTGTGGAAGAAAATAATTCTTTCTCAATACATGTCTAATAAAAGTAGAGTAGTGAAAAAATATCTTCTAATGTGAAGGGATACTAATTTAATCATTTGGTTCATGTTCTTTAAGTAGTTGAAAATATGCCTATTTCTAATGGTATCACAACAATATTTCCATTACTAAAATAAAACACATATTGGAAGGTTCAATTACCACAATATCTTTTCTTATTGAAATCAAATTTAACCCAACAGATGGGATCTCTAATCTCCCCATGTATGTTTTTTGTCTATACTGGGAAATAATTATAACAATATATAATAAATTTTAATTCCACCTTAATTGATAATAAATTAAAATGGATTTTGGGGAAATAATATAACCACATAATTCTTAAAACTTTTCCATTATTTAGTCATATCATACACTTTTTTATGAAACTGATATAAAAAAAAGTGGTTTCACCGAAACATCAACTATATCCATTTCAATTTCAACATGAGGTAATAATTTTTTCATATATGTGTAGGTATGGCCTCATATATATTTATTAAAAACCTATAAGTTTTATTTATATAAACCAACACATTAAAACAATTCATCTGTAAGATAAATATTTCATAGATTCTCCAAGCACTATCATCAATCACACTCCACCATCATAAACATGTTTTATGAATAAAAAAAGTATGGGTAGTATATTTTGTAATACCTCAACATCCAATTATAGATGTATATATATACGATAAATATTTTTAACAAAATACTTATAGTATCCTTATATTTGTTTGTAAGCCCCCTCAAGGGATGCCTTCACTAACTCTTTTTCAAATCAATGAGGTTATTCTATGGTACTCACCATCCATTGTTGTGTAGTGGACAAAGTATTTTCCAAATCCTACATTGAGGTTTTTATTTTAATACCCTAAATGTTATAACATATAAATTATAGAGAATATGAAGGTGTTTTCTCCATTCAATTCAATATTAGATCAAATTATTAGAGTTATCTCTAAAATAAGATCATTTATTCTTTCCAATTTCACCATTTAAAGGACTCAGAATTCCTATAAATATGATTTTTATATTCTATTATTCTTTTTAAAGAATTATATTTTATTTAATTTACATTTTTAAAATATGTGGGATATATTTTCCATTATGTTCTATAAATTTAAATTCTTATTTGGCTGGTTTTGATTCTTTTTTTTTTTGCAATTTAGGTTGTTAGGGCATCCAACATAGCAACTTCTGATAATTCATATATCTAATATTCTATTGTTATTATCCCTTAATTTATATACTGAGATCTTTATTATGGTGGCTATAATCATATCTTCTATACATTTTTTATTTTAAACTATATTAGAATGACATAGTTTTGTTTTTCACAAATATACATCTTTCACCCAAAATAGTTTCTCATCATAATAGATTTACTTTTATTATTTTCTTGATAGATACATATTATTTGTTCTCACTTAATATGAATACTATGAAATATATGATATCAAATTATTTAGGTTCAAATGTTCCATGACAATAATAGAATCCCCTAAATAATTACATTTTATCAGGTTAGAGAGTTTATTTACATTAATTTTCTTTTTTATATGTGTCTCACAACATTTTTAGACACTTACTCTGAGGGATTTCCCATTTTTTACTCATCTAAATATATCCATATAGTTTCATCACAAATATTTTTGAATTTTATCATCCTGAATTCCACCATTATTTGTTTTTTATTTTAATAACTAAAAAAATCAGATTCGTTTTAAATTGAGAAAATATAACCATCTTTTAACATTTCCCCTAAGTTATAAATATTGGTAGCTTCAAATGATTTGTACCGGATGTGTATATATATTCTACAACATTAATAGTTTATCATAATGGTATTTATAGCTAGAGGTTACCAATATTTCACCTGATGCTGCTCTTCCTCTTGTCTAACTAGTTTTTAATTTAGTTCTTCCTTCATATCATCTATGTTTTTAATGTTCTGCATTGAATTTTTTACCTTTTTCCTGAGATAAATCAGATACACATTTTCATATATTTTACCATTTTTCATTATAATTATTATCTTTCTAATATTGGAATATTTATCAATGTGGGAATGAAAATCTATTCTCAACTTGTATTTAGTTTATCCATTTTTCCTCCTAATCTTAAATACATTAACAAGTCATTCGACTCAACATGTAAAATATATGGTTTTGCTTTTTTATGATTTAAATTCCTCATATATATCATGTAAGGAATATTATGAGTAACTAAACTCGTATATTTTCAAAAAAACATTCTAATTTTAATGAACATATCATTCTTATTTTTTAATCATTTTCCAAACATTTTTAACATTTCCATTTGAATAATAATTTTTCTCATCAACAAATTTAGTTTCATCATGATTATTTTTTTGATATAAAATAAAAAGGTTCCCTATACCTCCAAAATTAATGCTTTTATGTTTAAAAAACATATAGATATTTTCTGTGCATTATTATACACCATATTACATACATAATAACTTTTAGAACCTACTTTATTTTCAAATTTTGTTACATTTTAATTTTTTTAAATCTTGGTTTTGGATGTTATCTCATAATTAAATTCAAATTTGAAAACATATAATTTTCTTATTAAATATTTATGGATTGTGTTAGGTTGTTCATTTGGGTAAGGATCACCTATTTCTTCTAGAGATGATATATCTCTGTCGACATAATCATGCAAATTTAACATCAACGTCTTTAAATTTTTTAGATCATATAGAATGACTCCAAATAATTTAATTCTTATTAAAACCTTTCTATTTATTAAAAATCATTAATCCATAGTATCATAATAAACTATTTGGATGCCTTCAGACATAGCTATATAAATATGATTTTTAACTCCATAATCTTCACTTTACAATCATAAATATTTTCTAGGTTCTACCATGTTACTATGTTAGATTATGTTCCATAATATTGGTTTTGAATTTATCATATAGAGGTGATATGATAGATTATATAGCTTTAAAAATCACTTAAATATTTATATTTTCATGAAATGTATTGGGAGTATCTCTTCTATGTAGAGTAAATCCATTAGTGATTTCATGACTCACCTAAATGCCTTGCGATGGAAAATATATAAGTATCCATATCATCATATAATGAAAATTATAGCCATAAAAAATCTACACCTCTTCTATTAGGTAAAATTATATTTTTTATGATTATCCATTGATAATTTATATTCATCATTGACCATCTTAATTACAAATTGATGTGCCCAGATCTGGTGATATCACTAGGAGGGGGAGGGTAAATCATTTATCTAAACAATTTTTTTTATTTAATCTCTAAATTTAACCTCTTCAGAAAGATAAATATTTGATCCAATCATATTAATCCTCACATACTAACTCTTATGATTTATTAATTAAATAAAAAACAACAAACCTCACCAAACATCCTTATGGTTGATGATTATGTTACCAACGATTTGGAGGTCATGGGATATATGGTATACGATCACATTAAACAACATTTATCTAGTCATATCCCTTTATTTTATAATATATATATAAGTGTAATTATTATATATGGTATTTTATTCACTAGGATGTTTTTTGATGTTACCAAACAGTGGATCATAAGAGTACCTTAGGAGAATAAGATATGCGACACAATGAATTCCCTCATTCATGGGAGATCTCCCAGATCATTATGATTCTTGGTCACCATTTGTGATATGGAATGGGATCTTATGATGAGAGAATATGTTGATAATTTTTAGTATTTCTTTATGTGATGAAATTTACCTTTGGTAGAATGCTCCACAATGTTGATTATTATTCCAAAAATTACTAATCCATCTTATATCAAGAACTAGAAACTAATTAATATGCATAATTTTTTTATATGATTATTTATAATGAAATAAATAAGAGGCTACCCACTACTCTTATAAAATTTATATCAAAAGGGAAACGTGGATTTTTTAGAGAGAAATATACCAAGGTGTCCAATTCATTGTCCCAAGAAATTATAGGAAATATCAATAGGAAGACGCATGTCTCTAGCATTATGTTAACAACTTACATGGATATAGTGAATGATAGTATTGTGTGATACTTCAACAATAAGGTCTTGTATTTCTAGGTTTCTCAATTTTGGTTATTTACTTATTCAATGGTTGTTTCTATTCAATGTGGATTTAAATTAAATTTATGGGTTAGATGTGTGTATTTTTTTATGTTTGTTACAAGCCTAATGCTAGGTTCACTTATGTCACCATGTTTATTCATCTTGGCATAAGAATCCTTTATCATAATTCTCGAGAAAAGAGATCAACACTAGAAATATCCTCCCCATTAGATACAGTAATCGATATAATTGGAATTTTAATCTATTTATGGGAAAATATTCATTTGTTTCTTAATGGAATGAGATATATTTGAGGAATACATATATTTTTTTAGGTATAAATAACATGGGGGATGCTACATAATTTACTATGAGATGAGAACTATGTTCATATCTAGTGGTTGTTCTGATAGGAATTAAAAAATCATCTAGGAAAATATTGTATTTAATAGGGAACCCTTCCCCATGGATTATCTTAGAATTAAAATATTTTCTGGAAGGCAATGAATTAAACACTATGAGGGTCATATTGAAA
This sequence comes from Viscum album, assembly GCA_963277665.1. Classification (NCBI taxonomy): domain Eukaryota; kingdom Viridiplantae; phylum Streptophyta; class Magnoliopsida; order Santalales; family Viscaceae; genus Viscum; species Viscum album. The sequence goes on from OY728126.1 coordinate 279,404,853, forward strand.
ATACCAATTTTGTGTCAACTACTATAACAATCATTTCTTATCTTTTCGTTGTTTAATCACTCTTGTTTGCAATGTTCTATCTTCCATTATATTGCATGTGGTTGTCGAGTATTATGGTTACAAAAATAGTGATTATAAATATTGATAAACCTAATGTCATATTTATCTTATATGCTCACTCAGATGATCAATGTAACTAATTTTATAAGAGATTAATGGCCATATTTGTGGATGTTAGACGTAATTTCCTTCATAGTGTTGTCGAATAAATGGATAACCTTTATGGAAAATTAGAAATTGGGAGGGCATTAAAGTGGTTTCTCTTTGGGGTAAATTTATTATATGGAAATATGGGAAAATCATGGGACCATCTAATGAGATAGTTTCTAGTGTTTTAATGTTTATGTGTAGACAGATAACCTATATCTATCATCACTTTTGATAGATAATTGGAAACCTGAGTATTATTTTTGTAATGGTAAATGGGTGGGTTATCCACTTGGTTATTCTATATTTAATACCCCAAAAGTTCCATCCCTTAAGAAATTTGGTATATTGGGTTCAAATATGCAATCCATGATCATAATTAGTATGATTTTTATTAGTTTTCAACTTTCATCAGAGTACAATAGGATTTTATTTTCTAGGGATTCAGCAGGTTCCTTCTCTGCTAGGTTGTTATTAGCTTTCGGTTAACACTAAAACCAAATACTATGAATTGGGATCTATACATAGGTAAAAATAGGTACTAATTATGTTCACATCATAGTTTTGTGTATTTTAAATTAGTATGTGATGTATAAAGATTTAATTAAATAGAATGGACTTCCCCTTGATTCTATGAGTCACTTTTTCCACAATCTAAAATTGGAAATATTTAAGGTCCTTTTTTGATAAGGAGATGGGAAAATCATTGTGGGGGTAATTTTGGCTATCGCATTGTCCGTGGATGGCATTCAGATAGTAATTTTGACTTTTCTTCATTACTAGGATAATGGTGTGGGATGTATTATTCATGAGAATAAGGAGAGAAATATGTTAATGCCTTTAGGTTAATGGAGTATCTAAAATTAGAGGAATAAAAGTTGTTTGGATGGAAAAACTATCTCTTTTATAGCTATACAGTTCCATGACACATTTCTGGTTGGGGGAATGGGATCACTCATGAACCACATGCAGTTAACCACTACTGAGATGAATCTCTTGTATGACAATAGGTTTCACCCTATATTCTGTGTTACCTAAGCCAGAGTAGATGGGTTACCTAAAATTCTTCTAGTTTTTGGTTTATTCACAACATTTATGGTCCTAATTGACTTCAATATATAATATGATGAGTTTTAGTTCATCACTCTTGGGAGATAGTTATAGTTTATTTCATTAAATTCTATGGATGTCGAGTATCACTTCTTGAGGGGGAAAACTATACACAATGGGATAAAGATTTTTCTTTCCACAAATATCACTCTTCCTAATGTTGACACAGAATCGCCAGTTATTCAGAAATCCCTCCAATAAGATATTACATCACATTTATATATTACGTATAAAATTCTATGATTCGAGGGTCATATTGGTTTGGTGAGTTTGTACCAAACCTGGCTCAAAGATAAAATTTTGGAATATTTTTTAGTGTTTATGTTAAATCAGAGATCTGCCTCAATGAATTTTTTAGGTCTTAATTCCGTTCCCATTAATGCATTGATCTGGTCCATGTAGATTTAATTTGGTTTGTCTACATTATACCTTCAAATATTGATGATCCTTTATTATTTTTCCTTTTTCACCATAATCATAGTTTATCATGTAATTAAATTCTTACTTTGGTTAAGGGTATAGAATATAATGATTGAAATTATTTTTCAATGATAGCGTACTCATTTTAATGATTGTATTGGGCTTTGAGACCAGTTGAATGATCAATAAATCATTCAATGTGTAGAAACAAAATTACCCTAAAAAATATATCATCCAATATCTTGATGTTCCCAATACCAGGTAAAAAATTGGGAATCCTAAAATGGGTTCTTTAAACTATCTTCTATATGTTGAATCCGTATTTAAAAATAAATACTCTTCAAAAATCACCTGTATGTTTCTTTATAATAGCTCCTTATAGATTTCATGTTCTCTTCCACACAAATGTGAATGAGACCCTGGATTCCTATATATTTGTTGTAATTATGGGTTAAAATTTTTCTTTTTCAAGTCCTCACATTCATGGAATCCAAATAATTTCTCATTCTTTATCACATACTCTTCTCACTATGTCATATCATAGGTAAGAGGAATAAAATTCAAACACTCACATTCTCCCCAGATTCCACACTATTCAGTGTCATTAGAATACTTCTTATTATAGACATCATTCATGTCTTAATTTGATTTCCTTCAATAGTAGTTTAGTATATCGTATTTATTCCATGATATGAAATAAAACCAATCTCTATATTTTCATATTTTACTAATCTTTATGTTTTCTCATTTCAATACACACTCCCAATTTTTTATGTGAACCCTTATATATATTTTATTATAAATACACTATTTATTTGTGATATAAATTTTTTATTATAGGTTGATCATTAAATTTTCATGTAATTTTCTATATAACTCATTTGGTATGTTAGAATATGGGTCGAACAAGTTAGTAAAAAAACATTAGGAAAATAAATACATCTTTTTTTACATTGATACTAGTGAAAATATTAGAAAAATAACCCGAGGGTCATCATCACCCAATATCATGATTTGTTTCAAAAAAAATCTATAATATTAATATAAAAATAAACATAAATAAATAGTAGTTCAGTACTTATTTTCATCAACCAGATCATCCTCAGTTTTCATTTATCTCTAAAATTCTCAGAGAATAACATAGAATCTTAATATCCATAGATTTTTTTCTACCATTTTAATGTCTAAACTACTTCATTTAAAATTTAAATACCATAAAAAATAACAGTAAAATATCATACATTCCAATAATTCAACATTTGTAGTACCATGATTAGAATATGAATCGAGAAATAAAAGAAACAAAAAACAACCCATTTATGAAACTATTTTTTTATTTAAAACCAAAATTTTTTATTTATTTTTCGTTAAAATAATTTTCCCCATGAATGATGTGTTATTTATTTATAATATATTCATGTAATATTCCTACATATGTAGTCACACTCGGTTTTTGATGTTTTATCCTGAAAATAACATAGATCGTATCTCATTATTTTAGTTTTTCACAAGAATAAATATTCTAGAAATCTAGCCTTCATTATAATAGTTTTATAATTTCCCAAAATATAAAATGTATAATATATTACATATGGTGGATCCTTATATTATTTCATTCTTACTGTATGTCATTCTTATAGATATGGTCATCCTTATAGAAGATAATCCCCGTGACATGGTATAATCATCGTTATTGGGTTCCAAAATATCCTTACATCCCTTTATACTTGAAGTATAATGCTTAAAAATAATTATTACAAATAGATAATGATTATAGCTAAGTCCTATTTAAAATTATTGATGTTATAGATTCATCCTTATGGAACTCTTATGGATTCATCTTTATAGGAGATATCTATAATAGTTAATTTTAAAATTTAGAAATAATGTAAAACATCTCTTGATATCATCATTGTAACTCAAAAACACCTCCAATTGTATCAAATTAACTCAATTGAGTTCAATTTAATTTTGAAATTATTTTAGAAATTCTCGAACACATCAACTAAAATATAGACTTGTTTTCAGTATAAAAACTCAATGTTAAGTATTCTTGTGAATCTTAACAACACTTCAAAATTTGGACACCACTTCTCCAATTTAAAAACCACCATCTATGTATTATAACACAATGATTTTAGTAGACAAACATGATCAATACAACCTGATATATTCATTACATAACTTCAAATCTTCATTCATCCATTCAAACTTATTTAAACTAAATTAATTATAGATTTGACAATATGTACACAACATATAGAACTATAGGTCTTTCCAAACTCTGGTTGGAATTAATTATTACTTGGAACATGTGTTAACTATAATGAGAGCGTCAAAAAAAAATTTATATGATGAGATACTACATGAATCTATCCATACATGGTTTTTATGTATCCACTGCATTTTCCATTTATTATAAAACCAACTCATAAATTTAATCACACTAATAAAATATGTATTTAATGATTCAATTGTAATTAAATCATTTATTATATATAATAAATATTATCCAACACATTATCTCTTCAATATTTAAATAATTGGTACAATATGTGTTGATGCGGAAGTTAAATCAGTATAGAATAATGAAAAACAAAGAATTATGTTAATTTTGGTAAATAAGAGTGGAAAAATTTTATATTTTTTGAATATGTGAATTATATAAGATGAAATTATAACTCCTCGTGATTTTATTAAAAAATATTTTATTCTTGATAGCTTAAAACAAATTAAACACTGAACATAAAATAACCATATAGTAATATTATTTTAAATATGTCTATAACAACCTTAATAATAAATGAGAGGGTATAAACAGTCTTAACTACTTTATTATATATATATATATATATATATCATATTCAATATAAATTTTTATACAAATACATAGTAAATAATCATTCAATTTTATATAATGTCATTTTATTTATCAAATATATGTATTTTTGAAAAAATATCTTTATAAATTATTTGAGAAAATAATATAATTATTTTGATGATATTTTGGTAAAAATATTTGTTACAATTTATTTTATTTTTAGAATGAGTGTATCAAAATTATCTTATAGTGTAATTTTTAGACTTTTGGGAAAATATTTATATTTTATTGTTGAATGAAAATAAAATATTTTTAATAAATTATATTTATTTTTGATATATTATGTAATTTAAAACTCCAATTTTTCTAAATATTTCTTAAATTGAAAATAAAATATTATTTAGTTATATTTAATCTCATTAATTGCATTGGAATAAAACAAATTCTTCTAAAAACGTTTTAAATGTGAATAATTATTCCCACTTTTAATTAATTAAAATAACCAATAATTAAAAATTATTTAAATGAAATTGTTAATTATATTTTTTTAAATATTAATTTATATTAATATAATTATTCTTACTGATCAAATAAATGAGATTAAATCAACTTTTCCTAGAAAAATATATTTCTTCAAAACCCGCTTCTTCATCAGGTCTACTATCTTAATCTTAAATTAAGTTATGTAACTTATATAAATTGAATTTCAAAAAATTTATTCGACATTTTAAATAAGTATAAAAAATTTATATAATGCGTTATACATATTTTTAATTCACAATAAATTTTAAACTTAGTAAACATATATTATCATGCTTGAGGTGAAAATGAGTTTGTTAGGGGGTAAATTATAATCATAATCGTTAAAATTTACAAAATATTGGTTAAACTTTTATTGGATGGAAATATTTCAATCCTTATTATATATTTACTATTTTTATGTGTTTTTTGGGACACGTTAACATGAAATTGACTAAATATTATTATATCTATAATGAAAAAGACTAAATGTCAATATTTTTCTTTTAATTTTTAATTTTGTGTTCACATAAGGAAATAAGAAATATGGGAAATTATATTAGTGGTAATTACTAGAATAATAATGTTTATTCCATGAATTAATTTTAATTGTTTTCAATTTAATATTACATTATATTTTTAAATGACAACAATGTAGTAATTATTAGATTAAACAAATAAATAATGAACTTAAAAATGTAAAAAGCCATTTAAATTAAATGAATTATTTTATTTACTAAATTTAACTATAAATATGATCAATATAAGATGACTTGGAAAGAAAAATATTTGAATTAAACCTTTTTCTTAATGATTCTAATGTCAATGTAAATGGATAGTCTCAAAATACAACTTCAGGTTATTTTAAAATAAATAAAATTTTATTATATGATTTGTAATTCTGAAAACTGCTACCCTATGACAGGTTATTAAAACATTTAAAATGTATCAAAAATTATCAATTAATGGGCCATTTCTTTATAATTATTATATTTACCCAAAGATTGTAACAATTGTGTTACTTTTGTAAAGGGTTAAACAAGTTTTTCCCGTCGCATTCCCCCTTTTAATATAAATTTACTACACACATAGGATTTTTTTTATAAATTGTATATCCTATATATAATCTATTGTAATAAATTATCTTTAAATTATAATGTTATTTATAATATTTAATGATACACTACCTAGATAAAAATGTTGGTTAATATGGTGAAAACTAAAATACGGTAAGTAATTAATCATAGAAATTATGGAACAATAGGTTTAAAACATGTGTTTTACTATTGATAATATTGTGAAATAAACATAACATAAATACACTACATTATTTTAATTTTTTTTGTCACTTTTGGTGAGTTTGATTTCCCATTATTGAATAGTTTAGGGTATTTAAAAAATATGCCACACTACACTATAAAAAGCAACCTCCTACCTTCATTTCTTCACAATTGTAAAGCCAATTGGCTAGACCCAACATAGAATAAATTTCTCCCAAAAATCAATTTAAATTATATAGATATCTTTGAATCACCAAATAGTGACCATAGGGTTCTTAATAAGAGATCCAGAAGTGGTTATTCTATGTGATAGTAATTTTCTCTATTATGGCCTTTCATTTTACTACACTTTTTACCACATTTAATCATGTATTAATAATTACAATATAATAACACTAGAATCAATATAATAATAGGATTTTTTTATATTTATATGATAATATTTATCAATCCTATAATCCATCTAATAGGAAATGAAACAGTTTATGATGTCTATGGAGGATTATTATCTCATGAACTGATGTAATTCGTTTTCCATAACAACCACTCATGGATTGTTAAAAAGATGTATTTAAAGTTTATACATATATATATATATGATATTTTTTGTTTTATTATAATTATTTTATATATATATCACATATAACTTCTTATATTCGATTCTGTTGAGAACCCGATAGCATCGCTTGGGCGTAGAGTGAACTGTCTCTTTACGAAGCTATTTGATTTATCTTTCCCTAATGCTATATTTTAAATGTATTATGGTAACATTAATTAATATATTTTATGTAAATGAATTAAATGTGATATTAATAACATATTTACCATTCTAAAAATATACAATTAAATTTTCTTTTATACATTACAACTCAACAAAAAATGGTATCATCATTCGTGTGTATGTGTGGACTACCGACTTAACAAAGTGAAGTAATTATTTTTTTCATCACAACATCACATGTATGATATAAATTTACCAAAATAATAGGATATTTATGATATTATTATCATTCATTAATGTTTAAATAGTACTAACCTTATTTCCATTAAGGTCATTAATAAATGGACATGTTTCTCTTTCATATGTAAGTCCTACAATCTCCACGATTGTAATGTGTTTCATTTTTCATAACCAATTTTATTTTCTTATTTTAAATATATAACTAATTTTTATATATTATAATTATTTTATGATTATTATTCAAGATATAGTGGAACAATTCCATCTTTTACATCATTCAATAAACCAAATCTGTATTGAAAAAAAGATCTGACGATACTCAAAACAAAATATTTGGACATAACTGATTCAGTATTTAAATATTTATCTAAATGATAAAATAATTTAGTTTAATTTATTAAACCTGTTATATTTTACTAAGAATAAAAATAATGTATATATTTGTATTATACATGAGTTAATGGACACACATAGAATGTATAGACTTGAGGTATGCGACTTCCATTCAATTTTCCATAAGTATATTGTATTTTAATGTTATTCCCATAATTTCTTTTATATAGTGTATATAAGCTCCATTTTACATTCTTTATAATAAATAATTTATACTTCTTGGTATTTTATGTCAAAATTTGAATTATTTCATTCAATAATATTTTGATTGAATATTACAATGTTATTAATGGTTTCTTAACTAAGTTTCCATTTATTGGGTTCTACCTCTTTTTTCATTGACATTATTATTCCACAAATATGTGAGAATTAATATATAAGTATTTTTATTTTGAAATTCCACTTATTTTTTATATATTTTCACATGTTATAAATTATCCCCCCATTTATTAACTCTCAATTAAGTGAAATGTCATTATTATGTGTTATTCATCTAAAATTTCATTTCATTATTGCAAACATATATGATATAGGCCTATCTTATTCTATGACTTGTATATAAAAATAATTTGAAATGTCTATCATGAATATGAATATGTTAATGATATTTAAGGTTATATTTTATGTTTTTTTTACATGATTATTATGATTTAAAAGGTACTTATATGGGAACAGAATTATGCTATAATCTCATTTGTTTTCAGGATTCTTTATATTCAAGGATTAATAGGATGAAATCATATTAAATGATATTATTGAATAAATATATTTTATAATATTCCCTTTGTAAATCTGGTGTAAATTTATTGTTTTAATTTCCTCACTTTTTCATTTACAAGACATTAATATAGTTATATGTAAGTGATACTGATTTACTATCATCTTTGAAATCAGATATATATCTCTCTATAAGGCCGCAGCCTTAAACCTTACTTAATCTTGAGTTATTACAAGATTACACATTGAGGATCTTTTCGGGTTTAGAGTTTTAGAGAATTAGATCATAAAACTTGCATTACATTACACATATAAACAAAGTGGTTACATAAAGATAGTATTCTTCATTTCCATCAGTGGAAACACATTTAAAATAAAATATGGATTATTTCTCGACACATCCTTGACTCTATCATCTTATCATGTACCTTTCCCTTGACCTGTGAAAAACATTTCAAAAACATGGGATGAGTATAAAAACTCAGTATGGGTTATAAAATCATGGAAAGGAAACATGAGTTCATATATACATAAGAATGAAATCATACTTTACCCATAAAACATAGGCACTTTAACATACCTCATAAAATCATGAATAAATCATAGAAATCATAAGACATAAAGGTAACTTGAGGCATTCATAACATTCTTACATAGGGAGTAACCCTCTTGGTTACGTTTGGAATACCCATCACAGTATATTCCCTAAAATCTCTTTGGATAAACCTTAACGTTTCACTCCTTTGCGTTACCCAATGCATTGGAGAGCTATATTGGGCTCACCCGCCCATAGTTAATCACGGAACCACCCGTTTTCATAATAATGCCCAAGAACCTCAACATAATCATATCACATAAAACATGCATAAAGGAAACATAACATTCCCACCTTTCAATCGCAAGATATCAATACAACACATTGATATATAAAACATTATGAAAACCATTTTCAATACCAAAATAAAAGAAACGTAAAACATGGTATTTATTTTTCTTTTAAAAAGAAGGTATGGCTTGTAGAGAAAGCCGAAACTCAAATAACGGTCACGACGGCGGAGAAGTCGTTGTCGCCGCATACGTACGACAAAAACATTCCCTTTTGTCATTTAGTAACCACTTCGTATAAAAAATATTCCTTTTGAATAAATGTAAAAGTAAAACGGGTTTATACACCGTATAAAAGAAAGTTGTGTATAAAATAAAATATCCCTCAACGAAAGGATATTGAGACGAAGTCCCATACCTCGTATCCGACTTGACCCGACCGTTCTTTAATCTCCGGAATAATAAACTTGATTGAATCTCTACTTGCTTATGAATCTTTTTCAAGTTCATTATTCTTTTTATACCATGTTATGAACATCATGTAATCAGTTAAGTTAATAATGTTCATTTTGTCGGTATTTGGTTCTTAAGTCAAAAATAGACTTCTTACACTTACATGTTGTTAATTTGGTCAAAGGTTCATTATATCCAGAATGGTATTCATGATGTAGATATCATATATGTCATATATATCCAGTACATACATGCATTTATAATATTACATCACATTTAGAGGTAAGAAATGAAATACACCGTTCATGGAGACGGTAAGCCGTACGTACGCATGAACGCTACTTCCATTTCTATTTCGTATTTTCTGGAATGTAATCATAATGATATAAGAGTATATTATAATTCCATTATAATAACATATATAATATCATTAACTTTATCCTTTACACATCCCACATATGGTATTAACGAATCAAATCACTTTTTAGGGGGCGGTAGTCCGCACTTCCTAAAGTGAAGATATCGTGTTTACCCATAATGGGAACCATAAATGTATTCCCAAAATGAAAAAAAACAGAAGCATAAGGAAAACATAAACATATTATATATCATATATAAAAATAGTGACATCATAATGGCCACCTTTGAAGGTGTTAAATAGGTATTGAACAATCATCGTTTCGGGAGGCAGAATTTCGCCATCCACGGAAACCGTATGTTCTTTAACCATTTGATGTAGTTGTGTGAGAGTGTAGCTCAAATAAATCTTATAACAACATCATAGTATATTGAAGATACTGTTTTTTTTGCAAAAGAAGTAAATAAAAAGAGTTTAGGGGGTTGGAGAAGCAAAATAAAACAAATGAACATGAGAGAAAGAGTTACCTTTAAAAGTATAACTCCTTTTGATTTGAGCCTAAAGGCTTCCTTTTAAAGGATTCTGCCCAAGGGGAATCCTCTAGGATGAGGATAGGGATGTGGATAGAGTAAATGGGAAGAGGTTGACCGAGCCAAAGGCTTGAGTAGTGTGTGAAATGAGGTAGAGGTGGGGGCCTTTTATAAGAGGAGAGGAGGGGCACTTTTGGAAAGTAAAGAAATATTACTTTATTTGAAAATGTGTTTCGGTTTCAAAAGGTCCCACATTGATATATTTAGTGGATAAAGTGATAAGGCTTATAAATCCACTCATCCAATTGGTTTTGGACATGTGTAGTTCATAGATTTTACATTATCTTTCCATTTTATTTTAATTGTTAAATAATGATGTCATCACTGCATCATTATGCTGTCATAAATAATTTAATTTATTTAATGTCTAAAAATTATAAAAAAATTACTATGATGTAGGAAATCGTTTTATCTTTTCAATGACTATTTATAATCAAAATTTGGACTTGTATAACCCCACTTAAAAATTGTTTTTGTAAAACATATTATGTTTGTGTCATTTTCACTTTAACATTAAATAAAAAGTAATTTATGTCATTTCCCAACAAAAGTGGATCCATGGGGTCCCCAAGTTGACCCATGGCTTTTCATGGTCGTCCATGACACAACCAATGAGGTTGGGATATGTGTCAAGTTAATTTCATTTTATTAAAGCATTATTTTTACCTTAAACTACACTAATTACCACTAAACGCGATTAAAAACATAATAAGTTACTATTCACCAAAAAAATTATTTTTATCCCATTGAACCACATTTTACTTCTTAATGACAACCATGTATGTCGTATTTTTGAAATTCAAAACACATAAGTGGTAAAATTTCATTTAAATGAAAAATCAGCTTTTATAAGTACCACTTAGTGGTTTCACTATTCATCAAAAATTAGATTTTTTCAGAAAATTACCAAAAATTCACCCTAAGCTATATTTGATATTATGAATTCAAAAATGAAGTCCATTTTACAAAATTAAAATCATATAAGTCACATTAACCAATTTAATAATTAATTCCCGCTGCCAGAGCAAAAAGCGTGTTTTTACAAAACAATAAGTATCAAAAGATTGACACCAGTTTAAGTCTAATTTCAAAGTGAAATTGATTCCAATTACCAACATTGGATAAAATGGTAAAAATATATTCTAATTTCACTTCAAAACCAATTCAAAAAATAATTTATCATATAAATAAATTAGGTTAAAAAGCAGTTTTGATGTAAAATGCAGTATTTTTCACTATTCATTAAAAAATGAACATTGTCAGAAAAATACCAAAAATTCACACAAGGTAAATTATGATGTCCCAATCATAAAGGATAAGTTTATTTTGACAAACATAGTTTATAAAATTGTCAAAATATAGATTCAAAAATGGTTTTCCATACAAAGGCACTAAAACAATCTTTTAAGAATATTAATGTATTCCATGCATAAGATTGTATTTATTTTCATTTTAAGCCTCTATAACACTATCTTAATCATTCATAAACATAGATAAAAATATCTATTATTCATTACATACTTGGGATGTTACATCCTTCCCCCCATTAGAAAATTGCGTCCCCGCAATTTATTTACTTATCGAATAAATCGGGGTACTTATCCCTCTTTGCATTTTCAGATTCCCATGTTGCCTCTTCAATCATGTGGTTTTTTCACAAAACCTTTACCTGGTGAATCATCTTAATCCGTAACACTTGCTCCATGTGGTCAAGAATCTGGACCGGCTGTTCCTCATAAGATAGGTTCTCTTCCAGCTGAACTACCTCTGGACTCAAAACATGAGATGGATCTGGCATATACTTTCTCAACATCGAAACGTGAAAAACATTGTGTACCTGAGATAAACTCGGAGGTAAAGCCACTCGGTATGCAACTGATCCAACTCTTTCCGGAATTTCATATGGTCCAATGAATCTTGGACTCAACTTTCCTTTCTTACCAAATCTCATCACACTTTTCCAAGGAGAAACCTTGAAAAAAACATTATCACCTACCTCGAAAGATAGATCCTTCCCCCGGTTATCTGCATAACTCTTCTGCCTGCTCTGAGCTGTTCTCATGTGTTTCTGAATCAGCTGAACTTTTTATGCCATCTCTTCTACCAATTCTGGTCCCATCAACTTCCTTTCACCCACTTCATCCCAGAAAGCTGGAGTTCAACACCGCTTCTCATATAATGCATGAAATGGTGCCATCTGTATACTGGAATGAAAACTGTTATTATATGAAAACTCAACCAATAAGGATGTTGGTCCCAAATTCCCTGATAATCCATAGAACAAGCTCGTAGCATATCCTCCAATGTCTGAGTTGTTCGTTCTGACTGCCCATCTGATTGAGGATGAAAAGCTGTACTAAAATTTAATTCAGTACCCAATGACTTATGAAGGCCTTTCCAAAAGTTAGAAGTAAACCTGGGATCACGATCTGATACAATGGAGAGAGGAACTACATGTAACCTGACTATCTCTTTAAGATACAAACGGGAAAGTTGATCAAGAGAGAAAGTATCTCGTATAGCAAGGAAATGCGCAGATTTGGTCAAGCGATCAACAATAACCCAGATTGCATTATTACCTCGAGATGTCTTTGGTAATCCAACAACAAAGTCCATGGATATATTCTCCCATTTCCACTCTGGCATTGGTAAAGGCTGAAGCATCCCTTTCAGTAACTGCCGCTCTGCTTTAACCTGCTGACAAGTCAAACACTTCACAGTAAAATCAGCAATATCTCTTTTCATTCCATCCCACCAGTAATACTCCCGCAGATCTCTATACATCTTAGTACTGCCCGGATGAACCGAAAACGGAGAACTATGAGCTTCACACAACAACTCTCTCTTCAACTGTGAATCACAAGGAACACACAATCTCTTCCCAAATCTCAAAACGCAATCATTATCAATGTTGAATTCAGGGAACTTACCTTTCTGAACCAGCTCTACCTTTTTCTGCAACTCACTATCTTGCTTCTGTGCTTGCTTCATTCTATCTGATAGAGATGATCTCACTGATACCTGAAACAAAACAGAAGGAATTCCTGCACCAACAACTTCTATGCCAAAGTTTATCAAATCCTTAACCAAAGGATCACGTTCCAAACGTAACATTGTTAATGAAGAATTACTTTTTCGACTCAAAGCATCAGCCACTTTATTTGATTTTACTGGATGGTAATGAATTGTAAAATCATAATCCTTGATTAATTCTAGCCATCTCCTTTGTCTCATGTTTATCTCTTTCTGAGTGAATATATACTTTAAACTTTTGTGATCGGTTTATATTTCACACTTTACTCCATATAAATGATGCCTCCAAATTTTTAAAGCAAAAACAACAGCAGCTAATTCCAAATCATGTGTAGGGTAATTTACCTCATGAGTTTTCAACTGTCGTGAAGCATAAGCAATTACCTGATCATTCTGCATTAGGACGCAACCAAGCCCTTTCAATGAAGCATCACTGTATATAACAAACTCACCATTCCTGGAAGGTAGTGCCAAAACTGGAGCATTCACCAGTCTTCTTTTCAATTCCTGAAAACAATCATCACATTATTTTGTCCAGATAAACTTAACACCCTTCCGAGTTAGCTTAGTCATTGGACTAGATAACCGTGAAAAATTTCTAACAAACCTTCGGTAATAGCCCGCCAACCCAAGGAAGCTACGAATCTCGGTTACATTTGTGGGTCTTGGCCATTCTTCCACAACTTTTGTTTTTGCAGGATCAACCGTTATTCCATCTTTATAAACGATGTGACCAAGGAAAGAAATTTATTGCAACCAAAACTCACACTTACTGAATTTCCCATACAGTTTCTTTTCTTTTAAGGTTTTCAAGATAACCCTTAAATGTATTTCATTCTCTTCTTTACTTTTAGAAAACACCAAAATATCATCAATGAAAACCACCACAAACTTATCCAAGAACTCATGGAAAATTCTATTCATTAACTCCATGAATACAGCAGGTGCGTTGGTTAGCCCAAAAAGCATTACTACAAATTCATAATAGCCATATCTCGTATGGAACGCGGTCTTCGGAATATCTGCCTCCTTTACCTTCAGCTGATGGTACCCCGATCTCATGTCAATCTTTGAAAAAAACTGAGCTCCCTGGAGCTGATCAAACAAATCATCGATATGAGGCAAAGGATATTTGATCTTAACAGTGATATTATTCAAGGCTCTATAATCAATGAAAAGTCTCATAGAACCATCTTTCTTTTTAACAAATAAAACAGGAGCACCCCATGGTGATGTGCTATGTCTAATGAAACCTTTCTCTAATAAATCATGCAATTGCTCCTTCAACTCTAAAAGTTCAATTTGTGCCATTCAATAAGGGGGTTTTGAAATTGGCTTAGCATCAGGAACTAAGTCAACAATGAACTCAACTTCTCGATCTGGTATTATTCCAGGAAACTCATCAGGAAAAACATCAGGATACTCATTTACCACTGGCACATCATTAATCCGAACAGTTCCTTTATTTTCAAAGACGTGTGCAAGGTAACATTCATTTCCATCTTTTACAAGTTTCTCGGCCTCTTGATATGTTATCAAAAGTAAGGGTTCATTCTTGTAAACAAACTAAAAGTCTTTCTGAAAAGATACTTCTTTATCTCTACAGTCAATCTTAGAATGGTAAATAGAGAGCCAATCCATACCCAGGAAAACATCAAACTCTACTAGAGGTAGAACAATAATGTTTACAAGTAGGTTCTTTCCACAGATAAGGATAGGAAGATTTTTATAAATTCTTTTTGCCTCGACACTTCCCCCAGGTGTTTTTACCAAAAGTTCAGGAGTCATTTCTTGAGATGGTATTCCCGTTTTACTAGAAAAGGTTTCAGAGATGAACGAATGTGTAGACCCCGAATCAAACAACACACTGGCATAATCTGAAAGGACAAACAAAGTACCTAATACAACTTCATTTGATGGCCCGACATCTGATGAAGTAGTTGCAAAGGATTTCACCACCCCTTTATGCTTGTAGTCTAACTGCTTCCTATCACTCAAGCTCTTTGTCGGACACTCGTTTGCATAGTGACCCATCTCATTGCACTTATAACACTTCACTAACTGTAAATCAAATTTGTTCTTACCTTCAGCTTGATCCTTTTCAGTGCAATCACGAGCCTTATGTCCCATCTAACCACATTGGTAGAACATTCCAGAATTCAGAAGACATTCCCCAGCATGCCTTTTGCCACATTTATCACAAACTGGAAACTTAGTTCTCTTACCATCAGAATTTTTTGAAGAATTCTTACCTTTCTCCTGCCACCTCGGTCTCTTCTTCTACTGGTTGTTATAGAAAACTTGGTCATCGGAAAACTCCATTTCCACCTTCTCAGCACATCGAACAAGCTTTTCATAACTTTTAAACTCACGAGAAGCTAATGCCCTTCGATACTTTGGCTTTAATCCTGAGTAAAAACGTTTGATTTTACTATCAAGGTCCCGGAAAAAATTTGGAGCATACCTTGCCAATCGAGTGAACCTTTCTTCATAGGCAGGCACTGAGTATTCCTCTTGCCTCAATTCCAAGAATTGCTTTTCCATCCTAAGTCGAATAGCCTTAGGAAAATACATCTCAAGAAACATACCTTTGAATTCATCCCAGTCAAGAGCATCATTCTCATCGGCATCCCTGATATTTTTAACCATAGACCTCCACTGATCTGCTTCACCCTCCAAACGGTAAATAGAAAGACTAACCTTTTGATTGTCTGAACACCCCATGACATCAAAAATATTCTCCAGTGCTTTAATCCACCCTTCAGCTAGAACAGGGTCAGATGATCCTCTGAATGATGGGGGATGTTGCCTCATGAAATGTTCCACCACTGACATGTTCCTCTGCGGTTGATCTGCCTGATCTCCTGCATGGATACCACCACCATTTATCGCTTGAGTCAACTGCGCCATTACTGCAACAAACTGTTCAGTTCCAATTCCAACCATCTCAGGATGCTGATTCGGAAGGTTATTTCCTTCTGTATGCCTTCCTAGCACTGCTTCCCTGTTTCCTCTGCCGAAAACCATTCTGAACAAACATGTCTTAGATGAAGCAACATGGTAATCTTCAAATGCTATATCATTTCAAAAAAAATATTTTTGGATAATCATTTAATAGAATTCTAAATCATAAAGTAATCTAAACCGACCTTTGATACCAACTATAAGGCCCCAGCCTTAAACCTTACTTAATCTTGAGTTATTACAAGATTACACATTGAGGATCTTTTCGGGTTTAGAGTTTTAGATAATTAGATGATAAAACTTGCATTACATTCCACATATAAACAAAGTGGTTACATAAAGAGAGTATTCTTCATTTCCATAAATGGAAACACATTTAAAATAAAACATGGATTATTTCTCGACACATCCTTGACTCTATCATCTTATCATGTACCTTTCCCTTGACTTGTGAAAAACATTTCAAAAACATGGGATGAGCATACAAACTCAGTATGGGTTATAAAATCATGGAAAGGAAACATGAGTTCATATATACATAAGAATGAAATCATACATTACCCATAAAACATAGGCACTTTAACATACCTCATAAAATCATGAATAAATCATAGAAATCATAAGACATAAAGGTAACTTAAGGCATTCATAACATTCTTACATAGGGAGTAACCCTCTTGGTTACGTTTGGAATACTCATCACAGTATATTCCCTAAAATCTCTTCAGAGAAACCTTAACGTTTCACTCCTTCACATTACCCAATGCATTGGAGAGCTATATCGGGCTCACCCGCCCATAGTTTATCACGGAACCACCCGTTTTCATAATAATGCCCAAGAACCTCAACATAATCATTTCACATAAAACATGCATAAAGGAAACATAAAATTCCCACCTTTCAATCACAAGATATCAATACAACACATTGATATATAAAACATTATGAAAACCATTTTCAATACCAAAATAGAAGAAACGTAAAACATGGTATTTATTTTTCTTTTAAAAAGAAGGTATGGCTTGTAGAGAAAGCCGAAACTCAAATAACGGTCACGACGGTGGAGAAGTCGTTGTCGCCGCATACGTATGACAAAAACATTCCCTTTTGTGGTTTAGTAACCGCTTCGTATAAAAAAGATTCCTTTTGAATAAACATAAAAGTAAAACGGGTTTATACACCGTATAAAAGAAAGTTGTGTATAAAATAAAATATGCCTCAACGAAAGGAGATTGAGACGAAGTCCCATACCTCGTATCCGACTTGACCCGACCATTCTATAATCTCCTGAATAATAAACTTGAGTTAATCTCTACTTGCTTATGAATCTTTTTCAAGTTCATTATTCCTTTTATACCATGTTATGAACATCTTGTAATCAGTTAAGTTAATAATGTACATTTTGTCGGTATTTGGTTCTTAAGTCAAAAATAGACTTCTTACACTTACATGTTGTTAATTTGGTCAAAGGTTCATTATATCCAGAATGGTATTCATGATTTAGATATCATATATGTCATATTTATCCAGTACATACATGCATTTATAATATTACATCACATTTAGAGGTAAGAAATGAAATGCACCGTTCATGGAGACGGTAAGCCGTACGTACGCATGAACGCTACTTCCATTTCTATTTCGTATTTTCTGGAATGGAATTATAATGATATAAAAGTATATTATAATTCCAGTATAATAACATATATAATATCATTAACTTTATCCTTTACACATCCCACATATGGTATTAACGAATCAAATCACTTTTTAGGGGGCGGTAGTCCGCACTTCCTAAAGTGAAGATATCGTGTTTACTCATAATGGGAACCATAAAGGAATGCCCAAAATGAAAAAAAACAGAAGCATAAGGAAAACATAAACATATTATATATCATATATAAAAATAGTGACATCATAATGGCCACCTTTGAAGGTGTTAAATGAGTATTTAACAATCATCGTTTCGGGAGGCAGAATTTCACCATCCACGGAAACCGTATGTTCTTTAACCATTTGATGTAGTTGTGTGAGAGTGTAGCTCAAATAAATCTTATAAAAACATCCTAGTATATTTAAGATACTGGTGTTGTTACAATAGAAGTAAATAAAAAGAGTTTAGGGGGTTGGAGAAGCAAAATAAAACAAATGAGCATGAGAGAAAGAATTACCTTTAAAAGTGTAACTCCTTTTGATTTGAGCCTAAAGGCTTCCTTTGAAAGGATTCTGCCCAAGGGGAATCCTCTAGGATGAGGAGAGGGATGTGGAGAGAGTAAATGGGCAGAGGTTGGCCGAGCCAAAGGCTTGAGTAGTGTGTGAAATGAGGTAGAGGTGGGGGCCTTTTATAAGAGGAGAGGAGGGGCACTTTTGGAAAGTAAAGAAATATTACTTTATTTGAAACTGTGTTTCGGTTTTAAAAGGTCCCACATTGATATAATTCGTGGATAAGGTGATAAGTCTTCTAAATCAACTCATCCAATTGGTTTTGGACATGTGTAGTTCATAGATTTTACATTTTCTTTCCATTTTATTTTTATCGTTAAATAATGATGTCATCACTGCATCATTATGATGTCATAAATAATTTAAATTATTTAATGTCTAAAAATTATAAAAAAATTACTATGATGTAGTAATTTTTTTTAGCTTTCCAATTACTATTTATAATCAAAATTTGGACTTGTATAACCCCACTTGAAAATTGTTTTCGTAAAACATATTATGTTTGTGTCATTTTCACTTTAACATTAAATAAAAAGTAATTTATGTCATTTCCCAACAAAAGTGGATCCATGGGGTCCCCAAGTTGACCCATGGCTTATCATGGTCGGCCATGACACAACCAATGAGGTTGGGACATGTGTCAAGTTCATTTCATTTTATTAAAGCATTATTTTTACCTTAAACTACACTAATTACCACTAAACGCGATTAAAAACATAATAAGTTACTATTCACCAAAAAAATTATTTTTATCCCATTGAACCACATTTTACTTATTAATGACAACCATGTATGTCGGATTTTTGAAATTCAAAACACATAAGTGGTAAAATTTCATTTAAACGAAAAATCAGCTTTTATAAGTACTACTTAGTGGTTTCACTATTCATCAAAAATTGTAGTTTTTCATAAAATTACCAAAAATTCACCCTTAGATATATTTGATATTCCAAATTCAAAAATGAAGTCCATTTTAAAAAATTCAAATCATATAATTCACATTAATTAATTTAATAATTAATTATCGTTGCCAGAGCAAAAAGCGTGTTTTTACAAAATAATAAGTATCAAAAGATTGACACCAGTTTAAGTCTAATTTCAAAGTGAAATTGATTCCAATGACCACCATTGGATAAAATGGTAAAAATATATTCTAATTTCACTTAAAAACCAATTCAAAACATAATCTAATCATATAAATAAATTTGGTTAAAAAGCAGTTTTGATGTAAAATGCAGTATTTTTCACTATTCATTTAAAACTGAACATTGTCAGAAAATACCAAAAATTCACACAAGGTAAATTTTGATGTACCAATAATAAAGGATAAGTTTATTTTGACAAACATAGTTTATAAAATTGTCAAAATATAGATTCAAAAATGGTTTGCCATACAAAGGCACTAAAACAATCTTTTAAGGATATTAATGTATTCCATGCATAAGATTGTATTTATTTTCATTTTAAGCCTCTATAACACTATCTTAATCATTAATAGACATAGATAAAAATATCTATTATTCATTACTTACTTGGGATGTTACACTCTCTCTCATAACTATGATTTATAAAATTTATTAAAAAATGATTTAATAAAAACAAATCATTTCCAAAATCTATTTTACATCATCTTTGACATTATTTTGATGGATATTAAAAATAATATTTCATAACATTTTCCTAATGAGTCACTTTGTACCCCATTTATGGAATGTTTTAAAATAATTTTTTAACAATTATAACATTATTATATTTTCCTTTAATAATGAATATTATTTTATTTGAATATTCCATTATATTTTTTTCATTTTTATTTTCAAATAAAATGATATTCGTGCGTGTTTTTGAAATTTTTGTTTTTAATAGTGATATTCAATGTGAAAATCTAAACTTTCCTAAATAATGTGTTTAATGATCTTTTAATTTTATGTTAATTCATCAATTTCAAGACAACTTGATGTTATTTATGATTCAATGAGGATATTTTATAAGGATACCAAACTAATTATTTCACTTTATGGGTTATTTTTGTTTCTAAAATATTGTCATGGATCTGGTTTCTTTTCCACAGGTTAGTAAGGTTTCAAAGAGATTATCATGGAAGTAATTTCATTTCCATGATTTTTTCATTTTTTCAAAAATAATTTCATGGTACCAATTTCATTCACATGATTTACTATTATTATTAAAATATTAATATATATTTTATTTTTATAATGACATTAAAGTTCAATGTATGTTATACATGTTATTTAATATTATTAAAATATTAATAGCTCACGAGTGAACATGATAGGGATTATGTAATGGGTGTTCCTAAATCCAGATCAAATGGATTCTGTATGGAATTCGACTACTTGGTTATTCAATCTGTAGGTGTTCAATATGAATTCTTCTATGTCCATTGAAAATATGATATCCCATGATACACACTTTTTTTATTTATCCATAATATTTATTTTAAATGATTAATTTGAACAATATTAACGTCACATGGCTTGTGAATATTGATCATAGTTATTCTTTCCTTTGTTAAATATTTATTTCATGCCACATTTTAATTATCTAGGAATCTAGGGGAATAACTATTATTATTTTAAACGCTTACACATTTATTATTTCATCCAAAATGTGTGAACTTATTAATCTCTATTATTACATTGAAATTTTAACTATTAAATTTACCCTTACTCATATTTTGATCACATCCTTTTTATGTTTCCTAATCCCCATGTTATTAATAATTATTATTAAATGATTTGTGTGTATAATTTTTTCAACATTGATGTTGTTTTTCGGATATGTTGAATTATTAATATGAAATATTAAAAGAAGGGTATAGTTGTAGAAATAATACCTTGAATTTGTTGGTATTGATTATGTAATAATTTTTAATAATTCTATAAAACAGTAAAATGAACGGTTCCTTGGGTTTGTAAGTGATCCAATATTTACGATTGATGTTTAAATTTTGGGATGGAAAATACTTAGTCATCTTCATCGGTATCAAATATATAAATGTAATTATTATATTTTTAGCACTGGATCCATGAGTGTGGGTTTGGAGATATTATAGTTTGTAACAGATCTCGGTTTATATAATTTTTTATTTTATTATATATCCATGTGAGTTAATCTTAAGTATTTTGGATACCATCATGAGTTTATGATATTCTGTTTGATCATAAGTTCATTGACTTTGGAAACACTTTTTAGGTTTTAGATGGTGAAATCATAACGTGATCAAAGAAATTGTAGGAGATGTTTTATTATGATTAAGTGTATTTAAATATTTGATTTGAATTGAATATTTATTTCATTTTTTGGAATTATGATTTAAGGTATTGTTAACCTTTAGGGTTTATAAGATCATATATATTGAGGTAATTATAGGGACACATGTTTTTTAATATATATAACAATGATAATAAAAAAATGATTTACTAGCAAAGTGGTTAATCTTATTTTAGAATAAGATAGAAATAATTTATGGATTTTAAGATGAAAGGTATGATATAAAATTTTAGGGTAACAAATGTTTAATTTTGTACTTACTACAGTTATTTGAGATATAGGATTATTTATGTATGCAATGATTTATTTTTAAAACTAGATATTTTTATTGATCCCTTGGAAATTAATGTTGAATATGATCATATGAAGGTCTTGTTAATTTGTGGATTTATCTTTCATTGTGATGAAAAATTTACTATTGGTTAATTTCTAAATATAGTAGGATATATTGTTATTTTATTATGGTTTTATGATCCTTTAAAAAAATTCTCCAAAAAATAAAAATTCATCTTGAATACAAATTGGTTGGAGAAAAAGATTATATAAAAGTAGAAATTGAATAAATAATGGAATTAAACTTTTCATGTGAGTATATTTCATAATTATTATATTATAGGTAGTAATTAATTCTTCAAACATTGGAAAATTATCTTCATTATTAAAATTTTACCTTGTTGTGTTCATTTCCAATGAAACAATGGTCTATTTACTCCTCTTTGGTTTATGGTTTTATGGATGTTGACTTTATCATGAGCATTCAATTTCTTGTGATGAATAATATCTACAAATATCTATCTTTATTTGGGAATTATTATTTTCTAAAATTTATATTTCTATAATTTCCAACAATGTTATCATTTTTGGAATATAGTATGTGTTATTTTAGATGTCATTCATACTACCATTTCTATCATATCAAGATAATGTTTTATTTACCCTTTTTGTGATTTGGTACTACAATATAGTTATTTTTAAATGTAAAAACATTAAAAACAATAAAATTTTGAAATTACAAGGACATAATTTATTAAATTTGGAAAATGCAACAAATTGAGACATTGCAAAAAATGTATTTTCTTCTCAATAGAGTACATGACATCTAACACCTATCTAAAACAATCCATGAAGTAATATTATTTTAAATATGAAATTTATAACCTTACCTTTAAATTGTATGGTATTAATAGTATTAAATACTTTATGAAATATATATATAGATTTCATAGTCAATATAATTTTTTAAAAAAATTATCAACAAATAATAAATAAACTTTTATTAGTCTTTTTTCATTAAAATATTGATTTCCTTAATAACAAATTATATTTATTTTTTATAGAAAATATTATTATAAAATTTTAGATCTATTAGAAAATATTTTTAATAAAATTAAATTATTTTTTAAAATCAATTTACTAAAATTATATTTGGCTGAATTTTTAGGATTTTTTTTGTAAATATTTAATGATAAGTTAACAGATGTGGATATTGATTTTTATAAAGATGTTATATATTTTCAATAAATGATGTACATTTAAAGTCCCATTATGTTTTTATGTTACTTAATGTAAAAAATATTACTATTTAGTTATATTTAATCCAATTAATTAATTTTAAATCATATATATATTGAATTTTATTATATACTTTTTTAAAAAGTATTTTTCTAAAATACTATAACAGTTCACATTGTTTCTACATTTAATTAAATATGATAACCCTTAATGTGTAATTATTAAAATATTTTTTTCTTTTATATTTTTAAATATCGATTTAAATACATATAATCTATATTACAAGTCAAAGAGTAAATATTATATCATCGTTTTAATGAAAAATACATTTCTTGAAGAAAAACATTTTTCCATAAATTATAATGATTTATTTAAAATTAAATTTTTTCATAGATGTGATTTGAATATGGAAAATTAGAATTAAAATTTTTAATCATAGTAATTTATATTATCTAATATGGTCAACTTCATTTTGTGGCATAATGAATATTGAAAAAATTATATATATATTTCCTTATTTGAACTGAGAGTGACCTCACTAGGTGTTAAAATAATAAAATTTAAAATGACCCAAAAATTTTTATAAATTATATTTAATGGAAATATTTCTACAGTTATTAATTAAGTTATGTTTTTATATAAATCAAGGACACATTTCCATGAAAGTGACCAATATAATAATATAAAATTGAAAATTAACAAATGTCAACCTCTTGATTTTAAATATCAATTATGTGTTCAGAAAAAGGGAAAAATATATATATAAATGAACATTGATAGTACTTTTGAGCATAATTAAATTATGTTCATCGTGTTAATTTATTTATTTTTTCAGTAATTATAAACATTCTTTAAAACCATAAGCAATGCCAACCCAATAAAATATTTAATTATATTAATTGTAATTTATACCATACTCAAATATTTAAAGAAAAGTAAATTGAATGAATGAATTATTTTATGATTTTATTTAGATAAATATAACATTATTGATAGGTTAGAAAAAATATTTTTTTATTCATCTTTTCAAGATGTTTTTAATGGAATATGAAATGAACAGTGTAAAAATTGATGTTAATGTTATTTTATAACAAATAATATTTTATTAAATGAAATAAATTTCAATGAAATCGTATCCTATTAATAATTATTGAAATATTTTTTTATTTATCAAAAATGATATATTTCTGGAACAATGATCATTTTATAATAATTATAGTCACCCTTAAATAGTGAAAATTGGGTTACCTTGGTATAGGGTTAAACGAGGTACTGATTGTTTCATGCTGTTGTGTAAAAATTAATTATACAGATTGTAAGATTTTTATTTTATAAATTTGATTTAATATTTAAAAGTAGTGGTTATAAATTTTCTAATATATCTCATTTTATTTATAATCCTTAATTATAAATTACCTATATAAAGGCAAAATACAATAGTCAAAATTACAATGAATATTTAGAAAAAAATTAGTTTATGAAAAAAATGTTTAAATCATTTAATTTTTATATGGTTGAGGTGTGGCTCAAAAATAAATTCCCTAAACTCCTATATTTATGTAATTCGTGAGGTAGTTGTGGTGAGAGTTAATTATCATTATTTAAATGTTTTGTGTGATTAAAAAATCACATTCCTCTCCCCATTAAAATGGCCAGCTCCACCCCTCACTATTCACAACTCTTAAGCCTTATGGATTTTAAAACAATAGAAAATATCCCTCCTTAATATCCATATCCATGTTTTATGTATTTTTTTCATCCCAAAATACCAACCATAGGGTCCTGAATAAGTAATCCAAAGGAGGTCATTCTATGAAAAAGTAATTTTCTTCAAAAAACTCATTATTTTTAATCCTATATTTACAACTTTTATCATGTTCTAATAAATAAAATATAATAAAAAATTTTATTTCAAATAAATATATTTTATTATATTTATTTCATAATATATAACCATCTTCTCTTCCATCAAATGGGATATTAAATTTTCGATAATGTGTTTGGAGGACTACCACCACAAGAACCGATGTAATTCATTTTCCACCACCACCTCTCAAATATTGTTATAATGATGGATTTAATGTATTTACAGTATATTTTAAAATAACTTTTCTTTTTGAAATATTTATATCAAATAATCATTATTACTCTTTATTTTGTAGTAGATAAGATAATGTTGGTCTGGTATATTATATTTAATGGTTGGGGCCGAATCCTCAATTTATTATTAAATTAGAGACCTCATTTTTTCTAGGTAGGGGAGGACTAATTAAATAACCACATGGCATGAGGAAACGTGGCATAAATACAAGTTAGTAAAGTCTATTTTTTGGCATAGAGCACCCCTCGGTGAATAGTACTACTACAGTACCCACACAGTTAATGTAGCTGCAACAATACCACAACCTCTACATTACCCTATAAAATTTCATCTTCCAGTACAGTGCTGCTGCTACAACAGTTCCAGTTGTGTATATGGTAGGCTACTGACTTATGAAGACATAAGTTTCATTTTTTGCTAACGCATTACAGGAAAGGTAATAAGTGTAATTTTATAGAATATAATATATATAACATAATTATTATATAAATTTAATAATTACCTTTTTTAAAATATAATATATCATTTTCTCATTTACCGTTCCACACATAAAAATATTATAACATCATATTTGAATATATGTTCTCTACCACCTCCACGATGTGATGTTATTATTTTTGTAAATAAAAAGACATATTAATGATATATATAAATGTATTGAAAAAATAAAATATTTATTATTTTATTATAATTCTGTAATGAAAAAATAATACTCACCTTCTTTCCATTATTTTATTTGGAAAATAGAAACGATGCTCATGTGTACGTGTGGGCTACCATATATATGATTGTAACATAGTTTATTTTTTCATAACAATTATTCATTTATGATTTAATAATATTTTTTTAATAAAAATGTTAATTATTTCTTGATTATTATTCATGATATGATTGAATAATGAATTCATTAACATTGGTGAACACACTAAAGTCATTGTGAAACAATGAACCAATTGTTCTAAAAACACATTATGTGGAGAAAAATCACTAAGAGTTGAATTATGTAACTAAAAGAAATAAACTAAATTACATAATAATAAGTTATTAAACATATAATATGTATTTATGATTTTAAAGAATTGTTATAATATTATTATATAATATTTAAAGGACATACATAGAAATCCAATTCTTGAGGTATGGGACAATGTATCAAAATTCAATCATTGAGTCCTATTTTAATGTTTTTCTCCTACTCTATATTATATTATTTACATAAATCCCCATTTAGATATTGTATGATGAATAATTTAAATATTATATTATTTTAATAATGAAGATGAATCATTTAATCCATGGTTTTTTGTATGGTAAGTTACCAATTGGTAATAGGTTGCTTTACTCAATTTCAATTCTCTTGGTTATAAGTCATTTTCATTCACATTTTTATTCCATTATTTTTTCGGAATTTAACACCCTTTTTTCTTGTTTAAAATTTTTTTATTTGTATTTACAGTTGTTATATATAGTCTATCAACTTATTTATTCAAAATCTAATTGTATGATCTTTGTAATGGTTATTAATCTCAAATTCTATTTCATTGGGATATACTTCTATGATGTGCACCTATATTATTTTAGGATATATATATATACTACACCTTTGAAATTTAACACATGAATATCATTATCTTTTTAATATTTTATTTTTCTTTTGAAGTGTTTGTTTCTTTAGAAATATTGTTGAAAAGTTTACAAATTGTTAAAGGATTTATTTTGAAATCTCATTTCATTGTAAGATTCTTCATGTTCAATGATAATATAAAAGAAATTATTAGAATATACTTTCTATAACCACATCAATTTTATTATCTAATTTTTATAGATATTTTTTATATTATTAATTTCCATTTGAAAACATATTTATTAATGAAATATCCAAAAATTAATTTGTATGTATGTTGGATTTTGTATCTCTATTAAATATAGATTCATTCTCTCCCATATTTATATTTTTTTAGAAAATAAATTTTTTTTTATAAAAATACATTACTTCTTAAAAATATTTTACCATATTATTGACCTTATTTTAAATGTATTAAAAATGAAATTTTTTCACATTTTCAAAATGATTCACTTTTTACTCTATTTATAAAATCATTGATAATAATGTTTATTTTTATAATTTATGACATAAATGAATTTTCCCACAATCATGAGTTTATTTTATATAACACTTAATTTATAAATTTCCATGCTTATTTTCAATGTAATGTCATTTAAATGTTTTTGTTTTTTGTTTTTAAAATTTATTTCCATTGAAAAAATAGTATTTTCATCATGAATGTATTAAAATATCCCATAAATGTATTTCTATTCATCAAAATAAATTGACCTTGAAGTAAAATATGCACCACTGGGGATATTTTGAAATGAAACCACCATCATTATTTTTTATGGATTATTTTTGTTTCAAAGAGATTTTTAAGGATCATATTTCTTCTACCTGGGATAATCATGTTACCAATATATTTTCATGGATGTTATTTCATTTCAATGTGTTATTAATTATTCAATGTGTTTTTTATGGAATCCAATTTAATTTCAATTTGTTAATCAATTTATAAAAGGAAAAATGTATGTTTATATGATTTCCATGATAGGATTAAATTTTTTTGTACATTATTCATGTTGTGGTTGTTTGAAGATGTTTACAAAGTTCTGATCCTCATTATAACTAATGAGTTGGACCAATATAGTTTATGTAATAATTTTTACTAGATAGAGCTCTAATATATTTATTATAGCTGTTTACTGTATGATTATTCCAATTCTAAGGGTTATATAAGGGTTATCGTATGTGTTCTATGAATAAGATGTTCCAAGATACCAATACGACTTCTTTATAAATTATATAGGTTTAAAATATTTCATTTTTCACTATTGGAATAAAATGGATCATGAGTATTAATTTTAAATAAACATGCATTTTTTAATTCTTTATTCCAGGCCACAAGTTTATTGATCTAGTTATTGATGTGCATAAATATTCTTATGGTTTTATCATTCACTTTGATTCTTCAATCATAACCTTATACTCTTCGAATTATCTATAATTTCATCAAATTATTAATTTTTATGTTTAAAAATAATGGGGGATTTGATCTCACACTTCATAGGATTCATATTCACTAGGACATGAATAGTAATGATTAAAATTTTTTTATCTAGAAAGGTTTCTCAAATGATTATTATTTTAGGAGATGCCAAAGAATAAATAATTAATATAAAAACAATGTTATAGTGGTATAAATACTTCCATGATTTTATTGATAGTATTTATATAACAATTTACCAAATTATATTAAACTATAATCATAAAAGTTCCTTAGGTATATAAATGTTACATTATTTCATTTTGATGTTTTATGTTTTTGATGGTGAAAATTGGGTCACGTTCATCTATATCAAAGCCAAAAATGTAAAGTTATTTTTTAGAACAAGATATAGTAGTATGAGTCTGGACCTATTATAAGAATGGGATAATATAATAACATGTCATATTTTGTTATACATCTGAAAAAAGGTTATGTGTCTCTAAAAAATGATATCATCATGATTACTAATATAAATTGTGATTTAGATATTTCTCTTATGGAACTAAAGTTATGTGAAGATTTTTGGTTTTATGATCAATTCGTATACATGTTAGGGTAATTGGATTCACTATGGATAGCTAAAACATGTTTTTAGGGATATATTGATGTAGGGTGAGTGTTGGGAACATTAGTTATATGATTGATGTATGTGTGGTATTTTTTGTGTTTTAGTTATATTATATTATAGATTGTATTTAAATGATGTATTTGATGGGATGATTTGGTATATTATTTTGAATACATGATGTTAATGTTAGGTTATATAATAGTGAAAAAATTCGTTAAAAGACCCATGTTATAGTATATTAAAGGATTGAAGTTACCTAATATGAATGTAAATGAAGGAATAAGATTCATAGCACATATGTTGTTGTTTTTATTATAATTGATTCAGTATCTAGTTTTCATTTTACTATTTTTAATTTCCTCATTAAATTTATATATTTCTTTGTTGTTTTAGAAACTCTTTTTTATGTGTGTAATGTGATAGGAAGTTATTTATTTATTGGAAATGATATTGATGATGTAACGATGTGGATTAGATAAAATATGGAATTAGGATGGAAATTTATTATGTTTATGAGATCTTAATTAATGTTATTAATTGATTAATTTTTATTTTTCTCATCTAATAGGATGATAATTTTTTATTCACCTCACATAGGAGTTTTTATAAGAGGAACTTAATGGTTATAATTTTACACATAAAATATTATTTATTATTTTTTATAATTACAAGATTACATGATGGGTTGTATTGAGAGATGTCATTTTAGGAATGAGGTGATAAATCTGGGAGTGAAAGGATTTATACATGGGATTTTTCTTTTTTATTAATTAAATGTTATTAGATTATGCATTTTGAAAATATCTATGAATTATTTAATTTTATATATTAGGTTATATTATTTTAGTATATTTTAAAAAAATTATTTCTATTCAACATAATATATATTCCTCCCACATTCATGATTTACAACCAGAGTACTTGTTAACACGCCATGAATTATTTGAGGTGGGATAAGGGGTTACTCTCAATCTCATGGCCATCATAATTGTATTATTCAAGGGGTTGGGATGTTATAGAATGATATTTGAGTTAGTATTTAGAGATATTTATTAGAATATGATGTGATATATATTTCATGAATTGGTATATTTGTCATAATACTTGAACATAGTGTTTAAAAAATATCCAGGGTGTTAGCTCTAGGTATATAGGGTCAAATAGATTATGAGTTGGATATAAAATGATTATATAATTAGAACTAAAGGAATAATTTACCATTTAAAGTGTAGTTATATGGGTATATATTCATTCATTATATAAAAATAGACTATGATAATTATGATTGGTGTGATATTAACTGGTATTATGATTCATATTAAGGTATTATAGACATTAACTTCCATATTTTCCTTAGGATAATTATTTTTCTCACTTATAGGTATTTCATATATTAATTGAAATTGTGAGGTAGAGGATGAGTGGGTATTATGAGAACATCTTTTTATTGTAAGTTAGTGAACCCAAAAAATGATACCATAGAGAACCACTATATATTAGTTCTCGTAGATGATATTATCGCTGAATAAAGTGTTGTGTTTGGTAAATATAATTAACATTGTTTGGAGAAAATAGAGAAATATTTACTTTAATGAAATGGTTCAGACCCCATGGTTCAATATGAATCACCAAAAGTCCCTAGGAACATTTCACGAATTAATGAGAGTAGACTAAATATACATAGGCATGTTATATTATTACGTGATGTGATTTACCCAAAATTATAATAAAAATAGATAATAAAAACTAATTAAAAATGATTCTAGAGAACTATGAAATATTCTTATTCTATTAGATATAAAACCTTCCAAAAGTGAGTAAAAAATAAATATGATGTGATGTAAAAGAAATAATATATAAAACTTCAGTAAGGTGAAGCTTTGTATAAAAAATATACTTTATAAAGACTAAAAATAACCCATGTTTATCTCCAAAATTTATAATCATAAGTAAATATAATATTCACCTATAATTGAAGATCCCCTATCTATGATCATTCAATAAATCATACCTTCCCCATAAATGTATCGTGAATATTTTTGTTTATTTTGTTCAAATTGGACATTTATATGGTCTGATTCTATTGTACATGGCAAAGGGTTGCCACAAAAATCCTATATATATGTCATAATAAATATAGTATACCATAGTATCACAACATATGAAATTGAAAAAATATAATAGTAAGAAACATGGAATCGATGTGATTCATAATATAAATCAATATACCATGGGCTAAATTCTCATCCAACCATAATGAAAACAAAATTAATATATATTGATCCATGATTTAAATTTTATCGAGATGTAAATTATACATTATTTATAGGCATGAATATTCACCCACATATATTCATCTTCTCTTAAGAGGATAATCATCTCAAAGCAAGGAATATGTATTGCATATAATAATTTCCACATACAAATTTATCCCCTACTTAAGAAGTCCATATCCCCTTAAAAGGAATGAGAATATATTTACAAAAATATAAATATATAAACACACACACAATGATATGTATAAATATATGCATGTAGAGATATATATATATATAAACAATGATCAACCATTTGCAGAACCTATGTTAAAGCCAGAAATTCTAAAATATGTACATCATATTTGAAAGAGTGTATTATGTGAAACACATAGATTACAAGGGAATTTAGGACCCTCATAATATAAAATATATTTATTTTTAAATAAATTAAATATAATATATCACATTAAACCCTTCGTTTATCTTGTGTCGCATGAAACATGGAGTGTGTACGAAACATGAAACTCTATTAAAATATTATTTAAACATGACCATTATAACCTAGAGATTATTTTATTGGGTATGAATAACATTAAATAAATTATCCAAATATATATTTTACCCACTTTTATTAATAATATATTGATTATTAATAAAAGAAGAATAATTTAAAAGAAAAAAGAAATATTTTCAAAAAATAACTATATTTTAATAATAGATTGAAAATTTTCACATTGTGAAAATATTTAAAATTTAATTTTAACCAAATATACATTTTTATTAAAAACAAACATAATATTTTAAATGGGACCCAAATATTATCTTTAGAGTGAATTTGTTTTTTATTTTTCTAAAATGATTCAATGAATGATTAATAGTGATAAATACTAAATGTTAACCAAAACCAACCTTTTAATTATAATAAATTAAAATTTAAAATTATAGATAGAATTTTATAATTTAAAAATAATTAATTATATATCATATGAAACATTTTATTTTTGTGAATTCATATAAATATTGAATTCAGATATGAAAACATTGTAATCCTTTTAAAGTTTTTTCTTTAATTTTTTTTCTCATCACGTCGGTAGAAGAATTTTTAAATTACATTTTTCCAATTCTATGAATTTTCATTAGAAAAATGGATTTCATTTTTTAATCAACATAATTCATAATATATAATAATTTCAACCTAATTTTTTTTCTAGGATGAACAAGGAATGCATTGAAAATTAATTATAGCAACTAAGGTTAAAATAAGTTTATTGAGGGTTAAACTAAACATAAAAGGGTAATGATTACAAATAAACATGTCTAAATACTATTTTATAGACATATTTTGACAGTTAAATCTTTATAGTTCAATAATGTTATATTTCAGACACTTTTGGGATATGAAAATTGTGGGAGACTCAAATTTATTAAAAAATATCAGGCCAATTCTCTCCCACACATACAAAAGGCCATCTTCTATCCACTATTATACAAACTATAAAACTATTTTGGGATAGAAAAATACTACCCAAATTACATCCCAACCTCCATCATCTCATTCTATGTGCCTAATATTTAGATTAAATCCATCCTGTACTGTCTTTAGTTTAAACTGAATTAGGTTACCTAAAGAATTGATAATTTTCTTCTACGAGCATATTTATTTTATTTCATTATCCACCTCCATAAATTATTATTAAAGTAGAGTTATATAATAGATTCAATAAAATTCATATACTAGTATTTTTTTTATAATTATTTCATGTCCAATAACCATACCCACTTTCATAAAATGGGTTTTGAAATCATCATCCATTTGTACGGTGGACTAGTGCCTCACGAACCAATGCCAATCATTTTCTATATCTACCATTCACAGTTTGGTATAAAAATGTAAATAAAGTATATATAAGATAATTATTTCGTATTTATACCTATATATTTCTTATATCATATATATCTTTCAACCATCCATTCTGAATGAGATACGATAACATCTTGAAGGAGTTTGATGGACCATCACCTCGCAATGTAACATGACTTGTCTCTCACTGATGCTTTCAATGGAATGTAATATTCATGGAATTAATTATTATATGTGTTATATTTTAAATTATAATTTTATTAACGAAATATTTTTCATATCATGATGATAATATATATTATATTTTATCTTTCCTTTTCAATTTATTCATGATGATAACATCATTCATGTGTGTTTGGAGTATCGACATCATTAGTTATGTGACTATATTTTCATCACCAACCAACATAGATGATATATAAAAGTATATATTATGGTATATATTATATTATATTATTTTGGTAATGATAATATTTTATTTATCTTTTTTCTATAATGATCATTGAAATAGGAAATTTTACTCATGAATACGTACAACCTACCATCTACATGATCGTAACATACATTATTTATCATAATCATCATTCATTATTAGTATTACAGTTAAAATTGATGTAAAAAGATGATAATTCTATAATATATACTTGTGGTTTTATAACATTAAAATATATGTAAGAAAAATACCATTCATGATGAAATATACATGAGGTAAAAAGGAAATTAATACTTGAACAAATAAAAATATTGAATGATTACTTATGAACTGGTAATAAGATGTTATAAAATGATCATATATAATATTTTAAATATTAATATATTTCTTTTGTAACATCATAATAGGTTTATAAACACTATAAAAGATGTTAAATAATGTTCAATTAAAATAAATCATGAGTTATGGGATTTGATTATCTCAATTTATATTCGTTGAGTCAATCTAATAAATAATTGATTATATCATTCTAAGATTATGTGTATAAAACATTTTTATTACTGTTGGAGTTTTTTCTTGAAGCATCATTATTGTTCTTTATGATTACTTTATTCATGGTTTTGAATATTAATAAACTGATTATCACATCAAGATTTATTTTCTTTATAACATATTATTTGATAATGTTTTAAGGGTACCTGTCTCGCTATAAGGTCATAGTAGTTCCCTTCTATGATGAGATCACATTAGATCCATGATTATATTACCAAATAATTTTTCTATATCCATATGATATCATTTATCGGAAAAATCATATAGTCTATCAGGAAAAAGATTCATAGGCCTTTGAGGCACCTACATATGTTGTACACCCTTGGTATTATCCATTGTAATATATATAATGAGAACGAGTCCCACCTGAAAGAAATATACATTTATATGTGTCTTTTGGTGTTCCTATAAGAATAATTTCTCTCCTTATACAATATGAATACTATTAATGAAAATTATAATTCATTTATCTTAATGTGTTGACAAATAATATGACATCATATGTTTGCGACGAGGTACGTTATGTTGGGTGTGTCATGAGAAATGTTGAATTATTGAATAATGTGAGAAAGGATTATTTAATTATATTATTTTCTGAAAATTTATATCACAGAAACTATAAAATAAATCATATAGCCTGAATAAATCCACCCCTATGGTGTTTTACCAAAAATATAAATTTCCAAAAACATGAATAAAGGGAAATCAGAACATAAGATGATGGAAATAGCACAAAACTTGTTTTATTAGAGATATCATGATAAAAGGGATATATTACACAGTAAAAAATTAATAGAATGTGGTTTTTATTGGGCATTAACATTTTTCTCTATGAATGACTTGATGTGTTTATGGATGCTAACGATAGACTATATGCAGCTCTTCCTATTTCTATAGCAAAATAGGACAAGAAAGTCGCACAATTAGTGTTTCCGGGATATTAGTTATATAATATATTATTATTTATTATTTAACAAGTTGACTAATAATATTCATTCACATGGTTTAATAATTATTCATATCTTCTTGATCGTATATATTTGGTATCAAATTATTTAAAAGAATAATATATATGAAAAATATTTAATAAAGATATATTATCTATATACTGATTGCAATATTTATTTATTGGTGAGGAATGTAGTGATAATATTTATTATATAAATAGTATTTATTAAATCCATGAAATTTTTTTTGGTGGAAAGGTTAATTGATATTAATGGTCTATTGATAAGTAATATATATTGAATATTATTTATATAAATAATATTTTATTTAATTTCAGAGTCCATTGAATATTAGTAAATAATAATATTATTGTTATTATTTACATGGGCTTCTTTAGAGATTAATTAAATATTTATGGAAATTAGTGAAATTATATATTTATAATCCTAGAGCTATGTAATTCCAATTATATTACTTTTCAATTGATCCAATTCATTTTTTCTAGTACACACTAAAATGTATCGAATCCTCTCAAAGCCCTAGAGGGATCACTTATCCCTAACATCTCTCATGAATGGAGAGAGATATTTCTCCAAGTTCTAATCTGGATTCAATAGAGATCAAATTGAATCCTTTGGAATAAATTTTCATTATAATCAAAGGGTATTGAAACACATGATAGGATCTTTCATTCTAGAAACGTGAGATTTCAATGATGAAATTTATGTATTTTTTTACCACATATGGATCAGTACTACAGGGAATATATTATTCATTCCTAGAACATAATTATGATATGAAATAGATCAGTTCTAAGATCCCTTAAAAATGAATGAATCCATCATAAGGTAATTATCTAATAACATAAATTACTTATAAATATTATTTGATAACCCAACTCATTGATTCTGATGTTTGATGCATTTTATATATTTATTGATTTTATATCATTGATCGTGAAATTTATCAGCATGTAAATTTCATTTTAGTCATCGATAATGAAAAAAATAAAGGTTAATCATGACCCACGACATTCTAATGCAATGCACAGAACAGTCATGTGGTATCAAAAGAGTCACATAAATATTTATAATTATTTAAAAAACATTAATTGATCAATAAATTTTTAATTTAGTTTTCAACTCCAGTTTAATAACATTTAAATCAAAATTGTAATGTCTTCTTCTTCCACATAATTTCTCATAAATCTAATCAAATAGATTAATTTTATGAATTAAATCGATTTTATGATCCCATCTTGAGGTTCCATGGAATCTCATCAAATAACACAATATTACAAACCGTGTAATTTTTAGGTACACATTGTTTACAAGTTTTTAATACACCACAAATTAATTCAGAAATAATTCAAGATTTTGTTAAGTTGTTAAATTTAGTGATTTTTATAATAGATTGTGTGTTTATTAGGCTAGCCTAGTGTATGGTCATCCAGACTACATTCCATGCAACATCCATACCTGACATAAAGTCCATATTCAAAGATAGTTTGTGTATCTTCTTACACGGCCTATATGACACGTGACTATGTAACTCATAAACTTCATTACATATTTTTGACATACACATAATATACTCCAATATTGTTCATGGAATAGTTACACACCGATTATCTAGTCATGTGCCTTATATAGATAGTAAAAATAGTACACACAGTGGAACTTCCTTATAAAATCCATGTACATATAAAAATTATTTAGAATTAAAAAATAATTTATAAAATTATGTTATGTATAAAAATAGTTTTGTTAGTAAATATGTTTATTTGCTATAAAATATCATGTGATATGATTTTATTTATATAAATTCCCAATTAATTTTGGAATAATGTTTGGATCTAAATATCATGTGTTAATCATACTACAATTATTACACTAAACATTAAAGCATTAAATGCTCTATTAAAATATGAAATCATGTAAACCATATGATCATTACATTAATATTTAATATCATTACATTACATGATATGTCATGTATTCCGTATGTCACAAGAGTAAATAGTATACAACTAAAATACACATTGGGTAGTTCAGATAAGTACTCATCGTGTTTCCTGCACTGTAAATTTTTTTTTGTAAACTATTACTTTTTAATAAATTTATTGAATTTGTATAAAATTATTATGAATGAAAATATCAAGGACATTCGGATAATAATTAAAATAAAACATTTTTTAGTTAAATAATATATTTAATTGATTCGATCATGATTTATCTTTAAAAAAATTACTATGAATTAAAGTATAATTTTATTAAATGCATAATTCATTGTATAAATTTAGATAATTATGGGCTTACACTATTCCATTTTATGTGATTGGGTTCATTAAATTTATTATTAAAGTAAATTGTTGGCATGTTTTCCATATATCATTTTATTATATTAGGGTATTTGATCCCGATGTTTCTCTTATGTAAACCCTATACACTCACCTACAAGTGAGTAAATTAATTTGTAATGGATGTATATCTATTTCTATTTGGGGTGGTTCAATGTTGGAGGTGAGGAAGAACTAACCCAAGAGAGATTCAAAGGATATCATTTGGAAAACTAAAAAACCAGAGATGGTTCATGGTATATTTCCAAAAGATTGATTGTTAGTTTATCCTTATCAAAATAATCTAACCATTAGAAAAACCTCTTGATTATACAACTTTATTATTATATTAATTTCAATATTCATGGTTATTTCATTATGGTAGTTTTGTTGTGATCACATGAAAAAATGATGTTATTACAATTTGTTATAGAATAAATTTAAACTAGATTATGCATAAATATTATCTATGTTATGGTTCATCAATTAAATAAATTCACATAATATTAAAAAGAACTTAGTAAAAATAATAATTATAAATTTATACATAAATAAAAAACTCCCATTTATATATATTTGGCTATAATATCCTTCCATTTATTTAGTTAAAATAAAACCATAAATCAATGTGATTGACCATCCATGTTGGGTTTATTTTAGTTATTGGGGAATATCAAAATCATTTTTTAGTTTACTTAACATATTTCACATCATGGGTTGAATTCCAAAGCATGAATTTGTGAAACTGGGAGGTGAGGATTATGGAAGTAAATTTTATGGATTTTATGATTGGGGATTCCACTCAAAAGATCATGTTACTAGGTGTTAAAATAAATGACATTTGGAAATCTTATATTAAAAACTTCAAATATATTGACAATCCAGTTTTTGTGTAATGAGAAGAGGGATATTGAATTTTCCACTAGAATGTCCATGAAACAATCTATTTCAAAGATAATGGTTTGGGATATAGTTTTTTAATATAATTATAGAATATAAATAAATATATTAGTTATTTATTTTTCTAAATTTTATCAGATAATGTACTAATTTTTTTTACATGTTATTTAATATAATATGAATATAATTGAGTTAAAAAATATCACTATGATTGATAACTACGAAGGATAACATTCTCAAAGGCACAAATATCCAACAGTGTAAAACTCCCTTGATCAATATCATATGCCAATAAAAACATTTTCGTACTGGATGAACATATTTCTAATGTTCTTGGTAATGAGAAAAGTGAAGAAGTTGTGACTCTCCATGAAAAAAGTTGAATGATAATACATATTTTCAATGATTCGTGATGTCATGTATGATTATGATATTTTAAATAAATATGAGGGAATAGATTCATATAGCTTGATGAATCACCTTTAGTATCCATATAAACAAAATGTGTGATAAGATAGATATGAGACCCCATTATTCTATTATCAACTATGATTAGAGTGTCATTTCAAGTTGGGCCTCATGTATTTATGCTTTTTAGCTAAGTCCATAATTTAGAAATAATAGGAATTAAATTCCCAATTTTTTTGTTAATAGATCTCAATCTATCAACACTACCGAAGTTCTTCTCATGTATTAATATTAATTATAACATGATAAATAATGAAATGTGTCTTTTTGAATTTATTACATTGATTCTCCAAGTGGATTAGGATGTGGGGTGTGGCATAGTAGTAGTACTTATAATGAATAAGTAATGTATGAGCATTTAAAAGGGGCACAATGATCATAATAAGTATAAATATCCCAAGCACCATCCTTACAATAAAATTAATATCCTAAAAAATGTAAATAAAAAGGAGGAACTATGTTATTCATGTGGAAATCAAGGCCATTAGAAGAATAAATACACCTATAATAAAGGGATAAAAAATGTTATTTCATTTTCAAGTGTAATATTTCTATGAATAAATATTGGGTATTAGATACAGCTTGTGGTTCTCAGATTTGTATCCAAAATCAAAAACAATTTATATTCTAAAATATTTCTAAAATATAGGTGGATTTATGAGCTACAAATGTTGCAATGTTGCCCTATCCAGCCATTGGGGACTAGTACCAATCTTTTCAGACATGGATAATATTAGTTTTATGTGATTTTTATTATGTTCTAACTGATACCAAGAACATAATTTATGTATCAATCCTAGATGCATATGGAATTAATTAAATGGTGGGAATAACATTTGATTATTTTATAATAGAAAATATGTTATGGAATTCCAAATCTAATTAAAGGTATTTCTATTTTGAATTACAAAATCCAAGTGTTGTATATAGGTTATGAAACATGTTCACATTTCTCATATAACACCTAGAATTGGTGTTACTATCTTGGACATTTAAATGGGAAAAATTTGACAAGTCACTATCATGATAGTTATTCACACTCTTCTAAGATAAAAAAACTTGATATATTTCATTATTGTTTAAAATGATAAATGAAAAAACCACTGTTCAGTGGATATAGAGAATGGTCTAAGAATGATTCAAGGATTGGTACACACTGATGTTTGTAGACAATTTC
This sequence comes from Viscum album, assembly GCA_963277665.1. Lineage (NCBI taxonomy): Eukaryota > Viridiplantae > Streptophyta > Magnoliopsida > Santalales > Viscaceae > Viscum > Viscum album. Next base: position 279,445,235 of record OY728126.1, read on the forward strand.
CATTAGAATCTAGAGATGGATAATCATACTTCAAAACATTTATAGATTAATTATATTGATATGGATATGTCTACTTGATGATTTATAAGTCATATTTCATTAAAAAATTAATATAATTTAACCATGATGTACAAAATAAATTTGGATATAATATCAGAACTCTGCAATTTAATAAAGGTGGTGAATATCATAACCATGATTTTTATAGGTTATTATGAGGGTTTGGTATTCTTTATCAACTTACCTCACCATACACACCATAGTGAAATAATTTTATTGAATTCATAAACCCTAACTTGTTCTAAATACAATGGTTTATTAGGATTCATGAATATATTTCTTTATCCTTTTGTGGATATGCATTAAAAATTTAAAAAAATACATTAAATTGAGTTCCAACTAAAGTATAAAAGGGAATTCCCATCATGTTATGGAATATAATGATACCTATTTTTTAATTATATACAAATTTATGGCGGTGAGAGTCATTTTTAAGGCATTATCAGTAAAAAAGAACATTTTTCTAAAAGAGTATCTTTATAGGGTATTATAGGGAAAAATAGCACTACCTATACAACCCCTCTGATAACAAAGTGAATGTCACATTAAAATCTATCTTTCATAAGAAATAGAACATCCATATAATAGAAACATTGAGAAGTATTAAATTAAATGAAGTTAATTTTCATGATATAAGAGATTTATTAAATAAACTATAGAAACAATATCCCATTAAAAATATTTTTACATGTTTTTAACCATAACTAACCATCAAATATGAAATAAGGATCATAAAATCAAGTGTCTATGGATGATTAGTTACATAATAAAATGAAAAAGTCAAAAAAAATTATTTAATATCCCTTATGACATCGTATGAACCATTGAGATCATATGTATACATATGATAACATGGGGAGTAAATAGACAATAGGAATGTTATACTAATCCTATTATAGGAATAAAAAGTAAAATAAATCATAACACATGTGTTATAATGAATAAAATGACTAAATAAAAATAAATGGAACAAGAATAATCATATAGAAGTCTATCATATATAACACTGTATAATGTAATAATGGAAACATAGGAATGTGGAAAAAATATATAACATGAAATAAACATGATTCAATTATTACTACCAAGACAATATCACATAATGGACAATGCCTCATAATGGAACAGGTTTACTCCCTAATCCCATATATGAAATCTCATGAGAGTAAAAGTGCCAAATGAATTTGGGAATAATCTAGGTGAACCTTGTAACATCCTAGGTATATAATGTAACAATACATTTTCATTTTAAATAATATTTTGTGAATTAAATATTCATTTTACATTAAAGGGGGTTCTATATACGATGGAGTACCTGATACGCAGCAACGAGTTTCATGGAAATCTTACATTGCACAATAATAATATAATATTAAGATTTCATATTGTTATTAACACCTAGTATTTGTATTGTTCAGAATATATAGAACTAACTAAAATATTATTAAACATGTTTGTTAATTTTTTTTACATTTATCCAAAAAAAGTTAGAGGATTAAATTTTGAATAAATCTAATTTTCAGCATAATTTATTTTAAAAGGTTGATTGACCATCTTTTGATGTTTAACCCTAATTAAATATAGTTTTGGGAACTTATATATTTTAATATTGACAAAATAAAATTCTTATTTAGAATCAAGAAATCAAAATTCATTTTGGGTAAAATGTTGTAATTTTTCTGATAAAATACACTTTTTGATGAATAGTGGAAAATACTGTATTTTAATTAAAAAATACCTTTTAATATAATTTATTTATATAGATAGATCATAATTTATTCAGTTTTGATTTGTAATTAGATTATGTTTTTACCATTTAATCTAATTTTGGTCATTTGAAGTAATTTCTCTTTTAAATTGGACATAAATAAGTGCCAATCTTTTGATAGTTATTATTTCTTAAAAAGAAGCTTATTGTTTTGATAGCGGGAGTTAATTTTAAATTAATATCTTTCACTTCAATGTTTTGAATTTATAAAAATGTATTATATATTTCTAATCATCTGTTACAATTTGTGTAAATTTGTTACATTTATTTTTAGACAATTTGAATATTTACTTTAATAAAAATTTTATTTATCATGGTTAAAGTGTAAATCTCATAAATAAGGGTAAAAAATATTGTTATAATAATATAGAATTTCCCTAACATGTGTCATATTCCTGTTATTTAATAAATATCAGACCATTGGAATCATTGGGTTGATTTTTGGACCCCATGGAGCAACTTAAGAGTGATAATTCCACTTTATATTAATTTATATAATGTAAACAAAAAAATGGTATAAAAATATATCTATTAGTACATCAATTTTTTACATTGGGTAATATAAGTTATGTTTTTTACTATAAATTTCATTTTGAATGCTAAAATGATTTCATACATCATGATAGATTTTTAATATTTAGACATCAAATAAATTAAAGTATTAATGACACAATAATGATACAGTGTTTACGTCATTAATAAATGATTTAAATCAAAAACATTATAAAGATTAAAATATTATCCAAAACCTATCCAATTCTTATTGAATGATTTTATTTTGACCATGAGTAATCTTATCATAGATGTTAATATGTTTTGGACCTTCAAAACATGATAATCGTTATATAATAAAATATTAGGTTTAACCTTTCCTAAAGAGACCCTCCTCCCCTTATAAAGATCCATCACTTCTAACCCATTAGACACACCCCTCATGCCCCCTGGATTGTCCAAAACCTACCAAAATAATCATTCAATATCCCTATCTTCCTCCAATAAACCATTCTTTAGGTATAAGGCACTTCATGTAAACCTTTTTGTTCAATCTAAAGGGTGATACCGAATTTAAGGTTAAGGTCTTCTCTTTAAGTCCTTTTTTTTATTTTACATCTCCAAACCCCTAAACAGTTTTTACTCCTTTTTTATAACTACACTATTATCCTCAATATATTTTGTTGCATTTATTAGAAGAAATCAAACTGCACTTACACACACCTCTATCTAATGGATAACGAACATACTGTTTCTGTGGATGATGAACTACTAGCTCACAAAACAATAACCATTCAAATATCTCATACCACCTCTCATAGTGGCCATTATGTTGGAAATATATTTATATATTATATATAAAAATTATTTTTACCTTTTATTTATTCTTCTATATTTTTTCATTTATATCAGACTTTTATGGTTAGCATTATGGGTAAACTAGATAATTTCTTTTGAGGAAAAGCAGAATACCACCCCTCAAATTGATATGACTCATTCATTACATAAATGGGATGTATGAAGGATTGATTTAATTAAAGTATATATTATATTAAATTTTAAATATAATATTACTATGTATCATTATTTTTTCATTCAATTAAAATATGAAATTTAATTAAAAGTAGTGTTCATGTGCACGTATGACTTAACATATCCATGAACGGTGTATTTTATTTCTTATATCCAAATGTTATGTAATACTATAAAAATATATATATACAAGATATATATGATATATATGATATATAACTCGTGAATATCAGAATGGTGATAATGGAATCTTGACCACATGTAAAACTTCTAATTATAAGGTGTTCTAATTTTTCACTCAAGTACCATATATCGACAAAATGACTTTTATTAACATAAATGATTACATAATGTTTATAACATTTAAATTAGTGATATAAAATGAATAATAAAAATTAAATTTTTTTTAATAAATTATAAATTTTCTTAAGATTATTATTTAGGAAGAACAAGGAACAAAGATGTAAAGTCGGACACGAGGTTAGGGGTTTCTTATCTCAGTTTTAATTTCGTGAGATTTTAATTGTTCGCTTTTAATTTATTGCATGTGGTGAATTTTTAATGAAATTTGATATATATTATCATGATTATATTTATATTCATGTTATTTTGTGAATAATTTGGTGGTTATTAACTTTTGGTCATACGATTAGATTGATTACAATGTGATAGGGGATTTTCATCTCATTTTTATTCCTATGAGATTCATGATAAATTTTCCACTATTTCCTTTTGTGGGGTGTATGTACTTCTCAATATTGTATTAATTGTGTAATATACTTCAATTTATCTATATATACATATTTATTTTATGATCCTTTTGTAATGGGTTATATGTTTTGTATGTTACGAAATTGATAAAGGAATCTTTTAGCCTAATTTCCATTCTTTGGGTTAATCTTCTCATTCTTAATTATGTCATGCTATGATATCTATGGAATCACTATTTGTTTATTTGGGTTTTAATTTCCACACCAATTTTTTTTGATATAATTTTGATACACATAATCAGTCCATTGATAAATTCTCAATTCATCGATATGAACTTGATAAGAGCAATTTTAACTCAATTTCCATTCATCGTGTTAAACATCCATGTCATTGGTTTTGTCATAAAAAACATGTGTGAGTGTCCTATGATTGATTTAAGCAGAATATACAATCATATTTTGTTTATTTATATCTGTTCAAATATTATTATCTAATTATTTTATCCCTAATATTAGGATACAATTTTTATAAGTAATTTTGCTTCAAATTACATTCCATTGAGACTTCATTGTCATTATGCACCAATTCTCTCTTATACGATATATATACTACCCTTTGACATATTATATCATAAATGTATTTATTTTTATGATATTATAATCTTTTATTAATGTTATTTCTCACTTAGTTGTATTCAAGTGTCTCTCATTTGGTTAGAAATATTTAACTAAAATTTCGTTTTAAATGTTTTAAAAAAATTTCAAAAAAAATTATTGTCATTAAAGGTCATTTTTTAATAATGGTTTTAAGGATTAATTTATATAGACATTAATGTTTTAAGTTATTAATACCTTTAAATGTTTCAAAGATGTCTGGGACCCTTTGATTCAAAAGTCTCATAAATAAATTATATAAATGGTTTTGAGAATGGTTTAAAAAAACGTTGATTAAGTCAATATCGTGAAATGATATATTGTGATTGCAATGTAGACATGTTAACTTCTCATTATAATTATTTTATGTGTTATGAATATGTTATTTTTGTTTGTCATTTTTTATGTATACAAGTTGTTCTGTGATAAACCTAGGGCTGGTGAGCATGAGATAGCTCTCCAATGCATTGGGTAATGTGATGAAGGTAAACATTAATGTTTCTCCTAAGAGATTTAGGGAATATACTATGATAGGTATTCCAAATGTGACTACCTATATAGATTTGATAACTATAATGTAAGTATGTTATGAATTCTGTAAGTTTCCTTTATGATTTATGATTTTTTTGTGTTATTCATAAATGTAATGACTTTGTAATGTATGATATGATGGAATAATATTGGTTTCATTGATTTATATTTTTTATGGTTTAATGTTTTTTTCCTTATTCTATAACCCATACTGAGCTTTTTATTCTCATCCCATGTTTTTGAAAATAATGTCCACAGGACTCAAAGATCAATATTTCCATGGATGTGATCAACGAAAAGACTTGCAGTCTATAACAAGGAAGTTGACATGTTTCTTTTTTAGTGTTTTTATTTTATGAAAAAATGAATACTGAGTAATAGTGTCTATATGTAATTTTCAAGTTATTATGTAATAGTTATTTCCTAATTCTCTAAAACACTAAACCTGTAAATATTATCAATGCCAATTATTTATTTAAATCCTGATTATGTAATATTTAAGGATGGGACATTATAGTTGATATAAAAGGTCAGTATAGATAAATTTAGAGGTTAGGGTGTACTTTAAGTATATGTTAAACTACTATAATTGTTTGGATATTTCAAAGAGTCGTTGTAATTTTAGAAAAAGTGAATGATCTTAAGATTACATGAATAATTATATCTCATTATTTACACACCTCATAAGATATTATATGATTATTTTTTTTGATATACTTACACTGACCTTTTTGGTTTTAGTAAATGGCTTGATCTAGCAGGCACCAAAGTAATAGTTGATGTGATGAAAACTGTCACAGTTTTTTGAATAAGAAACTAAATTAAATGGGAGATGCAATGAGAACTCTTGTTATTATTTTCAACCAACAATCTAGAGTAATTATTGACCACCTTAACCGTTTTGATTTTTTAAGTCATCATATATGTGTGAAATAAATCCCAACAGAAGATTATGTATTAATCATAATGGTAATTATGGTCCAACACTTATGTGTCAAGGATGTATAAATAAACACAGAGGAAAATGTTTCAAATTGACGGGAAGATTCTATAGATGCGGATGGGAAGGTCATAATGCAATAACCTGCCACAGAAAAAAGAAGCATCTATTTGAATCTGGGAAAGGGAATTAAGTTCTTACTGATGAACCAATTGAATGTTTTAAATGTGAAGTACATGGTAAATATTCAAATAAATGTCCTATGAAGATGTTTTAGGAATGGGATCACCAAGATCATAAAAATTTATGTCTACCAAAACCTAATTTCATTCCAATTAGGGATGATGAAACTACCACGGACCAATGAAAGGTATGGATTATTTCTTATATGATGTTTAGAAATTATTGAATCATAAAATATGATTCATAATTTTGTTTGTAAGAAATAAATATATCAGAATAATTTGGAATGGAATTCTTAATGGATCCTAAACAACGTTTAATGAGTAAGAAGTCAACATATAATGGATTCAACTGTTATGATAGATTTTAGGATAGTGAATTTCTTAAAGGTATTAAAGCACTTTTGAGGAAGAGATTACATTAGAATAATTTTTATAGTACGTGTAACCCTACTATTTGATATATTAAAATTTTATTGAAGGAATAATTTTCTTTTCTTTTGTGGATATAGTTATAATAAACCTTTTGGGTTTATTACAACCTTGAATTTGTGGCAATTACAGGTAAATACATTTTGGGATGAAAATGAATGTTATTAGATAAAATTTGTGGTTAAAATATGTTATGGTTATTTTTAATGAATTTTTCCAATTTTGGTAATGTTATAAAATTATATTTTTTTTGAAAAAGGAAGACACGCAGACCGTGTGACAACCCATCGCATCGGACAAAGCAACAGGAATCGAACCCACAAAAAAAGTGAGACATGGATTTGTCGACTACCAATGGACTACATGAATTCATGAGTTAAAATGACTAATTAATTTTATTTAGATGATTTTATGTATAAAGAATAAGTTTATTTTGGGTTATCTACATAAATTATTAACCTATACAAGAGAATATGTGTTCAGGTTAATTACACAACAGTATAAGACTTTAATAGTACCCAATATTTTTGATATAAATGTTATGATTCTTATGGATGACTATGTGATAAAATCCTTTTGAATTTTGGTTTTCAATCTTAGTTTGGTTTACATTGAATTATTTTAAGGAGAATTTTTTAATTAATGGAATTTGTTATGCTTTGGGTATTCTTTGAAAAATTATGGGGATTAAAATAATTTTTTCTTTTTAAAATTTTTTATCCTTTTTAAGGATTATCTGATCTTATAATAACCATTTTTCTTTTGGTTGATGTCTATAGATTGGGGAAATATACAATTCAAATTTTTTGGATTATGTGATACTAAAAGAGTTTATTCTAGCACATTTAATGCGACTAAGTCAGTTTGAATACACATCATTTTGAGAAAGGGTGAGTATGTGATAGAAATATAAAAAAGTAACAATGTCTACATGAAAAGTAAGTATGTTTCATTATGTATTGTGTTTAGCTCATAAATTAATTCCTTAATGAAAATTAACATAAATCAAAAACATTTTCTGTTAACTTTTTATACTAGGGAATCAAGGACTATTTAACCCATCATAAATATGTGATTTTCTGGTGGGGAACATTCTCCTAATCATTTTTTCTATCACACTCCATCATAACATGATGGATTGTTTTATCCTCAATATCCATGTTTTTGTGGAATCCTAGTATCTTTTTTATTGGGTGACCTTTGTAATTTACTTCTTTTATTTTAATGTGATATATTTATTAAGTATTATTCCAATGTGGGGCATTCAATGATGTTTCCGGGAAAAATTTTAAAATTGTGAGGATTCAATTTTCAATATGGTGGAAGGATGTAACACCCCAGGTAAATAAATAAATAATACACTTTCATATTAATTAATATTTTGTGAATTAAAAAAAATTACTTTAAAGGGGTTTCTATGTTTGATGGTGTAACCTATAACTAACAACGAGTTTCTTTGAAATCTTATGATACAAAATAACAACATAATATTATAATTTTAAATGGTAGTTAACACCCAGCCATTGTATTTGTTTGAATGAACATAACTAACTAGAAAATGACTATACATGTTTGATAAATGTTTTTACATTTAACTTATAATAGTTAGAGTCTTAAATGTGAATGAATCAAATTTTGATCATAATTTACTTTAAAAGGTTGACTTGACACCTTTTGATGGAGAACCCTCATTAAATATATTTTTGGTCACATTTATATGTTCTATTTGGAAAAAAAATATTATTTAGAATTGGGACATCAAAATTCCGTTTGGGTAAAATTTTGTTATTTTTTGACAAAATTAATTTTATTTGATGAATAGTGAAAATACTGTATTTTAATTCAAAACTTCCTTTTAATCTAATTTATTTATATGGATATATTATCATTTTAATCAGTTTTAAAGTGTATTTAGGTAATTGTTTTACCAATTAATCCAATGATTGTCATTGGAAGTAAATTTCACTTTGAAATTGGACAAAAATTAGTGTCAATATTTTGATAGTTAATATTTCCAAAAAACATGCTTTTTTGTTTTGACAGGGGGAATTAATTTTAAATTAGTTTCTAAAAGATTGTGTTTTGAATATGTAAAAATCGATTCCATATTTTGAATCAGGTGTTCCAATATGTTTAAATACTAAACATATATTTTTAGACAATATGAATATTTACTTGAATAAAAATTTTATTTACAATAGGTAGAGGGTAAATCTGGTAAATAAGGGTAAAAAAATATTATTATAATTATAAAAAATAATCATAACATGTGTCCAAATCCTATTGGTTAATATATGTCTGACCATGGGAATCTTTAGGTTGATTTGGGGACCCCATGGAGCCACATAAGTGTGACAATGACACTTTATATTAATTTATATAAAGTAAAGACAAAAATGACATAAACATATGTCAAATAGTTAAAAAAAATTACAAGTGGTTATAAAATTTATATTATTAACTATAAATTTTTTTATAATGAAAAAAAATTACTAAATCATGGTATTTTTGATTAATTTTTAGTCATCCAATAAATTAAGTTATAAATGACATAATAATTATGTTGTGTTTACCACCATCCATCCAATGGCCCGATGGCCTTCATTTTTTTATTGATGTTGATAATCCACCTTTCAAGGGGTGAGGTGGAACCCTTATAAGACCTGTAGGTGTATGTATTACATCACACGTAGGACTTAGTGGTATTAATTTCTCATAGGAATCAAACATTACATACAACATAGACTAACTACATGGAACTGCTCCTCCACATAATATTTATCATGAAATTATCTCTCATCCTTCGCATGGATGCTCAGATGGGCTATCTCATGCATGTATAGGCTTATCTTGATGGAAGGTTTCATACCGTATCATTATATCAATATATGTTTCTTCTTCTATGGTGAAAACTTTCTTCTCATCATCTTTATAGAGCTTCATCCTTGTAGGTTTCTAGTTTACATCTCCACTTATGGTGGCCTAAAGGCCTGGAGGTGTCTCAAAGGCCTTACTAGCCCGAAGGCTTGGATGGCCCGAAGGCCTTAAAGGACTCTAGGACCAATTATTATGGGATGATTTTTTTTCAACCATGAGTCATATTACCTTACAATTTATTATGTTTTGGACCTTTACAAACTGAAAATCATTATATAACAAAATAATAGTTTTAAAAATTCCTAAAAGCCCCTCCACCACATTATAAAAATCCATCCTTTCTAACACCTTCCACACACCTCTGAAGCCCCATCGATCATCCATCCCCTGCCCAAGTCAGATCTCAAGATACTTTTCTTCCTTTTACATGTCTTAACTTTTACATATGTAACTTTGTATAATCTTTTTGGTTCAATATAAAGGGAGATACCCAATTTAAGGATGACATATTCCCTTAAGTCCTTTTATTTTCTTTTACATCTCAAACCCCCTTAACTCTTTTTATTGCAATATATTATAAAAACAATAGTATCCTAAATATACTAGGATGTCATTATGAAATTTAATTTAACTACACTCACACACACCTCCATCTTATGGATAACAAACATATTGTTTCTGTGAATGGTGAACTACTACCTCTTGAAATGCTTATTGTTCAAATATCTCCTATCACCTCTGATGGTGGCCATAATGATGGAACTATGATTATATATTAAATATATATTATGTTTACATTTTCTTTATGATTCTATATTTTTCATTTATAGGATACCTTTTTGGTTTCTATTATGGGTAAACGTGATAATTGCATTTGAGGAAGTGCGGACTATTGCCCCCTCAATGTGATGTGACTCGTTCATGCCCTATGTGTGACAAATAAATGATGGATATAATAAAAATATATATTATATTATACTTTAATTATAATATAACTATGTATCTTTACGTTTTCATTCAATAAAAAAACGAAATAGAAATTAAAGTTGTGTTCATGCGTACATAGGGCTTACCATCCCCATGAACAGTGCAATACATATCATATCTACAAATGTTATATAATATTATAAATACATATATATACTAGATATATATGATATATATGATATCTAAATCATAAATATCATTTTGGAGATAATATTATATTGACCACATGGACAAAATGTAATTATAAGGTGTTCATTTTCGACTCAAGTACCAAATATCGACAAAACGACCATTATTAATTTAAATAATTACATAATGTTTATATAATATTAAGGAGTGATATAAAAGGAATAATAAAAACTTTAAAGGTTATTAATCAAGTATAATTAAAATTATTTTTATTATTCAGGAGAAACTTGGAAAAAACATGTCAAGTCAGAGACGTGGTAAAGGGGTTTCAAATCTGACTTCTAATTCTGTGTGATTTCCATTTTTTCCACTAATATAATGAATGTGGTGTATTTGGTACTTAAATTTGGTAAATATTATCATGATTATTTTTATATTAATTTTATATTATCATTAATTTGGTGGTTATTAACTTTTTGTCATATGACTAGATTGATTACAATGTGGTAAGGGATTTCCATGTCACTTTTTATTCCCATTAGATTCAAGCTATATTTACCACAGTTTACTTTTGTGTGGTGAATTTACATCGCAATATTGTTTTAATTTTGTAATATACATAAATTTATTGGTATTTACATCTTCAATTTCTAATCCTTATTTCATGGGTAGTATGTTTCCTAAGTTACCAAATAGGTAATGAACCCTTTTAACCCAATTTCTATTCCTTTGGTTAATCATCTAATTCTTAATTATTTAAGCTATGATTACGTGTGGAATCACTATTCATTAATTTATGTTTTAATTTAAACTCCCATTTTGTGTATATACTTTTGATAAATATAAACACCCCATTGATAAATTCACAAGTCACTTATATGAACTTGATAAGATTAATTTTAACTCAACTTCCAATCACTAAGTGAAACATCCATGTTATTGGTTTTGTCTTAAAAAAGCATGTCTGAATGTCAAATGATTTATTTAAACTAAATATACAATCATATTGAGTGTATTTATATTTGTCACATGTTAGTATGTAATTTATTTATCCTTAATCTAAGGATATAATTTCACCTGGTATTTCGTCTCAATCTACATTACATTGAGACTTCATTGTCGTTATTCTCCAATTCACACTTTTATTGTTTATATACATCCCTTTGACATATTATATCATAAGAATATTTATTATCATGATATTATAATCTTTGATTACTGTTATTTTTCAATTACATGTATTCTTGTGCCTCTTATTTTGTTAATAACTCATTAACTAAAAAACCATTTAAAATTTATTAAATATTTTTCTTCTAAATAATTCTCATTAATGTTTGTTGTAAAAAAATGGTTTAATGGATTTATTTATATATACATTGATATTTTAAAATATTAATACCTATAAATGATTCAAAGTGGAATGGGAATCATTGATTAAAAAATCTATTTATTAAATGTTTTAAATGTGTTTATAAATTGTTTGATAAATCAATGATTATGTAAGTATATTCAAATGAAATATTTTGATTACAGTGTGGAAATGTTATTTTTCCATTATACGTTTTTTATGTGTAGTAAAATTTTGTGTTTATTGGGAATTGTTTACATATACGGGTGGTTCCTTGATAAACCTATGGAAGGGGAGCCCGAGATAGCTCTCTAATGCATTGGGTAACGTGAAAGAGGTAAACATTAATGTTTCTCTTAATAGATTTAAGGAATATACCATGATTGGTATTCCGAATCTGAATCCCTATGTAGTTGTTATAGCTACAGTGTAAGTATGTTATATATGCCATTAGTTACATTTATGATTTATGATTTCTTTGTGTTATTCATAAATCATATGATTTAATAAGGTATGTTATGATTGAAAAGTATTGGATTCATTGATTTGTATTTATTGATGGGTTAATGTTTCCTTTCATTATTCTCTAACCCTTACTTAGATTTTTATGCTCATCTAATGTTTTTTAAATATTTTCCACAGGGCTTAAACTAGAATAGGGTCAAGGATGGGATCAAGTAAAATTCATTCTATCTAAAACATTAAACTATACATGTTTATTTTTAAGAGATTTTATTTTATGAAAAAATGGATACTGAGTGGTACTTTCTATATGTAATCTTCAGGTTTATATGTAATAGATTTGGACTAATTCTCTAAAACACCAAACCTGAAATGGTCATCAATATGAATTATTCATTTAATTAAATATTTTTTAATTTTTAAGGCCAGGTCCTTATAAACCCATCGTAAAATGTTTATGAATTTGTGTTTCACATAAAGAGTCAAACACAAAGAATAAGAATAAGGGTTACCCATAGAATGAAATGGGTATCGTAATCAAGTCATATGGAATAACTAAAATGTGCATCATAATGTAATCCCTGAAAGTGTTCAATTAAATCATGTTTTAAAATTAATAATGGAATATAAGCATATATCATTGTATAATATGTCGATCAAAATTTAATAATAGTAATATCATTGTTTATGGAACATTAGAAATGAGAATATTTAGTGTAGTTTAATGGAAAATTTTTAGAGTAATTAAAAAAGAAAAACATATACTTGTTTGAATAAAAAAATTAAATGAAAATAGAAATGATTTCATGAATAAATGATTTATTTTTAGAAAATAAATGGGGATGAAAAAAAATTATGTATTTATTTGATTGTGGGTAATAAATTGGGAAGTTCTCCTTATTCGGGATTTCCACCCAAGAGGAATTGAGATGTGACCTTTTAAAATAAGACATTTCCTATTGAAAAGATAAATTGAGATGAATAAATTGGTTCATTACATAAAAGTAATAATATAGAGGTATGTAAAAAATTAATAATTTCATTGGGGAAAATTGTGATAAATTGTAAACCAATGGTAATCTGGAGGTTCCGAGAGATCTCTTATATTAGTTTTGAAATCATTATATAGATGAATGTAATTTCTTGGATAATCAAATTAGATTCATTAATTACTTAATTATAAACCTATTATATATGTATATTTTTTATTATTCATATATTATATTCATTTATACCAATATTTATATTTAATAATGTTTAATTTCATTATTATCAGATTGTTCATTTCATGGTTTGATAGTTGGTTCGCTTTAATTTAATTATGGTAGTTCTTGTGACAAGGAAGAAAAACTCCTTAAATGGAATTATATGGTATTAATACACTTATAAATTCGTAAATGGTTGCATATTTCATTTTATATTACTTTAAAATGATTCATTTTATAAAATGTTATTGATAAACATTTAGTTTATTTTGGATGTTTTTTGATCACCAAAAATCTATTTTTTATTAGTTAATATTATGTATATATATATTATATCCAAAATATTAAAATGGGGTAATATAAATTTGAAAATATTTAATATCCATTATAATTGTTTTATAACCATCCTTGAAGGTGGTAATGGATAAATAAATAGCATCCCCATGAAGGAGTTGAATTGACAAATCACAGACGATGTTTCCCTTTTATGATAAAAGTTGAATTCAAGATATTTGATGATGGATATTAAATTAAAATAATAATATTCATGAATTTTATGATACTAGAATTTTAATGGAATGTTGGATAGTGGAGATGATGTGAGGTTAATAATATAATATAAATTAAATGAATAAAAAAGTGGATTTTACATCTTGAATATCATCTCATCAAAAACCTCCTTAATGAACATGTAAATGTTCATTTGTTGTGAAAATAAAGACTAGGAAATGGTATAATGTATTAGGAGAATAAATGGACTGAATTTAAAAATAATAAATTCTATTAAGGTCTGAGGAGATTAGGTTTTCAATGGACGTATTTAAATTGTGAGGAGGGGGTGTTTTTTATTATTTTATTCATTAGATTATTATTTTGGATCCATACAATAAATAGTTTTCATAATTATCCCTAAAAAATAAAATAATAAAGGAGCATTACAAATAATGGATCCAAAATTTTCTATACCTGATAGATGATTGAATAATTCATGTATTTGTTAAATACTATGAATTATAGTACTTCACGTTTCACCAAAAAATCAAATATTTTAGAAAAATTCAAACAATTCACCTTAATTTTTTTAACTATAAATTTAAATAATGGTTTCTATTTTATGAAAATAATTTTCTCAATATGATAATTTTAATCATTAAATAATATTTTCATTTAATCAAAAATACTAATTTGAATATTACAACGAATTTAAGACATGTTTAAAAAATGACAATTAAGATCCCCAAAATTATATTATATTTAAAAGAAAAAAATATTAATTTCTTAATATATTTTATGAAAATAAATTGAATTTGAAATAAATATATAAATAATAACATTTTAAATAAAAATTTAAATTTAACAAAAATATGAACAATTTATTTATCATTTTAATAAAGAATTTCTAATTCTAATATATAAATTTATCATCTTTTCATTTATAAGATAAAAAAATTATATATTCTTTCATTGGTGAAGTCCCTATTATAATCGTAAGATTATTATTCCTAACAATCACATTACTGTTCTGAAGGCCTTGTTGCTATTCTAATGGTCATATTTATAGTGATCAAAAGGGTTTAATATTCCTTTATATTTCTATTATTCTACTCATCCAAAAATCATATTTTCTCTAATGTAATACATACTTTGATATGTTAAATTTTTATATTATTATTTTTAATAGGTTCTATTTCTATAACAATGTTCTTGAGTGCAGTATTTCTTTCAGATTGACCATATCAAAATATTCATATTATTATTATCATAATTTCAATTTTTTATCATATTAAAATATCACATTTTTATTGGTTTGATTTCTTACTATGATTTCATTTTAATGTTTTTATTGTGTAATCTATGTTATTTATGTCGTTTATACAACATGAAATAATTACAAGAAGGAAAATTTCATTCCTAAAATTATGGGACATTAAATTCTCCCCCAGCCCCTTATGAAATTTCTACTTCAAATTTTATATTACACACTATGGTGAAAATTGGTGAGGGTACTTCTACATCATTTATTCTGCTAGTTCCCATGATTAATATTCCTACTTATTGATCTACCATTGTACCTTGACCAGGTGAGTAGCCTTTTTGTGTAAAATACTAACACTATGGTCCAAGATCATCATAAAAAACTATCCATAAGGGTGAATTTTTTTTAATTATACCATATTTTATTTAATTACATATGAGTGGATTGGTATGTATTTCATTAGCGAGATATAATGAATACATGATGTACATGAGACATGGTTAATGTATGTTTAATTAAATGGGCCAAAACTCTAGAATGATTATTAATATCAAATGGTATGATGTAAAAATGGATTAATGTTACAATCATTCACATTTTCATGACTATCTTCCAGAGATATATGTGAATTAATACCATCTCTCAAATATCAAACTATAGATCATTTTTATGATTATCTTCATAGCAATTTTTACCATATTGGCCATCCTTTTTGTAATTCAATATGGTTTTCTCCTTTTCTACAATTTCTGTAACCATTTTTGGTCCCAGTAGCTTATGTTTGTTGACTTCAACCTAAAATTCTAGTGTTCAATATATTTTCCCAACAATTGCTTCATATGAATACATTTAGATGCTTCAGATGAAACTATTGTGGTAAGAGAACTCGAATATAGAAAGATGATTGTCTCATCCTCCATTGATGTCCATAGAACATTATCTCAACATGTCTTATAGTATCTAAATAGCCCACTCAATTTTTCCACCAATTTGGGGATGATAATCCATAGTAAATATCCACTCAATTTTTGTATAATATTTTAAAAATCTCTAGAACATTGAGTTAAATGATGAATCATTTTTGGATATTATCGATAATGGTAATCCTTAAAACCTCGCCACTATTGTGAGGTTTAATTATATAATTTTATCATGTTATAAATCCTATTATATTTAAAAAGTGATCTGTATTCATATGATGATCCAAAATATTCTAAATATAAATAATTCCTCTAGATTTCATCAGAAGTCTAGTGACCAAGTCTATGGTGATGTTTTCCCATTTCCATGATGATCTGTGTAATGGTTTCATTATCATTTTATAAATTTTCTTTTCATCCTTCACATTATGAAATACCAGACACTTTGATGAATATTAAGTGATCTGCTTCATCATATTTTCCCACCAATTAGGATCTCAATGATATCGATACCACACTGTGCTCGTTGGGTGAATTGAAAATGTTGATATATATGAGTCATTCAGAAGAAATTTCTTTATATATATATTTTATGGTTCACATTATCATGACCCAAATATTATGAATCATTTCACATCAATATTGATCTCTAAAAATTTTCAATTTTTTATTGCTTCCAATTATTTCAGAATATCCCCTTCTTTTCGTTTAAAATCAATTATTTTCCCTATATGGGGTAGAAGGGAAATCAATTGAGAAAGTAAATATGATGTTATTTGAATATGATTCCAATTTATATCATTTTTCGAGATAAGGAAACTAGATCATTAATCAATGATAATTTTGTAGGATCCTTTTTACTAAGAGGGTCAATAAATTTAATTTCATTACAAGGATGATAGAAAATTGAGTAGTCATAATACTTCAAGACTTATTGCAATATTCCTTAGATCATATTAATCCGCTTGTATGTGATTTTTTTAGTATTTTGTTATTATTATATATCTCACTATTTTATGCTCATATATATGACCACCATATTTTCAATATGAAGATGGCATGTTCCAAATCTAGATCATTCATGGGATAGTTTTTCTCATGAAAATTCAACCCCCTTGAGTCTTGGGATATCACATTATCATTTTTCATTAGTATAGATCCAAATTCCATTATTAACTAATTGTTTTATAGAACAAAGAGTTCCCCACTTTTCAATAGATTATTTATAAGTGAAGTGACATGCCAATTTTTCCCTCTTTAAGGCAGTATTTTCTTTTATTTTCCTTTAAAAAACATTACTACCTAATGAGTCATCTGGTTAGTGGGTTCAAGAATCATGATATGTTCATAATAAATCATCGGTAATACCGAAATAAACTATGGAGAATACATATCTCAATTACAGATATTGGAATGGTCTAATCATTAATATCCTTTTTCTTTTAAGGATCCGAAGATATCACTTTTGGTGATAACATTTCTCAATAATAGTCCTTCCTCAATCTATAAATCACATTTAGATTTCATTGAATAAATCTTACCGCACAAAAATTCCATTAACATAAAATTTGTATGCTCATTGTGTTCATCAGTTCTCATAGTGTATATCATAATATCAACGATAAAGACTCCAAATTTTTTTCAAGGTAATATATAAAGAAAATATTGAATAATTCCATGAAAATTTCTTGAGAATTAATTATTCATAAAGGAATAAAAATGAACTCATAGTTTTCATACCTCATTCAAAAGGTAGTCTTCATTGTATTTTATTTCCATTCCTTTAATTTAAGATATCTCAATTGAATGCCAACATTAGAAAAAAACTTGGACCCACATAGTTGATCGAAAAAGTCATCTATCCATAATAGTGGATACTTATTCTTTATTGTTGTTTCTTTGAGATCATGATAATTAATGCATATACACATTGATCAATCGGTATTCATGATGAAGAGGACTAAAGCACACCACGACGATGAACATAGGTGTTTGAAATCCTTGTCCTGGTTCTCTTGTAATTTCATATTAAGTTCCTCCAAATAAAAAGAAGAAATTCTATAATGTTTCATGAAATGCGAAATGATCCAAGTATAGGATCAATATAAAACACAACATATTGGTTGTGAGGAGGAACAAGAAATTCTTTAGGGAGCACATCATTTCCCTCACTCGCAATGGGAATGTCATCGTGCATGATCCTCTCTTTTATCGTTATAATTTGAGAAAAATATGATTTATCATAAGGAAAAAATATCTACAATTGAGATGATTAATCTAATGGATATTAATCATCCTCTTTCACTTATACATAATTTTAGGATATATCTATAAGTGAACAATGATATCCCTTTACTAAAAGTTAATGATTTCTTTATATAAACATAGACAATCTATTCCGAGTACAGAATGAAACTCCAAAAAAATTATTTAATCTAATTTTTTAAGGAAGTTTCAGTCCATAAAAATTATCCAAGGAGGAGCTTATACATTTGATGCAATAATTTCTCCATTCATTTATCTCAAAGAAAAATCATCCCATATATTTTGTGGTGGTGTCTGAGTAGTTTAACTAAAAATGTAGTATATGAATGAATGTGTAGAATCAAAATGAGATTGTACATTCTCTATTCATGAATAAACAACTATCATACAGATCACCACATCATTTTTAGGCTCCATTATTGTAGTAGTGATAGAAAATTCTCTTCCTTGCTTCCTTGCATGTTATTATTGTTGATTGCCTTTGAAAACACAAGGTTTAAGGAATTGGATAGCAGAATACCCATGTTACATGTAGTTGAGACACTAAATATCATGTTGATTTTATATATAAACCATCCTTTATTCTTCCACATATGTGGGGTTCTTCATATATATTCCTCAGTAATTACACTAATTCCCCTCTCTTTCACATTTAATGAATCACATGGTTTCCATTATATAGTTCCAAAAAGACTTTTTCCCACAATTCTGACACATGGTATTTTAGGGTTTCTTTCTACCATGGGATTCATTTGTCAATACTACCATATTAGACTACATTTTCTGCTTTTAATCATTAGAAACACAATGAGACATCCTAAACCCAGATGCCAGACAAAGGTTCCTCGATCTCAGTTGGACAGATGTGCTCAATACAATCTCTATGAAAGGAAAAGTCTTCTTACTAGGAGTGTGGGCCTATGGATTGTATACAAGGAGACTATACCCTCATTTATAGAGTGTAGTAGAATGTATAAGTAGATAATGTTTGTAAATATCCTATGAAATATTATCAAACAAATGGAACAATAGGAGTAGATGGAAATAATTAATAACTAATGAAACTAATGAAAATATAAAAAAGGGGTTGATACATGTCATGTATCTATAAACCTATAAAACATAGATACAAGGTATTAGAAAATACATGATACACAAAAGACAAAAAAAATTCCTATAACTATCCATTAATCCTAAGCTCCAGCTTGGTGTTATGCAATGAAACCCCATCCTATTAAAGAAATAAATAATAGATTTCTATGGTGGGACCCTTCCATTTATCAACACCTACAAGAATGTAATCCTCTTGGGTACCAAGGGAGACCTATATAGGGTGTGAAATAAATCCCAATTGTCAACCACCAATGGCCTATATAACATAATGTCCATGAAAAATCAACTAAAATATCATTAAATCAAGAATATGTTAATGTAATGTAGTACAATAATGTAAATAATCTTTAACTTATTTATCCTCAAAATGTGTCTGAATGTATAATAAGTTCATTTTTTAATTATGTACTAATTTTTAAAGTAATTAATATTATGTATTATCGTCACTAACATCAATAAAAGATACTATTAATGAATAATACAAGATCTAACAGGGCATCATTTAATAAAGATAACAAATAAAAGAATCCAAGGTAATTACAATGGAATCCTAGACACCATGGATTAATAAATATCGGGTATAACCTATAGCTTGGGAATAAAGGTAAGTGTGTAAAACAAGGGAAAACACCCAAGGAATACAAAAAAAAAGTAATTCTAACTGATTCCAAGGAATTCATCCAAGGTAAAAAAAAGATAAGCAATGACTAAGCCTAAGGGAGTATCTGATGCGCCTCATGTCCCAATACATGATGCATGATCCATTGAGTGTATCCATGGAATAATTATATCTTTATGATAATGGATGGATCCTATGTGTCATAATGATCATAAAAATGATTAAAAATATATAGTTCTATGGTTGGTATCAACCATGAAAACTGACATCCACATATCGGAATAGAGTCCACATGTTATCAAGGTATTCCATCAGGAATCCATGGGTGGATTGATTCTGACAACTCAAATAATGATGTCATGGTTCATATGTATTACATACCTAATAATTAATTCATTTAATATATGAGACCTTATAATACATATTTTTTTCATGAAGTCAATTGGTTCAATACATTGTTGGTCATTACTGTGACAAGTATAATATGGCATGTAACCATTTAGTAATTCATATACAGATTTTTTAATTCATTAATTTCACTCTTTGTTCCTTAAATAACAAATTAATAGTGTGAGTTTTATGTTCAGCCAAGTTTATCAGTGAAAAAAAATTAGTACAATTCAAATACACATTATACATTATAAAGAACAACTTAAAAATTCGTTAATTAAAATAAAAATTTCCTCATAAGCTTCAAGTGGAAAATAAAAGGTGCTAACCATTATGAAATTTAAAATTCATTTAATTAAGGGGGTATTACCATATCTGGGGTTAGGCCTGATCACATTATTGACTTAATTAAAAACATATCATTATCAACTCCATATCAAGACACACTAGAAAAGTGGAGTAGATAAGATTAACAATCTATAAAACCATAATTAAGGAAAAAAAACTTTTTGGGGTGGTCGAAATTGATAACATAAACTCCAATGATTAAAAAAATATATGAAAAGGGTCTTAGAATATGATTCAAATTAATATAATAAATGATCATTAATTTAATAGTGAATTCCCAATGAAATTAAAACTCACCCAACAAAAATAATTTATAAAATGAAGAAAATTTATGGATGAGTTATAGATAAAAAACCTTAAACATATACAAAAATACTTCACCAACATCATCCATTAATTTGTACTAGATTGGAAGAGATCTGAATAGTGAACTAACACCCTAAAAATATGGCATATGATCCTACATCTATATAGAATTGTTGATGGGGAGAGAAAAATCATGGCTAAAAAGGAATCGAGTAATTACTGATGCACATATTAAGTGATGAACATGGGTTGTATCATAGTTCATATGGTGAAAATGGATCAAAAAATATAATATATCATCAAAGTGGAGATACAAGGATATGAGAGATCTTAGAACTAGTAGAATTATAATAAAAGGAAGGAGGAGTCAATAAACTTTAGATTACAGATTTTTTTGTATTTTTTCCAAAAAAGAGGGGTCACATGGTTTGGATGCATGATTGGCCCAACCATGCACCAAACATTATCCATCTACAATATTGAGGGACATATTGCATGTTTAGGCCGCAGGCTTAGTTAAAACATGTACAAATTTTTCAAACCACCTATGTTTGAAACAATGATATTTTTTCATGGGCACCTGTCCTCCGATACACAGTTAAGGAAAAACATACTCCCAACATTACCACACTATCCAACCAAACATGGTAAGGAATAAAAAATCTGACTACACCACATGGTATCTACTAATCATATGAACATCTTGGTACTCCAAAAAATATGGGTTATGGGCTTTAAAAAAGCCTCAAAAACCCTCTAAACAGTCATGAAATAATTAAGAATCAATATTAGGTTCAAAATGAAGAATTAGGCCAAAATTAAAATGATCTATACCTGAGATAAAAATCATGTTATTATAGTATTACCCACATAATTGAACTCATCCCTACTCTCACCTTATAATGTATGTGAAACATTTTTCGGGAACAACATTGTCCATTGGACATGTACATCTTCCTCTTGCAATCAATTCTCATCATATGCATAGCCATGATGAAATAAAACCCATACTATGGTTACATACACGACTCAGGTAGAATGTTTTTCTATGCTTAGTGATGAATATAGGAGAATCCTCAAATGAAGCATTAGAATCGATCTAATCATCCACTGGATCAAAATTAAGATAAGGTTTAGCATGAAAATAGAGATTCTACAAAACATGGAAGATATCATTCCTTGAATGGTACCTCCAAGGTAGTAAAAAACGATAGTCTACCATCCCAACTATGTCTGGAATCTCAAACAGAATAAAAATAATGATGGTATCTTCTCGAGACATAGTATATATTTATGCCCAATATTTTTTATTCCAGTAGGAGAAAATGATCCCAGACCTCAAATTCTAGAGTTTGTCGATGGCGGTCGACATAATATTTCAATCTAGAAAGAGTTGTATAAATAATCATTCTAATCAGTAGAACCTATAGTAGATTCTCCTACCTAAGATAGGGAAGCGTTAGAAGTACCTCTCTTTCCGCTATCTAGAATTGGTGCAAATAGAATAGACTAATATACATGGACCCAAAATGATCTATCTTAATCATATCCTAAAATATATAATTTCTTGGGAACTCTAAGAGAGAGATATTCTACACCCAAAACCACAAAAATCAAAGATTAGTGCTTGTATCATGCCATCTAACACATGTTCCATCTATTGTAACTGATATTCAATCTATGGGTGAATTTTTTAGATCAAAATGAATTGTTTACACATATAATTATCTAATCACTTCCAGGACTATGACATGAAATGATCATCTCTATCTAAAATGATACTATAATGGACCCAATTTAGTCATATGATCTCTCAAATATACACTATTCCAATCCCATCAATTGAGAAATTCTCCAAAATATGAAGTAAGTGGGTTGTTTTCATTAGTCATTCAATGACTACACAAACAATGTCGCTACCAAAATGTGACAATAGTAAGACGACTACACATTCCACAGAAACATCATCCAATTTCTATTTCTGGAATAGAAGAAAATTTATTAATACTATAGGTCGTAGGTTCTATGTGTTCACTTGAAGATAGGTGGAACACATAGTGATAAAACCAGTTATATGATGTTTCTTCCCAGACCACCAATACTAGCATCCCATATCACAACACATCTTCATGATGTATGGATTAACTACCCACTGAGAACCATGGGACACTCATATAAGTTCATCTATCATATCTATAAGAACCATAAAATATCTTATTATTTGTATGATTTTATCTCTATCAACAATCCAATCTGGTGGTTGGTCATCTCCATATCTACTCTCAAGTTGAATCAATACATCAGTATCTAGAAATTTTTCCCTCTTGATCATCATATTGAGGGATGAGGTAACTATCAATTCTAAGATATAAGAGTGATTTTGGCGGTCAAAAAACTCTATAGTTAGCTAAGTGAATAGTTCCATCAATTTCCATTCATCATAATCTTTTTTACAGCATGTGCCTATGTTTTTAGACACGGTGCCCTAGCTAAAATGGTACTCCTTCCATTTTTATAGGAAACCAGAAAATCAAAGGACTATATATATTCAACACATACTCATGGGATGAGATTAAAGTAAAACTATATAATGATATACTTGATGATGTTATGGTTTATATACACTATAATGTTCTCACCCATCATATATTGTCTCCATCATGTAAATTCTTGGACAATAACTATCATCTCAAGGTGATGAGTCAAGTAATTTCTCTTTTGAGGCCTCAAATACTGTGATCTGAATGCAACGACTCTATAATCAATTATCGTAAGTGTAGCTAGGGAAATGCTAGTAGCTATATAGAACACTATATATCATCTTTGAAACGAGGAAAAATCATAATGGGATTCGATATAATACTTTCGTACATTACCTAAATGGTTTTCTCACATGGTTTTAACCATAGGAATAGAACACACTTATTTTTAATACTAGTATCATCTAAAATAAGGAAAGATAAGTGTTTTATGGAACATCTATAATCTCCATCCATCCCAATTATATTATTTATGGAAAAGATATTCTTGGGATGATAATGAGGAAACCATGACTCTCACATTCTCTAGGACAAATAATATTAAAAATAAGAAGATAATATAAACTAAAATTGAAATTTTTTGATCCAAAAGATTAACCTCGAAAGATTGCATGAAATTTGATGCTCTACCAATGTACTCAGAATGGTCTCAAGGTGCATTGTACGGTCACTATGAGTGTGAGAATACACTAGGATTTCGTTGACAAAGACCATGATGAAATAATCTAGAGGGGGGGGGGGTTAATATACTATTCCAAAAGGCCAAGAAAATGACAGGAGTGTTCATAAGATTTAATGACCTAATATATTAAACATACAGAACGTACCTATTACAATATGTTTTATGAGGTATGTTTGATGGTTTGACTCACAGCAGATGACATCTCAATTTATGGTCGATATTTGGAAAAACCCTAGCTCTTTAATGTTCATCAAAGATATAATTTATTAATGGTAGTGCACACCATTTCATGATAAATTTTTTTTCCAATAATCAATAATTCATGCAAAAATGAAGGCTCGCATCTACTATCATGGTGAAATGCATGGGAGAACCCTAATAGAAAGTACCTCATTGAATAAAACTATTTGACAATAGATCCTCCGACAATTTCATAAGAATTTATGGTTCATTAGGTTTCATTATATATATATTAATTAGAAAAATATTTCCTCCAATAATAAGATAACTCATAAACACTACCTCTCATGTAGGAGGTAAGATAAAAAATTCATCAAAAAGATGCCCCTAAAATGATTTAATAAGGATGAAAAATATTCGATGTGTACTCGCTATTACTCCTTGAAGTGATTATAAATATGTGTGGTAAAAAAACCCAGATCATGATGCTTAGTTCCTTATCTACAATCCTAGGATTTCCAATATAATTTATAGAGGTAATTTCTTCCCTCTAGTGAGGTAAACAACACCATACTATAGTATGAGTTTTTAGTGGTGTGATATGGGTCCAACTAATCCATCCCTAGAATTAAATTGAATCATATCATCTCAAGAGAAAATAGGTCACATAAGAATGGGTAACTACCTTACTCAAATGGATAACCCCAGAATTTCTGTGTTCCTTTGGGTGCACTCCAAATGTGGTTTCCAACGACATTAACCCACAATAATACTATATTTCTATCTTGAGATCCTCAATGATAGATCAACAGACGAAGAACTATGAATCACATATATCAACTTAAAGAAGATACTATTTTGGAAGCTACTATAATAATACCTCAAATTATAAATGTTCTAGAACTCTGATCCTCATGTATCACCATAAGTACATGTAACTGACCTGACCTATGCCCATGTACTATAGTTGGACTACCATATGTATGACTGTAACACCCCAGGTAAATAAAGAATAGACATTTTCATATTTATCCATATTTGTGAATAAAATATTAATATGACTTTAAAGGGGACGCTATGCTCGATGGCATACCCAACACGCAACAACGAGTTTCTTGGGAATCTTACGTTGCACTCTAATAATAAATTTCAAATGTTAGTTAACATGTAGCCATTGTAATGGCGGGAATGGATAGAAATAACTAAAATATGATTATATATGTTTTTAAATGTTTATACATTTATCCCAAAAAATATAATGGCTTAAAATATGGAAAGAATTCAATTTTAGGCGTATATGTCCTAGTTTTCACTAAAGGTTCACTTATCACCTTTTGATGTTGAACCATCATTAAATATAGTTTTTTTCACTCTTATACATTCTATTGGACCAAATAAAACTCTTCTTGAGAATAGGGGCATCAAAATTTACTTTGTGTAAATTTTTGGTATCTTTCTGGTAAAGTTCTTTTTTTAATGAATAGTATAAAATGTTGTATTTTAAATTCAAAACCTCTTTTTAATCTAATTTATTTATATGATTAGATAATATTTTGAATTGATTTTAAAGTGAAATTAGAAAATATTTCTACCATTAAATCCAATAGTGGTCGTTGGAATTAATCTCACTTTGAAATCAGACTTAAACTAGTGTCAATCTTTTGATACTTATTGTTTTATAAAAACACACTATTTGCTCTGACAACGGAAATTAATTATTAAATTAATTAATGTGACTAATATGTTTTTAATTTTGTAAAAAGGACTTCATTTTTGATTTCGGAATATCAAATATAGCTTAGGGTGAAGTTTTGGTATTTTTCTGAAAAACTCCAATTTTTGATGAATAGTGAAACCACTAAGTGGTAATCAAGAAAACTGATTTTTCAGTTAAATGAAAGTTTACCACTAATGTGTATTGAATTTTGAAAATCCGACATACATGGTTGTCATTAAGAAGTAAAATGTGGTTCAATGGGATAAAAATAATTTTTTGGTGAATAGTAACTTATTATGTTTTTAATCGCGATTAGTGGTAATTAGTGTAGTTTAAGGTAAAAATGATATTATAAGAATGTGAAAACACCATGAAACTTGTCCTACACCTATTGGGTGAGTCACGACCGACCAAGACAAGCCCTGGGCCAACTTGGGGACCCCGTGGATCCACTTTTGTTGGGAAATGACATAAATTACTTTTTATTTAATGTTAAAGTGAAAATGACACAAACATAATATGTTTTACAAAAACAATTTTTAAGTGGGGTTATAGAAGTCCAAATTTTTATTATAAATAGTAATTGGAAAGATAAAAAGATTTCCTATATCATAGTATTTTTTTTATAATTTTTAGACATTAAAGAAATTAAATTATTTATGACATAATAATGATGCAGTAATGACATCATTATTTGACGATTTAATTAAAATGGAAAGATAATGAAAAATATACAACCTACACATGGAAAAAACCAATAGGATGAGTGGATTTAGATGCCTTATCACCTTGTCCAAGAATTATATCAATGTGGGACCTTTTGAAACCGAAACACATTTTCAAATAAAGTAATATTTCTTACTTT
Source organism: Viscum album (assembly GCA_963277665.1). Lineage (NCBI taxonomy): Eukaryota > Viridiplantae > Streptophyta > Magnoliopsida > Santalales > Viscaceae > Viscum > Viscum album. The sequence goes on from OY728126.1 coordinate 279,472,745, forward strand.
CCAAAAGTGCCCCTCCTCTCCTCTTATAAAAGGCCCCCACCTCTACCTCTTTTCCCACACTCCTCAAGCCTTTGGCTCGGCCAACCAGTGCCCATTTACTCTATCCACATCCCTCTCCTAATCCTATAGGATTATTTTTGGGCATAATGCTTTCAATGGAAGCCTTTAGGCTCAAATCAAAAGGAGTTACACTTTTAAAGGTAATTCACTCTCTCATGTTCATTTGTTTAATTTTGCTTCTCCAACACCCTAAACTCTTTTTATTTACTTATTTTGTAACAACACCAGTATATTCAATATACTAGGATGTTGTTATAAGATTTATTCGAGCTACACTCTCACACAACTACATCAAATGGTTAAAGAACATACGGTTTCCGTGGATGGAGAAATTATGCCTCCCGAAACGATGATTGTTCAATACTCTTTTAACACCTTCAAAGGTGGCCATTATGATGTCACTATTTTTATATATGATATATAATATGTTTATGTTTTACTTATGCTTCTTTATTTTTCATTTTTGTCTTACCTTGATGGCTTCCATTATGGGTATACGCGATATCTTCATTTTAAGGAAGTGCGGACTACCGCCCCCTCAAAGTGATTTGATTCGTTATATACCATACGTGGGACGTATAAAGGATGGAACTATGATATTATATATGATATTATACTGGAATTATAATATACCTTTATATCAGTATTATTCCATTCTATAAAATATGAAATAGAAATGCAAGTAGCGTTCATGCGTACGTACGGCTTACCGTCTACATGAACGGTGCATTTCATTTCATACCTCTAAATGATTATGTAATGTAATAAATGCATGCATGTACTGGATATATATGAAATATATGATATATAAATCATGAATACAATTCTGGATATAATAAACTTTTGGCCACACGAACAACATGTCATTGTAAGAAGTCCACTTTCGACTAAAGAACCAAATATCGACAAAACAATCATTATTAACTTAATGATTACATAGTGTTTATAACAAAGAAATAAGTGATATAAAAGGAATAATAAGCTTTAAAAAGGTTCTTAATCAAGTAGAAATTAACTCAAGTTTATTATTCAGGATATTAAAGAATGATCAAGTCAAGTCAGACCCGAGGTAAGGGATCCTACAACTCTCTTTCTTTTTAAGTACACTCTTTATGTCATTCCTTTTATGCTCATATTTCTTATGATTGGGATGTTATTTTATATTACTCCTACTGTACTTATTATGTTCATATTATTAGAGACCCTATCTCCTCTCATAAATCATTTTTGGATGTTTTGAGTGGCGCCGTTAGGCTGCCGAATTTTCGTAAGGGATTTTTCATCTCACTTTTATTCTTGTGAGATTTACGCTACATTTGCCACAAATTCCATTGAGGGGTGTATGTACTACCCATTATTCTACTCCTTGTGTAATATACTTTCGTTTATGAGTATTTACATCAATGATCTATTGTCCTTCTTTCATGGGGTGTATGTTTTGAAAGATACCCAAGTTGGTAAGGGAACCTTTCACCCTCCTCTTTTTTAAAAGACTTCTTTTGTTGGGTCTTTTAATTTACATATTGTTATTTTGGGATATGTTCTCATATATCCTTTTTGATGTAAATTTTATGTATTAGTGATGAGATACTCTTTTTATCTCTCATCAACTCTTTTTGATGTGATGCCGTTAGGCTGTTAAGGGAACTTTTTAACCCAATTTCGATTTCTTTGGGTTCAACATGTAGTCATTGAATATGTCATCCATTGAATATGTGTGAATGACCTTTTATTGTTTTACACTTAATATCCACTTATATTGGGTGTATTTATATTTGCCACACATATTTTTTGAGATTGATTTGTCCTTAATTTAAGGATACATTCTTTATAAGGGATTTCATCACATTTGACATTTCTATTGAGAGTTCATTGTTGTTATGCACCAATTCACTCTTATATGGTGTATATACTGTCCTTTGTAGTATTATATCATGAAACCATTTATTCTCATGATATTATAAAGTTTTGACTAAATGTTATTCCTCAATTATTGTATTCAAGTGTCTCTGATTTTGGTAAAACCCCTTTAACCAAAATATCGTTTTAAATGTTTTAATTATTTGTTCTTATTAATATCCATGTTTTCAAAATGATTTTAAGGATTTATTTATGTGGATATTAATGGTTTAAAATTTTAATCTTCAAGGTGGTATGGGACACTTTGATTAAAAAATCTCTTTATTAATTATTTTAAATGGTTTTGGAAATGGTTTCTTTTTGACTGGATTCAATATTTCAATATACTAAAATGTTATATTGTGATTGAAAAATGGAAATGTTATGTCTCCTTTATGCATGTTTTATGTGACACATTTATGTTATGGTTCTTGGGCATTGATATGAAAACGGGTGGTTCCGTGATAAACTAAGGGCGGGTGAGCCCGTAATAGCTCTCCAATGCATTGGGTAACGCGAAGGAGTGAAACGTTAAGGTTTCTCCGAAGAGATTTTAGGGAATATACTGTGATGGGTATTTCAAACGTAACCAAGAGGGTTACTCCCTACGTAAGAATGTTATGAATTCCTCAAGTGACCTTTATGCCTTATGATTTCTATGTTTTATTCATGATTTGATGAGGTAGGTTAAAGTGCCTATGTTTTATGGGTAAATTATGATTTCATTTTTATGTATATATGAACTCATGTTTCCTTTCCATATTTTTATATCCCTTACTAAGCTTTTTTTATGCTCATCCCAAGTTTTTGAAATGTTTTTCAGGTCAAGGGAAAGGTACATGATAAGATGATAGAGTCAAGGATGTGATAAGAAAGAATCCATGTTTTATTTTCAATATGTTTCTGTTGATGGGAAGAATGAATACGGTCTTTTATGTAACCACTTTGTTTAAATGTGGAATGTAATGCAAGTTTCATGATCTAATTCTCTAAAACTCTTAACATGAAAAGATCCTCAATGTGTAATCTTGTAATAACTCAAGATTAAGTAAGGTATAAGGCCGGGGCCTTATAGTTGGTATCAGATGTCGGTTTAGATAACTTTAGAGGTTAGGGTATTCTCTAAGCACAAGTGACATTACCATAATGGTTAGGATTTCAGAAAGAGTACTAGTTTTAGATAAAGTGAATGATAAAGTATATATTAGTGTTTATCATTCTCATTAGTACATGATGGTTATGTTGATATACTCACACTGACCTTTTTGGTTTTAGTAAATGGCTTGATCTAGCAGGCACCAATGTGACAATGGGTTTGAAGGAAACTGTGGTGGTTCTCTGATTAAGAGACTGGATGAGATGAAGGATTCAATGAGGAAACTCATGGTTGTTCTAAACCAAATATCAAGGAGTCATGATCAACCAATTAAACCTTGGTGAGTTCTCTAATGCATCATGTACGAGATGGACAACTCGATGTGGAAATTCAGGTAATAATTATTAAGGTAACTATTAGGGTTTATATGATCCTTACTTTTGAGGTAATTATGGGTTATTATATGTTATGATGGAAAATGAAAGGCATGAGATAAACTTGAGGTTAAAATATGTTATGATCATCTTTGAATATTTTATCTCATTTCGGGGATTGTTTTAAGAATTATATAGTTCTGGAAAAAGGACAACACGCAGACCGTGTGACATCCCGTCGCGTCGGATAAAGCTGCGGGAATCGATCCCACAACCAAAGTGTGACTGTTATTTATCACCTACCACTGGACTACGTGAAGTCCCTGGTTAGTTTGACTGATTCGTTCTGGTTATATGATTTTATGAAATAAGAGTAAGTTGATTTTTGGTTATTTATGAAAATGATTAACATATCATGGAGGATATGTGATTAGGTTAATTACTTTTCAATTCGGGACTTTAGGAGCAACTGATGTTGAATGGAGATAAATGTTACGATTTAACTTGGAAGACCATGTGACTAAATCCTTCAAATATATGGGTTTCAATCTTATTTTGGTTTACTTTGAATAATTTTATGGACAAATTGTTTATCTAATGGTCCTCGTTGAACTTTGGGTTTTGTTGGACAAATTTTGGAGATTAATCATAGATTTTCTTTTTATAAATGGTTATCCTTTTCTTGATTATTTGATCTTGTACTAGCCTTTTTGATTTTGGTTTTTGTTAAAGTCTAGAGACATGGGAAGTATATAGTTCTCTTTTGTGGATTAGGTGATTCTCTAGAAGTTGATTATAGTACTCTTAGTGCGAACAAGTCTCCCTAAATACTCGTCTTTTGGAAAAAAAATATGAGTTTGATTAAGGAATCTAGTAAAAGTTGAAAGTCAACATGATAAGTGATTATGTTTCCTTATGAATAAATTCCTCAATAAAAGGTAACTTAAAACAAAAATGTTGTCTATTAACTTTTCCTACTGGGGAATCGAATACCGTTTAACCCATCACAAGTTTGTGATTTTCTCGTGGTTAACTTTCTCCTAAACCTGTTTTCTATCACTCTCCATCAGAACATGACCCTTTTTTTTCCTCCATGTCCATATTTTCATACTTGGAATCCTATTATGGGTTAACTCGGGTGACCTATGTGCTTATCTTTCTTTATTTTAAAGTGATTGTTTTACCAACTCTTGTTCCGATGCGAGACTTTCAAGGATGTTTCCAAGCGCAATTTTAAAATTACGAGGACGCAATTCCCAAAAAGGGGGAAGGATGTATCACCCCAGGTAAATAAAGAATAGACATTTTCATATTTATCCATATTTTTGAATAAAATATTAATATGACTTTAAAGGGGATGCTATGCTCGATGGCGTACCCAACACGCAACAACGAGTTTCTTGGGAATCTTACGTTGCACTCTAATAATAAATTTCAAATGTTAGTTAACATGTAGCCATTTTAATGGCGGGAATGGATAGAAATAACTAAAATATGATTATATATGTTTTTAAATGTTTATACATTTATCCCAAAAAATATAATGGCTTAAAATATGGAAAGAATTCAATTTTAGGCGTATATGTCCTAGTTTTCACTAAAGGTTCACTTATCACCTTTTGATGTTGAACCATCATTAAATATAGTTTTGTTCACTCTTATACATTCTATTGGACCAAATAAAACTCTTCTTGAGAATCGGGGCATCAAAATTTACTTTGTGTAAATTTTTGGTATCTTTCTGATAAAGTTCTTTTTTTAATGAATAGTGTAAAATGTTGTATTTTAAATTCAAAACCTCTTTTTAATCTAATTTATTTATATTATTAGATAATATTTTTAATTTGTTTTAAAGTGAAATTAGAAAATATTTCTACCATTAAATCCAATAGTGGTCGTTGGAATTAATTTCACTTTGAAATCAGACTTAAACTAGTGTCAATCTTTTGATACTTATTGTTTTATAAAAACACGCTATTTGCTCTGACAACGGGAATTAATTATTAAATTAATTAATGTGACTAATATGTTTTGAATTTTGTATAACGGACTTCATTTTTGAATTCGGGATATCAAATATAGCTTAGGGTGAAGTTTTGGTATTTTTCTGAAAAACTCCAATTTTTGATGAATAGTGAAACCACTAAGTGGTAATCAAGCAAACTGATTTTTCAGTTAAATGAAAGTTTACCACTAATGTGTATTGAATTTTGAAAATCCGACATACATGGTTGTCATTAAGAAGTAAAATCGGGTTCAATTGGATAAAAATAATTTTTTGGTGAATAGTAACTTATTATGTTTTTAATCACGATTAGTGGTAATTAGTGTAGTTTAAGGTAAAAATGATATTATAAGAATGTGAAAACACCCTGACACTTGTCCTACACCTATTGGGTGAGTCATGGGCGACCAAGACAAGCCATGGGCCAACTTGGGGACCCCATGGATCCACTTTTGGTGGGAAATGACATAAATTACTTTTTATTTAATGTTAAAGTGAAAATGACACAAACATAATATGTTTTACGAAAACAATTTTTAAGTGGGGTTATACAAGTCCAAATTTTGATTATAAATAGTAATTAGAAATCTAAAAATATTTCCTATATCATAGTATTTTTTTATAATTTTTAGACATTAATTAAATTAAATTATTTATGACATAATAATGATGCAGTGATGGCATCATTATTTGACGATTTAATTAAAATGGAATGATAATGAAAAATCTACAACCTACACATGGCCAAAACCAATAGGATGAGTGGATTTCGATGACTTATCACCTTATCAAAGAATTATATCAATGTGGGACCTTTTGAAACCGAAACACATTTTCAAATAAAGTAATATTTCTTACTTTCCAAAAGTGCCCCTCATCTCCTCTTATAAAAGGCCCCCACTTATACCTCTTTTCCCACACTCCTCAAGCCTTTGACTCGGCCAACCCCTGCCCATTTACTCTCTCCACATCCCTCTACTAATCCTAGAGGATTCCCTTTGGGCATAATCCTTTCAAAGGAAGCCTTTAGGCTCAAATCAAAAGGAGTTACACTTTTAAAGGTAATTCACTCTCTCATGTTCATTTGTTTAATTTTGCTTCTCCAACCCCCTAAACTCTTTTTATTTACTTCTTTTGTAACAAAACCAGTATCTTCAATATACTAGGATGTTGTTATAAGATTTATTCGAGTAACACTCTCACAAAACTACATCAAATGGTTAAAGAACATACGGTTTTCGTGGATGGCGAAATTATGCCTCCCGAAACGATGATTGTTCAATACTCTTTTAACACCTTCAAAGGTGGCCATTATGATGTCACTATTTTTATATATGATATATAATATGTTTATGTTTTACTTATGATTCTTTATTTTTCATTTGTGTCTTACCTTGATGGCTTCCATTATGGGTATACGCGATATCTTCATTTTAAGGAAGTGCGGACTACCGCCCCCTCAAAGTGATTTGATTCGTTATATACCATATGTGGGGCGTATAAAGGATGGAACTATGATATTATATATGATATTATACTGGAATTATAATATACCTTTATATCAGTATTATTCCATTCTATAAAATATGAAATAGAAATGAAAGTAGCGTTCATGCGTACGTACGGCTTACCGTCTCCATGAACGGTGCATTTCATTTCTTAACTCTAAATGATTATGTAATGTAATAAATGCATGCATGTACTGGATATATATGAAATATATGATATATAAATCATGAATACAATTCTGGATATAATAAACTTTTGGCCACACGAACAACATGTAATTGTAAGAAGTCCACTTTCGACTTAAGAACCAAATATCGACAAAACAATCATTATTAACTTAATGATTACATAGTGTTTATAACAAGAAAATAAGTGATATAAAAGGAATAATAAGCTTGAAAAAGGTTCTTAATCAAGTAGAAATTAACTCATGTTTATTATTCAGGAGATTAAAGAACGATCAAGTCAAGTCAGACCCGAGGTAAGGGATCCTACACCTCTCTTTCTTTTTAAGTACACTCTTTATGTCATTCCTTTTATGCTCATATATCTTATGATTGGGATGTTATTTTATATTACTACTACTGCACTTATTATGTTCATATGATGAGATACCCTATCTCCTCTCATAAATCATTTTTGGATGTTTTGAGTGGTGCTGTTAGGCTGCCGAATTTCCTAAGGGATTTTTCATCTCACTTTTATTCTCGTGAGATTTATGCTACATTTGCCACAAATTCCATTGAGTGGTGTATGTACTACCCATTATTCTACTCTTTGTGTAATATACATTCGTTTGTGAGTATTTTCATCAATGATCTATTGTCCTTCTTTCATGGGGTGTATGTTTTGAAAGATACCCAAGTCGGTTAGGGAACCTTTCACCCTCCTCTTTTTTAAAAGACTTATTTTGGTGGGTCTTTTAATTTACATATTGTTATTTTGGGATATGTTCTCATATATCCTTGTTGAGGTAAATTTTATGTCCAAGTGATGAGATACTCTTTTTATCTCTCATCAACTCTTTTTGATGTGATGCCGTTAGGCTATTAAGGGAACTTTTTAACCAAATTTCGATTTCATTGGGTTCAACATGTAGTCATTGAATATGTCATCCATTGAATATGTGTGAATGACCTTTTATTGTTTTACACTTAATATCCACTTATATTGGGTGTATTTATATTTTTCACACATATTTTTTGAGATTGATTTGTCCTTAATTTAAGGATACATTCTTTATAAGGGATTTCATCACATTTGACATTTCTATTGAGAGTTCATTGTTGTTATGCACCAATTCACTCTTATATGGTGTATATACTGTCCTTTGGAGTATTATATCATGAATCCATTTATTCTCATGATATTATAAATTTTTGACTAAATGTTATTCCTCAATTATTGTATTCAAGTGTCTCTGATTTTGGTAAAACCCCTTTAACCAAAATATCGTTTTAAATGTTTTAATTATTTGTTCTTATTAATATCCATGTTTTCAAAATGTTTTTAAGGATTTATTTATATGGATAGTAATGGTTTAAAATTTTAAGCTTCAAGGTGGTATGGGACACTTTGATTCAAAAAATCTCTTTATTAATTATTTTAAATGGTTTTGGAAATGGTTTCTTTTTGAATGGATTCAATATTTCAATATACTAAAATGTTATATTGTGATTGAAAAATGGAAATGTTATGTTTCCTTTATGCATGTTTTATGTGACACATTTATGTTATGGTTCTTGGGCATTGTTATGAAAACGGGTGGTTCCGTGATAAACTAAGGGCGGGTGAGCCCGTAATAGCTCTCCAATGCATTGGGTAATGCGAAGGAGTGAAACATTAAGTTTTCTCCGAAGATATTTTAGGGAATATACTGTGATGGGTATTCCAAACGTAACCAAGAGGGTTACTCCCTACGTAAGAATGTTATGAATGCCTCAAGTGACCTTTATGTCTTATTATTTCTATGTTTTATTCATGATTTGATGAGGTAGATTAAAGTGCCTTTGTTTTATGGGTAAATTATGATTTCATTCTTATATATATATGAACTCATGTTTCCTTTCCATATTTTTATATCCCTTACTGAGCTTTTTTTATGCTCATCCCAAGTTTTTGAAATGTTTTTCAGGTCAAGGGAAAGGTACATGATAAGATGATAGAGTCAAGGATGTGTTAAGAAAGAATCCATGTTTTATTTTCAATATGTTTCTGTTGATGGGAAGAATGAATACGTTCTTTTATGTAACCACTTTGTTTAAATGTGGAATGTAATGCAAGTTTCATGATCTAATTCTCTAAAACTCTAAACCTGAAAAGATCCTCAATGTGTAATCTTGTAATAACTCAAGATTAAGTAAGGTATAAGGCTGGGGCCTTATAGTTGGTATCATAGGTCGGTTTAGATAACTTTAGAGGTTACGGTATTCTCTAAGCATAAGTGACATTACCATAATGGTTAGGATTTCAGAAAGAGTACTAGTTTTAGATAAAGTGAATGAGAAAGTATATATTAGTGTTTATCTTTCTCATTAGTACATGATGGTTATGTTGATATACTCACACTGACCTTTTTGGTTTTAGTAAATGGCTGGATCTAGCAGGCACCAATGTGACAATGGGTTTGAAGGAAACTGTGGTGGTTCTCTGATTAAGAGACTGGATGAGATGGAGGATTCAATGAGGAAACTCATGGTTGTTCTAAACCAAATATCAAGGAGTCATGATCAACCACTTCAACCTTGGTGATTTCTCTAATGCATCATGTACGAGATGGCCAACTCGATGTGGAAATTCAGGTAATAATTATTAAGGTAACTATTAGGGTTTATATGATCCTTACTTTTGAGGTAGTTATGGGTTATTATAAGTTATGATGGAAAATGAAAGGCATGCGATAAACTTGAGGTTAAAATATGTTATGATCATCTTTGAATATTTTATCTCATTTCGGGGTTTGTTTTAAGAATTATATAGTTCTGGAAAAAGGACAACACGCAGACCGTGTGACATCCCATCGCGTCGGATAAAGCTGCAGGAATCAATCCCACAACCAAAGTGCGACTGTTATTTATCACCTACCACTGGACTACGTGATGTCCCTGGTTAGTTTGACTGATTCTTTCTGGTTATATGATTTTATGAATTAAGTTTAAGTTTATTTTGGGTTATTTATGAAAATGATTAACCTATCATGGAGGATATGTGATTAGGTTAATTACTTTTCAATGCGAGACTTTAGGAGCAACTGATGTTGTTTGGAGATAAATGTTACGATTTAACTTGGAAGACCATGTGACTAAATCCTTCAAATATTTGGGTTTCAATCTTATTTTGGTTTACTTTGAAGAATTTTATGGAAAAATTGTTTATCTAATGGTCCTCGTTGAACTTTGGGTTTTGTTGGACAAATTTTGGAGATTAATCATAGATTTTCTTTTTATAAATGGTTATCCGTTTCTGGATTATTTGATCTTGTACTAGCCTTTTTGGTTTTGGTTTTTGTTAAAGCCTAGAGACATGGAGAGTATATAGTTCTCTTTTTTGTATTAGGTGATTCTCTAGAAGTTGATTATAGTACTCTTAGTGCGAACAAGTCTCCCTAAATACTCGTCTTTTGGAAAAAAAATATTAGTTTGATTAAGGAATCTAGTAAAAGTTGAAAGTCAACATGATAAGTGATTATGTTTCCTTATGAATAAATTCCTCAATAAAAAGTAACTTAAAACAAAAATGTTGTCTATTAACTTTTCCTACTGGGGAATCGAATACCGTTTAACCCATCACAAGTTTGTGATTTTCTCGTGGTTAACTTTCTCCTAAACGTGTTTTCTATCACTCTCCATCCGAACATGACCCTTTGTTTTTTCCTCCATGTCCATATTTTCATACTTGGAATCCTATTATGGGTTAACTCGAGTGACCTCTGTGATTATCTTTCTTTATTTTAAAGTGATTGTTTTACCAACTCTTGTTCTGATGCGTGAATTTCAAGGATGTTTCCAAGCACAATTTTAAAATTGCATGGACGCAATTCCCAAAAGGTGGGAAGGATGTAACACCCCAGGTAAATAAAGAATATACATTTTCATATTTATCCATATTTGTGAATAAAATATTAATATGACTTTAAAGGGGACGCTATGCTCGATGGCGTACCCAACACGCAACAACGAGTTTCTTGGGAATCTTACGTTGCACTCTAATAATAAATTTCAAATGTTAGTTAACATGTAGCCATTGTAATGGCGGGAATGGATAGAAATAACTAAAATATGATTATATATGTTTTTAAATGTTTATACATTTATCCCAAAAAATATAATGGCTTAAAATACGAAAAGAATTCAATTTTAGGCGTATATGCCCTAGTTTTCACTAAAGGTTCACTTATCACCTTTTGATGTTGAACCATCATTAAATATAGTTCTGTTCACTCTTATACATTCTATTGGACCAAATAAAAATCTTCTTGGTGTAAATTTTTGGTATCTTTCTGATAAAGTTTTTTTTTAATGAATAGTGTAAAATGTTGTATATTAAATTCAAAACCTCTTTTTAATATAATTTATTTATATGATTAGATAATATTTTGAATTGGTTTTAAAGTGAAATTAGAAAATATTTCTACCATTAAATCCAATAGTGGTCATTGGAGTTAATTTCACTTTGAAATCAGACTTAAACTAGTGTCAATCTTTTGATACTTATTGTTTTATAAAAACACGCTATTTGCTCTGACAATGGGAATTAATTATTAAATTAATTAATTTGACTAATATGTTTTGAATTTTGTAAAACGGACTTCATTTTTGAATTCGGAATATCAAATATAGCTTAGGGTGAAGTTTTGGTATTTATCTGAAAAACTCCAATTTTTGATGAATAGTGAAACCACTAAGTGGTAATCAAGCTAACTGATTTTTTAGTTAAATGAAAGTTTACCACTAATGTGTATTGAATTTTGAAAATCTGACATACATGGTTGTCATTAAGAAGTAAAATGTGGTTCAAATGGATAAAAATAATTTTTTTGGTGAATAGTAACTTATTAAGTTTTTAATCGCGATTAGTGGTAATTAGTGTAGTTTAAGGTAAAAATGATATTATAAGAATGTGAAAACACCATAACACTTGTCCTACACCTATTGGGTGAGTCATGGCCGACCACGAAAAGCCATGGGCCAACTTGGGGACCCCATGGATCCACTTTTGTTGGGAAATGACATAAATTACTTTTTATTTAATGTTAAAGTGAAAATGACACAAACATAATGTGTTTTATGAAAACAATTTTTAAGTGGGGTTATACAAGTCCAAATTTTGATTATAAATTTTAATTGGAAATCTAAAAAGATTTCCTATATCATAGTATTTTTTTATAATTTTTAGACATTAATGAAATTAAATTATTTATGACATAATAATGACGCAGTGATGACATCATTATTTGACGATTTAATTAAAATGGAAAGATAATGAAAAATCTACAACCTACACATGGCCAAAACCAATAGGATGAGTGGATTTAGATGCCTTATCACCTTATCCAAGAAGTATATCAATGTGGTACCTTTTGAAACCGAAACACATTTTCAAATAAAGTAATATTTCTTACTTTCCAAAAGTGCCCCTCCTCTCCTCTTATAAAAGGCCCCCACCTCTACCTCTTTTACCACACTCCTCAAGCCTTTGGCTCGGCCAACCCCTGCCCATTTACTCTCTCCACATCCCTCTCCTAATCCTAGAGGATTCCCTTTGGGCAGAATCCTTTCAAAGGAAGCCTTTAGGCTCAAATCAAAAGGAGTTACACTTTTAAAGGTAATTCACTCTCTCATGTTCATTTGTTTAATTTTTCTTCTCCAACCCCCTAAACTCTTTTTATTTACTTCTTTTGTAACAACAACAGTATCTTCAATATACTAGGATGTTGTTATAAGATTTATTCGAGCTACACTCTCACACAACTACATCAAATGGTTAAAGAACATACAGTTTCTGTGGATGGTGAAATTATGCCTCCCGAAACGATGATTGTTCAATACTATTTTAACACCTTCAAAGGTGGCCATTATGATGTCACTATTTTTATATATGATATATAATATGTTTATGTTTTACTTATGCTTCTTTATTTTTCATTTGTGTCTTACCTTGATGGCTTCCATTATGGGTATACACGATATCTTCATTTTAAGGAAGTGCAGACTACCGCCCCCTCAAAGTGATTTGATTCGTTATATACCATATGTGGGACGTATAAAGGATGGAACTATGATATTATATATGATATTATACTGGAATTATAATATACCTTTATATCAGTATTATTCCATTCTATAAAATATGAAATAGAAATGAAAGTAGCGTTCATGCGTACGTACGACTTACCGTCTCCATGAACGGTGCATTTCATTTCTTACCTCTAAATGATTATGTAATGTAATAAATGCATGAATGTACTGGATATATATGAAATATATGATATATAAATCATGAATACAATTCTGGATATAATAATCTTTTGGACACACGAACAACATGTAATTGTAAGAAGTCCACTTTCGATTAAGAACCAAATATCGACAAAACAATCATTATTAACTTAATGATTACATAGTGTTTATAACAAGGAAATAAGTGATATAAAAGGAATAATAATCTTTAAAAGGTTCTTAATCAAGTAGAAATTAAGTCAAGTTTATTATTCAGGAGATTAAAGAACGATCAAGTCAAGTCAGACCCGAGGTAAGGGATCCTACACCTCTCTTTCTTTTTAAGTACACTATTTATGTCATTCCTTTTATGCTCATATTTCTTATGATTGGGATGTTATTTTATATTACTCCTACTGTAATTATTATTTTCATATGATGAGATACCCTATCTCCTCTCATAAATCATTTTTGGATGTTTTGAGTGGCGCCGTTAGGCTGCCGAATTTTCGTAAGGGATTTTTCATCTCACTTTTATTCTCGTGAGATTTATGCTACATTTGCCACAAATTCCATTGAGTGGTGTATGTACTACCCATTATTCTACTCTTTGTGTAATATACTTTCATTTATGAGTATTTACATCAATGATCTATTTGCCTTCTTTCATGGGGTGTATGTTTTGAAAGATACCCAAGTCGGTAAGGGAACCTTTCACCCTCCTATTTTTTAAAAGACTTCTTTTGTAGGGTCTTTTAATTTACATATTGTTATTTTGGGATATGTTCTCATATATCCTTGTTGATGTAAATTTTATGTCCAAGTTATGAGATACTCTTTTTATCTCTCATCAACTCTTTTTGATGTGATGCCGTTAGGCTGTTAAGGGAACTTTTTAACCCAATTTCGATTTCTTTGGTTTCAACATGTAGTCATTGAATATGTCATCCATTGAATATGTGTGAATGACCTTTTATTGTTTTACACTTAATATCCACTTATATTGGGTGTATTTATATTTTTCACACATATTTTTTGAGATTGATTTGTCTTTAATTTAAGGATACATTCTTTATAAGGGATTTCATCACATTTGACATTTCTATTGAGAGTTCATTGTTGTTATGCACCAATTCACTCTTATATGGTGTATATACTGTCCTTTGGAGTATTATATCATGAATCCCTTTATTCTCATGATATTATATAGTTTTGACTAAATGTTATTCCTCAATTATTGTATTCAAGTGTCTCTGATTTTGGTAAAAACCCTTTAACCAAAATATCGTTTTAAATGTTTTAATTATTTGTTCTTATTAATATCCATGTTTTCAAAATGGTTTTAAGGATTTATTTATATGGATATTAATGGTTTAAAATTTTAAGCTTCAAGGTGGTATGGGACACTTTGATTCAAAAAATCTCTTTATTAATTATTTTAAATGGTTTTGGAAATTGTTTCTTTTTGAATGGATTCAATATTTCAATATACTAATATGTTATATTGTGATTGAAATATGGAAATGTTATGTTTCCTTTATGCCTGTTTTATGTGAAACATAAATGTTATGTTTTATGTGACACATTTATGTTATGGTTCTTGGGCATTATTATGAAAACGGGTGGTTCTGTGATAAACTAAGGGCGGGTGAGCCCGTAATAGCTCTCCAATGCATTGGGTAACGCGAAGGAGTGAAACGTTAAGGTTTCTCCGAAGAGATTTTAGGGAATATACTGTGATGGGTATTCCAAACGTAACCAAGAGGGTTACTCCCTATGTAAGAATGTTATGAATGCCTCAAGTGACCTTTATGTCTTATGATTTCTATGTTTTATTCATGATTTGATGAGGTAGGTTAAAGTGCCTATGTTTTATGGGTAAATTATGATTTCATTCTTATGTATATATGAACTCATGTTTCCTTTCCATATTTTTATATCCCTTACTGAGCTTGTTTTAAGCTCATCCCAAGTTTTTGAAATGTTTTTCAGGTCAAGGGAAAGGTACATGATAAGATGATAGAGTCATGGATGTGTTATGAAAGAATCCATGTTTTATTTTCAATATGTTTCTGTTGATGGGAAGAATGAATACGGTCTTTTATGTAACCACTTTGTTTAAATGTGGAATGTAATGCAAGTTTCATGATCTAATTCTCTAAAACTCTAAACCTGAAAAGATCCTCAATGTGTAATCTTGTAATAACTCAAGATTAAGTAAGGTATAAGGCTGGGTCCTTATAATGACCACTCAAATAGATTATATGATCCTCATTAAGGCTTCAATGGACATGACCACCTCCTCACCTCGTACTACCAGCGACACTCCAACTCTATGTTTGATGTGGCATAAGGGAACTCACCCTAAATATGGATCTAATTTGTATCCCAATACACTAGAAGATAGTTGTTAAGGTCTAACAGATTCTACAAAGATACCCCACTCAACACCAAGCATGGATCTCTAGAGGATCTCTATCACACTAAGGATTTAGATTCCCATATCTTCTACACTAACAAAATACAATAGATAATTCTGTGTGGTTATTATGATAACCACTACTCAAACATGAATCCTTGAGAAAATGTTTTTTTATTGTGGAAGAACTAATGTTCTACCTCATCACTAATACTCTATTTCATGTACTCTCTCCTTCCTTTATGTTGTAATATGTGATAATATCCTGATTAACTATTTTAGAGAATGTGATAGAGAAAAAATGTTTACCTATGTATGGATGTAGTACATGATCCAATCCTTGAAGCATATATCACAAAAAATATCATCATCATCTAGACGCAATGAAATGCTATAAAACTCATAGAAACACACTAAATACTCCATAAATAACATGGAACGTTACTCTAGATTTATTTACTTCTTTTCTCAGTCTTATCTCAGTATCTAAGGAAAGATGTTTTCATCAAATGTTGTTTGAAAATCATCTCATACCATGTCCTGATAGAGACTAGGCTAGTAAATAATATGAAAACATCTCTGGAATAAATCATAAAGAATATATAATGAATCATTGGCCCTCATTCGTGCTGGTGTCTTACACTTCACAATGAAAAATATGGTGGCCTCGTTCCTAGTCTCACAATCCTGTGAAACTCTATACCATGAGGAAATGGGAAGATGCTATTGCTATAACACACTCATCAGGTTAGCCTTAGTATGTTTAGTTCATGGAGCCCCTTTCGTAGGCTACATCAAGCAATGGAAGCTATTATGAAGTTAACCGTCTATTACAAAATATGTTATAACAAGCATTGCTTCTTGTGGAACAATTTGTTGTAATAATTATAGATCATCCCATCCACATCTAGAGTATGTTAATCACCACCCAATTGGAGCACAACTTGCAGAAGTTATGGTGGTATTGGTAATAAAATCCAACAGCACACCTCAAGGAAAGATTTTATCAGATCGATAAACTATCAAAAGTATAACATAGAATGAAGAGATAACTACATATAGTATAACACCCCAAATACCAATTTAGAAGGACAAATATTTTTATGTGTTCATGTTTAAATTACAGAAGTTCCGATGGGTTAAATATCAATAGAGAATTTCCTCTACCTTTACTAGAAATCACATTATATTTAAGTGAATATTTACTATTTCTATTTCATTTTCTTATAGATATATATATAATTTTTATTAACATGATTTTTCATTCCTAGATTACCAGGTCCTGTATAACTTATCACAAAAATCAAAACCCATTTAATTTTAAATTAACCCCACCTAAAGCTAGTCTCATAATATAATGGGTTAGAATAGATGGAATAACATGGTAATGTACCCATTTAAATCCACATGGGCCTATACACCTTGTGAATTGAAATGTTCAATCACTCAACCATAAATATCGAAATGAGCATGCATAATAAAACAACCGCATCTTCACTCCTCAATCCTAGTAAAACCAAGAACTGAAAGCTGTGAAATGAACTTATATGGAATGAAATATGCATGGAACTTGAATTCTAGGTGCCTATAATGATGCATGAGTAATGGTCATTGACCTCATCTCAGGGATCCAATGTTAAAATGAAATCCATGATAAAATAATAATAATAATAACAACATTGCATATACATCAACCAATGGTGATATGATTTCAATAGTAATTGGAAAATGCATAACAATTATTCTTCAGGAATCATAGCATTTAGAAATGATATGGGTATCTATGCCCAAGAATGGCTCACAACCAAGTTCATAATATTTCCAAATAACTTTTCAATTATATCAAAATAGTAATAAAGTGAAGAACTACATGAATACCACTTTTTGACACCAACATCATAGTTTTCACTCAAAGGTGCCCCAAGTCCGGTTGGTCACATGGACTCAGGCATATATCCATCAATGCAAGAGGCTTTTGACTAGCTATTATGGAATAGGGTGTGGCTACGGGGAGAATATTCCCTTGTTACTATATTTTTGAACAGTGGAAATGTAATAATATCAAGAAAATATCCAATTAAATATAAATAAACAAATGGAACAAAAGAAGCAGACATGGATAATAAATAACAGAACAAACTAATAAAAATATAGAATAGTTGATGTCAAATTGCATATCTATTTAAAACTATAAAACATGGATACAAGGAAGTATGAAATAAATTCAATAAAAAATAATAAAAAACGAATACAAAAAAAATCCAACCATCATATGCTCCATCTTAGTCATCTAATGTCATTCTCCATCCTATCTAATCAAGTGATATCAGGTGTCTGAGGCAAGATGATTCAATTTTTCAACAACATAACTCATGTAATAATTCTAGGTACAAATGGAGGAATAAATTCGGTGTGAGATAAATAATCATAGGACCCCACCAACGATGTCTTTAGAATCTATTCTATATAATATAAAATGAAATTTTATGAAATAATGAAAATATAAAAGTAATGTAGGTAGGTAATAAAAATACCCATGTACCTTCATCAGCCTCTGCTGGTGTTAAATATATAAACAGTTCATTAATTAATTATTTTTGAGTTTATATAGTGAGTCACATGAGTTATAAATATCATTAACATCCAGACATGATAAAAAAAGTATGGATCCATGATGTAATAAAGCATCCTGTATTGATGATAAAATTAAAAGGATCCAAGGTAATATCCAAGAAATCCATGATCGTAGGGGTTGATCCAACTCAACAATAAACATTTTCCAATATAAAATTTTAATCATGTAATCAAATGGGAATATCCCAAATAATTCCACACTAATTCAGTTCAAATAGGGTCAAAGGAATTCATCCATGTTAAATTCGAATATGAAATGAAAATTCCCAATGGTGTGTCAATGGATCCTCATGTCGATAGACATCAATATAGATCCTTGGTGTTTATCCAATGAATCATAATATTAGAATGATAATGGAGGGATAATATTGTTTTATATTAGGCATCCATAGTTATACAATGATTAGGTTACAATGTATCCATCATCAACGGAAGGTAACATCCCTAAATCAGACTAACTTCCATGAGTGCCCAATGTATTCTATTTGGAATCCTAGGCTTGATCAAGTAAGAACACTCCTATAATGTTTTGAAGGTGCATATTCATTTTTCAATTTCCCATAAATTCTTTAAATAAAAAAGACCATGTAATACTCATTCATTTCAAAAATTAATTTTCCTCAATCTTTTTCCTTTCATTAATGAGACAAGGGTAAATAGGAATAAAAATATTTTATTAACTATTATATGTCATGGTAAATTCATTATAATCACTCTTATTCCTTCGATAATAATGAAATGTAGTGATATGAATGTGGAACGAAGCTCTTTATTAAAATTTAATTAGGACAAGTCATATAGATTGTATACATTCAAAATCAGTTATTAATAATTAACATACCATAAAAGAATCAAGTTGAAAGTACAAGGTGGTAAAAATTTATGAATTCAAATTTACATTAAATAAGGGGGATTACTAATTTTATGTTCATGGTTTATCACTTTACCAAAAAAATAAATACTTACATTAATCATGGTCATGGAAAGGCACACCCAAATGGTCATGCAGATAAGATTAACAAGACACTAAAAGCAGAAATAAGGAATAAACCATACATGGGGTGGTCGATATTGAGAATTTATCATCAAATAATGAATAAAAAATATCACATGGGTCTAAGAACATTGTTCTAAATATAATAATCATGGAAAATGAATTTAAGGTCCAAATCCCAATGAAATTAGTGGACAAAAAACTAAGAAAATATATAAAATTACAAAACATGAGGGATGATTACAAAACACCTAACACATGCTCATACAAATTTCCTCAGCAAGTATTAACCATTAATTTTCCATGGATTCGAAGAGATCATTAAAACATTCCATCTACCAGAAAACATAGCATATGATCTTGCATTAAAATAGAATCATTGAGGGGAAGAAAAATAGTGATCAACTGAAACATAATCAAGTACATATCAATACAAAAATATATTTATAAATAGGGATTAAATCGGAGATTGAATGGTCATCTAAGATCAAAAACTAAACAATGAATCCAAAGGGGAGAAAACATGAAAGGGGGGAGCTTCTGTCTAATTGAATTAAAAAACAAAGAAGGAGGAATAATAAACATTTAATTAAGTGATTTTTCATAATTTTTATCAAAAATCTGTTTCACATAGTTTAGTCACACGGTTTTCTAGACTATGTACCAGCTGTGCACCATATAATTTATGTAGGGGAACATCAAATAGGTTGGAATAATGGATATAAAAATGGTGAGCCAACCATGAAAATCACCTCTAACAAAATGTATGATTTTTTTCATTGTTGATCATCCCCTAGCGGATGGTTAGGTAATACCGAGTGTCCTATTTCACCACCACTCTCCAGCCTTGGATGGCTATGAATAATCATGCAACCTATCCCACAAGGATTCTATAACCATTTATATTTCCTAATTATCCGAAAACGTTGTGTTTTATGAAACTTAAAAATCCACAAACACCCCCAAGAAACATGTAATGTCATTATATATCCATGTAAGTTCCAAAATAAATACTTAGAATAAAATTAAAATGATATGTACCTGAGATCAAAACTGGGTTCACAAACTCAAGACCAATAAGAGTCTTGGGTATATATTTCAAGCATAAGGGTACAACATAAAATCTCATCATTATTGTCAAATTATCATGTCGTTAAAATATTTTGATGACTTGGATTTACTCTACAAAATTAATTATCCACCTTAGATTTATTATCCATGAAAAAAACATTGGTTTATCATGAAATCTTTATAATATTTTCCTTCTATTCCAAGATAGAATCGTCATCTATTTTCTTTAGTCAGAAGAAATCAATATCTATATGTCAATGGAGTGTTCATGAAAAATAATTACTGATAATTATTTTCATGAATTATTCCTATTCCGTGGACTAAATTTCCTCCTTATATTTTTTGATCAATGTACACCACTAATCATCTCCCCTAAAAAATGATAATTTTTTAGATAGCCATTTTCTTCTATTGATCATTAAATGGTAGATAATATCTTCTCAAAAGAGATAATCAATTATTCTGTGATAAGTGGAATAGAAGATCCAATTATATTAAATAATGTTTCATATAATGGTCTCAACAGAAACATTAATTTTTTAAGTGAATGAAGGAATTTTATTTTAATTAATTTATTATTAATAACACTATCTATTTGTAATATAAATTATTATCAATAGAGGTAATCCATTTTTCTGAATAGGGGATCATATGATCCACTAAAAATAGCAGTCTATTATGAATAAGGGAATTTAGCACAACATTATTTATTTTTATAATGTGGGAATTCCACTCAATGTAATCTATTATTCTTAACGTGATCTAGTTATACTAATACTTTCTTGAATATTTGAGCCCCTGTTCTCCCCAAATTTTTTATTTAATTTGGGGAATCATCAAATTTCCTACAACATTGATTATTATCAATCATTATCTAATTTGCTATTATTAACTAAGAAAAAGAAAACACAAATAATGGGGATTAAAGACTTGTCTAATAAGAATATAAAAATCAAACATTGAACATATAAGGAAAAACATTTAAATGAAAGGTATATTCAAACTTGGGATTCACTATGTTTCAATATAGGTCATATACGGTGATAGAATTACCACTAGGGAACTTTATTATATTTTCTAGTCCTAATATCTGAAAATAATGAGACCGTCCTATGATACCACCTATAGTGACCATATCCATTTACACATATTATTACATTATTATATGCATAATTAAACTTAAAAACCCATGATCATATAGACTAGTGTCTTTATAATATTTGGAACAAATTTAAAAATATTAAAACAATAGATAAAAACATAATTTAATTAATCTCTTTAATGAGCCCCTAACGTTCTTTGAGTTATTACATCTGATAAGATAACATGTGGAATACATAGACAACATATTTTAGCTAAAAAGAATAATAACGGAATAAAAATAGGAATAAAAAATAGAACATGGGTTTGAAGGAATAACATGATGATATAAAAAGTAATGGAAACTAAATAATAATATGTATGTATAGAATATGAAACATGGGATCAGGTAACCATTACAACATGGGAATTTGGTAGAAACATTTCATATTACATATTAATTATTCAAGGCTAACAAGAAATACTATATCATGTTGTGGATAAAGTCTCATTCTTGGTTTGGTTTACTCCCCAATCCCATACATAACATCTATGGGGACAAAATACTTCAAAATTCATTGGAGTACTATTTTGGCACACCAATCACAACATGTTCATTCATATGGGTTCCTCAAAAAGATTCAAATATAAAGAATTAATAAGGGTTACCCATGGAATGAAATGGGTATTGTAATCATGAGACAAGGAAAAACCAAAGAGGAGTATCATAAAACAATCCATGAATAAGTGGAATTAAATCATGATCATAAATTCAAAATGGAAAAAATAAGAATATATAATGATAAATTAATTTTTTAGATAAGTTAATACAAGTAATGGGAATGTTTAAAATATTTTTGAAAATTATCTAGTATTATGCTATTATATAAGAAAATATAAATGATTATTTAAAGAGAAACAATATATTAATTTTTTGAATAAAACCATAGAGGAACTAAGATAGTTACTCTAGTTGAAATGATTTATTTTTTAAAAATAATGGAGTCTTATAATATATAATGGAATTTACTTGAATATGTGGATGAAATATGGAAGTTATATTTAATTGAGATTACTGATCAAGAGGCACTGAGAAAGGAACCTTATAAAGTATAATATTCCACATAAAATTAATATTAATTGATATAAATAAATATTTGTTTTATATACACACTGAATAATAGTGACGTATATATGAATAATTATAAATTTCATACAGTAAATTAGTGACAAGAGATAATCCAATGGTAATATCAATGATCCGAGAGACCCCTTACATTATTTCAAAATTACATTTTCACTTTCACTTTTTTCTCAATAATCAAATTCAATTTATTAAATACTTAATTTAAAACCTATAAAAATGAACTTTATTTTTAATAATTTTTTTACATTCATTCATGTGAATTTTGTTATGTTTTAATGAATGTTATCATTGTTCCAGTAGGATTCGTTTCATGGTCGATTCATTCGAGTATAATTATTGGGGTTCTTATAAAATGCAAAAAAAAACTAATTTTTTTGAATTAGATCGTTTTAAAATATTTATAATGTTTTAAATTTTCCAATATATTATTTTGTTTTCTAATATGATGGTGATTCA
The DNA here is from genome assembly GCA_963277665.1 of Viscum album. Lineage (NCBI taxonomy): Eukaryota > Viridiplantae > Streptophyta > Magnoliopsida > Santalales > Viscaceae > Viscum > Viscum album. The sequence goes on from OY728126.1 coordinate 279,495,926, forward strand.
TTTGATATAATATAAATTATATACTTTTTTTATTAGGGTATTTTCAATCATTAGAAACTAGTAGTATTTTATTATTTATTTTTATTATATATATTTTCGATCAATAACATGAAACATTTTTTAATATAAATATTCCAATATTTTTAACTTTTATAATTATTTTATGACCATCCTTTAAAGTGGTAATGGAAGATAAAAATCAACATCGATAAAGGTGGTGGATAGACATATCATAGAAGATGTCTTCAATTTTAAGATAAAAGGAGAAGAGAAGACATTTCATTATGGGTATTTTGTTACCATAATAAAATTACAATATTATTATGATAATTTAGTTTACGTTTATCATTGGATAAGGGAGGTTATGGGGGGGAATAAAATAAAATAAAAGAGAAATAAGAATGATTATGCATCTAGAATATCATTTCGTTCAGAACATCCTTACAGAACATGAAAATTGTCTTTTAGGGATACTAGAAAGACATGTACATTGGAATGTGTATTTTTAGAAATATTTGGTAGTATTTAGAAAATATTCATGCCTTGGGAGTTGTGAGGGGAAGTGGTGGTGGGGAGAGGTATTTATAGTGGGAGGAGAGAGGTGTATTTGATTATATTAGTTATTATTTTAATATTTTAGATGAAGAATATAAAGTTTGTTTCTAATTAAAAATAAATAACTAAAACAATAAAGGATATTTAGAGATAATAGTGATTAAATCAGCTATATATCATCCATTAATCTGTAATTTTTGAATTTTTTATGTACCATAAATTACCGTATTTAACTATTCATAAAAATTCAACTGAAATAGTAAAATCCCAAAAAATCTTCCTATCGATCATTCAATTATTATATTTAAAATTGGAATAAAATTTATGAAAAATATTTTCCAAATAATAGAAATTTATTTTAGAAATAAAGATATTATTTTCTGAAAAAATACAAATTTTAATATTACAATTATTCTATAAAAAATTGACAAAATTAATAAATATGCTATAAAATTAACATATAATTATAAGATAAAACATATTATTTTATTATTATAATTTAATAAAATAGATTTTCTTTAAAATCATTATATTCATTATAAAATTTAAAATAAATATTTATGTTTCACAAAATTACCAACACATAATTTATCATTTATAATACATTTATTTACTTTTTCCAAGTTATAAATTTATCAATTTTTCATATATAAGATACCAATTTTTTACATATTAAATAATAGGTGTGTTTATAATTCTAACAATTATATAAATATTATTAATGGTCACATTATTATTCTAATGATCCTGTTACTACTCAGATAGTCAATTTTTTGATGATCAAAATGGTTTAGAACTTCCTGTAAATATCTCTTACTCTAATATTAACTCACTTTTAATTTCTCCAAAGATACACATACTTTATTATTTTTACTAAATATTAAATATCAACATTATATTTTATTTATTAATCATTTTTATGAGAATGATCATTTTAGTGGATTGATAATATCCAAATTTTATTCTTTTTATTTTATATTTTCTACTTATTATCCAATTATAATATTTTGGAATATAATTGGGTTTTTTCATACAAAGGTATCGTAATAATTTTTATTGGGTTATCGATGTGTTGTATGATATGTATAATACATGAAATCTATATAATAAGGGAAATTTAATAGATAAAATTAAGGTTCATTATGAGAACATCTTTTATAGGTCCCGATGGAAGAAGTAATTCTTGAAACAATAATTTTTCATATGACCATTAGAGAGATATGTACACTATAATGATATTCATTTCTAGTAACAGAAGATGGGGACTCATTATGTGTCGAAAATGATAATCATCCCTTCTATAAAGGGGTGGAAGTGAGATCAAATGAAACTATGTGGCATGGATCCATGAACACTGTAATGAATTCCATGAATCAGAATGATGTTTTTGTTCAAATAAATACTCCATATTATTTAAATATTATAGAGTAAAAATGGGTATTGAAGACAAAAAAATATATGGGAGTTTAATTAAATAACTATAAATAATGTCTAGGGATAAAAGGTTTTAAATAAATTCAAGGAATTGACTATGATTAGACATTTTTACCAGTTGAACTATTTTAATCCATCATAATTCAACTTAGTGTAGAAGTTTACCATTACTATGAAATTTTTCAAATGGACATCAAAACAAATTTTCTCAATGGGAACCCATATGAAGATTTCAATATGACAACTATAACACCCCAACCCTAGGTACCCAAAGTTTATGCATTATTGCGTAACATTGGCATGATCACAAAAGATCATGTCTCGAAAGACCAATTAGTTTACTAGCCTTGGAAACACTATATACATTCATAAATGATACATTACATCATAAAGTGAAAAATCACAATAACTTAGTCTCCATAGTCCACACTTCTATCCCCTTCAGTCTATCCCTGTAGGTTATTAATAAAATAATTACTCACATCCTAGGAAAAATAAAACAATGAAAGGGGTGAGCTCAGATGCTCAGTAAGGTTAATAATATAGAGGATGATTTCATAAATAAACATAAACATATAAGGCAATTTAAAACTAAAACAAAAGCCTTTTAAACATGAACTTCAACATAATATTGCAAAAGTAAAATGAGATAATTCCATTTACTTATTCACATGGATATTCTTACTGGTCGAATAATCACATGCAATATCAATAACCACTTTCATAATGATGGAATGCATAATGCCAGACTATCATGACCACATAACCAAAGGCCTCATGCAAAGACTACAAATAAGATTTTGTCATGGCCTCATGCCAAGACACTAGTTTGTCTCATGAGACCTACTAATGAATTGAGGAGCTATAGCGTGATCCACAGGTCACTTATTATGTCCAATGCATTCCTCATATGAATAGGTTTAAGCATCTCATAAACCATAACATAATCGTATCACATAAAACATACATAAAGGAAACATAACATTAACACATTTAAATCACAAGATATCAATACCACACATTGGTATAATAATAACATTATCAAAACCATTTTCAATAACAAAATAGAAGAAAATTAAACATGGTTTTTATTTTTCATTTAAAAAAGGTTATGGCTTGTAGAGGAAGCTGAAAATCATATAATAGTCCTGGCGGTGGAGAATTCATTGTCGCCGCATATGTATGACACGAAAAACATTCCTTTTTGTTGTTTAGTTAAATGCATTTTATAAAAATATTCCTTTTGAATAAATGTAAAAGTCAAAGGGGTTTATACACCGTATAAAAGAAATTTGTGTATAAAACAAAATATGCCTCAATGATTAGAGATTGAGACGAAGTCCCTTGCAAAGATCATTTTTCAATAAAATAGATCTATTCTGTGTATTCACTATATGTACACATAATGTAACATCCCAAGTAAGTAATGAATAATAGATATTTTTATCTATGTCTATTAATGATTAAGATAGTGTTATAGAGGCTTAAAATGAAAATAAATACAATCTTATGCATGGAATACACTAATATTCTTAAAAGATTGTTTTAGTGCCTTTTGATGGCAAACCATTTTTGAATCTATATTTTGACAATTTTATAAACTATGTTTGTCAAAATAAACTTATCCTTTATGATTGGGACATCAAAATTTACCTTGTGTGATTTTTTGGTATTTTTCTGACAATGTTCATTTTTTAATGAATAGTGAAAAATACTGCATTTTACATCAAAACTACTTTTTAACCTAATTTATTTATATGATTAGATTATGTTTTGAATTGGTTTTGAAGTGAAATTAGAATATATTTTTACCATTTTATCCAATGGTGGTCATTGGAATCAATTTCACTTTGAAATTAGACTTAAACTGGTGTCAATCTTTTGATACTTATTGTTTTGTAAAAACACGCTTTTTGCTCTGGCAGCGGGAATTAATTATTAAATTAATTAATGTGACTTATATGATTTGAATTTTGTAAAATAGACTTCATTTTTGAATTCAGAATATCAAATATAGCTTAGGGTGAATTTTTGGTAATTTTCTAAAAAACTTTAATTTTGATGAATAGTGAAACCACTAAGTGGTAATCAAGCAAACTGATTTTTCAGTTAAATGAAAGTTTTCCACTAATGTGTATTGAATTTTGAAAATCCGAAATACATGGTTGTCATTAAGAAGTAAAATGTGGTTCAATGAGATTAAAATAATTTTTTGGTGAATAGTAACTTATTAAGTTCTTAATCGCGATTAGTGGTAATAAGGGTAGTTTAAGGTATAAATAATGCTTTAATAATAGGAAATGACCTAGACACATGTCCCAACCTTATTGGTTGTGTCATGGCCGACCAAGACAAGCCATGGGTCAACTTGGGGACCCCATGGAGACACTTTGGCTTGGAAATGACATATATAACTTTTTATTAAATGTTAAAGTAAAAATGACACAAACAAGAAATGTTTTACGAAAACAATTTTTAAGTGGGGTTATACAAGTCATATTTTTGATTATAAATATTCATTGGAAAGCTAAAAACATTTCCTACATCATAGTAGTTTTTTTATAATTTTTAGACATTAAATAAATTAAATTATTTATGACATAATAATGATTCAGCGATGAAATCATTATTTGACGATTTAAATAAAATAGAAAGATAATGTAAAATCTATGAACTACACATGTCCAAAACCAATTGGATGAGTGGATTTCGAACCCTTATCACCTTATACACGAATTCTATCAATGTGGCACCTTTTAAAACCGAAACACATTTTCAAATAAAGTAATATTTCTTTACTTTCCAAAAGTGGCCCTCCTCTCCTCTTATAAAAGGCCCCCACCTCTACCTCATTTCACACACTACTCAAGCCTTTGGCTCGGACAAACCCTGCCCATTTTCCCTCTACACATCCCTCTCTTCATCCTAGAGGATTCCCTTTGGGCATAATCCTTTCAAAGGAAGCCTTTAGACTCAAATCAAAAGGAGTTACACTTTTAAAGGTAATTCATTCTCTCTTGTTCATTTGTTTTATTTTGCTTCTCCAACCCCCTAAACTCTTTTTATTTACTTCTTTTGTAACAACACCAGGATATTCAATATACTAGGATGTTGTTATAATATTTATTTGAGCTATACTCTCAGACAACTACATCAAATGGTTAAAGAACATACGGTTTCCGTGGATGGAAAAATTCTGCCTCCCGAAACGATGATTGTTCAACACTCATTTAACACCTTCAAAGGTGGCCATTATGATGTCACTATTTTTATATATGATATATAATATTTTTATGTTTTCCTTAAGCTTATGGTTTTTTCATTTTGGGCATACCATTATGGTTTCCATTATGGGTAAAACACGATATCTTCATTTTAGGAAGTGCGGACTACCGCCCCCTAAAAGTGATTTGATTCGTTAATACCATATGTGGGATGTGTAAAGGATAATGTTAATGATATTATATATGTTATTATACTGGAATTATAATATACTCTTATATCATTATGATTCCATTCCATAAAATATGAAATAGAAATGGAAGTAGCGTTCATGCGTACGTACGGCTTACCGTCTCCAAGAACGGTGCATTTCATTTCTTACCTCTAAATGTGATGTAATATTATAAATGCATGTATGTACTGGATATATATTACATATATGATATCAACATCATGAATACCATTATGGATATAATGAACCGTTGACCAAATTAACAACATGTAAGTGTAAGAAGTCCATTTTTGACTTAAGAACCAAATACCGACAAAATGAACATTATTAACTTAACTGATTACATGATGTTCATAACATGGTATAAAAGGAATAATGAACTTGAAAAAGATTCATAAGAAAGTATATATTAACTCATGTTTATTATTCAGGAGATTAAAGAACGGTCGGGTCAAGTCGGATACGAGGTATGGGACTTCGTCTCAATCCCCTTTCATTGAGGCATATTTTGTTTTATACACAACTTTATTTTATACGGTGTATAAAACCCTTTGACTTTTACATTTATTCAAAAGGAATATTTTTTATATGAAGCGTTTACTAAACTACAAAAGGAAATGTTTTTGTCCTACGTATGCGGCGACAACGACTTCTCCGTCGTCGTAACATTTATTTGAGTTTCGGCTTCCTCTACAAGCCATACTTTTTTTTAAAACGAAAAATAAATACCATGTTTTACTTTGGTATTGAAAATGGTTTTCACAATGTTTTAATATCAATGTGTTGTATTGATATCTTGTGATTGAAATGTGGAAATGTTATGTTTCCTTTACGCATGTTTTATGTGATACGATTATGTTATGGATCTTGGGCATTATTATGAAGACGGGTGGTTCCGTGATAAACAAAGGGCGGGTGAGCCCGATATAGCTCTCCAATGCATTGGGTAACGCGAAGGAGTGAAATGTTAAGGTTTCTCCAAAGTGATTTTAGGGAATATACTGTGATGGGTATTCCAAACGTAACCAAGAGGGTTACTCCCTATGTAAGAATGTTATGAATGCCTCAAGTTACCTTTATGTCCTATGATTTCTATGATTTATTCATGATTTTATGAGGTATGTTAAAGTGCCTATGTTTTATGGGTAAAGTATGATTTCATTCTTATGTATATATGAACTCATGTTTCCTTTCCATGTTTTTTATAACCCATACTGAGTTTTTATGCTCATCCCAAGTTTTTGAAATGTTTTTCACAGGTCAAGGGAAAGGTACATGATAAGATGATAGAGTCAAGGATGTGTCAAGAAATAATCCATGTTTTATTTGAAATGTGTTTCCATTGATGGGAATGAATAATACTATCTTTATGTAACCACTTTGTTTATATGTGGAATGTAATGCAAGTTTTATGATCAAATTCTCTAAAACTCTAAACCCGAAAAGATCCTCAATGTGTAATCTTGTAATAACTCAAGATTAAGTAAGGTTTAAGGCTGGGTTTTTATAGTTGGTATCAGAGGTCGGTTTAGATAACTTTAGGAGTTAGAATTATATTAAATGATTATACAAAAATATTTTTTTTGAAATGATATAGCATTTAAAGATTACCATGTTGCTTCATCTAAGACATGTTTGTTCAGAATGGTTTTCCGTAGAGGAAACAAGGATGCAGTGCTAGGAAGGCATACAGAAGGAAATAACCTTCCGAATCAGCATCTAGAAATGGTCGGAATTGGAAATGAACAGTTTGTTGTAGTAATGGCGCAGTTGACTCAAGCGATAAATGGTGGTGGTATCCATGCACGAGATCAGCCAGATCAACCGCAGAGGAACATGTCAGTGGTGGAACATTTCATGAGGCAACATCCACCATCATTCAGAGGATCATCTGACCCTGTGCTAGGTGAAGGGTGGATTAAAGCACTAGAGAAGATTTTTGATGTCATGGGGTGTTCAGACAATCAAAAGGATAGTCTTGCTATTTACCGTTTGGAGGGTGAAGCAGATCAGTGGTGGTCTATGGTTAAAAATAGCAGGGTCGCCGATGAGATTGATGCTCTTGACTGGGATGAATTCAAAGGTATGTTTCTTGAGAAGTATTTTCCTAAGGCTGTTCGACTTAGGATGGAAAATCAATTCTTGGAATTGAGGCAAGAGGAAGACTCAGTGGCTGCCTATGATGACAGGTTCACTCGATTGGCAAGGTATGCCCCAAATTTTATCAGGGACCTTGATAGTAAAATCAATCGTTTTTACTCAGGATTAAAGCCAAAGTATCGAAGGGCATTAGCTTCTCGTGAGTTTAAAAGTTACGAAAAGCTTGTTCGATGTGCTGAGAAGGTGGAAATGGAGTTTGCCGATGACCAAGTGTTCTATAACAACCAACAGAAGAAGAGACCGAGGTGGCAGGAGAAAGGTAAGAATTCTTCAAAAAAGTCTGATGGTAAGAAAACTAAGTTTCCAGTTTGTGATAAATGTGGCAAAAGGCATGCTGGGGAATGTCTTCTGAATTCTGGGAAGTGCTACCGATGTGGTAAGATGGGACATAAGGCTCGTGATTGCACTGAAAAGGATCATGGTGAAGGTAATAACAAATTTGATTTATAGTTAGTGAAATGTTATAAGTGCAATGAGATGGGTCACTATGCAAACGAGTGTCCGACAAGGAGCTTGAGTGATGGGAAGCAGTTAGACTACAAGCAGAAAGGGGTGGTGAAATCCTTGGCAACTACTTTAGCAGATGTCGGGCCATCAAATGAAGTTATATCAGGTACTTTGTTTGTTTTTTAGATTATGCCAGTGTGTTGTTTGATTCGGGGTCTACACATTCTTTCATCTCTGAAACCTTTTCTAGTAAAATGGGAATACCATATCAAGAAATGACTCCTGAACTTTTGGTAAAAACACCTGGGGGAAGTGTCGAGGAAAAAAGAATTTATAAGAATCTTCTTATCCTTATCTGTGGAAAGAACCTACTTGCAAACCTTATTGTTCTACCTCTAGTAGAGTTTGATGTTATCCTGGGTATGGATTGGCTCTCTATTTACCATGCTAAGATTGACTGTAGAGCTAAAGAAGTTTCTTTTCAGAAAGACTTTCAGTTTGTTTACAAGAATGAACCCTTACTTTTGATAACATATCAAGAGGCCGAGAAACTTGTAAAAGATGGAAATGAATGTTACCTTGGACACGTCGTTGAAAATAAAGGAACTGTTTAGATTAATGATGTGCCAGTGGTAAATGAGTATCCTGATGTTTTTCTTGATGATTTGCCTGGAATAATACCAGATCGGGAAGTTGAGTTTACTGTTGACTTAGTTCCTGATGCTAAGCTAATTTCAAAACCCCTTATCGAATGGCACAAATTGAAATTTTAGAGTTGAAGGAGCAATTGCAAGATTTATTAGAGAAAGGTTTCATTAGACCTAGCACATCACCATGGGGTGCTCCTATTTTATTTGTTAAAAAGAAAGATGGTTCTATGAGACATTGCATTGATTATAGAGCCTTGAATAATATCACTGTTAAGAACAAATATCCTTTGCCTTATATCGATGATTTGTTTGATCAGCTCCAGGGAGCTCAGTTTTTTTCAAAGATTGAGTTGAGATTGGGGTACCATCAGCTGAAGGTCATGGAGGCAGATATTCTGAGGACCGCGTTCCGTACGCGATATGGCCATTATGAATTTGTAGTAATGCCTTTTGGGCTAACCAATGAACCTACTGTATTCATGGACTTAATGAATAGAATTTTCCATGAGTTCCTGGATAAGTTTGTGGTGGTTTTCATTGATGATATTTTGGTGTTTTCTAAAAGTAAAGAGGAGCATGAAAAACATTTAAGGGTTATCTTGCAATCCTTAAAAGAAAAGAAACTGTATGGGAAATTCAGCAAGTGTGAGTTTTGGTTGCAACAAATTTCTTTCCTTGGTTACATTGTTTTTAAAGATGGAATAACTGTTGATCCTGCCAAAACAAAAGTTGTGGAAGAATGGCCAAGACCCACAAATGTAACCGAGATTCGTAGCTTCCTTGGTTTGGCGGGCTATTACCGAAGGTTTGTTAGAAATTCTTCATGGTTATCTAGTCTAATGAATAAGCTAACTCGGAAGGGTGTTATGTTTATCTGGACAAAAGAATGTGATGATTGTTTTCACGAATTGAAAAGAAGATTGGTGAATGCTCCAGTTTTGGCACTACCTTCCAGGAATGGTGAGTTTGTTATATACAGTGATGCTTCATTGAAAGGACTTGGTTGCGTCCTAATGCAGAATGATCAGGTAATTGCTTATGCTTCACGACATTTGAAAACTCATGAGGTAAATTACCCTACACATGATTTTGAATTAGCTGCTATTGTTTTTGCTTTAAAAATTTGGAGGCATCATTTGTATGGAGTAATGTGTGAAATATATACCGATCACAAAAGTTTAAAGTATATATTCACTCAGAAAGAGTTAAACAGGAGACAAAGGAGATGGCTGGAATTAATCAAGGATTTTGATTGTACAATTCATTACCATCCGGGAAAATCAAATAAAGTGGCTGATGCTTTGAGTCGAAAAAGTAATGCTTCATTAACAATGTTTTGTTTGGAACGTGATCCTTTGGTTAACGATTTGATGAACTTTGGCATAGAAGTTGTTGGTGCAGGAAGTCCTTCTGTTTTGTTTCAGGTATCAGTGAGATCATCTCTATCAGATAGAATCAAGCAAGCACAGAAGCAAGACAGTGAGTTGCAGAAAAAGGTAGAGTTGGTTCAGAAAGGTAAGTTGCCTGAATTCAACATCGATAATGATTGCGTTTTGAGATTTGGGAAGAGATTGTGTGTGCCTTGTGATTCACAGTTGAAGAGAGAGTTGTTATGTGAAGCTCATAGTTCTCAGTTTTCAGTTCATCCGGGCAGTACTAAGATGTATAGAGATCTGCGGGAGTATTACTGGTGGGATGGAATGAAAAGAGATATTACAGATTTTACTGTGAAGTGTTTGACTTGTCAGCAGGTTAAAGCAGAATGGCAGTTACCGAAAGGGATGCTTCAGCCTTTACCAGTGCCAGAGTGGAAATGGGAGAATATATCCATGGACTTTGTTGTTGGATTACCGAAGACATATCGAGGTAATAATGCAATCTGGGTTATTGTTGATCGCTTGACCAAATCTGCTCATTTCCTTGCTATACGAGATACTTTCTATCTTGATCAACTTTCCCATTTGTATCTTAAAGAGATAGTCAGGTTACATGGAGTTCCTCTCTCCATTGTATCGGATCGTGATCCCAGGTTTACTTCTAACTTTTGGAAAGGCCTTCAGAAGTCGTTGGGTACTGAATTAAATTTTAGTACAGCTTTTCATCCTCAATCAGATGGGAAGTCAGAACGAACAATTCAGACATTGGAGGATATGCTACAAGCTTGTTCAATGGATTATCAGGGAAGTTGGGACCAACATCTTTATTTAGTTGAATTTCAATATAATAATAGTTTTCATTCCAGTATACAGATGGCACCATTTCAGGCATTATATGGGAAGCAGTGTCGAACTCCAGCTTTCTGGGATGAAGTGGGTGAAAGGAAGTTGATGGGACCAGAATTTGTAGAAGAGATGGCAGAAAAAGTTCAGCTGATTCAGAAACACATGAGAACAGCTCAGAGCAGGTAGAAGAGTTATGCGGATAACCGGAGGAAGGATCTATCTTTCGAGGTAGGTGATCATGTTTTTCTCAAGGTTTCTCCTTGGAAAAGTGTGATGAGATTTGGTAATAAAGGAAAGTTGAGTCCAAGGTTCATTGGACCATACAAAATTCTGGAAAGAGTTGGATCAGTTGCATACCGAGTGGCTTTACCTCCGAGTTTATCTTAGGTACACAATGTTTTTCACGTTTTGATGTTTAGAAAGTATATGTCAAATCCATCTCATGTTTTGAGTCCAGAGGTAGTTCAGCAGGAAAAGAACCTATCTTATAAGGAACAACCGGTCCAGATTCTTGACCACAGGGAGCAAGTATTACTGAATAAGGTGATTAAGCAGGTAAAGGTTTTGTGGAAAAACCACATGGTTGAAGAGGCAACATGGGAATCTGAAAATGCAATGAGGGATAAGTACCCCCATTTATTCGATAAGTAAATAAATTGCGGGGACGCAATTCTCTAAAGGGGGGAAGGATGTAACATCCCATGTAAGTAATGAATAATAGATATTTTTATATATGTCTATTAATGATTAAGATAGTGTTATAGGGGCTTAAAATGAAAATAAAAACAATCTTATGCATGGAATACACTAATATTCTTAAAAGATTGTTTTAGTGCCTTTTGATGGCAAACAATTTTTGAATCTATATTTTGACAATTTTATAAACTATGTTTGTCAAAATAAACTTATCCTTTATGATTGGGACATCAAAATTTACCTTGTGTGAATTTTTGGTATTTTTCTGACAATGTTCATTTTTTAATGAATAGTGAAAAATACTGCATTTTACATCAAAACTGCTTTTTAACATAATTTATTTATATGATTATATTATCTTTTGAATTGGTTTTGAAGTGAAATTAGAATATATTTTTACCATTTTATCCAAAGGTGGTCATTGGAATCAATTTCACTTTGAAATTAGACTTAAACTGGTGTCAATCTTTTGATACTTATTGTTTTGTAAAAACACGCTTTTTGCTCTGGCAGCGGGAATTAATTATTAAATTAATTAATGTGACTTATATGATTTTAATTTTGTAAAATGAACTTCATTTTTGAATTCAGAATATCAAATATAGCTTAGGGTGAATTTTTGGTAATTTTCTGAAAAACTTCAATTTTTGATGAATACTGAAACCACTAAGTGGTAATCAAGCAAACCGATTTTTCAGTTAAATGAAAGTTTACCACTAATGTGTATTGAATTTTGAAAATTCGACATACATGGTTTTCATTAAGAAGTAAAATGTGGTTCAATGAGATTAAAATAATTTTTTTGGTGAATAGTAACTTATTAAGTTCTTAATCGCGATTAGTGGTAATTAGGGTAGTTTAAGGTATAAATAATTCTTTAATAATAGGAAATGACCTAGACACATGTCCCAACATTATTGGTTGTGTCATGGCCGACCAAGAAAATACATGGGTCAACTTGGGGACACCATGGAGACACTTTGGCTTGGAAATGACATATATAACTTTTTATTAAATGTTAAAGTAAAAAATGACACAAACAAGAGATGTTTTACGAAAACAATTTTTAAGTGGGGTTATACAAGTCATATTTTTGATTATAAATATTCATTGGAAAGATAAAAAGATTTCCTAAATCATAGTATTTTTTTTATAATTTTTAGACATTAAATAAATTAAATTATTTATGACATAATAATGATGTAGCGATGACATCATTATTTGACGATTTAAATAAAATAGAAAGATAATGTAAAATCTATGAACTACACATTTCCAAAACCAATTGGATGAGTGGATTTCGAACACTTATCACCTTATCCACGAATTCTATCAATGTGGGACCTTTTAAAACCGGAACACATTTTCAAATAAAGTAATATTTCTTTACTTTCCAAAAGTGCCCCTCCTCTCCTCTTATAAAAGGCCCCCACCTCTACCTCATTTCCCACACAACTCAAGCCTTTGGCTCGGCCAACCCCTGCCCATTTTCTCTCTCCACATCCCTCTCCTCATCCTAGAGGATTCCCTTTGGGCAGAAGCCTTTCAAAGGAATCCTTTAGACTCAAATCAAAAGGAGTTACACTTTTAAAGGTAATTCATTCTCTCTTGTTCATTTGTTTTATTTTGCTTCTCCAACCCCCTAAACTCTTTTTATTTACTTCTTTTGTAACAACACCAGTATCTTCAATATACTAGGATGTTGTTATAAGATTTATTTGAGCTACACTCTCACACAACTACATCAAATGGTTAATGAACATACGGTTTCCGTGGATGGCGAAATTATGCCTCCCGAAACGATGATTGTTCAACACTCATTTAACATTTTCAAAGGTGGCCATTATGATGTCAATATTTTTATATATGATATATAATATGTTTATGTTTTCCTTAAGCTTCTGGTTTTTTCATTTTGGGCATACCTTTAGGGTTTCCATTATGGGTAAAACACGATATCTTCATTTTAGGAAGTGCGGACTACCGCCCCCTAAAAATGATTTGATTCGTTAATACCATATGTGGGATATGTAAAGGATAATGTTAATGATATTATATATGTTATTATACTGGAATTATAATATACTCTTATATCATTATGATTCCATTCCAGAAAATATGAAATATAAATGGAAGTAGCGTTCATGCGTACGTACGGCTTACCGTCTCCATGAACGGTGCATTTCATTTCTTACCTCTAAATGTGATGTAATATTATAAATGCATGTATGTACTGGATATATATGACATATATGATATCTACATCATGAATACCATTCTGGATATAATGAACCGTTGACCAAATTAACAACATGTAAGTGTAAGAAGTCCATTTTTGACTTAAGAACCAAATACCGACAAAATGAACATTATTAACATAACTGATTACATGATGTTCATAACATGGTATAAAAGGAATAATGAACTTGAAAAAGATTCAAAAGCAAGTAGATATTAACTCAAGTTTATTATTCCGGAGATTAAAGAACGGTCGGGTCAAGTCGGATACGAGGTATGGGACTTCGTCTCAATCCCCTTTCATTGAGGCATATTTTGTTTTATACACAACTTTCTTTTATACGGTGTATAAAACCCTTTGACTTTTACATTTATTCAAAAGGAATCTTTTTTATATGAAGCGTTTACTAAATGACAAAAGGGAATGTTTTTGTCGTACGTATGCAGCGACAACGACTTCTCCGCCGTTGTAACAGTTATTTGAGTTTCGGCTTCCTCTACAAGCCATACTTTTTTTTAAAACGAAAAATAAATACCATGTTTTACATTGGTATTGAAAATGGTTTTCACAATTTTTTTATATCAATGTGTTGTATTGATATCTTGTGATTGAAATGTGGAAATGTTATGTTTCCTTTACGCATGTTTTATGTGATACGATTATGTTATGGTTCTTGGGCACTATTATGAAGACGGGTGGTTCCGTGATAAACTAAGGGCGGGTGAGCCCGATATAGCTCTCCAATGCATTGGGTAACGCGAAGGAGTGAAACGTTAAGGTTTCTCCGAAGAGATTTTAGGGAATATACTGTGATGGGTATTCCAAACGTAACCAAGAGGGTTACTCCCTATGTAAGAATGTTATGAATGCCTCAAGTTACCTTTATGTCCTATGATTTCTATGATTTATTCATGATTTTATGAGGTATGTTAAAGTTCCTATGTTTTATGGGTAATGTATGATTTCATTCTTATGTATATATGAACTCATGTTTCCTTTCCATGTTTTTTATAACCCATACTGAGTTTTTATGCTCATCCCAAGTTTTTGAAATGTTTTTCACAGGTCAAGGGAAAGGTACATGATAAGATGATAGAGTCAAGGATGTGTCAAGAAATAATCCATGTTTTATTTTAAATGTGTTTCCATTGATGGGAATGAAGAATATTATCTTTATGTAACCACATTGTTTATATGTGGAATGTAATTCAAGTTTTATGATCTAATTCTCTAAAACTCTAAACCCGAAAAGATCCTCAATGTGTAATCTTGTAATAACTCAAGATTAAGTAAGGTTTAAGGCTGGGGCCTTATACATAATGAAAGTATAAATACAAGGTAGGACATAATAATATCATGACATAATTTAAAAATAGGAGATTAATCCAAAGAATAGAAATTGGGTTAAGAAGTTCCCTTACATTGTGTCTGACTTGACTCCATCGTTCTTCAATCTCCTAAATAATAAACTAGAGTTAATTTCAACCTGCATAAGAACCTTTTTTAAGTTCATTATCCGTATTATATCACTCATTACCATGTTACAAAAGTTATGTAGTCATTTAAGTTAATAACAGTCGTTTTGTCAATCTTCGGTACTTCAGTCAACGTTAAACTTCTTATAATTTCAAGTTGTTTATGTGGTAAAAATATCCATTATATCCATAATTATATTCAATATGTAGATATGATATATATCATATATATCCAATATATACATTCGTTCATAATATTAGGTAACATTTAGAGTTATTAAATGAAATTCACCGTTCATGGAGACGGTAAGCCGTACGTACGCATGAACAGTACTTTCATTTCTATTTCATATTTAATGGAATGAAATCATAATGATATAAATTTATATTATAATTATTGTATAATATCATATATAATATCATTTACTCCATACTTTATACATCCCACATATGGTATTGGCGATTCAAATCACTTTGAGGGGGCGGTAGTCCGCACTTCCTAAAATAAAATTATCGCGTTTACCCATAATGGAAATAATAAAGGTATTCCATAAATGAAAAATAAAGAATCATAAGGAAACAAAAACATCATATATAAAAATGTGTCATCATAATGGCCATAATGAGATGTGTTAAAAGAATATTGAACAATCATCGTTTCGTGAGGCAGTAATTCGCCACAAATATAAACAGTATGCTCTTTAACAATTAGATGAAGGTGTGTGTAAACGTAAATAAAATCCTTCTCATTAAAACATCATAGTATATTGAAGATACTAGTTTTGTTACAAAATAATGTAATACAAATAGTTTAAGGGTTTGGAGAAGAAAAATAAAACAAAATAACATAAGATAAGACATTACCTTAAAATCGGGTAACTCTTTTTGATTTGAGCCAAAGGATTCCTTGGGAAGAATTATTCCCAATGTGAGGCTTCTAGGAGTAATAGAGGGAATATGGGAGAGTATTTGGGAAATGTTTGGCCGATATAAATTTCTTGGAAGGTGTGAATAAGGTGGTAGTGGTTGGGGCCTTTTATAAGAGGAGAGGAGGGGCACTCTTGGAAAGTCAAGAAATGTTACATTATTATGAACTTCTTTTCGGATTTCAAAGGTCCCACAATAATATAATTCGAGGATAAGGTGATAAGGGTTAGAAATATACCCATACAATATGATTTTGACAAGTTTATGTCATATATTTTACATTATCATTTCATTTTAAATAAATCGTTAATTAATGAGGTAATCACTGCATCATCATGGTGTCATAAATAATTTAATTTATTTAATGTCTAAAAATTATAAAAAATACCATGATTTAGTAAATATTTTTATATTTCAAATTAATATTTATAGTCAAAATGTTAACTTATATAACCCCATGTAATAATTGTTTTAGTAAAACAACACATGTTTGTGACAATTGTATTTTTACTTTAAATAAAAAGTTATTAATGTCATTTTCTTACCCAAGTGGATCAATGGGGTCCCAAAGTTGACCCATGGATTTTCTTTGACGGCCATGACTCATCCAATAAGGGTAGGACAAGTGTAAAAGTATTTTCATATTTTTATAATATCATTTTTTCCTTAAATTTCACTAATTACATTTAATTGTGATTAATTAAAATTAAAAGTTACTATTCCCAAAAAAAAATATTTTAATCCCATTGGACAAAATTTTACTTCATAATGACAACCATGTATGGCGGATTTTCAAATTTAAAATCACAGAAGTTGTAATGTTTCATTTAAATGAAAAAATCTATTTTTAACTATCACTTTGTGGTTTCACTATTCATAAAAAATTGATGTTTTTCAGAACAATGCCAAAATTTCCCCCTAAGCTATAATTGAAATTCCGAATTCAAAAATGATGTATATTTTACAAAATTCCAAACATGTAAGTTGCATTAATTAATTTTATAATTAATTCCCATTGTCACAACAAATAGTGTGTTTTTAAGAAATAATATATATCAAAATATTGACAATTTTTTATTTCCAATTTCAAAGTGAAATTAATTCTAATGACCACCATTGGATAAAATGGTAAAAATATATTCTAATTATACTTTAAAACCACTAAATAGTATAATTTATCACTAAAAATTATTTTTATTAAAAAATTTGTTTTTATGTATTTTTCACTATTCATAAAAAATTGTAAGTTCTCAGAAAAATACCAAAAATTCAACATAGGCTAATTTCGATATTACGAATCAAAAAATCAATCCATTTTGAAATATAGAATATATATAATTTCAAAAAGTGGGTATTACTATTCATAATGTCTAGTTTGATTGGTCGTGGTGTGTTAGAATCTTGAACTTGTGTACAATGCAAGCTATTGCGTTATTGAAAGAGAAGCATATCATGGAAGCTCGGGGTGTTACATTCTCCCTTCCTTCAATAAATTACATCCTCACGATTTGATATTTTTCATTGAAAATAAAAGGTTGAAAATATAAAATACCTTTGTGGAAAACAGACATCAGAAATAAGGTTAATAAATTTTATCCTTAATAAGAGGAAAAGGGAAATGAAAAAGTTACCACAAAATTATGATCTCGATAAGGAGAACATTGGTGGAAATTAGAGACATATAATTGGAGGAAAAATGTAAATATTTTTAAGGAGTGATTGAGGTCATCAATCACAAATAAGTGTAAAATTGAGGGCCTCCCAGCCTCCAATCTATGTTGATTTAAAATATTATCAGTTCAACAATACATAAGATATTAGGATAACACATTATTTTGTTTTAATATCCCTTTACTAAAGTTTAAGAATTAATTTATTCATAGAATACGAGATAGGTATATATATATTTATTCTTGACAAATAGTGTTTCAACCTTCAACTAATTTCTACCACAAACTCATCTTTCACTCAAAAAGATAATAGAACTCAAAAATATTATATTTATCCTAATCATACAAAGTTCAAAATATTAACACATACCATTTTGATTAGGAAAACTATTTTTTAATAACCAGGGACTTCCTATAGGCTAGTGGTAGGTAGTAAAGGCTTGTCACACTATGGTTTTGGGTACGATTCCTACAGCTTTGTCTGACGTGATAGGTTATCCCCCAACCTGTAGATTATCCTATTCCTAAAACTATAGAATTATAATATTCAAAAAATAATCTTCAAAAATGTTTTAACCTTAAACAATACTATTCATGGTTAAACTTAATCATTTCCAACCTTTGTAGTTATCCAAAATACCTCTGTCCAGACTTTCTCTAAAAGGTTTCTGAATTCCAAAATCAATTGTAACATCAAATTCCCCAAACAAATTAATGTTTCTCTTATTGTAACATAATAAAAATATGATTACCTTCATAATATTAAATCCTTAATTAAAAAAACAAGTACTGCAGTACAATCCTTATATATATCACATCATTCTTATAACCAAAATATAATACTTGAGTCCAAAAGCACCAATACATTAATTATTCCACTTCAACTGTAGTAACAACATAATATTTTCCTTGATCATTTGTCCATTTCTGAGTTACGTTTCCATGACGCTTAGGATATTCATTTTCATAATGCCCCATTTCCCTTCAATTATATCATTCAACATTGATATCCTCTTTCTTTCCCTTGCAATCACGAGCCTGGTGACCTTTTTCTCCACATTTATAAAAAACTCCCATTCCTGTTAGGCATGTACTGGGGTGATTCATCCCACAATTAACGCAAAATGTAAAAATCCTTATTTCCCTTTTCCCCTTTATCTATCCCGTGTTCCACCGTTCTCTTCTTCTCTTGCATTACTTTGATATCATAAGATTAGATAATTCATTTTCTGTCTTGATAGCACAAGAGACAATATCTTCATATGATGAGAAGGATTGTGATACATAATCTCAATGTAGAAATGGTTTTAACCCCTCAAAGAAATGATCAATATTACTTATTTGGTTACGTATATAATCTGCAGCATACCTCGCTAACCAAGTAAAGTTTGCCTTATACTTTGCGACATTCTCATCCTCCTTTTATCTCATACTCAGAAATTGCCCTTCTATATTTTCTCGATGGTCACGAGGAATGTATTTTTATATGAAAATATCGTTGAACTTCATCCATTCCTTATTAGATACTTCTTCATCTTCTTTCATGTTTTGAATCAGCGACCACCACTGATCGACATCTCCAGTTATCCTGTAAACTTCCATGACAACCTTCTCCCTTTCACTACACCCCAAGGCGTTGAATATTTTCTCTAAGGAGTTTATCCATTTCTAATATACAAATGGATGTGTAATTCCATTGAATGTTGGTGGTTGTTTCCACATAAAGAGGTCTAACATTGATCCTCCATGTTGCAGATCAGGGTGATCCATATAAGTAATGTTATTATTCATAACCTAAGTGAGTTGTCTCAGTATGGTGATAAGTTGATCAGCACCAGTTGTATCAGCAGCTCCACAATAATTATCCTGAGCAAGAGGGAAATCCTTATATGGAGTTCGTGCATTGATACTGTTTCCATTCCTTCCAATAGGTGCCATTTCTAAACAATGGCATAAACTAGATTAGTTTATGAATCAATGTACATAATTCCATACTTTTAAAACACGTAACATAAATTGAACTATTTATTGATATAATCCATAATCATAAAAATGTTTTCTTTTAGTAAGTATATACTCATAAACCCTTCTTAATTGTTTGTAATGAAAATGAGAATAATCCTATGCATATCCACCGGGAGTGTCGTAACCAAGAGTGCAGCAAGGCCCGTTGTCATGCACCAGTTCTCGTTTGAGTCCAGATCAAAGTGGTGTTTTCAGGTTTTACCCCTAGGTACATCTATGCCAGAGCCACCTCTACCTACTCGAATCCAGATAGGGATGTATTACTCGGAAACATACAAAAATCTCTATAATAACAAAATTCTAGGATGTTATTATATACTAATCCTTAGAGTCTATCTTTGGGCTATGTGCTACAATCATATTTTATCTAAATATATCTTCCAAGGTTAGTACTAAAATGCCTCTGATACCAACTGTAACGCCCCGACCCTAGCTAACCAGAGTCGGTGCATTATTTCATAACATTGGCATGATAACAAAAGATGAAGTCTCAAAAGACCGATTAGTTTAGTAGCCTTGGAAACACTAGATACATTCATAAATGTTATATTACATAATAAAGTGAAAAATTACAATTACATAGTCTCCATATTACATAGTTCTATCCCCTTCAGACTATCCCTGTAGGTCAGTTATAAAATATTTCTTCACACCCCGGAAAAAATAAAACAATGAAAGTGGTGAGCTCAGTTGCTCAGTAAGGATAACAATATAGAAGAAGCTTTCATAAATAAACATAAACATATAAGGCAATGTAAAATGAAATCAAAAGCCTTTTAAACTTAAACAACAACATAATATGGCAAAATTAAAATGAGATAATTCCATTTACTTGTTCACATGGATATTCTACTGGTTGAATAATCACATGAATTATCAATAACAACTTTCATAATGATGGAATGCATAATTCTAGTCTATCATGACCACGTAGCCAAGGCCTCGTGCCAAGACTACAAATAAGAGTTTCTCATGGCCTCGTGCCAATAGACTAGTTTGTCTCATGAGACCTGCCGATGCATCAAGGAGCTATAGCGGGCTACACCAGTCACTTATTAAGTCCAATTCATTCCTCATATGAACAGGTTTAAACATATCATAAATCGTAACATAATCGTATCACATAAAACATGCATAAAGGAAAAATCACATTTCAACATTTCAATCACAAGATATCAATACAACACATTGAAATAATAAAAACATTATCAAAACCATTTTCAATACCAAAATAAAAGAAAATTATATTTGGTATTTATTTTTCATTTAAAAAAAGGTTATGGCTTGTAGAGGAAGCCGAAACTCAAATAATGGTCCCGGTGGCGGAGAAGTCAGTGTCGCCACATACGTACGGCAAGAAAAACATTCCATTTTTTTTATTAGTTAAAAACATTGTATAAAAAGATTCCTTTTGAATAAACGTAAAAGTAAAAGGGTTTTATACACCGTATAAATGAAATTTGCGTATAAAACAAAATATGCCTTAATGAATGGAGATTAAGACGGAGTCCCTTACAAAGATAATTTTTAAATAAAATAGATATATTATGTGTAATCACTATATGTACACATAATGAAAGTATAAATACAAGGTAGGACATAATAATATCATGAAATAATTTGAAAATAGGAGATTAACCCAAAGAATAGAAATTTGGTTATGAAGTTCCCTTACCTCATGTCTTACTTGACTCGATCGCTCTATAATATCCTGAATAAAAAACAAGAGTTAATTTCTACTTGCATAAAAACCTTTTTCATGTTCATTATCTCTTTTATATCACTCATTACCATGTTATGAAAATTATGTAGTCATTTAAGTTAATAACGATCATTTTTTCGATCTTTGGTACTTGAGTCAACAATAAACTTCTTATAATTACATGTTTTTTATGTGGTAAAATATCCATTATGTCCAAAATTATATTCATGATTTAGATGTCATATATATCATATATATCAATTATATACATTCATTCATAATATTACAAAATATTTAGAGGTAAGAAATGAAATACACCGTTCATAGAGACGGTAAGTCGTACGTACGAATGAACGCTACTTTCATTTCTATTTAGTATTTAATGGAATGAAATCATAATGATATAAAGGTATATTATAATTTCATTATAATATCATATATAATATCATTTACTCCATCCTTTATACATCCCACATATGGCATTAACGATACAAATCACTTTGAGGGGGTGGTAGTCCGCGGTTACTAAAATGAAATTATCGCTTTTACCCATAATGGAAATCGTAAAGGTATGCCATAAATGAAAAATAAAGAATAATAAGGAAAAAAAATATCATATATAAAAATAGTTTCATCATAATGGCCACCATGAGAGGTGTAAAAATAAGATTGAATAATCATCATTTCGGTACGCAGTAATTCGCCACCCACAGAAACAGTATGTTCTTTAACCATTAGATGAAGGTTTGTGTAAGTTTAAATTAAATACTTCTCATAAAAACATTCTATTATATTTAAGATACTGGTTTTGTTACAAAATAAATTAATAAAAAAAGTTTAATGGGTTGGATAAGAAAAATAAAACAAAATAACATAAGAGAAGACATTACCTTAAAATATGGTAACTCTTTTTGATTTGAGCCAAAGGCTTCCTTGGTAAGACTTCTGCCCAATGTGAGGCTTCAAAAAGTAAGAGAGAGAAGTTGTGAGAGTATTTGGGCTGCTTTTGGCTGAGCTAAATGGCTTATAAGGTGTGAATAAGGTGGTAGTGGTGGGGGACTTTTATAAGAGGAGAGAAGGGGCACTCTTGGAAAGTCAAGAAATGTTACATTATTATGAAGTGCTTTTCGGATTTCAAAGGTCCCACAATTATATATTTCTCGGATAAGGTGATAAGGGTTTTAAATATACCCATACAATATGTTTTTGACATGTTTATGTCTTATATTTTACATTATCATTTCATTTTATTTAAATCGTTAATTAATGAGGTAATCATTGCATCATCATGGTGTCGTAAATAATTTAAATTATATAATGTCAAAAAATTATAAAAATAATACGATGATGTAGGAAATATTCTTATACTTCCAATGAATATTTATAGTCAATATTTTAACTTATAAAACCCCATGTAATAATTGTTTGAGTAAAACAACACATGTTTGTGACAATTTTATTTTTACATTAAATACAAAGTTATTAATGTCATTTTCTTACCCAAGTGGCTCTATGGGATCCTCAAGTTGACCCAAGGATCGTATTGGTCGGCCATGACTTATACAATAAGTGTAGGAAAAGTTTAATTGTATTTTCATATTTTTATAATATCATTTTTCCTTAAATTTCACTAATTACCTTTAATCGTGATTAATTAAACATAAAAGTTACTATTCACCAAAAAAATTATTTTAATCCCGTTGAACCAAATTTTACTTTCTAATGACAACCATGTATGTCAGATTTTAAAAATCAAATCACAGAAGTTGAAATGTTTCATTTAAACGACAAAATCAGTTTTTAACTATCACTTTGTGGTTTCACTATTCATCAAACATTGATGTTTTTCAGAACAATGCCAAAATTTCACCCTAAGCTATAATTGATATTCCAAATTAAAAAATGATGTTTATTTTAAAAAATTCCAAAAATTTATGTTTCATTAATTAATTTTATAATTAATTCCCATTGTCAAAACAAATATCATGTTTTTAAGAAACAATTTATATCAAAATATTGACAATTGTTTATTTCCAATTTCAATGTGAAATTAATTATAATGACCATAATTGGATATAATGGTAAAAATAAATTCTAATTATACTTTAAAACCACTCAATATTATAATTGATCACTATAAATTATTTTGATTAGAAAAGTGGATTTTAAGTATTTTTCACTATTCATAAAAAATTGGAAGTTCTAAAAAAATACCAAAAATTCAACATAAGATAATTTCGATATTACGAATTAAAAAATTAATTCCATTTTGAAATATAGAATTTATATAATTTAGAAAAGTGGGTATTACTATTCATAATGGCTAGTTTGATTGGTCGTGGTGTGTTAGAATCTCGAACTTACGTACAATGAAAGCTATTTCATTATTGAAAGAGAAGCATATCGTGGAACCTCGGGGTGTCACAACCATAGTAGCTATTTTTTGTTACACAATGTGATACATAAAAACATCATGTTTCTGAGATCAAATTAAGAATTAAATCAATCTTCTAGATCATGGAACATTCAATTAGATGAAATTATAGAAAAGTTGGTTTCATTTTGAATGATTGTAACCATTGATATTAAAATTCATTTAGTGTGAATGAATTAGTTATCCAAGTATTATAGGTTTATGAAATATTACTTATTGAAAATGGCATAGCAGTCTTACAGTATGTTAAGTAATAGTTAAACAATTATTTATTCATGAAGGACATAGGTGAATTAGCATATATTATAGGGATCGAGATTGTCTATGAAATAACCAAGTGGCTACTTGGACTATCTCTGAGGACATACATTGGCCAAATACTTAAGTGAATTAGTATATAAAAATCCAATATGGGATTTTTTATAGTTCCTCAAGGTATACATTATTCTAAAAAAATTATTCATCAAAAAGTATAATATAAATAGTGAATGAGTAAATCATATACTTTTCATCACTAGAATGAAACATGTATGCTATGTTATGTACTAGTCATGATGTTGCCTAAGCTTTAATCATGGTAATAATATATCACTCAGATCTAATAGAATAGAATTGGTGTATTGTTATGGTTATCCTGGTGTATTTGAAAATACCTAAGGATATATTTCAGGTGTATAGAGGATGTGAGGAGCTGGTCATGAGGGGTTATAATGATTCTAGATTTCAAGTATATTATAATGATATTATGTCATAGGGATATGTTTTACGTCTCAATAGAGGGGATGTGATCTAGAATATTTTAAAGTAGCTACTCATCACTTTTATTATAGGGGATTCTTGGAATCTAGATTGGATTCTGATGCATCTAAGTAAGTCATTTGGATAATAATTATATTTCAGGATCTTAATTCTACACATAGGTGTGAAGAACATATAACATTTTAGTGTGATAATACTATAGTGATGGATCTTGAAAAAGATCCAAGGTAACACCAATGAAAAAAATAACATATTCTCAATGTATCAATTGTTGAGTTATTTTTTAGTGGTGTAAATTTGTAGTAAAAATATTTTTAATTGACGAAAACACGACAAATCCTTTGAATAAATGCATATCACAGTATATGTAATAGTATCATGTGAGATCTAGAAAACTAATGGTTATTAGTAGTTTCCTCTCATAAAAGTGGGATCCTATATGATTTGGTGACATAAAACCAAATTATTTGTAATTTATGATATCCTATATTCCTAATTTTTTAATAATATTAAAAATCTTATCACATCATGACTTCTGTTCAATATAACCTAGTTTTTGACAATTTTCTAAGAGTTTGTCTCACATTAAAAGATCATAGCAGTTCTATTCAATGATTACAACCTAGAAGGGAAACATTAATATTATTAAATATATGTTACATGGCCTAATGATATCATTTTAGGGAAAATGATATTGCCTATAAGGGATATAATCTCATAGATAATTAATGAACCTTCTCATAGTGTAGTTTGTTATTAATATCCATTATTGTATATTATGAGAAAGAGACCCATCAATAGAAAATATTTATTTATATGTATCATTGAATGTACCCATTGGTTTATGTATGTATTGATCCATATAATTTAATATTATTATTAATGAATTTCATAAGTCATTTACATTGATGCATTATTGAAAACCATGATAATATATATTCTGGGTGTGGAAAGTTATGTTGGGTGTTTCATAAGTAATATATCATTAATAAATAATCTGAGAATTAATTTGTGCCTTATATTATTTAATAGAAATTGATACCTTAGTCCCTTTTATGGAAATGATATATCATAAATAAATCCATATCTATGGTGTTTTATAACTGTGTTTGAGTTCTATAAATTAAAAAAATGTGATATAGAGAACATATGATGTTGGAACAAGAATGAAAACTATTTGATTCAATATATAATAATAATGGGATTACATTATATAGTAAGTGTCTATATGAGGTATTATATCATTTCATCATTAACTTCTTCCAGTATGGGTGAATTTTCACTTTTCTAGATGTTATTCTTAGAATTGCGGCTTCTTATACTAAAGCCACAAAGAATACATCCTAGAGGGTCACACACTAATTGAATACTTAATATCAATAAAAAATATTTTACTATTTATTATTTAAATAGTTTAATAAATATTATTCCTACACATGGATTAATAATTTTGGCTATTTTATTGATCTAAAATATTATCCCACCATTTATTGAATGACTAGTAAACCTATTTCTTATTATAGAAAAAATTTTATATGAAAAGTGATAAACCAGTGGTAGATACACAAAAAAAACTCCTATATATCTTCAGAAACATCCTGCTCCCTCTTAGAGTCGACAACTGAATCCTCAGGTATGGGACCAGATTGGAAGCTGATGGATTGAGTGTGCATCCTAGCCAACCTACTTGCCACCTCT
The DNA here is from genome assembly GCA_963277665.1 of Viscum album. Lineage (NCBI taxonomy): Eukaryota > Viridiplantae > Streptophyta > Magnoliopsida > Santalales > Viscaceae > Viscum > Viscum album. The sequence continues at coordinate 279,522,473 of OY728126.1, forward strand.
TGCCTACTGGAGACCTTTGAGGAAACCCCATGGATGGTCATCTCTCTTGCATTTCCTCACATTTTCTCTATCATTTCAATTAATTATCATCCCCAAGGTTGTAGATATTATTATGGGTAACCTCATGTGAATTCAATTCAACCTGATCAACCATGCATCATTCAATGATGTGGAGAAGGGAAAAAGTACCAACGCCTATAGTAATTTCCCCATTCGAACTGGAAAAAGCAAGGGAATTCCCTTTAGTGGCACGTTTAGCCACAACACTATGCACTACATGGGCACAAGAAGGACCAACACCCCTGAAATGGAAGTATTTCCCTTACCATTTCATTCACCACTCAATTCCCTTTGTGTAATGGGAGGATGAGGAGAAGGTGATCATTGTAGAATAGAAGAAAATCCGGGTTTTCTTGGGAAAGATGTGGTTGTATCCCATTTGTTGCATGGAGGGAAGTGATGACCAACGGGATATGGTTTCATCCCACCATCAAAGGGAGACATTATAATAGTTATTGGGACCATGGGGAAAGGGTGTTAGTTGTATCGGTCATTAATCCATTGTGACCTCACCTCCCACACCGATAGAAAAACTAAGTCTACTTCCCTTGTAAGAAATATTATATATTGAATATTATTTGAATAAATAACATTTAATTATTTTTATGAGTTCAATGGATTTCAAAAAATATTTTTATCTTTATTATATACATGGGGTCTCCGATGGATTAAATAAATATTAAATAGAGCTTTTGAAATTATTTATTACTAACAATGACATTATAGATAAAAAATTATCTTAATATCTAACGGATCCAATTGATTTTTTTGTATAAATAAATCCTGAGAATCATCTCAAATATATTGATATCTCCCTTATCCAAGAACTCTCACATGGTCAATGATGGATATTCATACACCTTAAACACTCAAGTCAATATCGATTATATAGAATCATTTTGATGTGATTCTCATGGTGATAAAAGGAGAACAATGCAGGAGGTGGGATCTGTTGTGTTACTGACCGATGATTCCTATTAAAATATTTGGAGATTTTTTTGACACATATGGATCCCTGATAGAGGGGATTTATTATTGATTACAACAACACAATAATTTAATGATGTAGATATATTTTCAGATCTATCAAAGAAGAAATAATTTCATACAAGTTTACTCTTTATTTGATAAAATAAATTATAAATAATGTATGATAATTCTACACTTTGGTTCTAGTGTTTTAACCATTTTTTAAATTTTTTATTTAATTTTTTTGACCATAATGTTTATCTTCATTTATATCTTGAACAAATCCTTAATATATGAAAAAAATGTTTTTTATGACTAATTTCATGCTTTCAATGAACCCAGATCATTCAATTACATTATGTTTTGTCTCCATTTTTATGAGTATTTATATATAAAATACATAATAAACTAAATAATTAATTCATGAATCAAAATTATGATCATTTTAAAGGTTCATTTCAAACCCACATTCTAATCAAGATTGTTTTCACATGAATTTTATATGATCGATATTATTTGACCATTTTAAAAAAATAACTTTTAATTTCATTATCCTTTGGTTATTTATTATATTTCCAACTAATAGTTCCATTTCTAAACTATTGGGTATATAAATTACTTTTGAAATTTTCAATAATGTTGAAGTTCATTTATTTCTTCAGTCAAAAATATATTTTCTTCTAAAACCATGTTTTCAAAATATGTTTGAAAAAATGTTTTATGGTTTTCATAATTATTTTTTAAAGGAATTTTGAACGATTTTTACTCTTAATAATAGGTTATTAAAGGAGTCTTATGTCATTATTAAAACATTTCTTATTTTTCTTTTACTAAAATTGGTAAATGAATCTTATCATAGTTTTCTCAATAAGGCACTTTCCATAACCTTTTATGTAATAAAAAAGAATTTTCATTTTATCATGATGTTCATTTACAAAATTAAAAAATTTTAGGAATTTTAATTCATTGAATATTATTTTTCAATTTTATGATTATCATTTTAAATAAATTTTTATCTTATAGTGATATTCAATGAAAATAATTTTCAAAAATATTTGAATGATAAATATGATTTTTTCCAGAAGAATAATTTACAAATCCATTTTATAGAATTTTTATTCCACAATTAAAAAAACACATTATTCTTAAACTGTGGATATATATTATTACAACCATCATTCTTCCCTATATGTTTTATGATTATTTTTACCAATGATGGTGTTTACATACTCTCCCATGTTTCATTTTTTCTCCATCAACTTCCCCTTCAAATATTCATATTATTTTTATCATTGGAAATAAATTTATTTTTCTAAATATCAATATTTTATATCATATATAGTTATATTGATTAAAAGGTAAGTCATTTATACGAATGGTGTTTTAATTTTATTGTTTTTTTGTTTGACATGGGTAATATTGATATTTTTTTCCTTTATCATTAAATATATATCATGAAAAATAATATTTATTCAAGAATTAAATATATTTTTTTCTATATGGGGAATTATAATAATCTAAAGTGATTGGTGGGTCCCAGTATTATATAGCCCGTTAATGAATTTTTATGTGTCATGATATAAATTAGTTATCTAGTATTAAATGTTATTTTTCCCTATATTTAAATACCCATTTTGAAAGGTCATGATGATAGATAAATCATGTGTCTTAGACATGATGTCTAATTATATAGTATGTCCTTTATTAATATTCTAATTACTATTATCCATGATTCTTTCCCAAATGATATTATCTCTTTATAAAGTTCATTTTATGTTTATTGATAAAATGGAATATTTTTCAATTATTTATCATTCCAAATTAATTATCACTTATCTTGTTATGTAAATGGATTGTCTGCTAGTCTATATACCTTCCCATTTAAATTATGAATATTTAATCTTGATTGGTTTGGTTGTACTTAAACATTTATATGAAATTGAACTCACCTTTATTTTATTTCCATTAAAAATAATCTGTGATGTCTTTGGTGTTTTATATGCAAGGATACGATAGAGGGAAAAAAATTATTCTAAAAAACCATTTATTTATTGTATTAAAATATAACATGAAAATTATATATATAATGTTTTCACTAATACTGATAAACTATTTTGTCCATTAGGATGTGATTTCCATATAATTTAATCCAATGTAATAATGTATACACTGAGGATATGCTACTAGGGTTAGGGCCACATTTGTTTTATTAGAGAATGTTTAGTAGAAAACATAAGAACTAGTTTTCTGAAATCATATATTAGGTATTATAAACCTATGATATATTTGGAATATATGTAGATAAAATCATACTAATGATTTGGTAAGGTATATATTATTTGATTTGTTAGATATACATCTTTATCTATTCACTACAAGTGGATATGGTTAGGGTATATATGTACCTATGGGTAATAACTCGAAATTACAAATTATACTTGAACTGATCGTCATCTCATTCATGAATTATGGCCTTAATACACAACTATTTTGGAACTACTAGTGTACCTTCATTGGATATTTTTTATTTTCCTTTAAAAAAATTATAATTGATTTTAATATATTGATATCCCAAAAATTTATGCAAAGCTATTCTTAAAATAATAATGCTTTGAATATAATGATATCCCCAAATAATCCAGGTTTATTATTTTAAGAATTTCTTTGTAAAATATTTTCAAAATTAATTAGGTTTTTAACTATTTTTGAGATTATCTATTAATTATCACAATGATATGATCCAATATTTTTTATTTCAAAATTTATAAATGCAACCTAGTAGAAGAAATGGGGAAAACATTAATGATTTTAATATAAATAATAATAATTGACATTTCCTTGGTTGGATTAAACCAACATTTCAATTAGAACTAGTCTCCAAATCATTCTCATCATATGATTATGTAGTATCATGTGATATAAAGATAGAGAAAATGTATCTATGTAGTATGGGTTTTAAGGTAATCATGATAATAAAAGTTTAGAAGGAAAAATTATATATAAAAGAAAAAAAATAGAAAGATGCATTTTTCAACATGGGATAATTTTGGAAATAAACACCCTAGAAGATGATTAAAACGAGTAGAAATTTTATAAAAGTGTGGAGATAATGGCTCTCTTCTTGTTATTTCATCGTTTAAATGAATTTTACAATGTAAAAGTCTTACATGGTAATAATATGGGAAACTACACAAATAATTGTTTCATGTTTCAAAATAACATATCTCAAGATAAGCTAATGGGTCATGGTCAAGCTTACATTATTAAAACATATGAAGAGGAGTGACTACTGTTCTTATGTTTAGAACTAATTATTTTGTAATTTGATAATTCTTTCACTGATATCCGAGTTATGATAATTTTAAAATAGATACGGACTATACTATATTAATTTTTCATTTTCTATTTGAAAGCATGTGTTAAATAGAACAAATCCCTAATAAAATTGATTTAGTGTAAAACTAATATTAATGGAATAAATATTATTTACAGGAATTTAACTAATAATATGTTGTTGATATTTTTATACTAATGTTGGGATAAAGATATGACTACATTGAATAATATAAATTAGAAATAATTAACTACATCGGGACTGATTATTGATTTTTGGGAAAATTTTTCTATAATATAATTTATGGAGATTCAAATATCATTATATTTAAATATTAAATAAAGACATATGTTTTTTATTTAAATAATATTTAAGCATTAATTTTTTTAATAAGTATTTATGGTAATTCATTTTATTGCCATGGTTTAGGAGAATACATGGTAATGATATTCATGTGTTTAGTATGGGATGATTAGTGTCTAATCCATTTTGATTTATAGATTACTGATATGTTCATTTTGGAAATTAAATGACATTATTTCTAATGTTTTGGATCTTAATCTTTTGGAAGGGTCATACGGTTAACCATATATGAAATAGTTTATGATGATCATGGATATAGTGTTAAAGAATAATTTATCACTTCACTATATTTTCATAACTGAATATTGGATAACATGTGAAAAACATATTGGTTTTTGGAAATTGGTAGAGATATAATATAAATACTTTTCACACTTTTTTTGATATTACGATTAGCTAAAAGTCTATTTTGGTGGTTCAAGACAAGAAAATTCATTTCTGGGAAATTAATTTCTTGGAATAAGGGATGAATTAAAAATTATTTGATGCACCAAAAGATGATATTAGTCTTATTAAATAGAAATGTTCTATGTGAGTATTTTTATCCTATAGTCTTATATAGTAAAAGAAAACCTCATCATTAGGAAAATGATATTGGAATAAAAATCATGTCCTATTTAGTTCATATTTTATGATTCTGATGGTTATTAAAACATTCACAAATTTATAGAGTTTAAGCCCATAACATTACATTGATTAGTCACTTGGTTATGATCAATGAACTACTTCACAGTCTATAATTATTTACACTATTCATCCATGTCCACATATTCCCTTTCCAATTAATTACTCCTATATAGAAACTAAATTATATGTTATTTGATATGTCATCATTATTACCATTTATCTATTATTAATTGGATAATTTATTAACTGTATATAAAATGTTGGTTTTTCAACATGTTATTTTTAAATATCAAACCCTAAATAACCATCATCTTTTTAAATTTAAAGGACATAATTTATTTACGGTGGGAAAAATGTAACACCATAAAATTCATAAATATGAACAGATTACATGATAGCTTGTTCTACATGCAATAGCAAGAGTTGAAGTAAATATATCACCTTAAGATTTTATGATATATTTATTTTTAAATAAATTAAATCTCTTTAATATCATGTATTATTTTTAATAGTGAGTTTAGCTTGCATCACAAGAAACAGTAGGTTAAAAAGAAACGTAATAATCTAGTAAAATATCATGTAAACATGACTATTATAAAATAGTCATTAAATTATAGACAATGAATATGATTATGTAAATTACTAAATATATATTTTACACATAATTTTTAGTTATATATTTATTTTTAATAAAATAACAATAATTTATAATAAGAAGAAATATATTTAGAAAGAGAATATTTTATAAAAGATGGATTAGTTGTTCTTTTTACACATAATATTAAATGGATTTTTACCACTTTTAGAAATTTTATATGCTACAAATAAATCATTTTTAAATTAAATATACCCAAATTATCTATGGGTGGGTTTTTTTATATTCTATAATAGTTGTTTTGATGAATAGTGTAAATAAAAATTTTTAATTGAGAGTTGAATTTTCATTTTAATAAGTTATAATGATAAATTATATTTTTAATTGTTTTTTTAGTAAAATTAGTAAAATATTATGTCATTTATGAAAATTTAGGACATTGTAATCAATTTTAAATGAAAATTTGAAGTTAAAACTTTGTAATCATTGGAGCATACTCATTTTAAAATCCCACATTCTCAACATGTTTGTGATGTTATTTTTAAATTATATTTGTATTATTATGTGAATTGATTTTGAAAAAATTAATTAAAATTTTATAATAATAATATTGTTTAATTTTTAATAATTTTAAATTAATTTTATTAAAAAATATTAACTATGAAGGCAATAAAAATTATTTATCACAGTTATTTTAAATTTATGTTAATATATGGGGGGTGGTTAACCTAAAACAATAAGGGTAAAATGACATATAGACATATATAGAAAACAATTTATGTACATATTTAAACAATTAAACATCTATGTTTTTATAATTCTTTTTTTTGACCCTTGTGGAATTTGAAAAAGGTGGTATCACTCTATTCTAATAAAAAATACCAAGTGTGTCCTCTCTACAACACATAAAGGGACACCCTCTATCCTCTATAATGAACACCTTCACACCCATTTGAGTCGACTGATACCTTCCAAAAATAACCTTTTTACTTACTTTATATAATACTATATGCCTTATTTTTGGCATAAATCCTAACTAGGAAAGGATTAGTGCAACCACGATGAAGCTAACTGAAGATAGGTTAATGTTCTTCATTGGGTGTCTTCATATTATTTCGTTCTCCACTTCAATTAATTATAATTAAACCGTGATGATATAATAGATTAATAATATTACATATAATTATATCTCCTTATAAAAAAATAATTACCTACAACCTTCTCCAATCTCATCAAATGGGCTACGACATCACCGTATGTGTGGTTGGAGGACTAATACCCCATGAACCGATGTAATTAATTTATCTATTACCACCATTAAAGGATGGTAATGTCAATGGATAAAAATTATAATATTATATTTATAACATATTATACTTTGGGATTCATTATATCATAAATATATATATATACCTTCCATTCCATAAGATATTTTATAATATCAATCGTCTATACAGAAGACAATCTTTTCAAAAATTTATGTGATACATATTTCACAAACACATTACATGTAATGTAATAAAGAAAAAATTAATGTTTACATGTTGTATGAATTAAAAAATTATGGTATTCCCAAAAAAATTGTTTTCTATAAATATAATATATATAATATTTTTTACCTTTTTTACTCGTATAATGATGAAAACAAAGTATGTGTTTGTGGGGACTACTGACTTCATGAAACAATGGGGCTATATTTTCATCACCACATCACATTGAAGATTTATATAATTTTATAATATATTATTTATATTATATTATTAACAATATTTAGATATAATACATTACATACCTTCTATCAATAATTATTGGTGAAAAATGGAAATGTTACTCATCCTTACGTACGATTTACCATCTAATTGCTCATACCATACTTAATATTTCACAACTATAATTCTTTATTTGTATAAAAAGATAAATTTATCAAATTATTTTATATAAATGTTATCATATTTATTTAGGAGATGATATATGTAGTAAATATAATGAATAATCAGATCTTTCATGACGAAACTAGAATGGGGAAACAAATAAATTAACAACCAAATCAATCAAAATAATGAAGGATCATTAATGAAATGTTAAAACGAATTTAAAAAATGATCATGTATAATATCATTAATAATAAAATGGTTTTCATTTCATTTTATAATTTTTTAAAATAACAATACATGATTTGAATGAATGTTCAATCAAAACAATGTTTGTGATATGGTGTAAGGCCCCATTCTTAAAACATTACTTAATCATGAGTTAAAATAATAATTCACATTTAGGGTCTTTTAATATTTATAGATTTAGATTATTTTTCCATAAATGTTAAATTACATCTCAAATATTTCAATGTGGACACTTCTACAGTAACCAATTTTTTCACAATAATAAAACTCATTAAATAAAACAAGGATTATTTTCATGATAAAAATATTTATGAATTATAAAATTTTCTTACCCTTCTTTAAACCTTGTGAAATGTATATCAATAACATGGGATGAGCATAAAAATCATATTAAGGGTTAAAAATCGTGTAAATAAAACATTATTTCAACAATAAAAAGAAATAAATGAAATCCTTATTTTCAATAAAAAATAGCAATTTAACATACCACAAAAAATCCTAAGTTTTATAAATGACACCTATAAATAATAAATAATAAAGGTAACTTGTGGAATCCGTATAATACTTACATTGTAGCTTTTATAGCTACATTGGGTGTTACATTTGGAACACCCATCAGAATATATTCCATTAATCATTTTGGATAATTATTAATGTTTACCTCAGTCACATTACCCATTACATTGGAGATATTTCCCAGGCATAGCCACTATAGGTTTATCATTGAACCACCCAAAAATGTAAGAAATTCAATAGAACTATAACATATTCATAACACATAGAAAAAATATAATGAAAATATAACATTTCCAAATTTCAATCACAATATATCATTTCAAGATACTGAAATAATCATTTCTTTCTCAAAAATATTTTTAATACCAAAATACATAAACATGTTATATGTTTTTTATTTTCCTTTTAAAACCATTATGTCATGTTAAGTAAGCCACATATCAAATAATCCTATAGGTGGTAGAAATTTCATTGTCACCACGTCTATTAAAAATAAAGATTCATTTTGTCATTTAGTAAAATTCATCGTAGAAAATTATTCCCATTGAATGAAAATAAATATCAAAGAGGTTTATACACCAGATAATATAATTTCACGTATAAATCAAAATTGGCCCCAATGAAAGGAAACTGAGATGATGTCCCTTACCTTGTGTCCAAATCATCATGTATGCTCCTTATTTTTCCTGAATAATAATATTATATTAATTGATAATATCTTCAGGACAATTTTTCAAATTTCTTATTCATTATATATAAATTATTACCTCATTATAAACATTACATAATTATTTGAGTTAATATCAGTTGTTTTTTCGATATTTGGTACATGATTCAAAAATGAATTTGTTATAATAAAATAATTTCCATGTTGTAAAAATTATATTATATATATAATGAAATTCCTGTATTAAATATCATATATATCTACTATATATGTATCTATAATAGTACATAACATTTGGATATATGAAATGAAATGCACAGTTCATGGAGATGTTAAGTCGGACGTACGAATGAACGCTTCTTTCATTTCTTTTTTATATTTAATGAATGAAAACAAATAATACATATGTATATTATAATTCTATTATAATATCATATATTAGTTCATTAACATCATCATTTATACATTCTATGTATGGTATGAATGATACATATAACTTTAAGGGGACGGTAGTCCGCACATCCTCAATTGAAATTATCATATTTACCAATTATAAAAACCATAAAGGTATGATTTAAATGAATAATAAAGAATATGAGAGATAATATTATTATATTATATATCAAATATAAACACATTACCATCATAATGGACACCATGAGAGGTGTAATGGAAAAATTAAATAATCATCATTTCATGAGGCTGTTGTTCACCGTACCGAGAAACAGTATGTTCGTATCAATTAGATAGAGGTGTGGGAAGGGTAGTTCTAATAATTATCATAAAAACATATTATTATATTTAATATATTTTTGATATTATCAAATAATGTGATAAAGATATTTTAGTGTGTTGTAATTGAAAATAAATGGAAGAATCTTGCGAGAAGGAATTACATCAAATTGGGTGACTCTTATGATTAAAGAAAAAATTCTTTATTGAATTGTCTTATTCCCAAGGAAATGATTCAATGAGGAAGATAGGGACGTTTGAATCTTATTGGGGTAGAGGGAGGATTATTAAATGTGGCATGATAGGTGTGTGAAATGGTTAGATGTGGTGGCCTTTTATATGAGAGAGGAGGGGTACTTTAGGAATGTTTGAATGATTATTTTATTATAAATAGAATTTCGATTTTCAAACGGTCCACAACGTATTTAATTGAATATAATATAAGGATTTTTGGAAATCCTATGAACCCATATTTTTATAAATGTTTTGGTTTCACATTCAACCTTAGCATTTATCATTAACCCTTAGTTAACTTATTTGACTCTTACCATGTTTCTTGTATATTCATACTATATTGTTAACATTGTTAATATAAAATTACAATAGAACCTCAAGTGTTTAATTAATGAAATTTTCAAAATTATAAAATTAATTTGGCCTAATAATAGGTTTATAGGACTATTATATTCTTTTAAAAATAGTATATGTTTTAAAAACTCATTTATATCAATTTATACAATATTCATATCATGACATTTAAAAAAATAAAAAAAAATATTCTTTAGGAAAACCTTAATTAATTAAAATATAATAAGTCATACCTTTTCATAAAATATTTTTCTGGCCTAAAAAGTTTCACAAATAAAAATTATTTTAATTTTTAAAATCTCATTTATTAAAATACCAATTAATAAAAAAATAACTACATCATAATTGTGTCATAAATAAATATATTTATTTGATATCTAAAATTTATAAATAAAATACAATAATGTAGTAAATATTTTTAAATTTATAATTTAAATTTATATTTGAAGTGATAACTTATATAACCCCATATATTTTTTTAGCAAAAGATGTATGTTTATGTTATATTTTCTATAATATTAAATTAGAAGTAATTATATGTTTATTTCACACACAAGGTGTTACATTGGGTCCTAAAATAAACATAAGGATTCCCGTGGATGGAAATATCTCATAAAATAGGATTAGGAAACATGTACGGATTATTTAAAATTATTATAATATTATTTTTAACCATATTTTCCAGATTTACCCTTTAACCATGGTAAATAAAATATTTACATAAGTTACTATTAATAATGACTATATATAAAAGTTACCTATTTATATAATTTTTAACTCATAGTTATTAATATGGAATCCATTTTTACAAATACAATACTGAGAAGTTTTTGTAATTAAATTAATATTAATTCTCATGGTCAAAACCCAAAAGAGTGTAATTTGGAAGTAAAAACTACCAAAAGATTGATATGTTTTTTTGATCAAATTTAATAGTGAAATTACATCCAATGACCAAAATTGGATTAAATAGTAAAAAAAGAACCAATTACCAATTAATAATAATTAAAAATATAATTGAACTATAAAAATAATTTTCTTAAAAGGCTTTTCTAAAGTAAAATGATGTATTTTTACTATTCATTAAAAAATAATGTTATCAGGAAAATACCAAAATTTCGTCCAATATAAATTTTGATGTCCCTTTTCCAATGAGAATTTATTTTCAAATAGATTATAATAAATTGGAAAAAAAATTGATTTAAAAAGAGGTCCCCATCAAAAGGTATTAAATTGAACTTTTAATGAATATTAGAGTATTTTATTCTTAATATCAGATACATTATTATTTTAATTGTCTAGATTTTATTGGATAAATGTAAAGATATTTATCATACATGTATAATCATATTTTAGTTATCTCTATTCATTCCCTCCAAAACAAAAGATATTCATTAACTACCATTTAAAATATTAATAATAATATATTATTTTTCATCCTAACTCATTGTTTTGTGATACATAATATTTTGGAGAAATATATTGTCACATGTTGATTATACAATCAATAAAAGAGTAACCTTTAACATAAAATTAATCTATTATTCATATTTATGAACAAAAATCAAAATTTATGATTCTAAAAATACCTAGTTTGTTACATAATTTTTGAAATTTCATCCACACAATTTTATAATTGGTCTTGAAATCTCCATTGAAAGGACCACATCAGAAAAAGAGTAAACAGATATCACTTTAAAAGAAAGAAATAGAAGTACAAATGTCACTGAAGATAACTCATCCTGGGATTCCATATATGCTAAAATGGATATGGATGAGAAAATAAGCATCAATTTCATATAGAGAGAGATAGAAAACATGAACAGGAGAAAGATAACCAATAGAAAACCACAAAATTGTGATTTCTAAAACGAACCTTGATTTCTCAGTAGTAACATAAATGAAAAACGTTTTTTATTATACTTTTCATAATTGTGAGGAATTTATTTATGAGCATCACTATGAACATAAGTAAACATACTTACTTGTCATGTTTACTTTAATCCTTTCCTAAATTTCTACCATATACTAATATTTTATCCAAAAGATTACTTTGAAGTAGTTTTAGTCACACCAAAAGTTAAAGAAGCAACATCTAAAGAATCACGTAATCCTTAAAAGATGAAATATATATTTCCCATATCTTTACACATTAACCAAAACCAAAAAACCGTCATTACAAGATCATATAATCACAAAATGTATATTCCTAAATAAAAATAAATACTACTCTTATTCTCCAAAATTCAACAAACAGAACCCAATGCTCAAAAAAGACCATTCAATACACAATTTTCCAATAAATTATCAATATTATAAAGAATAATTTTGAACCCCAAAACTCATAAGAACATGATCACATAGTATTCCATGATAGATCATATCATTTACCTCAAAATAACATTGACTACACAAAATGTATCATACTTAAATATAATTAAACTAATAACATATTCTCAAATATTAGTTAATCATTTCCATAAATAACTAAAATTACTATTTGTCCATAATAAGAACATAGATTCATCAATAATAAAATATCAACCATTAGTCCACAACTGAAATCCCACAGTATTCTATTTTACGTTGGAATATAGTGTTCCCAAAAGATTGAACTTCTTCCAAAATAACATTTATCGCATAATCACAAAATCATTTTCTTATACTAAGGAAATCCATTTGATAAAAAATATGATCCCAAAATAATATTTTTCTTGATCCATAAAACCATATATATAAAAATAATTAGTCATATTAACTAGGTACCTCACGTAATCAAATGGTATGTAATAAATCCTTGTAGCACTTTTGTTGTGAGTTTGATTCTAGAATCATTATTCAATGTGATGGGTTTCCATGCTATCTATGGGGTTTCCTTTTTTAAAAAACTTTGTAATTTTTTTAATATTGTAAAAAAGGAGATAAATTACTCACAAATAATCATTACATATTTTAACCTCAAAGGCTACCTCATACCACACATTTTCATCCCAGAATGCAATAACCTATAATTTCATCAAATTAAACGATCATACAATCCCAAATGTTTTTATAACTATTGTAACAAAAGAAAAGAAAATTCATACTCAAAAATAATTTTCACCCAACAAACTTTAGAGATGCATATATAAGAGAAAATTATTCCAATTTAATCCTATCATTAATAAATTTAAATATATCTTCATCCATATATCCAACATAACTCTTCAATTCATAAAATGCAGACATATTAATCTTCAAAAATTCTTCATGATCTGTTATGCATATTTTCCATATTATTCTTTTATACTTCAATCCTAAAAAAATCATGTATAATGTCTTAATATTTTAGAAATTTTAAAACATGAGCTAAGAAATAAATTATACCATTGTTATGTCACATTCAGTTTCCTCATATTATATTAGAAAGAAATTAGGAATTAGTAAATATATAATTGTAAGATCCTAGTGATCACATTCTACAACCATAATCCTAGGAAAACTAGTTATATAATGACCATGCAGACTACATTTAAAACATTCAATAGACCGTTTGGAAAGATATTTGTTCCCCTTCCTAGATTCAATTGGATGCCTCCTTTTTCGGTTGGAAGGTTATTTATTTATGATCTTAATTACCACATCTAAAACTTATTCCCTTCCATTTAAATAATATTCATAGGTGTTTCTTTCCATTTCCATGACACTTAGGTTTTTTAATATACTTACCTTTATGATTATTACCTGAACATCCATCGGGATTCATTTCTCACATATATGATGCTTTAGAAAAATCACCATGGTTCAAGTGGTCAGTTATGAATCCATATAATTGGTTAAGATTTATTTAAATAGTTCTCATTGAAGCTCCTATTTCATTGTGTTGCTCATTCAAAAAACTAGCATACTTCCCATCACAACCATGGAAACTTTGGTGCCTACTTGATCCATCCATTTACTAAAACCAAAATGTTCACTATTAGTATATCATATTAATCATCATATAATATCTCATGAGGAGGATAAACACTATGATATACATTTCATGTTATCATAAACTCATTCTATATATCTAAAATAACAACGATTCATTATAATATGATAACTTTTATGGTTATGTAACTTATGCTTAAATAACACCATATCCTATACAGTTATCTAAACAAACCACATGTACCAACTGTAAGGCCCTATTCTTAAAAAATACTTAATATTGATTTGAAATAAGAAATAACATTGTGGTTTTTTATGGTTTGTTGTTTTATTGAATAATGCCATAACTATTACATTAAATCAAGAATATTACAATGTATACACTTCAAATCTAACAAATTTTATCACAAAAATGAAACTGATAAAATAAAATAATATGTTTTTTCATGATATAAATCTTCACAAATTCATTCCTTTCACCTACCCTTCCATAAACCCTATGAAAAAATTTTCCAAATAATATGACGAACATAAAAATCCTATTAATGGTTATGAAGAAAAAAATGAGAAAATTAGTCCGTCAATAAATACTAATCAATGAAATCATATCTTTCAATCATAAAACATATACTCTTTAACATACCTCACAAAATCATATGTTTTAGAAAAAAAATCAAAAGAATCATATACTATAAAGGTTACATTCAGAATCCACATCACAATTTCATTATTGCTTTTACAGATACATACTATGTTACATTTGGAATACTCATCACGGTATATTCCCTAAATCTCTTATGAAAAAAATAATGTTTACCTCCATAAAGTTACCCAATTAATTGAGGATCTATCTTGGGCTCACCTGCCCTATGTTTATCATGAAACCATCCATATATGTAAATAGTCCCCAAAACCATTAAATAATCATAACACATAAAACAAACATAAAGGAAAGATAAAATTTCCACATTTCAATCATAATATAACATTTCAAGACATTTTGCTAATCAATGATTTTTCAAAACTATATTCAATACCAAAATACCTAAAAATGTATATGGTATTTTTTTTACTTTTAAAATCATTACATCTTTTTAAGGATTTCATATATCGAACAATGCTTGAAGCAGCAGAAAGGTCGTGGTCACCGTGTACGTTAAACATATACATTATATTTGTTTTTTAGTAATATTGATTCATAGAAAAGGATTCCCTTTAATTAAAAATACATTTCAATGGGATTTATACACCATTTAAACGAATGTTGAGTATAAATTAAAATAGGCCTCAACAAAAGGAGATTGGTAAAATGTCCTTTACCTTGAGTCCAACTCCTCTCGTATTTTCCTTGTTATTCCTCAATAATAAAAATATGCTAATATCAACTTGATTAAAAAGATTTTCAAGTTTATTATTATATATATATCACTGATTACCTCATTATAAACATTTCATAAATATTAAAGTTAATATCGGTTAATTTTATGGTATTTGGAAATTGATTCAAAAATGAACATGTTATAATAAAAAAATTACCATATGGTAAAAATTCCATTACCTTTAGAAAGATATTAATTATTTAAATATATTATATTTCTAGTACATATATATATATAATAGTACATAACATTTGGATATAAGAAATGAAAGGCACCGTTCATGGAGATGGTATCCCATACGTACGCATGAACCCTACATTCATTTAATTTTCATATTTAATGGAGTGAAGAAATGATGTATATTATAATTCCAATATAATATTATATATAATTTCATTAAATACACCATATTTTATTCATTCCATGTAGTTAATTAATGATTCATATCAAATTGAGAGTGTGGCATTCCACACTTCCTGAAAAGAATTTTTTTGTTTTTACCCATTTTGATAATCAAAAAAGTATACTACAAATTTACAATACAAAATAATAGAGAAAATATAAATATAATATATATCACATAAAAGTAAAATTCAATTATAATGGGAAATATGAGAGGTGTTAGGGAAAAATATAACAATCATCATTTCATGAGGTTGTAGTTCACCGTACATAGAAACAATATGATCGTATCCATTATATGGATGTGTGTGGAAGTTTAGTTTGAATAATAATAAAAAACATCCTATTATATTGATGATAATATTGATGTTATAAAATAATGGAATAAAAAGAGTTTATGGTGTTGGGGAAGGATAATAAATGTAAGAACCATGAGAGAAGTCATTACCACAAATCGGGAAACTCGTTTTGATTTTAGATTAAAGGCGTTACTGAATTTATTTCATCCCAATGAAAGTCTTATATGAAGAATATAGGGATATTGGGATTTTATTTGGGATGAGGTTGGATGATCCAAGGCGGACTGAGAGGTGTGAGTAATGGTTATAGGTGGTGGCCTTTCATAAGAGGGGGGGTACTTTTGGAAAATTTGAAAGATTATTTTATTTTAAACTAAAATTAGATTTTAAAATAGGACCAAAACACATTTAATTCAAATATAAGATGATTATTGTTCAAAATCATCTCAAATAAATGTCTTTTGTCATGTTTTGGTTTCATATCTAACATTATAATTTAGATTTAACAATTAGTTATCAGGTTTGTCTCTTACCAACTCTTTTTATATATTCATAATATATGGTTAATATATTTACTATAAAATTATGATAGAAACTCCAGTTGTTCATAAATATAATTTTACACATTATAAAAGTAAATTTTATTATTCTTATATTCTAGGACAATTATATCATTTAATAAAATAATATTTGTTTAAAAAATTCATTTATGTCAATTTATATATAATTCATATCACTAGTTTTAAAAAATCCCTAAAAACATTAATCATTTGATATAATTACATTAATTAAATGATAACTAAATAAATTTTATTTTTAAAAATTAAAAATAAAATACCGTGATGTTTGAAATCTCTTTTGATTTCTAATTATTATTTATAGTATTAGATATCACTTATATAAAAACATTTAAAAATTTTTTTAGTAAAAGATAAATGTTTATGATGTATTCTCCATAACTTTAAATTAAATGTATTTAAATTTCCTATTCACAAAAAAGTTGCTCTATGTGGTCCGATAATAGACCCAATGATGCCATTGAAAATAAATCTCCAATAAAATTAGATTAGGACCCATTTTAGGATAAATTATTATTATTATAATATTATTTTAGTTACCAAATTTACAAGATTTTTCCTTTAACCATATTAAATTAAATATTTACTGATATTAATATTTATAATGTCAAAAAATAAATGTTACATATTTACATAATTTGGACCTCATAATTCCAAATACAAAATATATTTTTCCAAACTCAAAACCCAGATGTTTGACTAATTAATTTATAATTAATTCATGTTGTCAATACCAAAAAGCATTTATTTAATAAATGATTAATATTAAAAGAATTACATGTGTTTATGTCCAATTTTAATGTTAAATTACATAAAATGACTAAAATTGAATTAAATTGTAAAAATATATTTCAATAAAATTTCAAACCAATTATATGTACACCCTAACTATATAAATAAATTAGATTAAAAGGTATTTTTCAAATAAAATTTAGTATTTTTCACTATTTAATAAAAAATGAACTTTATCAAAAAAATAATAAAATTTCCTACATTGTAAATTTTGATGCCCTATTGTAATGAAAAATTTTCTTTTTTAAAATTGAACATATAAAAGTGATAAAACTATATCTAAAAATGGATCGCCATCAAAAAAATGAGTAAATCAACCTTTTAAATAATATAAGAGTATTTTTTTCATAAAATCAGATTCATTCTTATTTTAAGACTCTAAAATTTATTGGATAAATGTGGAGACATTTAAAAAACATGTATAATTATATTTATGTTAGCTCTGATCATTCCTCGAATAAAACAGCTATGTGTTAAATAAATTTTAAAATAATAAAATATTATATTATTTTTTTGAAAAAAACTCACGAATTTTTTACAAATTAAGATTTTGAAGAAATCTATTATTGTGTGTAGAGTACGCTATCAAAAGAATCATTCCAATTATTGTTAAATTAATATATTATTCATAATTAATAATAGAAATCATTAAGTATTATTCTATAAATATATGTGTTGTTACATAAAGGATTTCATAAATCAATTTTTTCTCCATTGGGTTTATCTTTTTCTTTGTTGAGAATATCATCATAAAATTATGTGTTTGATGGATTTTGATTACATTAGGTTAAATTTAAATAACTTATAGTTTGATTATATTTGAAAGAGATATTATATTTTTTGATTGTTCTCACTTCAGCATTAATACCATTATAACGGATTATTTCAAAATCTCATTCTAATCGAGATTGTTTACTAATGAATTTAAGAAGTTGAAAATTATTTTACAATTTAATAATAAAAAGATTTTTTATTTTTTCTTAAGTTTTAAAATATATTTCAATGTACTATTACATTTTTATATCATTTCTACTTAATATAGTTGATAAATGTTTTTTAATAAAATTCATGTTCTTTTCCCTATACATTCCGAATTTTTTTCCCAAATCCATATTTTCTAAAAAGGTACTCAAATACAATAAAACCATTTAAAAAATGATTTTTTATAGGAAATTTAAACAATTTTACACGTTAATATTTTTCAAAATATATTTATATGGTCTTTAAAACAATTTCTAATTGGATTTTACAAAA
Source organism: Viscum album (assembly GCA_963277665.1). Taxonomy (NCBI): domain Eukaryota; kingdom Viridiplantae; phylum Streptophyta; class Magnoliopsida; order Santalales; family Viscaceae; genus Viscum; species Viscum album. The sequence continues at coordinate 279,541,660 of OY728126.1, forward strand.
AATGTGAAATGAATATTATTATCGTTTTTTGAATAAAGAATGACAAAAACATTTTTACAATGCCAATGAAATTTTAGTTTTATATTTTATTTCTGTTATTTAATTACCCCCATCATGATCATCATTTCTTTTAATATTACTTTTTATATTTATAAGGATATTTTAAATGAAAATCTATATTTTAGTTTTATTTTCAATGAAAATAACCGTCATAATGTTTTTACAAATTTAATGGATATTATCCACAAACTTTTTTATAAAAATATTTTTATGGAATTATAATTATTCAATGAAAACATCCATTTATTATTACCCTAGTAGGTATATATTGATACAATACTTACTCTTCATTTTCAGACACTAACATGCCCTTGAAATATTAACATTCCTCTGATCATTAGACATTAAATTTATTTTAAATATCTTTATTATTCATCGTGGATTGTCTTACCTCATAAACCTTATCTCATCTCAACATAAGTTGTTTTAAATTAAAATTTATTTTTTTGAATAGGGAAATGTGGAGAGATTTATATCCTATACTTAATATAGATATTTTTTATTAAGTCATATTGATTCATCAATTAAATGTATTATTCTATATATGAGGAGCGTTTTTTATTTTCAGTGACATGTGGGTTCGATATTTTATATCCCCTCAATGAATTGGTCGATCTCCTGAGGAAAATTATAAATCTTGAATTAAACATGTTTTTAAATGATGTATAAACTATCATGTGAAATGTCTTGATGTTAGATGTATCATATTCATATGTCATGACCTCCAATAATTAAGCATTTCCTTATTTAAGGATTTTTTAATTATTATCAATTATATTTTGACTATGATATTATATCTGGATGCATTTAATCATTAATTTTTTGATTAAATGGAATTTGTTTTTAGTTATATTCTAGTTTATACTTATTATTCTTTATCCAGTAACATAAATGTCATTTTTACCATAGTTATTTAAATTTACATATTCATTATACCGGTTGATTCATGATAGCTTTTATTGTAGTTTAACCGTTTTGAGTTTTTGAGTTCAACAATATTTTTTCCATTCTATGTAATAAATGAAGTGTAATTTGTTTAATATGAATGGTTATGATGGAGGAAATAATACTATTCACAAAATCAAATATGTTGTAAATATTTTATTAAAATTTAATAATGGAATAATGATTGTTTCTATTTTTACCAAACCACTAAACTATATAGTCCTTTATGAGGAAACCTCATGGTATCTTATACTATTGTTATAAAGAGAACACCAATTTTGGGATAATGAGTTTTAGGTATCTATAACATAAATGAAATGTATATCACATTTGTAATAGATAAAAATTCCAGAAATATTAAATCCCATGAATGAAATACTGTAAACCCCATACTAAAAAATATAATTAGAAGAAAACTAAGGATGAATATAAAAAACAAAATAACGATCATATAATTGAATATAGAATCCATAAGAAAATATTTGTTAGATAAGGGGTATCCTACTAATTTACATGCTAAACCTGAATATAGAATCCATAAGAAAATATTATGACACAAATTAGGTTATTAATAGAATATAATTATTATTAATTTAGTTATTTATGAATATTCTTTGAATAGGGACACAAAATTAATATTAAATATGGAATAAATTCCATATATTTCTTTAAATATGATTTATATAACACATTAGTGGGTGATATTAATAAAACATTATAGACGATTCACATGGAACAACTGAAGTGTGAAGAGAAGTTATAGAGGAGATACGTTAGGATTGTAGAACTATGGAATAAAGAAGTAAATATAGAAAATAGGTAAATATTTAAGATATAATCTATCATTTGACCCCTAGTTAAACCTCCACCCACTAGATACCAATCACATGCCTAGTGTGGGACCACCCACCACTATTTAAGCCAATAGGTACAAATATAATTACCACTATGTGAACATTATTAGATAAATTTCATGTTTAATCACTACTAAATACCAATGAGTACCTATTACCAATCCATGAAGTTACAAGTTCCACTTATACAAAGAGAATAAATTAATTTCCCATCCCTTTAATTTATAATCCTTATATAAACCCATTTAAATGAAATATTTTTATATTTTAGTGTAAATATCGAATTTTATAATTAAATTTATATCTATTAATGATGTGGGCCTTTAATATTTCTACTTATCATGGATAATAAATAGAAATAAAATTTTCTAATAATGATTTTGTGACATAGTGAGGCATTATAAATGTAGAAATTATTACATAGGGATTTTGATATTATAACAATATACTAGTGGTAGGTCCTAAACTAGTATTAGGATGTGTTCATGATAGATATAATATTGTTAAATAATAAAACAGATATAATATAAATTATTTTATGGAATCTTATGTTTTTTAAACTATAGGGTAATATTTAGGATTCCAAAATGATAATTACATTATTTTTATAGGTGGAGTACACAAGGATCAACACATTGAGAGAAAAGGACAACATGTGATCTTACTATTGGTTAGTTTATTTCAATTATGCATTTTTACTGACGTGTTTTGGAATGAAGATGTAATTAATATTATATAGTCTATTAAAGGAGTTGTATGAATGGGAAGACCATCGAGATTCGTGATAGGTGGATTTCAAAGAAGAATAATGATATTCTTATCACTAGGTGTTGAGAAAAAAATTATTTTTAATAAATGTATTAATAAATGGGAATATGATTTCCCTTTGAGAGGAAAGTAGTGTTCATTTCTTTCATTGCTTTATGGGTTTAATGTGTGAAAATAATTAATGAAATTAGAATACATTGTTTTTAAATTAAAAATTAATATAAGTGGAATAACCATGGGTATCTCCGTACTATTCATGTTAAAGAATTATTTTATTTATTACCTTACAAATTCTAATCAAATCAATATAAATATTACATGATTATACAATACATGAATTATATTTTTAATTAGAGTGATGTAATAACCAATGTAGAATTTAATATCACAAATCCTGGTAATTTGAGATCTCTAAAGACCCTTAATTTAAAAAAAATCATGGTCAAAATAATTAGAGAGAAAATATATGTCATATGTGAAATATCTAGTGAATAATAATATTGAATTCAAAATGAAATAAATAATTAGATCTACAAATTCATAAATAGTTCAAATGAATCTCGAGAAATAAACAAATGAGAATAAGTTACTAATGTGTTGTATTCATTAACTAGAGGATAAGAATAATCTCTTGAAATTAGTCAATAATGGATTTCGGATCTATCAAAAGAGTTATTGTAGATAAAAAATGGATGAAAAATTGAAAAATAATAACTCTGCATTTAGCGATCGAAGAGAAGATACTTCATTAGGGGTGAACAGACAACTATTTATAGAACATTGTTTTGGAGATTATTTGACTGTTTTGAAATTTTACACTTATGAGATATGGGTTTATTTAAATACATTTTTTACACCAATGAGTGAGAATGTTTCACTATTTCAGTTCCAAGCCTCAAAATTTTGTATTCGATTGATGTGTGTTCATTTATTAGGCCATACAAGTTTCCATAGAAATCCATAAATTTCTAAAACTACATTATGTGCCTTCCATTATCTATCTCTATAATAATTCAAGGACAATTTGAGTGGAATGTTTTTAGTTCCCCATTATGTTTCAAATATATCTAATTTGAGTGTTTCCTAACTTCACATGATTATTTTTATGTGTATTGTTCTTGTGATAGTTTTTTGGAAACACCCTTGGGCCATGATATGGGATTTAGTTATTGTCTATTTTTAGTTGTAAATTTATCTTCAACCAAGTTTAGATCGACATCTAGTCTAAATAGTCTTAGATGTGACTCGTCATCTTTATTTGTCTAATCAAAAATGGATCAGGGTGAATATATTCATAATTTTTTAAGTCTACATAGATTATGATATGTATAATCGTAAAAATATCATGTTCTAAATCATGATTTATATCATTTTTATCAGTAATTCCTTTAGACTCATGTGTCCTTTTTATTTCATGTCCGACATGCATATAGTGAAATGTAGAAATACAGTGTAGTTGAGAAGGGTGACTTTATATTTATCAATTTAGAGCTTCGTTGGGGAAGTACATTGACCAACAAGCATGAACCTCACTTTTAGGTCACAACCATTTCATTTGGAAATATTAAGATACCTAATATAGAGACCCAATCCCTAATCAATTTTTTTTATTTATAAAAATTACTTCCTATAAAAAATGCAAAGAATCCAAATGTATAATGTTATATAATATTAGACAAATAATTAAATCATCTTTCACATTAAAAAAACATAGTTTTAAAACACCACATAGTTATCCTAAATCCCATAGTTCTTATAAAACATCCTAGGATTCTATTTGGTAAATATACAAGGTTAATGGTGATCAAGAAATATGAGAAAGGGCATAAACATGGAAATAAAGAAAAAAATGCAAGTCAAAATGAATAACATGAAATCTAAAATAGAATGAACTTGTCCCAAAAACAATTAATATGGAAATGAAAACACAAGATGATTTATTCTTTGGATATATGAAAACAAATTCATGCTAAAAAAACATAAGTTAATGGTAACCCCCAAAACCATTATTATAATGTGGAAAAAGTCCCATATTGGATTTCATTCACTCCCCATTCCCATTAACAAGGCTATAAATTACCATATTGGATTTGGTTCACTTTGGAATCCCTTACATAACATATCAAGAGATTTTTTGATTGGCCTAAGGATTTTGTGGTAAATATAATTATGGACCCCACATCATGTAAAATATTAAACTATTACTTAAAAATATTTCAAAAAACATCGAATTTCATGAGATAGAAACATTACATAATGCATTGGATAGATATATAATTCTATGTCAACTTATCGTGCACATTTTTCCTTTGAGGATATCTCCATCACTGAAATATTGTGGTTTGTTTCATCAATCCAAAGAATCTCTATATATATGATCCTAACATTCCATTTCTTCTTCTATAAATCTCAATGAGATAATATTATCCAATAAAAATAAGTGTGTCTTGGGTTAATACATCAATGGTGTAGGGTCGACAGATAGAGGAGGCATGATGATGCTTGAATCATTAAGCATGGTTGGTGTGATGGAAACAGAATATTGTTCCAAATTCATATATCTCATCAATATTGGAGTTATTTGGTTGAGTATTGAATATATTAATTATAACATTGGGTTCTTGAGAAGTTTTTGAATGATTCTAAGAGAGATAGTGTCTTCTAGAAAAAGTGGGAATGCAAATTTTTTGGTTAATGTGTGTTATCTTTAAGGGAGACATCCTAGATAACTAATAGGGATCATGATTACTTGAATGACCTTAATTTGTTCATTATGGTAGCTTGGATAAAATTTTTTCATCTTGTCATAAATATTCTTACCGAGGGTTCTTTTTCTTGTGGTCACATTAAGAATACTGTGATCTATTTTTTGGGATAGTTTTTTCGAACCATTACTAAATTTTTATTGTGACCACTCAACTTAACTCGAGGGATTTTTCCATATATTATCTGATTCCATATTAAACAAGACCATTATTATATACACATTTTTAGCTTTACAGCTAACAATATATTAAAATTTCATTTAATTCCCAAGAATTTTTCAAAAATATTATATTTATAAAAAATATTATTTACTGTAATAATTTTGTTTTACCATTAAATTAAATTACTGAAATTGAACATATAGATGATTAAAAACATTTCAACTAGAACATTTCAACCACAAATTTAATTTAAGATGTTAAAATTTGAAAACCATAATTTAAACTATAATATTTCCAAATTAAGTCCCATTTACTTCAAAAAATATATACAAAAAAATTATAAGTCATCATTTTTAATAAACAATTATATATAAATTTCATATCCAATTGTTCATATCAATTTATAAATTTTATTTTATTAAAAAATTAATAAAATAAATAAAAATCATAATTAAATCCATCAAAATAGATTAAATATATACTTAATTTCAATCAAATAAACAATATTAGATTTATTTATACAATTAAATTAATATTCCATAAAAAATCAGGCATATCAATTATTTTCCCATAAAATATTAAATTTCTTATAAGAAATGTTTTATTCATTTATTATTAAATTACATATTTCGAGAATGTTTAAAAAAATTAATAATTTACCTGTGATTTTTCTAATTTGTAGTGTCATTATAAATATAAAACAATTTACTTTTTCTGAAATCAGTAGATCTCTTCACTCTTCTACACATTTACTATTTCCCCTTTAGAAAATAAATTAAATTCTATTTCATAAAAAATGATATTATCTTTCCTGAACTTAGATATAATATCCAAAGAAGAAAAAAATCATAAATTTCCCAATTCAATAAATTATCCTCGATCTCTAGTGATTTCAATTCATTATATCTCAAAAATTTAATAAAAGATCCAAATTCATGAGTGGAAAAATTAGATTGGAGTTAATTCAATATATTAAAAAGAAGCAGTTTCATTTATTGGTCAATCATATGTTTTATAAAATAAATGATTAAATTTCAACATCATTTATAAAACCATAATGAATAATCTCTCAAAATCATTGAATAAACTCATATTGTTTTCATAAGTTAATTTCTCCCTTCATTATCTAGGATAAATATGCCCCTAACCTAAATAAATTATTTTTTTTAATTTTATGAACTATCACAATTTTTCGGCATGCAAATGAAAAGCACTGTGAAAATGAACTTATTTGTATATGTACAAATGGTACTGACTCACACACATGGTGCATAATGTATCATATATTCATTATTGGATCCAAATTTCCCATTTTACTCTTATTTCAATAGATTTATATAAATTTATTTTTTCTTACATCCATATGGTATTATTTTTTTATTAAGGACTTGTAATTATTGATTAAGTTATAAATTCCAATGTCCATATATTCTATTTATGATTCATTATAAATATTTTTACTCAAAACCATTTTCCTATGTCTAAGTGGAAATATATATTTAAAGAAGTTAAAAATTCACTCAGTGTTCCTTTAAAAGTAATAATTCTAGAACTCCTAAAATACATCCAAAATAGCATGGTCTTCAAATTTGGATGGACCATAATGACATTCATTAATTTCATATACTAAGAAAAAACTTAAAACAACACATGAAAGCATTAAATAATTATTTTCGGATCCCATAAACATATTATTTACTTTATGGTGATTAAAACATTTAAATACCAAAATAATAAAAAATAATAAATATATATATTCCACTATAAGAGTTTTTTAGATTCATCATCCTTGATCACAACTACACAAAATGGAAAAGTGATAGTAACTATGTATTACTCTGTATATATAATGATTTTACCATAAATATGCTTCATCATTGAAAACATCATCACTTTTTCCCCAATTTGATATTCTCTTCTCAATTCATCTAGCTCTCTCATCTACATCTTACTATGCCCTCAATATTTTCCATACATTGGGTTAATGTTTTTTTGTATCTTAGTAGGCTTTGTGATAAAGTTCTACAGACAATGAATTATTTTCATTATGGAATTTACCAAGTGAGATGTTTATAAATTCAATTCCTATTCACGTGGGTTTTCTAGGGATCATTTTAACTATGTGATATTAAGAATGTATGTTAGATATTGTATTAAAAAGTTTGAGTTAATTGTATTAATATTTCTCAAAAATCTATTCATGTTTTTTGGTGGATAAAGATCCATCTATATTAAAATCACATTCAAATTAATATTTTCCTGTCAAATCATGAAATTCCAAAGCCACTAATATTTTAAATATAGAATCTAATAATATATTTTGTTCATTATAACAATGAAGAAATACAAAATGGTTCATTTTAGAAATATATTTTACACTGAGGGGTTATTTCATATAATCAAGAATAATAATATTAATAGTTTTTCTATATAATCCATAGAATGAGTTCCATCAAAACCATTTGTAATTTTTTGGTGATCTTCATAAATATCCAACATAGAATAGTTAGGGAATTATCAATTCCTTTTTATTAGTGTATATTCATAATGTAGAAATTATTAACTATAAAAGACTTGAACACTCAACAAAACATCATTGAGTACATCCATAGGGTTGGTCATGGCCTAGTTGGCAAGCTAAAAACCCACTTTAGTGGCTGTCAGTTCTTGGAACTGTAGTTAGGAGTAATTTGATTAAGTAATAAAATTAATTTATTAACCTAAATAAAAAAATTCATTATAAAAAATAATCTCACTCATAGGGTAAGATATGGTGAAGATACTTTGATATTTTCTTTTTATGGGGAAATGTGGGGTTATATTTCAAGAGGCATTTGTACATAAAAATAAACCTTCATTATAATAAAATATTATCATCTAAATTGACATTTCCTTGAAAATTATTGTATTCTTAATAATTTGGTGGATGTTTTCTAGAAAAAGGATTCTAAAATCTACATTATTTAATATTTCAGGAATATAATGTTGTAGTGTGTTATACATGGTCTCTTGTGGGGTTTATCTCTATATGGAAAGGGAAGTAGGTCTTATCTGGGTCCTATATCTGGTATTTTCTAATGGATATATTCAAAGGGGTATTCGCATACATTGTAATGACCTAATATTTCACTATATATTATCCTTATAAAAATACATGGTTAATAGTGTATTTCACATGTGAAACCAACCCAAATACTTTTATATATTTTTAATATTAGGTATAACTGTTAAAATTTTTACTTTAAATCATTTTTTATAAATAAAACTACATATATCAAATAATAAACTATGAAGGTAAGAATAATTGAATATATCTGTAATCTTATTCCCTATAGAGACATGTTATCCAAAATTAGATGGGAAGTTTCTTCTCAAGGCTTTTACCTTAGCTAATCCCAAGTCAAACTTGAGAAATTATACTATGAGAAAAACTGTATATTCAGGAAATTCATGTTTTTTGAGATTTCCAAAATGTCCAAGATAATTAAACTAGTACCCAAAACTAATACAAGGTATCATATAATGCTAAGGTCTAATGCAGATATCATAATATGATTTATTATTAAAAAATACAAGAAGATCAAAATGAAATAAAATATTTATATATATATGTCATGAATTTATATACACATTGAAATGTCATTTTGGTTATTTTGAATTTAATGTTAAGAATGCATTTCTACAAAATTATAATTTTATTTTAAGGAAATAAAATTATTTTTATTGAATAATAATAACATATACTAACACTATATTAATTATTAATTTATAAAAAAATTATCTATTATACCAAAAGACAATACTCTAGAAAATGTTCTTACATAGGGAATATTATTTAGTTGATAATATAGAGATGATTTTACACACATAGATAATTATATTTAGATGATAATATAGACTTTTTAACTCATTATAAAGAATGAATTCCCAATCATCACAAGTGGATTAGTTTGAAAGGTGAATGATTACTAAAATTAATGCAATAAATGTTAAACCATGATTTATTTATGTTGAACTAAATGAAACATATTTTAACATCATAAAGTGAAATTGGAAGATGTTTTAAGGTTTAATTCCATATTTTATTTTGTTAATTCTCTCTTTTTGTAAAAATTTCAACACCCATGAAAACTATCAATGTTTTGGGAATGGATATAGATAACTGGTACAATGTTAATAATTCATGTAATGGACAAGAAAATAATTTCTTAATGGAAAAAATGGGATAGAATTTAGGGTTGAAAATCTTGGGGGTATGTTCACACTACTTTCTCAAGATATGATTAACAACATTAAATATAGTGAACATTTGAACACACAAAAGAAACATTGGATTAGTTATTTCAGATATCAAGAAATGAATGTGATGAATGAAAACTGATTTAACACCCTAATGAAAAAATGTGGGATAATACACCCATGGGAATGTTCTTAAATATCCATAATATCTTTTTTCTATAATATTGGATGATATTGAGAAACTAAATACTGAGTAAAAAAGGAAAAATTCAATAAATAATATACAAAGAAATTAATTTTTTCCAAATAATACACGATCATTCCTTTGTTTTAGATGCTAACAATTTTCAAAATATAAAAACTAGTTCCCCATTATATGGGATTAAGAAAAATATTGACACCAACAAACTTTTAAACCATGATATTAATGAAAATAATTTAATTTGAGTAATATTTAAGAGGAAAATAATAACTTAGTAGTTATAAGAACACTTATTTTTGACTCAACACTTTGATATGCCTTATTTAATATATGTTTGAATAAACTCTTAGTAGTTAAAATTAAAACACTTGGTGGTATCATTGTTTCATCAAATGTGTATAAATAGTCATTAAGTATTGTGGGTTTATGATTCATGGGAGTCATATTATCCATTAGTTAGACCCATTAAATGTTTTTTGGAAATTTATCTCTCTATCAACATATAGGAAAATTATTTCTTACAATTAGAAAAATACAATTCAACCTAGGATATTCCACTATGTAAAGGATGATTAATGATAAAATATTATACATAATAGTTAGAAAAAAAACTCAATGATTTGGATAATCCTATTATTTTGAAACATATAGGCTCTTAATTTTTTTAATGTGAACATTTCTATATAATTTATACCATTAGTCATGACTATATTTCAAATACCCTTTACTATTTTCATTATTATGTGATTTTTCACACTTCTAGCCTTCCTTTTATTTGGGGGCGATTGAGAAATATAATTAACCTATATAAAATAATATATTATCCCAATATTATTATTTTTACTAATATTAATTTTCATAGTTATAACTAAACTATGAATATTGATATATTTTATAATTAGATATTATAGTTAAAACATAACCATTATATTATCCGGTAGAAATAAAAGTAATACAATCAAAATTTCAATTAATAATGTATCTATAATGGAATTTAAAATCCCAATCCTTCTTTATGAAGCCCATTTATCCAAACTAAAATATAAGGTAGCTTTTTTAGGGGGTTTTATTGACCAATACCAATCCAAACTCATGCAATTATAGTTTGAGAAATATTATTTACAAGTGATGCTCAAGCTCGTAGAGATTTCCAAATGGTCGATGCTAGCTGAATCAAAACCCAAAAAGGAAAAAATATTTTATATGATACCTATGTCTTATACGGAGCTCATAATAGGTTATGGATGTAGAAAATTGGATTATATCAAAATATAATAATATATATTTCATAAACTTATATACATTTGGAAAATTAATTTTTTTAAAATTCATCTATGGATTAAAATTTTATTTCCTAAAAATAAAACATATTATTTCATGTAACTATGTTTATTTATATTAAATAATAATATATATTATAACTAAATTAATTAGAAATTTATAATATCATTTGTTCGTTTACCAAAACTATTTTTTCAAAAAAAAAACTTTATTAAATAAATTTTTTATTTTTAATGAAATTAATAAATTTTATGATGTGAATTAGATAAAAAAATTATAATTTTTCATAGTAATTTTATATTAATTTGAATTTATTATATTTTTCGAATGTAATTACATTTCAAGGGAATATTAAAATAACAATTTTCAAAATTTCATCAAATTTATGAAATTATATTAATATATAAAAACATTGAAATATTTTAAAAAATTTAACTATAAAATTATAAATTATAATATATAATAATAAATTTTAAAATGATATATTTATTGTATAAATACATTATAATGAATTTAAATAATTATGCACTGTTTTGATGAAAAAATTTTTTTGACTATTTTGTTTAAATAATTATAAAGTGATGGAATTATTTTTTGATTTATTTTATTTTAAATAAAATTTTCATGGAAGTAAAATAATTTATTTTAATTCAGTGGTATCAATTTAATTGATAACTCTATCCAAATTAAAAATCTATATTCTTATAAATAATCTTTTTGAAAAAAAGTTTCTTTTTCATGTTACATGCACTAACATTAAGATTAATTTCCCTACACATAGAAATATTGTCTTATAATTAGACTAATATATTTAATATAATAATATTAATACTAATTCATATAAATAATTTAATATTTTTGTAAAAATTTTAGATTATTATGAATAATGATATTTTTCATGATAAATTGGAAGGTACTATTTAAAAAAATTGATTTCAAGAAATTTATATAATAAATTTTAAATTTTTGTCATTCAAATATTGAATCTAATACTATTTATAGAGACACAAATAAATATATTAAATGTAATTTAATTTATTAACACTACGTAATAATATTAAGAAATGATAATTTTCAAAATAGTATCTTTTTACGAAAATATTTTTCCTACACATTATATATTTTCCTCGAAAATTTAGTCATATTTAATTTAAAATTTTATTTTGATTAAATAGATATTAATTTTATTTCCAAAATAAATGATTAATATTTATATTTATATTTTATATTATTAATATCACATTAAATATTTAGTTAAAAACTTTTTACCATGTCTAAAAGTAAAAGATAAAAAGTGGATAAAAATATTGGAAAAACCCCATATAATATTTTTAAAACATGTGTGGGAAGCCTTTATTGAGTCATTGCAAACCCAGATATTCATCACAAATAATCATTTTTGTGCATCAAATACATTAAAATTTGGAAAAGTTAAATGGAATTATTAAAATATAAATGTTTTTTTAAAGTTTCCCTTACCACCCTTATAATAGGGTGTCACTTGCTACATTTGAAACATAGAAATAACATTTAAAATTTATATGAAAATATAAAAAAAATTCCTCTACTATAATTCCCTCTAAAAAATATAAACCCTCTTCTAAAAATATGTTAGCCTAAAACCATCAATTCTATGGAGAATTCAAGGAGATTTTATGTCTACAATGTCATTAATATATATTTTTTATTTTTTTATTCTTAATAATACTCTCCCAAATATCTTACAGCCATAATAATATGAATTATTATCTATAATATGTATAATTATATGTTTCTATATTACTGTTGCAAAATTTTGGTTATTCATTTCCATCAACATATAAATATAAAGGAACATAAATTGTGGTTGGGTATAGACTACCACCTCCAATAAGAATCATTTTTATTCTTCTAGTTTTACATTACTTATTTATAAAAAATAAAATGATGTTAAAAATCATAACAAAGTTAAAAAACACTATCACTATTATTATATTATACAAATATTATGTCAAAAGAAATACTTCATTAACCATGCTCACAAATAGAGTTAAAGAATATCCATGGTTCGGTCATTTTAACCACCTACATGAATAATCCTATAAAATTATATTTTGGATGATAATGAGAACATGAGATATGTTTTTATTTTAAAATAAAATAAAAAATATAGTTCTATTGTTCAAGAAAAATTTTATTAATTATTTTAGTTATTATTAAATATACTTTCTATTCACTAAAAATCACTAAAATAAGAATCACATATTCCATTATCATTATTTGTAACTAAAACATATTTCGGATGATATAAGAATATAAAAAATAAATATATGATATATATTTAATTATATTCAATGATAAATTATGGATTAAATTGGTGAAATATAATGGGTAATGACATCAACATTTTGAAACATGGGAAATATAGTTAATGTTATAAACACCTGATAGTCATAATATATAGTAAATAATTAATATACTCATGATTAAAAATATATTAAGCATAAAAAGGGTAATATTTATAAGAAAGGTTATGAAATATTCTATTTTTCTTTTTTCTTTTTTATAGTTGGTAATAATTTAATCAACTAAGAAAGGAAATAAGGAGTGAGATCACATCTAAATTTTCATTCATTGAGATATGGATTGTATCAGTGCATAAATTCTTATTTAATTTTGTTCATAACTAATATTTTGTATATAATTAAATTAATTTTATTTTTTTCATGATATATTATTTTTAATTATATTCACATGTCTTTGATGATTTTTATAGAATTATTACTCCGTTCGTAAGGATTCGTCTCAAATTTGAATCTCTTAGGACATGTTTATTTTATTCATTTTTTTTCTGTATAGTGGTGAAAATAATTCCATAATTTCAGTTTCTAACATCATAATTTTCAATTTTCGGATATTAAATATTTTATTTAATTTTATACCCTTCATGGGTTTTTTATTCCAATTTTACAATAGCTATAAGGGGTTTGTATGACTCAAATTGTTTCTATTGTTCATAATCACTCTCCATTGACTACAATCATTTAATATTGATTTATTATATCCTAAAATGAGGTTATATATTATTTTTAAATTATATTTAATGGAAATACATTTCTAAACAAAATTTTTCATCATTTATTAATCTATTATTTTTTTTAAATTCAATTTTTTTAAAATAATTTTTTTTCAATAATTTTTTTTATAAATTTACATGTTTATACATCCCAAAAATATTCTAATATCCCCATTAGAAATAAAGTTATCTACAATTCACCATTTATTCCCCCTTTTCATTCTAAAATATAATTTTCACTATCTTATTAAATATGAGGGTTTTTTACAGGGTTATTTCAAAATGATCAAAACATTTTTACATAATTTAAAAATATAATGTTTTATCATCTAATATTAATTTTATTTTCATAATATTTATGTATTTTTAACAAGGTTTCATTAGTATATATTATATTAAATGTAATAATTTTAAATTATTTTTACATATTTCTTTAAGAGTTTATGACTTTTTCAAATCTATATTATGCAATGTTTTTGAAAAGTAAACATTTTCAATGTATCATTAGTTATCAAATTAGTTAACATAGTTTATTTTTATGTATATTCTTTTTGTACTATTTTAATACAACATATCTATATTATTATCTTTCTCTTCATGAAAAATGTATTTTTTAATTGAATTTGAATGATTTCATTTTAATATGTATTATGAAATGTTTTTAACTTTCATATAGATTTACCCTACAAGGTTTATCATTCATTAAAAGATATTATTATCACCTTTTATTTTTTATTATGAATTTTATTCCATTTTTAATAATGAGAGTTGTGATGTTCTTTGAATTCTTTTGTTCATATTATGTGATTTTTTAATGATTTTATAAACCCATTATTTTCTATGGGTTAATTATGAGATGATGAGTATTTTATTTTAAGTGTCACACTAATTTCTTTATTATGAGATGCATGGTATCTATATCTCCCAATAATAAATTGGGTAAATTGTTATAAATCATGATATAGAAATTTTATTTGAACATGTTACCATGTTAATAGATTCATAAAGGGTGACTTTGATGGAATTATGTTCTACTAAAAATTTTACAAGTGAATAAGTTAATGAATAAATATATTTAAAAAAGATGAGTATAATAGAATTAATATATAATCATAATATTATATTTGAATATTATATTAACATTATAGGTTCACAAATGTTCCTCTTGTTGATTTTAATCACTCCATAGATAATTACATGTGAAGAGGTTTGAGACTCACTAGGATCACAATGGGTGATGGTGATAGTGAAATGCCCTAATTACAATTGTATTTCTGAACAAGTTGAATGGTTTCCACGCTCCAAATGATAATAAATCATATTTTAAAGAGTGTGACACATTTTCATATTTTTACCACATGATTCAATGGTTTTATGATTATAACTCTTTTAAATATTATCCAACACGTTGATGTCATCATTACATGTTTTAGGTTCTGGATATATACTTTTAGGAAAGTTGTAAATTTTACACATCCTTTATATTATTTTATTATATAATATTGAATTTTCATGATCATTGATTATCATATATGGTATTATATTTTCTTATTAAGATATTTTATTCTTCCTATTATTATACATTATGCATATATGGTCTGAATATTTTTTATGTATTTTTACCTATATTGATTGGCTTAGATCACCCCTTAATTTTTTTCTATTCCCCAGGATATAAATAAAAATATATATTGTGATTTCTTTAATAAAGTGATTATTGGTGAAGGATTACTGATAAATGTTAACAAGTGTAGTAAATAATAATTTTTCATAGATAATTTCCATGAAATTATACCATATTTTCATTTGGTTGTGTAGCTATTTCTAATATGTATAATATAAATCATGATATTAATGTATTATTTCTATCATATTATTCTTGGGTAACTATATACTTCTTCTTGAGGTTCTCTTCTAGGAGTTCCATGCTCTTGTTTGGTGGGATATCAACTTGAAACATTGACCAGGGATGGGGATTCTTCATTTATTCCTAGATCATTAACACTCTATATTAAAATAATACATACATTAAATTTGGGGGTTGGAATTGAAAATGTAAGTGGATTACAAAACATTTTTTTCATATTTTATTTATAGCAGGTAATGTCCTATTTTAATGTTCAAAAAGTTTCTTTTGTTGTAATTTGTTTTTGTTATTAGAAATTAAAAATATACATTACTAGGTATATCATTGACTTTCCATGATCATTCATTAGTTGGTAGATTATATATGTTAGAGGGATCTATCACTAAAAAGATGTTATATAATTTTTTCATTAAAATCCAATAGGAAGGGCGATTGACAGTTCTTTTTGACAAGGTCATTTTAGGTATTTGGATTCTTTCTCTATAAAAAACATTCAAATCTTCTATGAACCCTTGGTTTAATACAAGATATTATCGACAATACTATTAGAACATTTATTTGAATCTTTCTATCAACGCTTGGCTTCCAATAGTATAATGTTCCGTGAAATAAAAATATTAGAAGATATATGAGAGTAAATTTGGTGTGGTCTCACGAACATTGCTCAAATATGACCGTGTCATAATAACGATTACTTCCTTATTTAATAAAGGAGAGTTAAAACTATCAATTTGATATACTCCACTTATTTTAGTTATTCTTACTTATTGGTGAGTTTTTTGGGAGATCCATTCTATTATCTCTAAAACATTAGCATCATATTTTTTGATATTTGATTACACCATATAAATAATCAAAAAGGATTTTCTTATTATCCATAGATCAAAGGTAAAATAATAACATGAAATTATCATCCTCATAGGTGTGGTGCTTGTAGAAGTTTATGAATCACATGAATCACTCCCAAAACTCATAAATGGTTTCTATACTTTCTTTATAGATTACATATTTATCTATCCTTATATAGTAACTCTTTGATTCATGTAAATACTTATAATGGAATGATATATGCAATTCACTCTTGGTGGTGATGTATCTATGTTAGAGGTTGTAAACACACTCCTTGGACTCAAAATATAAAGATAATCCATTCAGATTGATCTAAGGCTTGGTGAACCATATTGGTCTAAATTCAATGAATAATTCTCAAAATTATCAAAGATTCATAGTGGGATCTTCTATTAACAACATATAAAAATCAGGTAATCAACTATACGATATAGTTTTAATCGCATAATTATTGATCAATAATTTGTAATTGTATGTTTTTTTGTTTAAATTTGGTTCATATAGTTCCATCAAATTTATATTCAATTGAGATTTATTACCTTCCATGCCTTCACAAACAATATTGGCTCATGTGGAAGAAT
This sequence comes from Viscum album, assembly GCA_963277665.1. NCBI lineage: Eukaryota > Viridiplantae > Streptophyta > Magnoliopsida > Santalales > Viscaceae > Viscum > Viscum album. Next base: position 279,559,288 of record OY728126.1, read on the forward strand.
AAATCATTGAAACATATTCGGTTAATTGAATTTTGAAAAACTCTCTTACAACTTAATGACTGATTTTCTTGATTTTATGTCCTTACAAAATTTTTTACACTAGAAATAGATAAAAACTAATTTGGAGAGATCAAATTGATATGGAAATATTTTTATGTCATATTAAAATAAAAAAATACAAAACAACTAGCCTCCTTGGAAGTGGTTCAATGTTGGATGAGAATCCTATCATTGGTCCGTCCTAAAAATAATTTCAAACTCGAATAAATATAGTGTCGAGAGGGAATCATGATTTCTACACAATGTAAAGGGTGATAGATATTTTTTGTTTTTTATGGGATTATTGTGTGAAAAAAAAATTTATACCTAAAATTATTGGTTTTACATTAAATTTTAATAGTAATTTCATTTCTTCATATATCTCTATACCTTACAAGGAAAATTATCATTTCATTATTTTACTAACATTTCTCATCTCAAATAAAGAGAAATGAACCTTGATTATACTCACCTAGATGTTTCATTTTAATCAGAGGGATTAAATAACCACTGTAGACATAAATCTCACCTAGAACAATAATCATAGATAATAGATTACACTTAATTCAAACCACATATTATGATTTAGTGAAAGAGACAGGACCAAAGTGGAAAGTGTTTTAAATCTAAAAAAAATTAGATGATGAATTCAATATATGTGGAATAATTACATATTTTAATATATAAATAGCACAACTGAATGAAGAGAGAATAAAAAAATAATAAAAATTTAAATATTAGAATTCATAATAGGAGGATAATGAGAATATACCTATCTCATCCACTAATTTATTAGTGTTCCATCACCATAGTAATAATAACATAAGGAAATTGAAAAAAATAAAAATAAAATAGCTCAATTTTTTGTGATTGAAGAGAATATCTTTCAATATTTATTAATAGTCATCCATTTATAGAAGAATGTTTTGAAATTATTGAAAGTCTTCACAAATAACTCTATTAGAAGTATAATTTTATTCCTTATTTTAAGAGACTCCATATATTGGGAATATATTTTGATTTTAGTGACCATTATTCTTTAATTATCCTTCATTGGATGACCAAGGAGAGTCCATTTCAGGGGTTGTGATGGATTCATAGGGCTTTCAATTTTTTTTATTAGTTCTTTATTTACGTTATATGATTGATCTCTGAACTCATATATGAATAATTTTAGTGGAATATTTCTAGTTCATTATTGTGTTTCATAGCATTGGAAAGAGTGTGTTTCCAACCATCACCTGAGGAATTTTGTAATGCATGTTCTAGGAATGGTTATCTAGAAATCAACCTAGTGAATAATTTGGGATTCATAATCATAAAATTGGTCATTGAAAATCATAGACATCAATTATTAATCTTCCTAAGCATCGGACATCTAATGTAACAATTCTTAGAATATCCTCCAGTTTGAATATACTCGAATGAGGCTCATATTATCATTTATAGAGCTTTCCCATGGATAATGATAGAGATATAAATCCTTTTTAGAGCTCTATATGTCAATAGATGTTTTCTAATAATCATATTGAGTTCTTAGAGTTTATCATTATCCTTTCAAACAATATTTCCTTAAATATCAATCATCCAATTTAGTCTGTGTTTTTGTTTTTTATAGAATCTCTGAGAAGTGGATTTGAATCAAGATTAGTGAATATCTATTTATATATTTTTATCTACATTGGGTAAATACCTTGAAAACTAGGTATATACCTCCCTTTATGATCATAGATAATGCAATAAGAATAATTGAGATCCCCGTAAATAACATTCTTATCATACAAATGGGAACTATTAAAAAATCCAAAATTGATTTATAAAGTCTATTTCAATAATTGATTTGGAATCCTTATTATGTTGAGGGATCTAGTTCCATTTTCAAGCGTTATAATTTAATACACTTTGGATCATCACTAGTAATTTAAATATTTAATAGCTTTGTTGTGATTTTAGATGGCCTCCATAGATGATCTTTGGTGGTTTATATCCTCAATCCATGAAATTTTACTCATAGTAAACTGAATCATTCATATAGGCTTAATTTGATTGTCATGCATTAATTTTATCCAATCAGAATAGTTATAACATGTGTTGATTCTTAATCATCACAAGGTCAAAAAAAATTGGGGGGGGGGGGGGTCGTGGGGTAATGCATGGGTCTTGATCCTAGTAATGTGACGTGAACAAGATTTGGTTCTCCATGCTTTGATGTTTATAGGATTTTAGTGATTCAGTAAATTGGTAGAAGATTTTCCTGTAATCAAGATGTCACCTAAGGTGCATGCTATTTTTTTGAGAGGGATAATGTATTTGGTCAAATTGGGGTGTAGTCAGTTTGTGGGATGAGGGTTTGACAACTTAATGGGAGACAATAACAATAACATATAGGACTATAGGTAACTTGAAAAACCATGAATGATGTAGTGTCAAAACATGGATCTAATTTTCCTCTAGCATTCAATATTATGACTATGTTTAATTCGTTATGAAACAACTTTCCTACACCAGCAGTATGTTGGTGGGAACATTCCAATCGACCCTTATTAAAATTTTCCTCACAATCATTGAACTGCCCGTTAGAAATGATTCATTGCATTAGTTTGAGCTATTGTTAATCATTATGTTTTTAAAAATACTTTTATGCAGTTTGAAATATCTAATTCAGATTATATTTTTATTTTATTTCCAATATAATTTAAAAATTATATTTAAATCAATGAAAATATAATTTAATAAAAAAAATATCTCATTAAAATGATAAAATAAAATTAAACACCCATATCTATAAAGTCATTTCAACTAAAAATTAATAATTCAAAAATATCAAAATCACAATTTAAAGAAATATTTTTAAAAATTAATTATTTTTTAGTTCAAAAATATAATTACTTCTAAATTAACGTGTCGCTATTTTAGAAAAATATTTCTAAATCTAAATCAAATTCAATTTTTTAAATTTATTTATGGATTTTAGATTATTCAAATATAAATATGATAATTTAAATTTATAATTAAATCCATTTATGTATATTTATTCAAGATTTAAATTAAATCCATTAATTGGTGTTGAATTTTATTACATATTTAAATTAATGTTACAAAAAAAATTTGGGTATAAATTATTTCTAATAAATTAATATGTTTTTTTAAAAACAATGGATTAAACCAATTTTCAGTAATATATAGATATCATAAAAGTTAAAATATCAATAATTTACCTGTGATTTGTTTGTTTTATTGGGTTAATATAAAGAAAAATAAATAATTTTTTTAAAAAATTATGGATCCCATCGAAGGATTGACTTGATTTTATTGTAACATGTTTATTTATATAGACCTTATTCTTGATTTTTGTGATATATGTGTTTTAATCACACATCATTCAGAAGTTATAAGAATTATTTTTATGTTGAGATATATGATATTAATGTTTTTTTATCTTTTATGTTTGAATTTTAGGGTTAAAGTTATGTTGTCAATTATATATTTTTTGTATCATTAATTTATTTGATTTATTTAGAATAATTATTTGTGAAGAAAATGAATGTGGTGTTTTTGGAGAGGTTAACGAGTTTTCTATAAAAAAACTCAAAACATCATTCTAATAGAACTCTGCTGGAAGAAAATTTTATTCAAATGAATAATGTAGTATCCAAATTTCATTCCACTAGGATGTTGATGTCAGGGTACTTGATTAATGGGCCACTATATATATGGTGTAATTACACAAAAATTTCAATTTATTTATACCCCCATTTTTAATAGATTTATTTTAGTTTTTATTTTTTAAAACATTGAATATAGAATTTAAGTGTAATTTATATTCCCATGGTATATAATTACAATAATTTATCTCCCCAATCATTAACCCCTGAAATCTAGCTTATTTTAATGATCTATCAATAATTTATAATCATATTTCTGATATATATATGTTGGGATCACATTGATACAATATTAAAAGTCCTCCAATCACTGTTTGATTGTTTAATTGTTTTATTGATGTCAATTTCTAATTGAATAATATATCCAGCTTAATGGAATTTCAAATTATTACTATTTTAAGAGATGTTACAAGTCATCCCATTGTATAAATTTTCCACAAACTAAATTTATAGTGACCTATTTAAATTCTTAGTATTTAAATAGGTTATTTTATGTGAATGATGTATTATTAATGTGATTTAGTGTTTTGTATGAGATTAATGTCATGAAAATTGTAATTAACATTACGCGAATGTTTTTAATGAATATTAATATAATTGAAAAAAGTAAAAAAATATTTAATTATATTAATTGATTACTAATATATGGAAAATATTAAATTAATGTGTGGTAGAGTGGATAAAATTATTAATTTCATGCTATCATTATTAATAAAAATAGTAATCAGATATCTATTCATAAAAGTGATTATTTTTTGTTGTTTAGTTAAGAATTTGTTTGGTTATGATATAAAATTATATTAATGTGGTGTAAATTAGATTGAATTATTTAGATCCTAATAATAGAAAATATATGATATATTTTAAGTTTTAGTTCCATAAAATGTTATTTTTATTGGATAATATATCTACCTGAGTATACATTCTTGATAATGATTTACATAAAATAGAAATGAGTTTTATTTATTTTATGAAGCATTTACGTTGTTATATAATTTTTAATATCTAAAGAAATTTGAAAAATAAAAATTTAAAATAAAATACATAATACATTATTAATTATTTATAGTTGGAAAATGTAGATATAAAGACGTAAAATAATGATTTTAATATAAATTGAATTATAAAAATTGTAAACATTATTTATAATAAATTTGGTGATGTTTTTATATTTTCATATTGTAAAATAACATAGATATTAGAATATGATAAAATGAATAATATATATAGGATCAATGTGTTGAATTTAATTTCGTGACTATGATATTCTAGTATAACTCTTATGACTCAGGAATTCCTTAATTTAGATAACAAAAGGGAAGTTTTGGTTAGGATAGGAGATGATATTAAGATATGAAAGAAATATGTTTTTATATCTATTATAGTAGGACTGAAATGTTTTATATGCTATATTCTTGGAATAATATTCATATGATCCATTTTTTGGATATTTATTTCTTAGATGATGTTCAGAGCTTCTAAAATCATTTTTCAAAGAATCTATCTGAGTCATGGGTAACGTTGTTTTAATTAATTTTATAAAGTGAATACTATAAATGATATAATATTCTCATTTAGTTCCCTTACACACATTATTTATCAGCAAATTATTAACCAAGGGATATATATATTGTTTTTTCTATTTCTATTGAATTTCATTTCTTACACTATTTTTATACGTACCACTTTTATATGTATATTATATATATTACATCTATTTTAAAATAAATCATCTTCATTATACAGATGTTGATGGATGGTTATCTGTTAAATATGATATTTTATGAATTTTAATTCATGATTAATGTTATTTTTATCATTAGTTTTTGTTATATTTTAGTTTTAGTTTTTAACACAATATATTTGGGATCATTTTTTATATCCTTTTCAGTTGTATTAATTTTTTGGGCCTGTAGAGGATGTTTTGTTGGAACTTATTGTAAATGAAATTGCTTATATCCATTACAATTGATTAACATATTATTTAAATTGATTTTTTATATTTATGAACTATTATATGGTAAATCACTTCGCAATTAATAATTTTTGACCGTCAGGCATAGTTTTAAATATATAGTGAACAAGGAGTACCCATGCAATCATTTTGATGATTTGCCTCGATGACATAGTCATATAGGGGTGGGATGTTAAAAAAAGAATAAAAGTAGCTTATTTTCTACATAATTATATTTTGTATGTTAGAAGTAGTATTCATATATTGGACTCGATATGGGAGTTATGAAAATGTTCCCAACCTACACAACCATGGTAAAATACCATATCTCTCAGGGGCCTGTGATTGTAATATAATTGGTTTATAAATGATAATTTATTGTATAATAATCACTCTAATTAAAAGTGATTTATGAGTTGTTCATGCATTATTTTGAAAAATATGGTTGGGGTTTTTGTGGTGTGAATGTAATTATTACGTAATAATTATCTTAGTTCTGATAAATGATTTTATTATTAGAAAAATAATCAATATTTTTATAAATATGTTACTATTAATTAATTTTATAAATAAAATCTATGTGAAAAATTTTATTATACAATGTGATTTATTTTATTAGACTAAATATATAGTGAATATTTATTATATTTTTTGTACATTGTTTTTATTTTAAATAAAATTATTGTCGAATAGTATGTTTTTTTATTTTTCAATAGCATAAAATTAATAAATAATTGTATTGACAAGACTCAAGGTAAAAATGAAGAGTATGAACAATATTATAATTAATATATAAAAGTACAATCTACATATGTCAACTTTGTAGGAGATAAGGAGATTATAGTAGAGATGATGATTATAGAGAGGTGTAAATGTTCACAAATTGGTTTTGAGTTATTTTAGTTCAACATCCTCCAATATATAGAAGTGATATTCGGCCAAATTATGTAGAATAGTAGAAGAAATTCATGGAATGATATTGGGATAATTAATTGACTAAATGGGAAGAAATTGATTCTTTATTTCCATATATATATAAAGGGAATATGTGATATGAATGAGATATTTTTAGTGACGTCAACAAAATCAAGGGATTAATGCGGGGTTCTTTTTAGTCCCACTTCTTTGAAAACATATAATTGTATACACTATGGATTGATAGAGGTCAATAGATCAATATGTTAAAGTGTATAAATATTTTAGTTATTGAATATTATAAAAACATCATAGAATTTATCAATTTAACATCTACCATATTTGTAAATGATACTTCTAAATAACTTCATATTGAGTTTGGAATAAATTAGGAATATCATTATAGTATTTCACTATATTATTTTCCATATTTAATACAGTGTTTAGAAAATTATTTCATTTTAGAGACTAATTTAGAGGTTTAAAATGTGATTTCAAAAAGAGATATTGTATGTGTATGTATAAAGGATAAAAATATGGATAATTATCATAGATATAGTGGAAAATCATGTGTCAAGGGAAATAATTTTAGTTTTACTATTTTTATATTCTCAGAACCTGTGATGTGATATCATTTAAAAAAAAAGGTTATTCCTATGTTCAATGTTTTAGTTATCTAAATTAAAATTAATTTATCGATTAAAAATCATATCTTTTTAAATATTACTTAAAGGATGTAGAGAGTGATGGAACCTTGGATTTTAATTCCAATTCTAAATAAAGCTCTGATGATGGTAAACAGCAATCAACTGATTACTATATATTAGGTAGGTGGTATATTGCTAATGGAAGTAGTGTTACTAGGGATATTATTAGTGAGCAATGATTTTATAGATTATTTGTGGGACTTAGTGGGTGTGTCTATGTATAACATTTGTTTAGTTATTCACTATTGATCGGGAATTAGTAGAGATGGTTGAGGGGTATTAATGACTATTGGTATGATTCCCTTTATATCTACAATAGTTAGTGTTTTATTTTCTACCAATTCTTCTCATTTATTTATTTATTGTTGTATGAATTGGATTTTTTGTTAAATTATTCTATAGTGTTTTTTGTATAAATACTCAGGTGAGAATAAGAAAGAATCCCATAAAATATATCTATTGTGTGTAATTAATATTAGTTAACATGAATAAATTCTGGAATTATATATTCTATAAGTAATGGTTTTTTTGTATAAATTAATTTGGTTAATATAAATTTATTTCTTCTAGTTTTTCATTTGTTTTACAATTTATTTTATAAATATTATCCATAATTTTCCATGAAAGTTGATGCAGAGTTTTTAATTATCTAAGAACTAGAAACTGAACCTATCTCTATTCCTTATAATAAAATGGTTCTATTTGAGATCAGATAAATTAAATATCAATTTCAATATATTAAACCCATGTTCTATAATATCATAATGTGGGTGTCCATAGTTTTCTTCATCAATTTTTTATAGGAAGTTTATTGAAGATTCTTATTTTGTATTTATTATCACAGGTAAAATCTATTTAACATTATGTACTATCATCTACCATCGAAGAAATGTATATTTTATTATATAAAATTTATTTGGTGGATTTTTTAAAAAACCATAAAACAAATTCTAGAATATGGATTAATGTTTAACCAATCAAATATTCATGAAGATGTAATAGAAATTTTTAGTTCATGGTGATGTTGTTATGAGTTATCAAATATGTAATATTTTTATGGACATTGTGGGAAAACCTTTACATCATTATATGAATTAATCTTCGATCATGCTTATCGATTCTATATTAAAATAATCAATGTATAGTTAGGAACATGGGTAATAATTTATCATTATATTGGACACATAGAGTACTCATTGATTGTATTTTTAGATGTAAAAATTCTATTTGTAGAACCTTATGGTGAAATTATTTTTTACACATTATCATTGAATATGTAATTTCTATAGTAATTAAAGTTATTTAAATTAGGATTTCGTGGGAGATAACACTCAATATTTTCAAAATTACCAATTTATTAATGCATATATAGTTATTACCAGTGATTAATTAAATACTTATCATGTATTACTACATCAATGATGGAATTGACTAGGAAGCGTGAGAAATTAAAGTAGCGTAATATATGTGAAGCTATATTTAAATATTTAAATAATAGATTTTCATCCCAACAATTTTTCAATTTAATTGGTCTAGGAATGTTATATGATGTCAATTATTATTCCTCCTCTTTGGTTTTATGGTGTGTATTAATTTAGGAAAGGTAAATGGTAGTGTATAATTTATGATAGGATAGGTTACCAAAAAAGAATTACGCTACTCCTATTCTCAAATTAGTGGTGTTTATGTATGCATGTAAGAGTTAGTGGAATATTTTTTCACTAATAAGTATCATATATATAATGATAATAAATTCTTTATGTATACATTTTCATTTAAATATTTGATTCTTCTATAGAGTATATTGTCTAAATATCATAATTTATTCTATTTTATATGATATATAATATGTGGTAAGGAAATATTATTGTTTGTGATTAGAGTATGAAATAAAATTTTATTGTATTTTGTAAATCGAATGATAAGAGGTATCTTATATCACTTTTATATGAGTATTAAATTGTTATACCTGAGTAAGGACATATTTTCTTAACATATTTGACCATAACTTAATAATTGATTGTGGAGATTAAAGTGGTAAATGTTATAAAGTTGGTTCAAAACAGTTCAATATTTTCACTTACAATTAGTCATAAGGTAGGTTCATCACTTCTACAAATTTTCGCATATTGTAGGACATGAGGTAGGTTCAATAAATATTAAAATTTTCACTAATTTTGGTTTATATGGTGGTTGAAACACTTTAATATTTTTTTCTCACATTAGGTTAAACAGTAGGTTCATTATTTTTCTAAATTTACCACCTCATCTGTAAAAATGGTTATATGGTTGACTAACATTTCTCTATATAGTCACTTGGAATGACATGGTCTATTTATGAATTTTTTAGAAATTTATAACACCTCTAATTCAATTATGTTTCAAAATTTTACTAAGTTAATAATTAGAAAAAAAATATGTATGTCTTATAGTAAAATTTTCATTCAGGTTCTTACATGAGGTTGGTTCAATAATTAGTAAAATTTTAACTGCCTGTCTTATTTCCAATAATGTTTATTTATGTGTCAATTTGTTTTTTAGTAATACAGTAAAAATATTTACCAAATTTGTTCAAAAAATATTTATCTATATAATCACATTATGAGTGATTTCAACCCATATAGTGATTTATTAATCTTGAACATAAAGTCAATTAAAAATTACAATAATGAACATCCGAATAACAAAATACTATAAAAAAAATAATTTCATATAAACTATGTAAGAAAAAAATTTAAACTATGTTAAATATAAGAAAAGAGTGACTATAAATTAATGATAAATTATATGTATTAAATAAATTATTTTAATTATGAATAGAAAAAAAATTATGAGCCACTTAAATAATCTCACCATTTTTATCATTATAAAAATGATCAAAAAATATTCATAACATTGAAATTAAAAATAAATATATTGTAAGAAATTAATACCTTATTTATTTTAAATATATTTATAAATGAATAGATACACGTATTAAATTAGAAAATAATTACTCAAAAAATAACATTCAAATTTAATTGAAATTATTATCTCCCCCTAAATTGATAGATTTATTCTTGTATACATTCCTCTAAATTGTTTCAACCCAAACTAACCCCCAGACTTATTTAATGTGAAACATGAACACATACATACCTCCCATTATGCAAGAGGCCAAATACTGTATGTAAATGTGTAAATCCTTCCTTTGGAGACAATACGTTATGTATAATGTCTTGGGGATGATAAAAAATTACAAAAACTTATAAATAATCAGAATACAAGAATAAAGTTAACTAAACATGTAATATAAATAAATGTAATCAAAAATAACAATCCAAAATAGAGTTATCATAATATGTGTATATACAAATAAACAATAATTTCTTTGGATTTTTTCTAGTTTTACCACCATCTCTGTACTCCACTACTCTATTATCCACCACAAGGCCAATTCCATATCCCAAATCCCACACAAAATCTACAGGAGCATGTGAATACTTGAGTACGGTGTGAGTAAAATTCTATATAAGACACCAAAAACATACCATAACATCAATGAATAAAATATAAATTTTCATTCCCTAAACATAAATAAGGTACATATATAATCATAAATGTATCACTTATGTACCAAAAACATGTCAGGCCCTTAGAGGCCAGAGCCACCTACTTTAGTAGCATGCTGGAAGAAAAAACCAACTTCAACACCATGATAGTAGAATCATCAATAAAATAATAACACAAAACTTTAATCTAATATCCTGAGAAACATGAACAAAAAATACCAATAAGTAGTATATCCCAAGTACACACTAACCACTCTCTGAAGCATCCCTTTTGGGGGATAGCTCAATTGTATGTGTCACATCCCACTAGATATAGTAGCCCAAGTGCATCCCCACCATTTTTTTTGAAATTCCACTCAAGTGAATATTCCTAAACATATTCAAAGCCTCCCATGTTGTCTAATATATGTCACATCTCACATTATGACCAAATAGGATAAACATCCACGCTCAACTATAGTAGACAAAAATACAATATATGTGATACATAATGATAATGATAGATCAATATCATCTGCAGTAATGTAGTAGCAAAAATATAGTTATCAAAATCTATATAAAATTAACACTAGAAATAATAAAAGGCTGCACACACACATCATGGGATCAATTATCAAACATGAACATTAGAAAATCATGTGAATAACTCATATAAAACATACACTAAAGTTAGAGATTTCGTATGGCTACACACTCACTCAAAAATATCATACCACCAACCAATAATGATATATTCTATAAATTTGTGACATCCCTAAAGCCACACACACATGTGACCAATCGTACCAACAACTCATAATAAAATATTTTCTAATGTGAAGTGATTCAACATTATGTCAAATGATATTCCAATTATAATGGTCGATGAATGGTCGAAATTATATCACAAAGAGATGTTGACTAATGAATGGAAGTTTTTTAAAATTATATCCTTATTTGAAAAAAAATTATGATTAAATTAAATCTGAATATTATATATTTTTTCCTTCAAGAAAATTAAGATGAAGCTTCTGGTCATTGAGATGTACCAAATGGAACTGCTCGCTCATCTATAAAGAACCTGCTATAAAAATTACATATTCTTGAGTTCCAAGTCAATAATTCATTGTCTTTCATTTAAGGATATTTTATTCTTTATACTATTAGAGAATTATGATCTAAATCGTACATAACATAACTATATAATTCAAAGTGTAAACTTACCATCATTACAATTTTTTCCATAAAATGAAACATTTATTAAAAAACATGATTTCCTAGAATGAAAATTCATTATAAATCTCAAAATTACTTATTCAATCCACTTAAACATCCTTAAAAATTGTGATTTTTTTAAAAATTGGGATGTGTTGAAAAATATTCATAATTGATATAAAAAGATATAATATTATTACTCTAGTGAAACCATCAAGACCCATGAAATTTTTACCTTTGTATCAATGTTCGTTTTATGAAAATAATCATTTTCAAATTAAAAAAATTACTCAAAAATAATAATTACATACCATATCATACATAGATAAATCAAATAGGTATGTTATAACATCATTAACTATTTCACTCTTATAAATGAAATAACCATATGGTTGACTTCTACACCCAATGCATTTGAGGGCTATCATAGACCCACTCATCATTAGTTTACAATCATACCACCCACACATGGTTTATAATGTGACCAACCATACAAGGATTATAACGTAACAAACCATCAATGTAAATAATATCCAAAAACTATAACATAATCATAACATATAAAATCATTCAATTTTCAACATCACCCTCAAAAAATATTATATTCAACTACATGAAAACATTTTCAGATATTTTTATTTATATACACCGCTCTTAAGCCACATTTTTTAATATAAAAATAACTATAAAAATTAATGACTGATTTTATTAGAAAAAAACATGAAATATTGTAATGTAATCCAATCATTAGATATTTTTTATATTGGAAGAAAAGTCGTCATCATTTTATATTTTAAAAACTAATAATCCGTTTTTTGTAATGAAAGTCACACGTTCCATAAAACGATTCCATATTTAAAAACAATTGAAATAAAATATATATTGCCTTTATAAAACACAACATATCATAATAAAAAAATATAAACAAATTATATGTTATAAAATGAGTTTAGACAGAACACACAGATAGATATTCTTTTTAAGAGAATGTCTCATAACACTTTAAAAATAATTGAATAATGATCTCCATTAAGAGAATTAAATTAAAAATAATTCCATTAGTATATATAAATTTATCGTATAACATATAAATCGGTCTTTATATACACCCTGTAAAATAATATGTGTGCATATCATCACAATATGCCTCAATGAATGGAAATTGATACATATTCCATTACCTTTAGACTGACCCATCACTTACTTTATTTAACTTCCTAAATTATAAAATTATGTTCATTTTCTACATTGTCAATAAACTTTTAAATGTTTATTATTCAATATACGTCACTTATTACTTTTTTATATACATTTTCTTAATCATTTATTTTTATATCATACACTTACACTATATTCCGACTATGTAACAAAAAAAATTCGCTATGTTGAATATGGTCAAATGTGTACCTATTCATACATATCCATATTAACAATAACAAAATTATCATATTTATACATAAAATATAATTTTAAAACAAATTATGAAATATTTTTTTGATTAATTGGGTATGTTATGATAATGTATTCTGTATATCGTACATACGTATTAGAATCATTTCAATTATTCAATTGTAATTATGTATTATAGGTATGTAATATTTTATATTTACATAATGATGATATAATAATTTATAAAATATTTTTTATTTGAACATTATTATATATATTATCTTTATAGGGTGGTGATGAAAAGTGAGTCACATCAGTTGGTGAATGTGGTCATACACACATATATGAACGACGTTATAATTTTTTGTGAGTGAATAGTTAGTAAATAAAATGATATATTATCATTTTAAAATGTTAATTATTTTATGAATATTATAAAAATTTCATTTACATAAAATATAATCATTAAAAGTATCTTTATTATCTTCTATGTAAAGTGTTTTAGAAAAATGAATCACATCTCTTTGAGAGGTCATAGTCTGTCGAACACACACGTGATGTTATCATATCTCTTATGGAATAGAAATCAAAAATTTTATAAATGATATAATTATCCTACAGGTATAATAATATTAGAAATGTCATATATTAATATATATATATATATATATATTATCCATCATTATATTCAATAATGATTGGCATTGATGGATAATGTGAAACATTGGTTTGTGAGGTTGTAGTCCAATGTACATATGCGTGATGTTACCATTTCAAATTTAAGGGAAGGGGAGATGGATACTGTTCATTCCCTTAAATAATAACATCCCAATTTATGTTATATTTTTCTATTATTATATGTCATTATTCAATATGATTTTAAGGGAGTAAAATAACAAATAAAAAATTCATTGTTATAAATTTTACGTATTCATAGACAACCACTTTTGTATTATATCTAAAGTATTCATAGAATGGATTAAATAGTGACCCCAAATTCTTATACATTGATATTACATCATTTTAGATGAATATTCATCACCTTAAAAAATTCCACACAGAAGGACTATAGTCATTTTTTTCTTTTGAATCATAGACGAAAATATTCTAACATGGGAAAGATCATTACTGTTCCCCAAAAAGATCTTATCATTTAGTACTCCACAATAAATCCATTATTCATATCATAGGGAAAGTAAATATATGTAATGGTGAACTCAAATGTTTAGTAAGGATAAATAAAGGATATACGTAAGTATAACATGAATTTAAGGTCATTATAAAATGAGAATATAATTTAAAGATCATACCTATCATATTAAAGATAATACAAATGAGTCATTTCATAAATATTAGAATATTGTAATATATATATCATAAGGGGGTCAAGATAATAATTCATGATAGCATAACATAGAAAAAATAAATTGAATTGTGGGAGACACTTAAATATAATAAATTATATCTATAGTAATCAAGGATTACTACCAAATACATCTTAGTGGAAAGGGTTCACTCCCAAAACTATATTATTTGTCACGAATCACTACCAATACCATCTTAGTAGCCAAAGATATCTCCTAAAGTCATGTTTTTAGTCAAGGTTCCCTCCCATCTTCTTTGTAGGAAAAATCCACTTTTGAACATGGTTCACCCCCATTCAGTACTTCTTTATCGCATGAGATATAATTGATTTCCAAATGAATTAGATGGAGATATATATTACACCCATCACATAATGAAAACCATATTTATGTGTGACATAAGATCATAACCAAATATCAAATCATAACCCATTAAATGAATTATGTGTCATAAAATTTTATCATATAATAAGCTATGTAAAAATGAAAAGTTTCATAATATTAGAAAATTGATGAAATGAAGCAGGTTTTAGAAAACTTTTTACTACTTTATTACCCGTGGAAGAGAAATGGGGTTCATAAACATCATTCCATAAAAACTTAAGGCATTCATAGAAATAATATGAATGGTATCATTGGATGTTATACCCAATAAACCATAAATTATATCAATATATGTCATTGTTGATGGATAAAGACTTTGAAATTTCATTAACAAACTTTCATAAGGAAAAATAACTACTATTTAAAACAATTAAGACAAAAAATATTGTCAAAATCATTTTGTTTGGATAAAAATTTGAAAATAAATCATATAATCTTTGAAACCCATTAAAAAACATCATGAGTAAAACATACATTTCCATTTGAAAAAAAAATTGAAATCATTTTTATTTTAAGATGACCTTGAAACCTTATAAATGAATAATTCAAAATAATTTTAAATAATTTTTTGAACATAAAACTATTTTAAAATCTTTTTCCTTGTAAGTGATCATAAAAGATAGATTAAATTTTTTTCATAATTATGTTAAATTCTAATGACTTGAAAATGGTACCATTACATAGATATATCATGAATAACCAGTGTATAAAAAATTAATGATATTTATAGGGAGTTGGATCATAAAATTTCATCAGTGGAATCATATACATAAAAAATCATGATAAATGATAAGATTGTAAAAAAATAATTTAACACTTTGGTGACATCAAATCATAACACCCATGAGTGAATAAAAATAAATTTAGAATAAAATGATTAAAAAACAATCAGATTCATGATATTACATTTCATAGTAGAATTATGTACACATAATAAAGAATAAAGTTTCATAAAAGAACATGTATCTCAAATAAGGAGAATTGATACAAAATCCCTTTATCGATTTGGTAACTTTTGAACTATAAACAATTTTAATGATAGATCTCCAAATTTATTTGTAAATACCAATAAAGTTTTTGATTATATTTTTAAAATACATTCATGTGGATTATATACCCCATATATAATAAAAAGTATGGGAATATAGCACGTGTCTCACAAAATTAAAAGAGAGAAAAAAATCCATCACCACATGTCATGACTCTCATCAAACTCAATAAAACAATTATTATATAAATATTTTTATTATATTTTAATAAAATAACCATATTAATATATAAAATACCATATAATAGTTACTCAAGACATTATATTACTCATTTATTAAAAATTTAATGAAAACGTTTTTTTCATGTAATAACTGCTTTAATTTTCTTACATGTTTTGACTTATTATTTTTGTTTCACTTAAATAGATCATGACTTCATCATACCCATATCTGTAATGATGAAATAAATATCATATATATTATTATTATTATTATTCCTATAATAATATATTTCTTATATAAATAGGAAATGTGATGCATCGTACATGGAGACGGTAGGCCATACAAACACATAAAAGATGATTACATTATCTTTTTGGGTTTAATAAAGAATATTTGATTATATATTATCATTATATAATTATATTAAGGTAAATTTATTAGATAAATTTATTAAACCCTACATTAATACATTCCATGTAATGTGTGAATGAATCATATCGCTTCGTTGGGTGGTAGTCCGCCGTACACAAAAAAAAATTATCACATTCCAATAAAATATAGATAATTAAGTTATGGTCATATAAAAAATAAATTATAATAATATCAACATGAAAATCGTAAATATCATTTATGAACTATATGTATGACATTGTTCAGATCCTTCAATGGTGGAAAATGATGAACGAACGACATCGATTCACATGGCAGAGTCAGTCGTACACACAAAAGATTATTTTGTATAAAATCGGATGAAATTGTGTAAATTTTTACTTCATAACAATAAAATAATAAAATATAATTACATTTAATATACTTAAGATGTCATATAGTCATGAAAAAAATAATTTTTATTATTGTTAATGAAATAAAAAAAAAGATCATTGATAAATGTTTCCTCTTCATTGGTATCTCTTATTATTTGAACCAAAGGACTCCCTTGGTTAGATTTGTGCTAAAAATGTGGAATATAAGAAAAATTTATGGATATTGATAATTTATTTCAAATATTTATTCATCTATATAAAGAGATTTAGGGGTGTAAAGAGAGTGGGAGTTGGGATGTCCTTTTATTGGTAATGTGAGTGGAATACATTGATATTTCTGAAAGATGGATTTCTATAGACGTTTTTTATTTCTAAAAAGTGTACAAAATAGATCTAATTTTAACCATATACATTATATGGTATAAATATCACCATAAAATATGTTTTTCATAATTTTAGGTTCATTTTAAACCTTATTTTCAATGTTTATTCCCTATGAAATCTTGTTTTTACCATTACTGTTATAATTAATATTAATTACTTTAAATAATTAATTTGGTAAAAAATTAATTTAACCACATTAGATATTATAAATTTTAATTATTCAAACTATGGAATCAATTTTTCTAAATTCAATTTTACTAAGTTTCATAAATTAATTTCAAATTATTCATACAGATGTGTTGGGAAAGTTAGTTTTTAAAGAGAAAATATTCAAAAGTGTAGAATGTTTTTTTATTAAATTTAGATATAAAATTGAATAAAAGGACCAAAAGGGTTACTATATTTATAATTTAACATAATATTCTTCAAAACTAAATAAAAATGTATTTTCACTATGTAAAAAATTCAATAAAAAGAATATTTTAAATAAACATTAGTATTTTTCTATATTCTTCAAAAAATGTATCTACTCAAAAAAATTCATAAAAATTATCCCTATGGTATTTTTATATTATTATTGAAAATGTAGTTTTTTATCAAATTCATATTCTAAAATTGTCACAAATTAAATATAATTTTTCTCCACAAAACATTTGATAAATTAACTTTTTATAGAAAATGTTTTTTGTTATGATTACTGTATTATTTATTCCTAACCCATATTTAAAAAAACATATAAAACGAATTTTATATATTTTATTTAATATAAAATATAATTACTTCATTAAAATAATAAATCAAGTGTTTTTTGTTTATTATATTGATATAAAATGAATTTTTCATGGAAAAATATTCTTCCAAAACAAATTCTTATTTTCAAAATGTTATTAATTTCATGTATAATTAACTGGTAACCAAAAAATTAAATTCATATTAATTTTTAAACCATATATTAATAATTTATTTAATTTGATCTGTTAGTTCCATTCTAATGACAATGTGATAAATATAATAATATTATTTGTAGTGTATTGAGGTTTGGAAAAACTGAGTCATGTTTGGAATTCAAGCTGTCAAAGTAACTCAACATTTTTAGAAACACAAGAATTATGTAGTGTTTTCAGTATGGAAATATAATATATGTGTTTTTTTATAGTGTATGAATATTTTTTTTGAAAATAAAGAAGTAAAAAATTGGTGTATCATGTGATGAAATCCATCAATGGAATTTAATTTATATAAATAATATTAATTTATAAAAACTCAAGGTGTTATATTCCACCAACATAAAATGAACATCAATGTAAAAAAATCTTTTGGATGATCAAATGATTGAAAGATAAAATTTACATTCCTCAAAATCCACATCAAAAAAATAAAAACTAAAATATCCATTAAAAATTGAATGTTTGAAATATAATGGTTTATAAATTTAACTCATAACAATGTTTCCATATAAGATAACATATGTGTAATGTGAAGATATGAAAATAGAGTAAAATTGTAAATAATTATATAGTGTGATAGGGATCACTACTCCATAAAAAGTGATTCATCTAGGGAATTTTAATGATAAAAAAACATAAACAAAATATGTATGAAAAAGGTTATTAATATCATCAAAAATTATGATAACCAAAAAATATTCTAGTATTTGTTTTATAATGTGGATGTATTTTCATAATAATATATACTTAATTGATTTTAGCACTGTCTTACAATTTGGTAGTTCCATCATCAAATTCTACTGAATTTTTTCATACTAATACAGAATGTTATTTTTTATTCCTTAAGGGAAAATGAATCATAGGATCCATAATATCCATTCCTTGTATCACCATTTAAAAATTTATAATAGTAGTTCAATATAGATAAATATTCATGTAGTGAACACACACTTTATTCTTTAAAATTCCATTCAAAATTCAACTTATGTTATTCTATAAATGGATAACCTTTTTACACTTTCATATGATTAAAATCTAAAATAATAGAAATAATGTCACGAAATTTAACAAAATCATATTTACGTTGATTCCAAATATATCATAAATTAGCTCTTGATTTTCACATACAAAATATGTTAAAAAATCATCATGTATTATATTAAAAGCTGGTAATTTCTTAAATTAATATATAAGTATATTTAAAACAGACAATCTTATTAATTCCATAAATAGATAAGAAATTATTGGATATATTCCTTAAGTCCAAAAAATGCTTTAAAAATCATCAATGTAAGAATAAACCAATTTATAAAAAATCATTTATAAGTTTTGATGTCATCAATGCTATCCATTATAATTAATCTAAATCAATCAATTATGTATCCAATTAAACACGTTTTTCTCAACATCTGTGACATTTTAATGGGTGAATTTACCCAATAAAAATACTAGTTTTAAATTAAATCGCATTTATAGACCATAATAATAATTCAATAAGTAAATTCAAATCCTTAATTAAAAACTTATATTGAATCAATAATTTTATATTTCATAATTCATATGTATTTAATCCAAATTAATATTTATTTTAATCCTTCCACTTTAATGTTTGGAATGAAATATGTTTTTCCAAGGTATTGAATTAACTTTTTGGTTCATGGAAGTTATTGGGGAAATGACCTTGTTCTCCGCAAATGATTCATTGAAATCCTAAAAATGATCACTCAATGACCCATTCTTCACACATATAAAATCTCCCCCTCCTATTAGATATATTATTTTAGGGTTTTATTTACACCATCAAGACATGTTACAAGTTATTATTCATTCTTATAAGTTCATTACCCACAGAAACTATTATAAAATTCAATCTTACTCTTATTCAATGTGTAAGAAGTGTAACTGAAGTTCACATTGTTAATCCTATTTCATGATAGCCAATTAGGAATAATCACAAAATCCTTCACTCTAGTGATCATCCCATTTAAATTCCCATAGAAAAATTTTATGTGACACTAAAAATTAATATATTCTCTTTGGGTTCTAGTAATAGACTTAAAATGAAACCATACTGTGATCATCAACAAAACATAGTAGTGAACCAAATAATCATGAAAAATAATTTATAAAAATTCTAATTCTAACATATTCTTCTTCAATCAATGAAACCATTGGTTTTTCCTAGTTCATTAATAGTTATTTTATATTTAAATACTCCATGATGATTTCTAATGTGTTTTTTAATTTCCAATTCATATCACCTATAAGTGTTGAATAAGTTGTATAGTAAGGCCCATTGTAGTTCCCTATTTTCGAATGAGTCACAGTTAGTATGGTGTTTTTAAGAGGTAAATATGTTCCAGTACCATATCTAACTGTATTATATAGAAATGAATTTAGTTATAGTTAACCGATTTCCCTATTATTTACTAAAAGTTTATGACACTTTCCAATAATTTGACTCATCTATAAACATATCCTTATAGACATCCTTAGAAATATCATTGGAAATATATATTTATCTATCACTAATGTTTTTCATGTTACTTTCCAACTATTGACTAAAACATTACTTTGATACCATATATAAAGATTCAACCCTCTAATACATGGATATTAAGTTATTTTAGTTTAATATTAATCACATTTAAAATGTACATTCATTTGGTCTATAATAGATTAGTTTTTCTAGAATCATAGAACACAATATTATAACTTTTTAAAAGATCCTAAATATTTACCACAAATATATTCCCATTTAGTACTGATACATATTTGAATTCTCCATAACTAGAGAAAACTAAACATAAGGAAGGAAGATCGTAGATTCTCAATAAGGGTAAAGAAAGGAGACAAATTTGAATAATATAAACATATGGGTATGAGATCATGATCAGTAATATGAGGATCATATCATACAAATAAAAGATCATACTAATGTTTCATGCAATAAAAATTAGAAGAACATAATACATGAATTATAATAGAATCAATAGAATAATACCTAAGGGAAAAAATAGTAATATGAAATGAATCTTTTTAATACACATAAACATATGAAATAATTTTCATAGCATTAATGGATTACTACCAAAGCTATGGTAGTATAATGGTTTCACTCCACGAAACATATTAGTAGAAAATGATAACTCTAAAGACTATATCAATAGTCAATATACCCTACCAATAATATAATAGTAATCATGTTTCACACCAAATACCATTGTGGAAGAAATATTCCCATACTGAACCGAGTTCCCTCCCCTATCCATCCATGTAAATCATATAAAATATAAATATTTATCTAATGCATTATAGGGAGATATAGGTCATAGCCATCACATAATTACAACCATATTTATGAGTTACACAATATCATAAACATAGATCACATAATAACAGATTAAATGATATATATATATTGTAAAATTTTAACAATATCATTACCTATGAAAAAATATATAGGATTCATAATCATAGAATAACATGTGAAAACAAGTGGGTTTAATTTGTGTTTAAAAATAGGATAACACGTGGTAAAGAAACAAGTTTGATAAAATTAATTTCATCAAATCATAAACCATTTAATGTAATAATATTAATAGTTTCTTTAGATCATATCCCATATAATGAAGAAAGTGTTTCAAAGAAGGTAGTCTTAGATAGAGAATGATTTCAAAATATAACATGGAGCATTTCTAAAGGAATCTAACATTTGATTGAAAATCATTTTTAAGATATTAAATTTTTAAATTTTTTGTTTAAATAATTCATCAAAAAATATAATGTATTCTATAAATATTATTAAAATCATTTCTTAGGGAAAACAACCATTACATTTTGAAAAATACTTTTTTAAATCATAAAACTTTTTAGAATCCATTTTCATTGAAAATAATACTGAATACATACAAATAAATCTTTCAAAACTATTAAATACAATTTTGAACACATAAAAAATTAAATTAATTCCCCATGAAAAATATCATAAAATACCAATCAGAAAATTTGGATGACATTTTATGAAATTATAGTTTTTTAATAAAACAAATTTTTGACTAAAATGGTAAATAAGGTTAGTTTTTCTTAAAAACATTTTATTAGATTTAGTAAGTACTAAAGAGATTAAAAATGATTTCATGACATGGATATGTCATGAATAATTTAATGAGACGAAATTTCATGATAACTCTAGAGTGATATACCATAACATGTCATCAATTTTAGTATAATCATAGACAATCCTGATAAATGAAGAGATTGTAGCAATATAATTTTACTACTTTGGTAACTCTAAATTATAATCCACATGAAATAATAAACATACATGATGCTACTATATCATGAGGAAAATGAGATTTATGATATAACATGTAAAATGGACAGTATATATACCTCATAAATGAATATAGTTGTAGAACATTATAGGTTTATCAAAGAATAAAACTATGACAAAATCCCCTTACTAATTTGGGGTCTTTTGAACCATAAACCACATGGAAATACTATCCAAAAATGGATATGTAAATAAAAAAAATTATTGGATAAAAATTGTAAAATATATTCATTTTTAGTATATACACCACATTTAGGAAATTGGTTGTTATTATAGCATGTGTCTCACAAAAGTAAAAGTGAGATGAAAAACCATTACCTTATGTCTTAATTCTTCTTATACTCCTTCATAACACATTTATAATAAATAAAATTTTATTTTATCTCTATACTATAAAAATATTAATATATAAAAAACCATATATGATTTACATATTACATTCCATTAATATTTTATTAACAATTACATGTCAAATATATGATTTGGGTAATTACTGCTTTATTTTTAGTAAATGGCTTAATTTGTTATTCTTAATCCTCTAACATAGATCATTAATTAATCATCTATAGAATGATAAATTTCATGTAAATATCATATTTATGATCCATAAATATGTATTTATAATGATCAATATATTATATAAATGGAAAGTGTGCTATATCATTTATAGAGATTGTAGGTCATATGTACGCATAAACGTTATTTCTATTTTCTTATTAGATTAAAAGAACGAAAATTATATGTTATATTATCATTATATAATTATTTTCGGTCATATATATCACATATATTTACTAAAACAGTCCTTAATACATTAAATGTGATTAGGGAATGAATTACATCGTTTCGTGAGAAGGTAGCAAGCCATAGCCACTAACGAAGTTATCAAATTCACAAAAAATAGAAAGCATGGAGTTATATTAGATATAAAATTAAATAATAATAATAAGATAATTATAAAACATAAAAATAAAATATAAAATATAAATCCCTCATTATTCCGACCGTAAAAGGTGTGAATAGAAGAATGAATGACATTGGATCGTGAGATGGTATTCTTTCGTACACACGAATGATTATTGTATTCTATCTGATGGAAATGTGTAATTGTTTTTGACATAAATTTATCAAAATTACATATAATTATAAAAGATACTATGATGTTGTTATATAATCATGATATAAAAATAATTGATGGGGATTAAGGGAGAAATTAAAATAATCATTAATGAAAACTACAACTTCTTCAGGTATCTCCTGTTGGTTTGCACCAATGAATCCCAATTGGCATATTTATTCAAAATACGAGGATTATAGGACTAAATGATAGAATTTTTTAATTTATTTTTATAGGTATTATTCAATATAATGTTTTTATGGGGGTTAAGTGAGTGGGGAGTGGGTGGCCTTTTATAAAATTGTTCAGTGGAAAACTTGTAAATTTTTTAAACAGAGAATTACTCCAATGATATTTGTATGAAAAAAGTGCCCATGATAGTTCACATGATAATATGAAACATTATATGGTCCAAATACAGTCATAAAATAGTTTATGTACATGTATATGGAAATTTTTACACCTTAATTTTTATGTTTTTCTACTATGTAATTTTATCTTTACCTTAATAGATGTGATTAATTTCAATTACATTTACTAATAATTTGTTAAAAAATTTATTTATCCTAATTATATGTCATAAAATATTTTTATTAGAACAATTTAAACCATTTTTCTAAATTTAATTCAAATAAATTCAAAATTTAATAATAAAAAATATTTGAGATGTGTTCCTGAAGCATGATTTATAAAAAAAATGCTTAAAAGATTACTACGATTTTTTAATCAATATAAATATTAAATTGATTCCAATTACCTAAATTTTTAAAATAGATTTATAATTTAACTAAATTTAATTTAGAACCAAATTATAATATATATTTACTCTATGAATAATTCTAATAAAAAGGTTGTATTCAATTAAAATTCAGTATGTTTTACTATAAATTAGAAATTGAATCTTCTCAGAAATATACCAAAAATGTAACCTTATGATAATTTTTATATTATTATATTTTGAAAAAAAATTATGAAATTAATTTACTAAAATTTTAAAAAATTAATTTTAAAATGTGTTTATGAATATTAAAATAGTTTTCTAGAAAAGTAATTTCTTTATTTTCAAATATTTATTAATTTCATTTATAATTAATTGGTATACAAAATAAATTTTTTTAACATTATTACACATTTTTTTCATAATTTAGATAATACTATTTATATATCCTGATCTAATTCTTATGTGAAAACTATAATAATATTTTAATAATATTATAAATAATATATTGTAGTTCTCTAAAACTCGCTCTTTCATCAAACGAAATATATCAAAAGAACTAAACATGGTGTGGTACACAAGCTAAAAATTTGGTTTAATTTACCAAAAATTTTATCCAAGTGGTGCATGTAACATATTATTAACATGGTGTTTCAGATAATGAAATCAAAACATGGTGTAGCTTGCAATTCAAACAATAAATGAAATTTAATTTATTAAGAAAAAATATAAAAACTCAGGGTGTAATAGATTTATTGCCAAAAAAACTTTTTTATAATGAGTTGATGTATGTTAATAATATATTTATTTAGGTATAATCCTAACCAAAATGGTTTGAAGGTTTTTATAATAGAGGATTGAGGGTGGCTTTTAATAAGTGAGGTGTGTGAAACACGTGTAATTTTTTTAAAAGAAAAAGTTGAACACATGTTTTTGACATGATAGAATTCATTGAAATGCATTGATCTATATATTTAGACAAGATAAGGTATAAATAATTTCTTCCAAATTTTTTAGAAACTTTTTTGTCATTTTACAATAATCATTTATGTTTAACCCCCTTAAACCCATTTATACTATAATCGTGATAATTAATTTTTATTATTTTCACATTTCATTATGATTAAATAACAATGGTGAAACTATTAAAAAATTATATAATATACACTTTCCGAATATGTAATCTACTTTTCCAAAGTCAAAATATAGACATGGAAAGAAGGAAAGCGGCGTCGTTTTTAGAGACATGGCTATGTAAAATGGTGCGAGAAGAGGATGTGATAGGGACTGGAGATTCTGTATAGAAGCAGGAATTGAGGGGATCTAGAAGAGTAGTATGAGGTGGTATACATTTTTACATGTTACAACCACCACCCCAATGGGGTCCCCACTAGGCTTAGGAAGCTTAAGGATTTTGGAAGGGAGTATATTCATACAATCAAGGAGTGTGACCAAAGGCCTCCATAAAGGATTCGAGGTACGTTCTATGTCTAATACAAGCTTTTATATTAATAAACATAGGTGATAATCATTCCCTATCATGAATCTAGTTTAACACATAGAATTTACGGTTAAAATATTTATTTGAAACTTACGTATGGAGATTCCTATGGGAGGAGAATCGATAATAGAAATTATATCAATGGTGTTATTTTACCATTCGGGAAAGAGTTTCGGTTGGAACAATTTGGTGGCAACATCGAGGCATTATGTTGTCATATTTGGTATGGACTTGTCTTCCACATATCATGCTCAGATTAAATGTTTTAGGAAAAAAATTGCGGTATATCTACACAATTGGAATAGGGTTTTCCTTGGTCGGTAAAAATGGAAACCCGTGCAGCATGGGATAAAATCATGCATAGGTGGGTGCAGCCAATCACTCTTGATTCGGCCACTGATACCATTTTGGAAGAAGGTGTTTTGATTATTGAATTCCCAATAGTTGTGGTAACGATTGGGAAGATCCTTTCATAAGATGATTCTAGTATTTCCCCCTCGTTGGGAGATGGACTTATGCAATTTGATGAACCTAAGGACAACACCAATATGTAAAACTACATATCTGATGGCTCCCACAGGGCCATGGGAGATGAGAGTATAGTTGATAGAATGTTTTCCTATCTATCTCGATCATAAGAGTCTCATGTATATCTTCTTACAGAAAGACCTGTACTAGAGACAACAGTGAGGGTTGGGGTTCTTCTAGGGAAATGTATTTGAGATTTTCTACTCTCCCTGGAAGGGAAAATGTATTAGAAAAAAAACTCAGCAGGAGGTTAGGTCTACACATGATGAGTGAGAAGAAAAGGAATATAGCCATATTATATTAATACATCATTGAGAGTGACTAAGTAGTTCACATCAAGTTTATAAAAGTCACTCCCCCAAATTTTTAGTGAACTGGGGAGGAATAGCTTGGGGTCATTTACTGTGAGACCCAGCGTGCTCAAATATCCTCATGATAGTCTCTTGAAAGCTTTTCTAAAGGTGGAGAGCGTGTCACCATATTCATAGGGTGTACCATGGTGCCAGTGATTCTACAAGGGAGGTGTTGAGGGAATTCCAAACATCCCCTATGATGGTACATCCCAGTGTGGTAAAGATGTACCCGGACATCAAGTGTCAATATAGGTGTCGAGTGATGATGAAAGCAGTGGTAGAGTTCATTTCAAAATGCCTGACTGGTCATAAAGTGAAGGCTAGGTACCAGGGTGGAAGTGGGATGGCATATCTATGGACATCGATAGTAGGGATTAGGTGAGGGCTTGTGATGCCTCCACATAAAAATTATTATATTGCCTTATGGGGTTTCCTTGGTGATCATTTAAAATCATGATGATAGCTTTACATCTCATCTATGGGTGTTATTAGAGGAGGTGTTTAGGAATCAACTACACATGATCACTTCCTTTCATCCTCAAGAAAATGGTCAGATAAATAGGGAAATACAGACACTTCAGGATATTCATCATGCTTTCTCATTCATTTTGTAGGCAATTGGGAAAAATACATGCCCCTATTAGTGTTCACAAACAACCATAGTTATAACTCCACCATCAGCATGGAACCATTTGAGGCACTGTATGGGTGACAAAGAAGATCACCTCTATGCCAGAAAGTCCCAGGGGAGTCTGCCCTTATGGGTCAAGTGATGGTACAATCTACCACTGGGAAGGTGCAGGTCATCTAGTAGCAGATGAACACAACATGTATCTAGATGTAGTATTGTGTTGGTATATTATGGAGACCCATGGAATTTGAGGAGGGAGATAGTGTTTTCCAATGTGTCTCACCTCGGGGAGTATTGCAGAAAATTTGATGGGGTGCATGCTATCACCAATATTCATTAGACCTTTTCATATTATTAGTAAAGTGGATGCAGTGGCATACCATTTAGAACTTCCTCAACAGATAAACTAGGTGTATACTATTTTCCATTTGTCACAGCTGAGGAGGTATATTCATGATACATCACACGTTAACAACTGTAAAATTTTTTACATAGACTATGGGATGATGTATGTGGAGGTAATAATGGAGATTGAGTATCGAAAAGAGTGGGTCCTTCATTGTCTGTTTATTCCTCTGGTGTGAGTGTGTAGTAGCATTGGAACATCCATTAGAGAAAAATGGAGCAGCAACCTTATTTACTCGCTCAGTACCCCCATTTTTCTTCAATATTTTATTGTTGAATTTGGGGATGAAAAGGTCTATGGTAGGGAGAATATAAATAAAATGAAATTCCATTATATCTTTTATTCAAATTAAATGGAATTATTGTGAGTCTTTGAATATTGACAACAGGTGTTTCCAAGGCCCGGAGTTCCCGAATTAATCCATTGAAAAAGTGTAACGATTTAAGTAGTGTGTGTTAATAGTTTTCCTAAAAATGTGGAATCACTCTTAAATGGGTGCCAAAATCAGAAATATGAGGGCACCATTACATTCATGATCGAATGTTTAATCGAGGAGAAATTTATGTTTAGTTGGTGCATGCCTCCTATGAGAAAACTATCAAATAGAATAACCATAAATAAAATTATTATATAATTTTATTTTATTTTTCAATTTCTTATAACTTACAAATGGTGACTTGGATTAAAAATCTGAGACCACTGCTAAACTCATGTTGGTATTATTTTCTAAGTGAGATCCTAACATTGGCCGGAACAGGCCAGAAGTGGAAGATAATTTTCGACCCCAAATAATATAATCACGTAATAATTATTTTATTGTTCAATTCTATAACTCCTACACGGTAACTTGGATTGGTTCTCTGAGAGTACCATTGATCTTGTGAGGGTTGTTTTTCTTACGTAGATCCCAGCATTGAAAGGAATGGGTTGAGGTTGACTGTTATTATTTTTTGATCCTTTTTCATGTAGGTTCAGTAAATGTGTGGGTGATGATTTTTATCTATTAAACGAGTGATTAAATTAAAAATATGAGGGCATCATTGAATTTACATTGTCTAGTTTCACTTAAGGGAAGCATTACATCATCCGATAATGGTCGTACGAAAATTATAATTTCTGGACATTACAAAAAATTATAAAATAATTAATGATATTTTATTTTTCATTTGGAAATCATTGGTCAATCATCGGTGGGATCGTAGTGCAATATCAGAACATTAATGGAATGAACCTTATGATATGTAACCCCAACATAGAGTGTTTATAATAGATTTTTTAACCGCATTGTTGGGAAAAATTATTATGTTCATTAATTATACTCATTAGTGAACTTCATTAACATTATGGTGCATTGATCCTTTATTTTCCTTTATTTAATATGTACTTAGGCTTGGGTATTGGGAGAGATATGAGAGGAAGCTCTGATGAAGCACTGGAGACTTTCTGGTTTGACGAATAACATAATCAAGCGATGGTCATTGGGGGAAACAATGTTGGGGCAGGTCAGGTAATAACAGGGTCTAACATGAACTGGGTCGGGTTGAGCAATGTTGGGGTAGGTCGGGTTGGTCTGGGCGGGTAGGACCAGACCTGAACCCTTTTTTTCCTAGTTACACGGAAAAAGTTGTATCTCACAAATCATACGTACATTTGGTGAACCATCTATGGTGCTAGAATCCATGAAACAAGAGTTTCCTTTTGAGATACTCCACGTGTGTTTCTGGGAATGTTGGAGTATGGCCAGGTTGGATCGAATCCAACTCCAAACAAGCCCTTGGTACTAAAACACATATAACTCACAGACCGAGAATCTGATTGAGATGCAGTCTATTACATTGAAATTCTTACAACGTGGTGGTCCATTAGATTACACTTTTTTGGAACTTTATGATGGTTGAGGCATGACTAATATATTTAATATAATATTCTATAGAACTCATGCACAATGAGTATGGGAAACCTATGTCTAGATGTCAATTGAAGAGAAACCATGTGTGGATCACCATCATAGCGACCTGTGTGGATAAAAATCATAAAAACCATATGTGGATCACCATCATAGAGACCATATGTTGATCAACATCATGATTACCCTATGTGGATCAGTATCATAGAGGGATTTTTAGATCATCATCATAGAAACCCTATGTGGATCATCTTCAAAGAAAACCGGTGTGGTTCAGCAACATAGCAACCCTGCGTAGATCAACATTATATAGATCCTATGTGGATCAACATCATAGATACCATATGTAGATTAGCATCATAGGGACCCTTTTTGGATCAACATCATAGTGACTCTATGTGGATCAGCAGTGCATGATCCGATAATGACTTTCCTTAGAGCATCCCATTGGGGACCAACAACTTACGACCATGTGTTGATCTACAATGGAAAAACATTTTTTTTATTCAATTTTGGATCCTCCTAATAGTATAAAATGAAATAGATTCATAATAATCATCTTTTTTTATCTTGGAGTTGTATACCTGTTGTGATCTGTCATTTTCTTTGTGCTTTGTGTTTCATATCATGTTTTTTGGTTATTCTATTGTGAAATTATAAGATACCTTCAGGGTTCTCGGGGTCTATACCAAGTATTGTTATAATCATCCCCACATAGGATTTTTTAAAACCATGTTGTGTCTTGTGTAGAAGATGGGGAGCTATACTGAGTCACGAGGAGTCAGGGTTTGACAGTGATCGAGGGTAATTTACATATGGTGTACGGACTTGACCGGTATACATGGAGAGCCATAGTGATGATCTATAACTACCCTTTAGGTATGCTCCTTGACAGATGACCTTGACGCCAATTTCAAATTTTTGTAGTATTTACACTTTGGTTGGGTATGTATTCTGGTTTCCTTTAATTATGTAAATAGTTTTACACTCTGTGGTTGTTTTTAGTTGTGCTTCCACCTTTCTTCTTTCGTTGTGTTTTACTTGTGCACAGTGTACCCTATCTGTGTTTTTACACGTTTTAAGGAAATGATTTAATATTTTACAGAAAATATTTTCTAGTGCTATTCGCCAATCGGTAGCCTATGGATAGAGGTTTTGGGGTAGTCATGACATGGGCCTCATCGGACAGGTCGTGACATACATGGTTAATGAATTATTATTATTTCTTAACTCAATTCATCAATATATTTTTTGATTTTCCAAGATGGTAATGAATCATGTAATCAATAATAATTGATTTGTTCAATCCAAATTCATTCTATCATGATCAATTCTTTCTATGGTAATTTTTACTTCAAAACATTATTATTATTTTGTATTTCACATTATTATATGACAATGAAGACTCTAAAATTTTTATGCAAAAAACATGGTAGATAATTCTATATCATGTGTATAGTTATTTAACTAATATTGTTCTAACTAAAATGAAACACGAAAAAATACATGATAATTATGCATTATGAAGAAACCGAGTCCCTTTAATAAAGAATCATTGTAGATGAATGATTCAACATTTCTTTAAGTCAATGAAAATTCATTAGCATTAACCAAAATTCTACTTAGTTTGTAAATAAAATCATCACATTCTTTTATATATATGAATTTAAATCCCCCTGATGTTAAATTTTTTATTTTATAGAAAAAGTAGTATATTTTTTGACATACCACTACTAGTAACCCAACAATCATGGAAAAATATGAATATCTCTAATTATTTTGAGTCATGGTCAATATTTAACATCTTTTTGTATAACGGTCTTGTGTTATTCCATCTTTAGAAAAAATATGTCCATGGAAAGAAAATAATAATAGAAAAATTCACACTTACAAAATTTCAAATATATTTTTTTAGGGGTCTAAAAATAGTCCTTTGGGGTCTTTCTTATTCATACATACCATTAAAATACACCAAAATTACCATAATAAACATAACCAAAATCATTAACATTAAATCATGAAAACACTATTCATATGGTCCAAAAATACATATGGCTCATTAGATAACCCAAATGGTGTAACTAAAAAATTTTAATGCACATTTTTTTTATGAAATATAGTATTTTTAATTTCATTCTTCTTTCTATTCAGAAGATGGTACATGGACCTCCAGTGAATGTTCAAAAAATATTTAGCTCCCTAAAGCAGATGGAAAAAATAATTGATTTAAATAAAAGGAAATTTATTCATTAAATGTATGTTATTCAAGGATCTATGCTCAATTAATAGTCACATTAAACCATATTTATTTTCAATTGAAAAATCGGGGCATCCTGTGGTGAAGTTCTATGCTAAATGAAACCTTTGATTAGTAACCACTATAATTTCCTTTTCAATTGAAAAAGTTGATATTGATCCATCTGGTGAGGGTGTTTATAAATAAGATTATCATCATAAAATAATTATACAACAAACAAAACCTCTTTATTATGATTAACATCAGTAAAAAAATACTAAATACAAATATTTATTCATTTAATTCTAGTCAATCTATAATTTGAACTATTATATTATTTTCAACAATATATGATATGAAACTTTGATTGTCATATCTAATGAATTTATTATCATAAAATTATGTAATCAAAGGAATATAATAATTGATAATATTCTTTTTATAACATAAATATACATTATCATTACAAACTAAAATTAAATTCACACTAATAATGACATTAAAATCTATTCTGGACAGTTCAACATGATTGGTAGGAATGATCATCCCAACGATAATAATAGGAATATTCTTATAAATTATGGTTTTATAAAACATCCACCCAAATGTGTCCCAAAAAGATATATCAAACATTCGTGATATTATATTCCCAATTTAATTGAAAATTTCTCTAATATTAATTATTTAAAATATCCATATTAAATAGGGTTATTAGCAATATTTGATAAAACGAGTAACATACCTGTCACCGCTTAGGTTTTCACCAAAATCTATCGTAGTAATGCCTTAGGCCCCTAATATGTATAATATAAATATAGTATGTAATATTTCAAGTGATTTAGGTATGTATTGGATAATCCAATTGGGGTTTTAGGTGTGAATATGAGAGGATTGGGGGTGGCCTTTTAGAAATGAGGTGAGTGGCACACTTGCGCTTTTGTGAATTGAAATGTTTGTACCCAAGTTTCATTAATGAAAAAATGAACCAAAATGGTGTAATATAGAGCCTAAAAATTTAATTTGTATATATATATATATATATATAAAATTATACATTTTAGGTCATTTTAACACATATATTTTTAGTTTAACCACTTGTAAACCAATATTTACCATAAACATGATAATTATTTTTCTTATTGTAATCACTATTCATTTTCATAAAAAAAATTAACTTTTAATAATTAGATTATAAAAATTAATATGATTTAAATTATGGAATCTATTTTTTTAATTTAAATTCATATAATTTTTATAATATAAGTTGATATTAATTCTATAGACATGACATAAAGGCAGGGTTAAAAAGAGAAAATGTTAAAATAATTATAATGTTTTTATATCAAATTTCAATATAAAATTTATTTAAATATACTAAATTGGATTAATAGATATATATATTTAATCTAATTTTAATTTAAAACAAAATTTGAATATTATTTAACTTTATAAAAAATTAAATGGAAAGAAACATTCAATTAAAATTCAATATTTGTTTAACTATTCAACAGAAAAATAATAACCTCATTAAACTATAAAAAATTAACATTAATATAATTTTGATATTATGTTATAAAAAAATTATGATATAAATATTAAATAAAATGAAATATAATTAAAACAAAATGTGATGATGCTACGAAAATGATGGTTTTCAAGAAGTGAAATTTTCAGGAATAAGATGATTGTATATAAATACTATTTATTGTAATAATAATTATTAGAACATCAATTTAGATTTATAAATTTATATATTTTACATTTCATTTAGAACATTCATAAATTGATGTTATTTTAAATAACTAATGTAGAGATTCATTCTTCCCTTTAAAATAGTCTTTCCAAAAAAACATTTTTAAAGAAAAAATAAACTTATACTAAAATACCATATAAATTTGATTGAAAATAAAGTAACCATATTAAAGAAAAATAAATATTAAATATGTTACTTTAAAAAATAATCGGCCATTTTAATTTCATAATTTATTGAAAATGAATGATAATTGAACAAAAATTGTTATTTTTATCATTCACTGAAAAATAAATATATTTTTTAGAAATCCAAAAATATCAACATTCATTAATTTTTATTTTAATATTTTAAAAAATATTTTCATTTTATAAATTAAATTTTCTAAATTCTCTATAAAATAATCATAATTATATTTCCAAACAACAATAAAAATAATTTTTTAAGAAGAAATATTTTTAAATAATATAATTACATTACTAAAAATTGATATATTATTTGGTACAAAATTTTTAATAAATATAACTTAGATAAAAACTGTATTTGTATATTTAATATGGTATTTAATATTATTTATACATTAAAATTAGACATCTGGGTTATAAAAATCATATTTATAATAATATTATTTAATGGTTCACTAATGTTCAGTGAAGTGTGTCATTCAAGCTATCAATGAAACTCATTATTTCAATTAAAAATCAGTATTCTATATAATATAAGTTATATAAAAATATAAATGAATATAAAAAATCATAAAATAATTGGATGTTACTATCTACCCCCTGTAAAATGAATTTTACCCTCAAAATTCATCTCGGTCCCAAAATTTTAAACATTTGAAAATCTATTAAAAGAATACCACCTCATACAAATGTATAAAATAAATTACATTTAAAAATGAAAATTATAAACCTAAAGGATACCAAAATTAACCCAAAACAAGATTTCCAAATAAAAAATAATATGTGTGGAGTACATATTTTGACATTGAATAAAATCATAGAAAACAATAGAGAGTGATTGAGATCATTGATAATCAGAAAGTGTGTGATCAATATAAGGATACTGACTAAAAAACCATAAAAAGAAGAACTATTAAAAATGTCATTGATCTCATAATAAATAATGATGTTAGTATATCATTTTATTTCTATATCCTTTTACTAATGTTGTGTAATTTTCAACAGAAGATATAGAAACTTGATTTCATTCCATTACAGAAGCACAATCTCACCAATTGGTTATGTCTTCATTAATTTCCATATTATCTCATACTCGAATAAATGAAAGTGAATATGTTATTCCTGAAGATCTAATCATATCATAAGTCCATAATATATAGATAATTCATTCCATTTTGCACATTTATCATCATTACAAAATGGTTATCACAATCGATGAATTAATATTTATATGGGGAAATAATACATTAATCTATAAAACGCCATCCAAAATTCAACATTAAACATTCCATAAATGTTTAACCTTGAAAATTTTTCAAAATTAAAAATATATAAATAAGGTTTCTAAATTACATAAAATCTTCTAGACATTAATTACATAAATATCAAAAAGTATCTCTTGATTTCCACTTACAAAATATTTGAAAACCTTAGTCAATTATTTTTCTTGAATCACGGTAATAAGAAAAATTACCCATACGACATCAATGAAAATATAAAGCATTCCTCATTCCTTGAATAACACCACAAATTATTGGATATATTTCTATTATTCTAATAATTTTATAAACTACATCAATGAAAAAACTAAACCACCTTTTCTATTAATCGTTATTCAATTATAAGATCATTAGTACTATCAAATTTACTTTATTCAAATCAATCGATTATTTATTGTGACATCATTATGTCAAAATGGATAATATATTAATGATTATATTATTTAAATCGTGTGTTTTTTATAAAATATAAACATTATATTTAATCACTTTTTTATGTCATTAGAACCATTTAACATTTTCTTGAAAATCCTAAATGAGAAATATATAATGAAAAATACTTATACATCCTTATTGATAAATTGAATTAAAATACCTAAACAACGTAATCATCCCACATCCTTCACAAATCATTAAATTTAATTTATAATCTTATTTATTAATTCCAATATACATTTATATGTACTGTAGAATCTCTTCAGCTATTGATATTAACCATTACTTTTACAACATTTTCATTTCCTTAACATGATTTCCCACTATGAAATTGATATTCCGAATACCCATACATTCCTCATTGAGATAATTAATTCATTGAATATTTTTTATGGACAACAATATTCTCATCTACTATGTTAGATAATCTATTCTTAATACCAATTGAAATTAAATTCTTTGTTTCCATATTTCCTACACTCAAATTATATTCTTGTCCCTATATGGAATTCCTTTGAGTACTTATTCTCGCATTCTCAGAAGATAAGAAATTGAATCTTCTATATTCTTCAGTATCCACTAACATAACTCTCTACAAACCGTATACATTTATTATTTGGTGAGACTAATAGTTTGTTAAAGTGATCATTTTTAATCAAGTTCGGTTATATCTAATTTGGCATAATCACAATATCCTTCACTCCATTCACCATCCTATTTAGATTCTAATGCACAAATTTTACATCACATTCAATGTTAACATAGTTCTTCCTACATCCATCTATTTAATAAACCCCAAAAACATTGTGTGTAAATCACTAATAATAGTGGGAAACCAAATTTTAATGACAAACACATGTATTGTTTCTAAATCAGGAAATATACATTGTAATCTATAACAACATAGGTTTATCATTTTTCATTCATATTCATAGTATACATAAATCATTTATATTGGTTTGTCAATACATTTTGAATCTTCAATTCATACCCCATATGAGATTCAAATCTGGTATGTATTAAGGCCCATAGACGTGCACCAGGTGGAGATCAAGTAGAATACAATGTGTCCTTTTAAGAGTTATTATCAATAGGTACAAGTGTTACATATCCTCATCCACTTATAGTATATATCGTGGATGTAATTACTTGGGAACAAATTTCTCCATCCATTACTAAAATTCCAGGATATTTTTATATAATTTTACCCATCCTTAGACTTTACCTTATATACATATCTATAAAAATACTTATGAAAATTCCTAGTTATATAACTAATGTTTTTTCATTCTAGTATGAAAATGGTAGAGAAACCATCGCTTTGATAAAAACAATAGAAATTCAGCATTGTCATACATAGATATTTTTTCTTTTTAAATTAATAATAAATTAATTACACAAACACGGTCTTGAAGACCATAATATGTTTGTTTCATTGGATAAAATTTACAAAATATTGACATTTAGTGAACGATCCTTAACATCTCCTACAAATATATACCCCTAGTACTCCCCACAAATATACCCTACATAAAAACATTATTCATAACCTTGGGAAAGGAAACAAAATAAAGGGTTATTATAGATACTTAGTATGGGATTAGAATATAAATACATACACATATCCTGAGAATAATGTAATAATACCTTGATAATAACAAATATCATAATCATGATTCCTGAAAAATTCATTGGAAGTTAATAAGACATGAATCATAAACCAATGAATGTTCATGAGCCATAGAGCATAATGTTATCATAATAAAATAAAATTTAGAAAACACATAATCATATTAAATAATTTCAATTTTATCAAAGACTTATTTCCAAAACAGTCACATTGGAATTGTTTCACTCAACAAATAATAATTATATTAATGTTTCACCCACTTGACCATCATAGTAGAAAAATATCCATACTAAACTGAGTTCAATCACAATTCTAGACAAATCCATTTCATGTTGTATAAATAATTACCCAATGAAATAGAGGGAGATATAGGTCTCACCCATAACCTAATTAATATCATACATGTGTGTTCGACAAGATTATTAGACACTTATCATATCATAACACATTCAACTAATATGGGTTTTATAAATATTTAATTATAACATAACTAGTGGAATAGTGACATGTTTCATAATAATTTAATCATTTCATTATATCATAACCCATGTAAAGAAGTGGGATTTAAATTATTTTATCATATATTAACTGGTGAAAGATAAATAAGTTCCATAAATATCTTTTCCTCACAAATATAAACCGTTTATAGTTATAATAAGAATTATATCTTGATATGATAACCCAATTAGAGCATATGTAACATCAGAGGATGTTTTAGTATATGGAAAATTATTTTGAAATAAAAATCACTATGAATGTCTAATGACAAAAACAAAAAATTTCTGAAAATAAATATTTTAAACTAGATATTATTAAATATATTGAATCAAAATCTTTGAACAAAAAAATTAACAACAAAAAAGAGAAACATTAAAAAAAAAATTAAAACATTTCTTGATAATAATATCCTTTCCACATTGGATAGAAAAATCTAAACAAAGAAAATTTTAAAAATTATTTTCATTGAAAAAATCCTTGAAAAATTTTAATGTAATATTAAAAAAATGATTTTCATTACAATGGGAAATTTAATCCATCATATACATTTTAAATTAAATTTTCCCTTAAAAATTTTGTGAAAACAAAAATCGTAATTTTTTGAAAATTGATATATATATTATTTCACATAAATGTTAAAAAATTAAATATGGGAAAAAGTTAATTAATAAATTATTTTATGATTCTTATACAAAATAATTAAAATATTTATAAAACATGTTTCTTTAACAAATAAGGGTTTTTATTGGAGATTGAAATTAATCCCATTTTTCTAAAAACCATTATTTTGAACAACTGTGTTCATAAATTGATGAAAATGAAAATGAAAATATTTTTACATGAAAAAATGAGAGTAATGTAAAATTCAAGATTTTCTATAGAGAAAGACCATAAAATTTCATCATTGGAAGAACAAATATAAACAATACTAATAAATGGTGAGATATACTATAAAAATCGTACCACTTTAGTAACATTGAATCATAATCACCATGAATGTCAAACATTAAATAAATCTTCTAATATCATGATATAAATTATAGTAATAATATAAAATGTAAAAGAGGAGTAATATATACATTATGAAATAATATAGGTTCATACAATGACATATATCTAAAAGAAATACATATGAGATGAAAATTCCTTACTGAATGGGTATCCTTTTAACCATACTTTAATCACCTATATTTCTATTTTGATGTGTGGATAATATTAAATTTTGTTTCAATTCATGTTTATAGAATGATGGGAATTCTATTTGGGGTCATATATTTTATGGGGGTGTATAGGGTCTGTCCGAGCCCGAAACCCATCTTTGGTAGAAAAACAATTGGACAAAATAGTTTGAAATAACAATGTGTCCCAGGTCACATGGTTTGATAAAACTATATGGGGCTAGAATGCCGATATGAGGATCCCACATGGTTAGAGAAAATCATATGGTGGTTGTCCACACCCAAGTTAGAACATCTATATTTTTTATCAGAGGTTTTTTTGGAGATTTGTGCACAGTTTGTCAAAAAATGTGTGATGACCATGCATTCCCCCTTAGCACAAAGAGATCACAGACTTTGCACTTAGTTTGGAAAACTATGCATCCAAACTATGCAACATATTATTTTGAGGAAAATTACCTTATTACCCTTAAATTATGTTATAACCTAATTTATATTACACTTCTCCTCTTATTGATAGCTGCTTGATGTACAAATATACTAATTCATCCAAATTGTAATATTTTCCACCATTTCTCGATCTGATATTGGATTTGAGTGATAATTATCTCTTTGGATCAACACCGATGAGAACACTATTCCTAATCTATTTCTCTTCATTTAAAATCAGATTTTCAGAGTTATTTCAGTGCAACTTTATATGTATTATCTCATTTCACTTTATCTATGATTCATTTTTTACTAATAATAGTTCAATATAAAGTTGATACTAGTTGAGAACATTACTTATAAAATATGGTACATGGTCTATAGTTTTTCTAAGTGGATTTTTTTTATTATAGGACTAGTTTTCATTATTCCACCTAATTGAATTTTCGGTGTGGCCCCAAAAATGAATTCAATAATCATATAGAATTTAATGGAAATTATTAGGGATTCCCACTAGTTCCTTGAGACATGTTAGAGGTTGTTTCCCCCATTAACGTCACCCATGTGGTGTGACTTTGAGTTATCCTTTTATTAATCCACCCATGGAGTGCATGTTAGTTCTTTTAAAGTTAAACAAAGGTATGTTAATAAATGATTAGAATATAAATGAGATATTAAGAGGTGAGTATTCTCATTTTCATGTAATTTCATTTGATTAAATGGTTTATATGGAATTAGTCCATGAGTTATAAGAACCCATGAGTTAATTAATTATTTGAGTGTCTAGAATCATATATTGTATGTACATGTGAATTGATTAATGAAATTTGATTAATTCAATGGTATTGGATACCTTGGTGGGTATACTATTAATCATATTTCTATCAGATGTCATAGATGTTTCTCCCATGGTTATTTAACATAATAGTGGACACCTTGGTTGAGATTGATCCTTTATTTTAGATTCTTTGGGATGCCTTGGACCTTTCTACACGTTCGATCTAGTGTTCATGGACTCATATATAACATATTTTATTTACATTCTCCTAAGAATATATTCTATGTCAAACTGAGTTTCCAATGAAATGATCCATGGACTCAATATAGTTGACACAGTCTTCTATACCTTGTATTTGGGCCTTCATGGTCTGACACTTCTGATTAATTGGAATGAATGTGGTAAACGAGAAATTTTTGATTTTATGGAATAGTCTTGGTTAATATGACACTTTTGGATATTTGGAAAGGTCATTATTTTTTAATGCATAAGTTATACATAATGGATATGGTGGTTATGATATTCCTAGATATAAAGAATGTGATTTTTATTATATAGTTTTGATCTACTAATTCCCTGAGATAGGAGTCTGGAACTTGGTATATATGTATCCTTATTGTTCTATAAAGTATCACTTGTATTTTAGTATATAGTTCATGGTATCTTTGTATTTTTTACATCATACATGTGATATATATTTCACTCAGCATTATATTATGTTTCATATCTCAGATTTTTTATACACTCCATGGTTGGGGACAATATGGGATTGTACCTCACATCCTACTTAGTCCTCAATTTGGTACCCTGGTAGATAATATGGATTCATGTAGGGACCATGGAAAGCACCCATCATTTGATGCATGATATTGAACCATGATTAGTACCAAGGGATCATATGATAGAGATGAAGATAATGATGCAATATGGGATACATTTTTTTACTCTTTTTGAAATCTTAATACATGTATTGTTCTTTCTATCAGTATACATGGGTTTCCATCATTATAGAGTCATGAAATGTATCACTATATTATCTATGTGGAATTCCTTTTGGAATAGTTTATATAATCTTTTCGTGGTAATTTATTTTTTTGACTAATAGTTTTACTTATTCTGATACATATCAATTGTTATGTATCTATTGTATTCACTATGGTAAGATATAATAGTCACTCTAAAGACACACCCATTTCCCTCAGTTCTAGTTCAATGCCTCTCGCTTTTGGGGAGCTGATCTTGATGCCATGTGACCAACCGGGAAAGGGGATCTATTGAGTGGAATCTGGTTATGAGAGGTTAAAAGGTGGTATTAATTTTATTTTATTCTTTTTTTTTATTATTTTTAGAACATATAAATGTATAATAAGGCTTTATAATTTGGTAATGAGTTGTTCCAAGGTGTAGCTAACACGTGTTGGGGAAAAATCAAAATTATTTCAAATGGAATTTTCTTTTTTTTCTAGACATGGAGTATAACTACTAATTTGATTCCTTCATTGGGTGATGCACGTGAAGTATGATGTCATTATTGATTTGTTTGTGGGTTATATTTTTTTTCAACTCAATTTGAGGAGGGTATTTTATCCCATTAATTATGGAGGAACATGTTAGTATTCAAATTAGATTATTTATCCCATACCATATGTGGTGAATTTCTCAACTGCATGACACTATATTATGTTCCTTGTGAAATATATATGTTTTTGTTAGAAATATTTTGTAATGGGAATTGTGAAACATGGTTAGTGCTTAGAGTTTCTATGATAACATGAATATTTTTTTGATGAGTCTACAATAGAAACCCTATGCATCCAATTATGACATGTTCTGTCATGGACCATGATTCCAATGGAATAGAAGGAGTTTGGGTTTGGATTGATTATACAATATATTTAGGGATCATGATGAGTATGGTAAAATTGGTATTTTATGTGACACACCATTTGGTTCGAATTATTATAATAGAATGTGTAATGAAGAAGAAATTTAAACTGAAAATGGAATTGTGAAATAGAGAACTTGACGTAGAAGCATCTTTTGAGTTGGAAAGAGTTAGTGTCTCTAGTGGATTTTGTTACTATTTCCTTTTATTATTCATGTATTTATTATTTTTCTGGGTATTATTAAGTGGTTGTGGGATGTTTTTTCATGCCATAAACATTTATATATGAACTTTGGTACCGATGTTTTTTGTGGCATGAGTTTGAAACTGTAGAGGCATGAAAACATGATGAACTCTTTTTGTATGCCACGAGGGTGGAAATGACCACACTCTATAGGTGGGGTAGAATGGGTTAATAATGGATCATACTTTTTTTCTAGATGGGGAACCAGTTGTTTTACTAGAACCAGGTGATGAGACACAGTTTCTTAAGGCGTCCTTCATATATATAGACATCCCCGAGATTATAGTAGCATCCTTCATCTATGATTGATCTGACATGTGTACTCTAGATGTATCATCCAACAATGTTTTCAAGGGTTAGAAATCCACAATATATTGGTATGTGGATTCATACTTAGTTTTCATTATTAGCTCACTTTATTACACCACCTAATGGGAGAGTAAATCTCATGACATATATGATATTTGGTGCCAAACATCACTAGTGGGATGTTTTAAACAAGGATGAAATGTTCTGAGATATTATTTTGGAAGATTCCAAAACTGGGATTTAAAAAACATTTTATCTAAGACTCTGAGAGAAGAGTGGGTTAGTGAAACCATGAATCTAATTATTGAGTGTAACCATTACAATTATGAATTATTATTCATTCTTTATATATCATCAATTTTTTCACCGACAAACCATATTGATGAGATATCAATAGATAGGTTCTTTTTGGAAGGTATCTGACATGATGTTTGATCTCATGTCAACATGTTTAAGATGATGATGATTACTGATAGAGTTAATCATCCACTAATTATGGATTGGAACAATTGAAACTATTAAAGGAATTGTATTCCAGAATAGACTTCTAACCCAGTATTACAACTTCTATTGGGAGGATACAACATTTTGAGGCTTCCTAGGAGATTTGTACCATCCAGGATATGAGTACTACTAGCTCAGTTTTCTATCATCAACGTGGTCGAAAAGGACACATGAGGAATTTGAGTGCCTGGAATGTGGTAGGAAGGGCCACATTCAATTTTTTTCTCGAACATTCAATTCAGTGGATAGTGTAAGGGATTCATCACTTACTCTTGGATCATTTGTATGTTTCACAGCTTCGCGTTAGGAAGGAAGATAGTGTAGTACTTGATGTTTAGTCTGAGGTGGTGGTGGTATTGGTAAATTTATCTAGACACCATTTATTCCAATATATTAGGGTGGGCCTACTACAGGTATTGAGTTTGTGTCATAGGGTTGTGGTTTTG
Source organism: Viscum album (assembly GCA_963277665.1). Taxonomy (NCBI): domain Eukaryota; kingdom Viridiplantae; phylum Streptophyta; class Magnoliopsida; order Santalales; family Viscaceae; genus Viscum; species Viscum album. The sequence goes on from OY728126.1 coordinate 279,603,039, forward strand.
GTCAATATATTTTCTAAAGAGCCTACACTCGATGAGTAGGGTGCGAGACACTCTATGGTTAAAGGTATGATCTTAATACCATCTACTATTATATATTCTCTTTCTGAGGTAGGTACATATAATAGTTTTATATATAAACCTATGGTTGAAATCTATGGGGTAATTATACAGTTTTATGATGGCATCATGACACTTGATTCTCTTTTGGGGATCAGAATAGAGGTTCAATATCAGTTTAGGGAGCTTCCTCTTCTGATTGGTGGGTGTCCCTTTGTGAGGAATATTTTTCCCTTTGATAACCTTGTTGGAGGTCATAATCATTATTGATTGGATAGTTTCTTATAGATCCTATATTTATTTATATCACTAGAGAGTGACCTTTATGTTACCAGATGGTGATGTTTATATTCACAAGGGGGATTGTGATGTCCTGGTGATTTGAGATGAACCCAAGAATCATGGGTATAGTAGGATGCCAAACCAAATTGATTGTTTATATCTAATTGATCCAGGAGTGCATCTAGAAGATTTTCCTCGGGTGGATTAACATATCTAAACAATTATTTGGGATGAGTTTTATAGTTTACCTTCTGAGAGATAGGAGGAGTTATCCATCGAGCTAGTTCCAAGAGTTGCACCGATATCAATTCATGTTCATAAGATAGCTACGATGAGGTTACATGAGCTCAAGGGGTAGCTATAGTATTTGGAGGAAAAAGGGTCTATGAAAACTATTACTTATCTATGGAGTTCTTGGGTACTTTTTTGGGAAAGGTCGATGCAAACCATAGGTTGTGCATTGTATATCAGAAATTGAAGTAACTCGGGACTATGAGATCATATCATATGCAATGACATGATGACCTTTTTGAAAATCATTGTGGAGATCAGGTGTTATCAAAAATTTATTTTAAATCCCTCTATATTCATGTATGTGTTTGATTGACAGACATACAAATTAAATTTTTTTTGCAACAGGTATGGTCTATATGAATATCTTGTCATGTTGTTCGTTCTCGAAAATGCACTAGTAGTTTTCAAGGTACTAATGGACTAAGATTTTTATCCAAATTTAGATTTCCATGTGGATTGTTTCATGGATGATATCTATAATATCACGTGATTTTATGTAATATAACTTTTTAAATTTAAATTTTTATACATAATATGTTTCCCACAATACCACGATTTAATGAACAATGATTAAAATTTAAATAACATTATCTTGACACGACCATTATAACATGGCCATTAAAATGTTTGTAATAAATATTATTTACCAACTAATTAAATTTATATATTATATATTCGGTAAAATATATCAACACTTATCCAAAAAAATTTATATTCATATGGTAAGATTAAATCCAATTTAACACATTAAAATATTTTATATTAAATCTATTTGTGCCACCAATGAATGGAGAAATTATTTTAATACAAAATTTTGACACATTTTTAAATTATATATATCAAAATAAACATCATTCTTAAAATATTAATGTCAAAATTACCTCAAGATAAAAAATTTCAATTCTTCAGAAAATATTTATTTTCCAGTGAATATTGAGAATTCTCAATTTTTATAAAATTTTCATTTTCATTTTATTACTAGTAAATTTATGATTTTAATAGTAATCCCACCTATGAAGGTTTAATGAAAAATTATTCATATTTTGAATGAATTTATTATATATTTATATCATGAAATAATTAAATGATATTTTTGAAACGATAAATTTTGTAATTTTATTTTTGAAAAACATAAATGAATATTCAAAATTTTATAATTAAATGAATTATTAAAAAAATATTTTTTTACTAAAATAAATTCATAAATTAATTTTTTCATGGATTATAATATAATTTTATGATAGCTCAATTATTTTTTCAAAGTGTCATAAAAACTGTTATAATATTAACATCAGAATTTTATGAATAAAAATAATTTTATTTAGAAATTAAATTTTTCATAATTAGTAAATTATTATAATCAAATGGATTCCATTATTGAATATAAAAAAATGAAAAATAGTTATGGTTATTTTTTGTAATTTTTCCAAAATAAATGATTTTTTGGTGAATAGTAAAATACGGTAATTTACAATATTTAATAAATACGTTAATTATTGATTCATAGATGATATATTGAAAATTTATCACATAATATAAGAAGATAATTCATTATTTTAATATATATATTGATAATTTTCAAACATTTGATAGTCTTGTGATAAAATAATATTGTAATGTATAAAATAATCATAAAACACCCCTCTCATCAACTATAAATATGCCCCCACCACCACTTCACCTCACACCTTGAAAGACCTAAATCATGTCTAATTTATTCCCAATACGTCTCTACAACCTATCCACCACATTATGGTTTTTATGGTCAAACACAATATAGAATTTTAATCTTCCTTAAGGAGGTTCTCAAAGATATGAATTCAAGAAGTAAAATCCCTTTTTGTTCTTTTGATTTTCATTTATTTTATTTCTTATCATATCCTTCACTCACCAATCCCTTTTATAGATGAAATGATATCATCAGTATCTTATATATTCTATATTTGTTACGTTAATATATGATCTATCAAAAAACATATTCTCTGCTCCCTTTTATTCTAAAAATGAAAACACCATCTATGATGTGTCAATTTATGGACATCATCGAAAAACTATTTTTAATTTACATTATTAAAATCAAGGTCAATCATGATATTTATTTGGTTAATCTATATAATAATATATATTATAACTTATTTATTGTTCTGAAACATTTATGTATATGTAATATTAATTAAAGAAAAAAATCTAGTGTATGATGCTCTAAAAAATATTAAACAATATCTAAAAGATTATCATAAATATTTTGTCTAATAAATCATCATCATATATTAAAAAAATATCATATATAAATCCAATAAATCTAATTTAATTTCATTTATATCATATAATTTCAATAATGTAAAATTAATCCCATTTTTGATGATCATCCAAACGTGTATACAGGTTAACCAATCAAGAAAACTTAGGAAAAGAGAACTCCAAAATGAATAAGTTGAATTACAAAACAAATAAAAATCACATAAATTAATAATGAAAAATATAATAATTTAAAAAAATTAATATTTTATTAAATAATATAATATTTAATTGAAATTCATTATACATGACAATATGAGCAAGTGAAGTATACTTTTGTACAGAAGGAATGGGATTCTCCCATAACATTATTTTTTCTTTCATGTTATACTTTCTCTCTATTTACCTAAATATAATAATTATTTAGGATTATATACCTCTTATAAATTTTAATTTCATATTCCAAACTCATAAATCCATTTCAATTCAAATTTATGTTTTGTTAAATGTATTTTTTATACGGTTCAAATTTCAATTCCTTTCAATAAAAATCATGATTAACGGGAACATCCGAATTTTTATCCAAATTTATGAATACTTCAAAATAATTTTAAAGACTTTTTAAAAAAATTGATTTTTGTATCCTCAAAAACATTCTTAGTTCATATTTGGTTCAATAAAAAAATCATTCCTTAGCATATTTTAAGGACTCTATATTATTTTCCCTTAAACCACACATAAGAGGAATATTTCTAAAGCTTCGTTAAATGCTATTTTTAAATTATTTTTCTCTAATTGATAATAATTTATTTCTATAATATAATTTAATTTTCCCAACCTTGTTTTCTGGGATATTCAAGCTACAATAAAATTTTATTAACAATTAAAATTATTTTTCCAAAAGAGATCTTCTTTAAAAAGTAAAAAATATTATTTTTCTCAAGAATTCCTTAGTCATTTTATTTGGGTATGTTCATAGATTTCAACCATCTTTTTTAATACACAATTAGTATTGATATTATATGTAAAAATATAATATATTTTATTAAATGGTTTATGAATAGTTTGACTGTGGATGTGCAATCTTGATACCTTTAACCATCTCACTCATAATGGTTTTGATTATGTTTACTCATTTCGGAATGTTATTTTCATATTTATATGTATGTTTTCTGTGTTCATTTTTTAAATTTTTGTTGTTTGTGTCTCACCCCATTCATATGAGGAATTCATCTGACTTATTATTATAATGTTTGGGGGCTACTATAGGCCATGGATTCATCGGTAGGTCTTATGAGACCAAATAAATATGACTTGGCTGAGGGCATGCCAATTTTATTTCATATATGGATTTTTTCATGGCATTACAATTTATTTTAAGAAATATTTTTAGAGGACTCTACAACATGTTTTTGATGTCCATAAATATGCATTCACTCATTATTATATTGGTGATTTAAAATAAATGTTATTTTTTGACTATTAGAGTATCCATGGATAATTTCCATACTCATTATAATATTTATATGGAACTATTTTTTGAACATTTATCCTACCATATTATTCTCAATATTATGTTTTAAAGACATGTTTTTTAGTTATTCACCTAGACTTATACTTTATGTTAATGATAACACCTGTTGAATTATTTACCATTATTTAGAATCTCAGATCACCCATTTTTTTTATTTTTCACTAGAATTATAATATGTATATTATGAATGAAATTAATGGATATATTAGGGGTTTATGAATATTTCCATTTGAGTTAATATTACATATTTAATTTCTTGTTGTACTGTAAAACTTATGATAATATCTGGTTCTCCTAATATAATAAACTATTCCATCATTTTTTATGCCAATACTTGTTCATAGAAATGTCACATTCATTTAAAGGGAACATGTCTCAAAAACCATTTCATCATATCAAGATATAGTCTCATGTTATAAATAATCAATGAATGTGGTCCTTATTTATTATGACTTAGGAGGGAATCAAGAGAAAAATAATACATCTAGGAAATTGATGGATAAATGAAATAAGACAAATATATTTTTTCCCACATGTGATTATAATGGAAAGACACAAATGTGTACATGAATAAGTAAAATTAGAGTGTTTTTCTAGTGTGGAGTGAAATTCATTGATTATTTTAATTGAAATGGTATGAAAATGTTTTCCAGTGTACAATGATGATACTATATGGATGTTGGACACTATGAAAATTATTGTCTCTTGAAGTAAAGGAATATACCCAAAAGGAGGACAATAGATCATGGTCAAGCTTATGGTACTACCAAAGATAAAGAGGAACAATCAATATGGAAATTCTTGGATTCAGTTATTATTTATTTAACTATTTAATTAATAATTATCTAATTATATAAATCATGATATGTATAAGGATTGTGTTGTAATAAATTTTCTTCATAGAATTGGATGCATGCGATTGTTAGCACTAGTAATCAAGAGAAGTGATTTTGTTGTAATTTAATCATACTAAAAATGAACGACTTAGAAAAGATGAAACTAATTGTCTTCTTGATATTGAGATGTTTATGGGCTTATATTGGTCACAATGAAGGAGGTTAGTGATCTAATAGTTTATGTTATTTTGGAATTATTAGATGTTTGGATTAAATAAATTTATTCAACCAACATAGATTATAATCATGGAATCATGCATGTTTCATTAATGTTTAATGGATATTAATATGTTAATATATTTGGTAAGTGAAAATAAGAGATACTTTATTTTTTAAAATCATATGTTATGTTTAGTTTTGTAAATTTAGTGGCCTTCCAAAAAAATTATTGTTTATTAATACGAACATACAGTATTTAGACAAGTCCTACTGTTAACTACTTTTTTAAATATATCAATCTAAACTTTGTAAATTATTGTTCATTGATAACATATTCAAACCATCATAGTTTATGTAAATATTTAATTGTAAAAGTAACGACTTAATGACCATATGATTCATTAAAATTGTTTCATGTGAAAAAAATTCATCATGATCATTTATTTCAATGTTTAAGGGATAATGTAAAAATATAACAAAGAATAACCAAAGGATAATATTATGCTTATGAAAGATAAAATGATCATGATTTTTTTATTTCTAAAGTTGTTATCTAAATACTAAGAAGAATACGTTACACTAGGTAAATATTTTGTATTAAATATGTTATATGTTTACTTTCTTGTGAAATTAATGGTCTCTTAATAATTTATATGATTTACAGATTTTTGGTAGTTAATTTTATAATGATTATATTCTTTATCACCCTCCATCAGAACAACATAGTTAAATTTTTCTTCCATGTGGATGTTCTACCATTCCATTATTATTTCCTACCCATATCCTAGTTTTTTAGTGACCTTCGCATTTATCTTTCCCTCTTATTAATAAGATATTTTATTAAACCATTATTTTTGATGTCGGATTCCCATAGAGGAATTTTGATGTATCGACCAATTATTATCAATTTAAATTTCCTAATTGTGTTGAAATAATTTATTTAATTATGTAATATTGTAAAACCCCATGATTTTATATCACGTCTCATTTAAATTTTATTTTTTCTACATAATACTATTCCAACAACACCAATCATAAACAAACATTGTTATACGATTAAATATCATTATTTTTTACATGGCTATTAAAACCTAGCTATTAAAATGGAGGGAATTAATAGTATTAACCAAATTATGAAATTTATATATTATATATTTAATCTATTTTTTCTAATATCATCTAAATTATTTTAATTTCATTTTGTAAGAGTGAATCCAATTTCACAAATTACAATTATATATCAATAAAAATGAAATTTTATAACCTTATAATTGAGAAATTGTATCATAATTAAATTCTGATCCTTTTATAAATAATATTGATTAAAATAAACTTCATTTTCAAAATTGGAAATTCAAAATTTCTGTAGGGTATAATTATGTTACTTATATGGAAATATTTATTTTCTAGTGAATATTTAAAAACCAGATTTTTATAAAACCATCATTTTCATTATATTAATATTATAATTTTAATTTTAATAGAAACATCACCTAAGAATGAATAAATAAATTAGGTATCATATTAATGATAATATATATATATATATATATATTATTATGAACCATCCATGAGAGGCCCTTGTCGGGGCTACCATAAACTCGCCTCTAATAGTACATGGGTTGGTGACTAGGACCATGTAGAAATATACCAGAAATGGGAGACATTTTCCCAATTTACTTTATGAATATAAAAGTCTATATGACACAAATCATGAAATGTATAATTACTAAGTAAAAAATGCATTAAAACAATAATATATAATAAATAATGTACTAGAAATTGAATATAGCCAAAAAAATCCCACCAACAGAAAAAGGTCTGTAGCCACCAGTCCATCCTATAATATAGGAGGTACTATGTATGACATCAGAAAAGATATTAGAACACTCCTTGGAATGTAACGTCTCACAAAGTAGTGCATGTTCTTAGTATTCCTAGAACTTCGTCGAAGAGTCTGTCATCTGCACAAGAAATGACACATGCGAGAAAATATTGTGTAGGGGTAAGTGAAAAAATACATACAAGGACACCAAGACACCATAAAGGAATACCACCAAGGAAAATCACAATGGAAAAAACCATGAAACAATACCATAAAACAATACCATAATGTAAATTAAATATGGAATATCATAAAAAAATACCACCATGGAATACCACCAAGTAATACCACAATGGAATGCAGAGTCATATCCACAAAAATATTTGTTTATAGAATATATGTCAAGAATATCTTGAAATAATAAATCCAATAAAGCACACAATCTCATAAGGACACATATTCTCTATAAGTAACATAGTCTCAATAATACACAGAGTCTCTAGATGACACATAGTCTCTATAAGACCCAAAATAACAATAAGACACATAATCTTCATGTCACAACCAGCAACAAAACTTTTTTCTCATAGGACACTAATTTTGGGAAAACTCATTACTAAATCCATTAGGTTATATGAACACTAAAAAACCCCAATTAATATATTTTAAAATTTTTGTCACATATTAAGGGTCCCAACGTTATATATGGTTCTTCAAATGGATGCACCGTTTAAATGTTTTGCATGTTTTTGTTTTAGAAGGATAGAAGGCCATTGGGCATGTGGAATGATTATACGGTTGGACAAATGGCCATTGGGATTGATCTCCATAGTCAAAGGCCCGGTCGGACCACACCCATGATCGACTACACTATGAAGCTCAAGCTGAGGCAGTGGTCGACCATCCACCAATAGTCACAATCGTGTGGTAGCTCATTCGACTGTAGCTCGGACTGTCACATTGTCTCGTCCCATTCACTCAACCCATTCCTCTTGTCGGGTCATCCCAATTCACAGAGACATCCATTGTGACCTATGTCGTTCCACATGACCAACCCATTGTGTCACACATCAACCATGTGCCACGTGATGTTGGACATGCCCTGTGTCACCGATCATCATCATCCTTCCTCCTGTAGTCTTTTTTTCTTCCTCTAGTGCTCTAATATCCAATCCTAAAAACAACTCTATGATCCTTGTGTCCCAAGAAACACTAATCTCACCTTTGTTTTTTCATTCCTTCCATCTAATGTCCAAACAGTTTTGGAGCCTCATAGAATGTGAAGTTGCGATAAGGTGGATACAATAGCAAAAAACATCATGAACGAGGGAGATAAAGCACAAGAACTCTTAAAGAATTTTCTATATAATTTGTTCATTTAGACCTTAATTTTTTTCTTATAAGGATAAATGAGGAGGATAACCTAATATCCAGATAATCCTACAATATTAACTCATCCTGATATAATGATCAAATTGTGGATCAATAAATTTTTGGATTGATCTGTCTTCAACATGGATATAATGAATTTGGAAATGAAATTAGAAAACAAATTTATAACCTTGGATATATATTTTCTGCTATTGAGTATTGATTTCCATTGGAGATCTGTCATGAAAAATCATGGATCCCTGTGTCTATTATCACTTCCAAGAAAATTCTCTGATAATTCTCTCCCAAACCTTATGGGAATTTCCAGGGTCATGAGCATACCCTTGTGTCCATTGCAAGATCTTTATTTAAGTGAAATAGTGTCGATGTGTTGACACAATATAAAAATAAAATGAAATCATATTTTATCTTATACATTAAGAAATTAAAAATAAATTTTTCAAATAGATTTACGCTGTCTGATGTTAGGCCTCAGGTAGGAAAAAAATTACATTATAAAATAAATGGTGGTCTCATTATTCCAATCTGAGTCACCATTCATGTGTTATCAAAATTTTATAATAAAATAAATTTTTAATATTTTTATTTATGGTTATAAACATGGTTAATTTTTTAAGATGAACCACAAAAAAAAAAAATTTGGTCGCACATAGGGTAAATATTCAATTATGATCTCAACGGTGCCCTCATATTTCGGATCTGGGAAACTAATTAACTAATATTCTACTATTTTATGAAATTCGTCTATGTGTGATACTAACAACATAACAATTTTCCAAAAATTATGTTAGGTACATCTGGCCTCATAATTACACACTGTCTTACCACCTAGTCTCTAAATCATTGCATATAATTTCTAAAATTAAAATCACTGAAAACCAAGTCATGAAATTCTCCCCATTTTATTGATTTAAATCACTCAAAATCCAAAACTAATGCCACTATAACATATGAGTGAACTGAGCATGAATATTGGCCACCCACCCACATGTTCTCTCCTATAGATACCCAAGCTGCCACCAAATGCACACCAAAGTAACCGAGTACCCACAAAGGATCCACTCCTATAGGTCCTAGATCTTCACTGAGGAGCCATCAAATGTCTCCCCTTCCTAGATTTCTATCTCTCCTCATTAAATTACTTTTCATGGTTCATTTATATACCACCTCAGGTATGACACATGAAAGATACCATGTAACCAATCTAGCTATAGTTGTAGAGCCATGAAGTATGCCACCTTGACAACTCTTTCCAGTGTCATGAAAGGTTTGATGAACCTCATAGGTAGCTTTCCTCCATTGAAAAATATTTGTAATTACAATCATGGTGAGACCCGAAAGATGAAAAGGTCTCCATTCTCAAAATCCAAAGGCCTCTGATGCCTATCAAAATAATACATATGGTTGATCGGTGCATTATCCATCCACTCCTGAATGATTTGAATCTTCTTTATAGTCATCTACACCAAACCATAGCTAATGTATGTTGACTGTCATAGGTTTTTATAGAAAATTTGAGACCTATGTGGTCACTAATACAAGGCCTCTAGTGATGTCATACCAATTGTGGAACGGTATCTATTATTTTATGAAAACTCTAGAAGGGGTAGGTTATCCTCCAAAATATAGCCAAAATCTAACATATAACCCCATAGACTATCCTCCAGAACCTATCTAGTCTACTCTATCTAGTCTTCTATCTGTGGGTGAAACACTTTTCTTAAGTGTAACAGAGTCACAAACACATCCTTCAAACCCTTCCTTAAATGGGATATAATGTGAGCACCACGTTATGAGACTATCATAGATGGATCTCTATGGATGGAAAATATATCCTTCACATAGATGTGTTTTAATCACTCGACTAAATTATTCCCCAAAATAGCTATGAAGGGAGCCAACATTGTGAGTCAGTCAACGATCACCCAGATAAAATCATATGCCCTATAAATATGTTGTATCCTTATAATGATGTCCATGGATATCACATACCAATTCCATTTCATCACCACAAGGGGTTGAGTCATAGACCCTAGAACCTAGTTCTAAGCCTTACCCTAATGATATGAGAGAAATTGAGTAACATACTATGGAACTCCCTTCTGTTTTGTTGGACACAAAAACTAATGTACCCAGTCCTATTATATCTTCACCACACTTGGATGTACCGACAAAGGGGATATATGAAACTCCCTCAAAACCTACTCCCACAACATCGTTATGACTATTATGCTCCTTATGAAAAAACGAACTCCTCCCTAGCTTTCTAATATCTATCACTGAAATGCCCTATGGAGATATGAGAGTGTAAATTATCATAGTTAGTATCCCCAAGCAATGCCACCCTGACTCACTATTAGTGTGTATGGATAAAAACCATCGATTAGAGGTATGTCATTAATCCAAAACCCCAAAGTATATTTTCATCGACGAAAACTACTATGACCCCTCATTTAGTAACAATGAACTCAATCTCCTATTGAGAGAATCATCGACCATTTCTCCCTTCCTATGATTATAGATGTCTCAATGTATTTGTTATGGAGGAAATCTATTAATCTCGTTTTTCAGAAATTCATTTCTTTATAAGAGAAGATATAGCTGATACTCTTATGGTAATAGTAGATGACAGACTACTCTCTCATTAGGTAGTGCTTCAACAACATCAAAGTCAATACTACAACTGCTAACTCATGATCATTAGTAATGTATTTATCCTCGTGTGCTCTCATCTAGCGTAAACCATAGGCAATCACCACATTAGCCTACATCATGAAACAACCAAGCCTCATTCTTGATTCTTCACAGAACACTACGTACTCTGTAAAATTATATATAAATATATGGTGGTAATGCTTTTCAATATTTGCCTCAACTATTTAAAACTATCCTGGCACCTCTCTATCAACAAAAATGTTTTCCCTTTCATGTCAAATAAATCAAGGATGCTTCGAGGCTATAAAATTCAGGTAAAAACTCTAATAGTTTCAAAACAAACCATGGAAACTATTCACCTCAATCACTCTTCTGTGGCTCCCCTAAAAGAACCACCTCAATATTCACTAGATCCACTCCAACTCCAGCCTCTGAAATGATGTGTCCTAGAAAATAGACCTCCCAAATATAGAACTAACACTTTGTGAGCATCCTATAAATCCGGTCCTCTCATAGTGTGCCCAAGACCATCATCAAGTGTTGTTCATGCTCATCCTTACTGGTGGAGTACACTTGGATTTCATCAATGAAGACCACCAAAAATTGGTCTATCTAATTCAGAATTATCCAGTTCATGAATCACATGAACACTACTTATAATGGTCTATTCTGTTATGAATAAAATTCCACTTTTAGATTTCATTAAAATTCATATGGATATAGAAAAAACATTCAATTTTTATTATTATATCCAATTATATTTAGATAATTATTATATACCATTTATATTGATAATATAGTTGTTGAACAATGATCACATGAATAGTATAAATATCGGGTTTCAAAAAATCCATTTGGCCGAAACAACAGATGTGATGTCTTCTACTAGTAAAATCGTACCCCATAAATCCCATTGAATATATATTAAACGGGAGATATAATATCTGATATTTGACATAGTATAAGTCCTATATGGAATCAAACTACATGGACATGATTAGAACCATTTATAAGTGAATTTCATGATCAGTGAGATCACGACACAACCCATGTTCACCGAACGACGCTAGGAAAGACTCGCAATCAAGAACCCTACTCTTAGTGTGTATTAAGGTTTAATAAATGGATTTTTATAAAGAACCTAGAGTTAGTAATATTTAAATTATTTTTAGTATATAATAATAAATTTAATTTCTTCTTATTAAATTTACTTTACAAATGATTTTAAACCACATGTATTATTTATTTAATATTCATATTCAGTTAATAATTATATTTAGATGAATTAATACATTTTAAAAATAAATAATATTATAAAAAATATTATAATTTTATTAATTTTATTAAATATAAAGAGTCATATATTTTTTATGAAATGAACCATAATTTTTATTGTGTTTTGAAAACCGTTTTTTTAAATACTTGTCAATTTTAAATAAAAGACAGTTTTTATTTTCATAGTGAAAATTCGCATATATTTAAATTCATTTATATTAAATTATTATTAATTTTGATATAATGTTCTCAAATTTATCCCCTCCTGAATTATACATAATTATCTGATATAGTCACATATTTTTGAAAAAATAAAATACCATATAAATATTCGGTGTGTTAAATGTCATCATAATGGCCCAAATAAGCTTAAAAAATAATATAAAAGTTATATTCAACCAAATATATGTTTAAAATTTAAATTAGTTTAATTTTATATTTTTTTATTTAATTTAGAATTTTATTATGAATCCTCCAAGATATATGATAAATAATATGGTTTTAAAATAATTTCTTGGAAAGTGTGTCTCACCTCCACATAAGAAAGGGAAATATTTTAATATAAAATGTCGTTGGACTATTTAAATAGTTTTACAAATCCCATTTTCCAAAAACTATAGCTAAAACCCATGGTACGGTTTTTGGTTTTGAATATTTTATTATGTAAGGTCCAAAACCAAAAAAATATATAAATCAACCATGTTTCCTATATAAACACACACATGTGTTTATTTTTATGCGCTAAAAATGCCTTATTATAGACCACTCTCTTCCAACCACTAATTAAAGTCCTCAAAATTCTCCCTAAAGAACCGAAGAATTTTCTCCCAAGACTTTGGGGTTACACATCCTAGTAATGGATTTCTCTCCTCACCTTTGAATTCAAGTAACTTATTTGAGATTAATTCTATTAATTTAATTTTTTTGTATTGAAATAAATTTCTAATTCTTAAATTACTGTAAAATTTATGTTATTAGAATGATTTATAATGTATCCCACTTAATTTTATTTCACACCTAAGATGTTACTATGCCGAAATTCTGTAAGGGGTTTCTCTCTTCTAATTCCCATTCAAGAACTTTTATTACATTATGCTTCTTAAATTATATTATCGTATATTGGGATATGATGACTCATTATTACATTACATTAAATATTATGTGTAAATTATGGTACCTTCCATTTCACTATCATTATTATCCCTATGATCCTTTATGTACACCTGTTAGCAGGCCGAAATTTTGAAAGGATTCTTTTTATTTCTCAACTTTCTGCAAGATTATTTAATATTTTTTGCATTCTATTTCAAGTTAATATTGTTGGGGGAATATCCTACCATATACACATATTATTAATTTAATTTCTAAATAATGTTTGATTCTTTCTCTATCATCAACAAGTATTATGAATTTCTATATAATGGTGTTATGCTTTCGAAATTGCCCCATGATTTACAATGCCAAAATAATTGTGCAGTGAATAACACACCCATTTCAATATCATGGTTATTACCCTCTATAGACAGACTCTTATTTAATGGATACTTAAATAAATTATAACACATTTATTGATCATGTAATATTACAATGATGTTGAATGAATTCATTTATATGTTCTATGTGGGACCCATAACCATGAGATTGAAATGTTTATGAAGGGTGTGCCTTGATTGTGCTCTAATGAATTTGGTAATATCTAGTGTCATGAAAAGTCATGTGAAAGGACTGTTGACACGTGATACATAATGTAAAATTGGCATTGACACATGTTACTTCATATGAAATGGGTGTTGAATCATGATGCTTCATGTGCAATGAGATTTGACTCATGCTGCTACAAGTGCAATGAGAATTGGCTCTTGCTAATGTCATGATATTTATTACTTCCACATTTCAGTGTAATGATTTTCATGTTTTATCAATCATATATATTCATTTTAATTTTATCACTTATTTATATTCCAATTTTCTAGTGTATATTGTTGTCTTCATGTTATTCCTTATTTACTCCCATACTGGGATTTATAGCTCACCCCTTTCTAATGTATGTCCTCGGGTAATCCCACACATTGTTATGTATAAAGTAATATTAAGATCATATAAATTAAATTTTTTATAATTATTTTTTATTGCATGTTTTATGTTGATTTTTAATGTTCTTAATTTAGCAAGACACTAGAACTCTCGATATTCTGACATGTATTATGTGAAAATCCATGTAAAAATTATGATTAAATATGAAATGATAATAAAGGTTGTTGTAGTTGACATCATTGGATAGGTTTAGTTATTTATCATATTAGGATTAAATAACCCTTGTGAAAACCAATAGCTTTGAGACTATGTGTATGAAAATATCCTTAAAATTTTTTGTGTAATGAGTAAGTCGTTTATCCAATAAATACATCCATGTATGGATACTATAAGTGAATGTGTTTATGGGGTAGATTTATCATGGATTAACAACTCCAACAAGGTATTTCAGGCATTCTAATATGTAAACTAGATCAAAACCACCAGCCTTACTATGCACCTAGCTTAACACTCAGAGGGGTATAGTTTGGTAATTTCGTAATCTCTTTCCAAACCATTATTAAAGGAACAAAAAAACTCCCTTAAGAATATATATTAGCGTGTAGATATTGATTAACATAGACTGAATCCCAAAAAATCATATGTTATGGTGAGAAATGAAATTTATACGTAATCTAATTAATTTAATTTTATTCCCCTTTATGTGTTCAATAGTTAAAAAATATTTATCTTCCCTATTTCTCTTTTGGATAAATTAAATGAGTAGAACTAAAATAAAAATTTAAATGGTTGTGTTATTTTCTATTGATCTATTAATTATTTTATATCATTATTTTTTTGTAGAACTATTAAAAAAACATAAATCATAGTAGTAGATATGTTGATAAAAACTACATAGGGGGGATTAATTAATCCCACGTATATAACACCTGAGCAATCACAATTTGTGGATTGAACTTCCCGATAAATTTGTCATAGTTCTCTTGGTGGAATTTAATGATTTTTTGAGCATGTAATTTATTTCCCTATATAGAAACAGTATAAATATACAATAGAGGAAATCACTCTCCAAATGGTGAATCAACCCCTAATTATTTATAAGTGAAAGGAGGAGGGTGAATTTTGTTTAGTGTTATTATCTCACGCATGGATATTACTACTCTATGGGAAAGGTCATCAAGCTCAAACGATTGAGTCCATGGATGGAACCATACTCAAATACAATCCTATTGTAAGGTAATTTTGTGATGTGTTCCTCAAGAAATTGATTATTCTACCTTCTTTTATAGATGTTGAATTCTCAATCAATCTCATACTAAGGGCATTGACAACACCAAAGACTCCATATAAAATGGCTATTGTAGAACATGAGGTGTTAAAGATATAATTATAATAGAATCATGATAAAGGGTTCATACAACCATTTCCTACATCAGTGAAGAAAAATGATGGGTCAATATGCCTTTGAATTTATCGTCTAGAGATCAATAAAATAATTATAATGAAAAATTATCATTTCCCTGAATTGAATAATTCTTTGACAGTATATAATAACATAATAATTTTCTATGGTCAATATGTAGGTAGGATATTACCAATTAAGTGTAAAGAAGAAATATATCCCCAAGACTAATTTTCAAAAAATGTATGGGCATGATGAGTTCATAGTGATTCATTTCAACCACACTAATTATCCATAAATAGTCTTTGACATTATTAATAGAGTATTTAGTTATTACATCATCACATTTGTTGTAGTACTCATAAACTATATTCTAATATACTCCAAAACAAAGGATGTGGATGAGGAGAATATGATTACTGTTCTAAAGAAATTGTTATAGAAGAATAACTATATGAACTATGAAAAATGTGAGATCTGTTTTAAGAAAGTCTCTTTCTTGGGGTATGTCATCAAAAGCAATGAGATATCTATAGATCCATCAAGGAAAAAATTGATTGAGGAATGGATGATGTAATACCCCAACCCATGTTACCCATAGTCGGTATATTATTACCTTACATTTGCATGATCTAAAAAGATCAAGTCTCGAGGGAATTATTAGTTTAGTATCCTTGTAAGTACTAGATAAATTCATAAGGATTACATGACATACTAAAATGAAAAAAAACAACATTGTTTCCATAGTAAAAATGTATATCCCATTGACTATCCATACAGGTCAGTCATAATATATTTCTTTGCATCCTTGGAAAAGTAAAACATATAAAGGGGTGACCTCAGATGCTCAATAAGGATAACAATATAGTAGAAACTTTTATAAATAAGCATAAACATTTAAAGAAATGTATAGAACTAAAAACCCTTTTAAACATAAACATCATCATAATATAGAAAATATAAATCAAAATAATGTCATTTACTTACTCACATGAATATTCTAATATTCGAATATCACATGAAATATCAATAGCCACTTTCATAATGATGGAATACATAATGTCAGACTTTCATAAACACGTATTCAAGGCATTGTCCCGAAACTACAAATAAAATTTTTTTAAGGCATTTTGGAAAGACAATAGTTTTTCTCATGAGGCCTAACGATGCATTGAGGAGCTATAGCGGGCTCCACCTATCATTTACTAAGTCCAATGCATTCCTCATATGAAGAGGTTTAAATATAAAATAAACATTATTTTTAAAACTAGAATTGGAAATGTCAATACTTTATCCATAAACCATGAATGGTATAAAAATAGAACATCCACAGTCAAACATATCACAACACCTTCAATACAATATGGATGTTTTGTATCATAATAAATCAACATAAAATACATCGAAGGATGTTGACAAATATGACATCAAAACCTTTTTAAATAAATATCTCTTTCAATTTTGAAATAATTTAAAATTCATATAATTAAAAAAGAAAACATTTACATTGAAAATATTAATATATGTTTGTAAGGGATGCTTTGAAATTTTTATAACATCATAAAATAGCCGCACCCTTCTTATAAGTTGAAAAAACATTCTTACCTTAATTTTGTTGAAAAGGTCATAAAGTACATTATTCATAAAATAATTGAAAGATTCCTTTAAAAACATTTTATAAAAAGTAAAATAAGGGTATAAATGACATTAATCCATAGTCTAGTTAATAGTAAAAATGTTTCGAAATAAATTTTTTAAAAACATTGAAGTGGATGATAAAGAGGTCCTAGTAGATTATTACGTATAAACAACCTCGGATAATAAAGAGGTTGGGAAATTAACCCTTACCTTGTTCTATTCCTTGGTCAAGGGTAGGTTAACCACCTGTATAATGGTGAATTAATTGTTATTAAATTATACAATAATAATATACATTAATATGATATCATATAGGATCTTTTATCATTTCTTTGTTAATAATATCTTAGTATTATCGTCCTTTCGAGTGTTAACTAATTCTTTTTCCATTATATGCATTGTTACGTAAGTAATTTTTGTCTTGGATAGGATGTACCATATTCATATTCTGAATGATATTAAGTATTTAAACATTAATTTTAATCATCTAATGAAAATTGTCTTTAATGGATTTTGATGGGGGATGAATCTCATCGTTTTCGTGGAGACGGTAATCTGTACATACGCACGAGCGACAGTATCATTAATTTGATATTAAAATAATATATAATTGTATAGTATATCATATATAAAGAATAATTATCATGTTATATTTATTATTTACATTAATTACACATCATTATCACACAAATCCAAATAATAATATATTGAATAACAATTACACCATGACATGGAGAAGGTAAGTTGTACATATGCACGTATGGTGACATGTCATTAAAAGATGGATAGAATAATGAATATAGTTGTACAATATTTATAATAAAATCAAAGTATATAAAAAATACGGGATTTATTATTTTATAATGGAAACAACAATGAAAGAGGAAGTGGAAGATGATAGGAACTTGAAAGAGGTGATGAAATATTATCCTCTTCTTTTGGTTCTTCCTTTTGATTTGATCAAAAGGGCTCCATAGGTTGGATTTATGACTAAAGGAAGGACTTTAGGATTAAGGGTGGATAGTTGATATAGTACTTGGGTATGGGTTTCCCGAGCCAAATGGCTTTGAAGGTGTGAATTAGAGAGATGGGGGAGTGCCCTTTTATGAGTTGTGTGAGGGGATCCACATGAAAACGGGAAATATTATTTTATAATAAAATCAATATCAGTTTCTAATGGCTCCAAAATAAATTATTTAAATTCTATGGTTGGTATGGGTCAAAAAACACTCAATGAATAGGTTTTATATAGGTTTGGGTCACTATATTTAATTTATATTTTAGTTTTAACTCGGTTAAAGAGTTTGACATTTACTATGTCTCATTGTATTTTTATATTATATGGCTAATAAACATACTATATACTTCCCAGAGAACACCAAGTTGTTCATTAATGAATCATATATCATTATTAAAGACTTTGGCCTAAACCTTGGATTTTTATGAATATAATATCAATTATTAATATAATATATTTTTAAAAACTATTTTATGTCAATTTTGACACTATTTTGTATTTTTTTCTAAATTCATAAAAGTGTTATTACTTAAAAAAATTCATCTATCAAACAATAATATGTCATATTAACCATAAAAATTTTCTATGTCATAAAAAGTCTCAAATTACATTTATTTGGATAATAATAAAATAAATTATTTTAATATTTTATTAATTAGGATATTACTACATCTTCATTGTGAAATAAATAAATTAAATTATTTCAAGCCTTAAAAATATAAATAAAATACCATTATGTAGGAAATATTTTTATCTTTATAATTAATATTTATAGTCGAATTTATCTTATGTGTAACCCAATATAATTTTTTTTATTTATTAAACATTGATTTTAACTCTTTTAAATATTCTTTGAATTAAATAATAAAAAATGTTCAAATTTAAACCAAGTGAACCTAAAGGATCATATTTTATTCCTAAGGTTGTTTTTGGTCATATTACCTTTATCCAATAGAATTAGGACATGTGTTAGGGTAATAATAATATAATTTTTACCATTAATTACCCCATTTACTTTTAACTATTGTAAATAAAAGTAAAAAGTTATTATTCATAAAAATTATTTTTATCATATTGAAACTCATTTTACATACTGATATCAACCGGGTCTCTCAGATTTTTTAAATTCAACTCAAAACAACAGTAAAATTATGTACTATGTAAATTTGCAAATGCTCTAAGGAGGTGGGTAAAAGATGGTAAAAAGTTCAATCAAATTTTATATATATTTAAAACTATTATAAAACGACTCCAATGATTTACATTGAACATATATAGGTATTATGTATCTATTTTGTACTAAAGTATATTTTAATAAAATAAATAATTATTTAGATAAAAATTCGATTTTAAACTATAACTCAGTGTTTTTCACTATTAATCAAAAATTGAATGTTTTCAGAAAAATACCAAAAATTCATACTAATCTAATTTTCAAATTTTGAATCCAAAAATGATGTCCATTTCGAATGATAAAATTTATAAAATTTCAAAAAGTCGGTATTACTATTAATAACGGCTAGTTTGATTGATTGTGGTGTGTTGGAACTCAATGTTGCATACAACACATGCTATTGTATTAATCAAAGAGAAACATACCATGAAAGCATGGGGTGTTACATTATCCCCTGCTCGAAATAATGTTTTCCTCGAAATAACTAGAGTATTACTAAGTAAAAAGACTCAGGTGGTTCTTCATCATAAGTTCCTTAGGTTCCCATGTTGCTTCTTCCATCTTATGGTTTCTCTATAGAATAGTTTCCAGACGAGTCATCTGGTTTCTCAACACTTGTTATCTTATATCAAGAACCATGACAGGCTCTTCACATTAAGATAGATCAGATTCCAATGCTAATTCCTCATAGGTGAGTATATTCATTGGGTGAGGCATGTATTTTCTCAATAGTGATGCATGGAATACATCGTGAAATTTGGAGAGAATAGGTGGCATTGACAAATCGGTACGCAACAACCGCAATTCGTTCAACAATTTTGCAAGGTCTGATGTACGTGGGACTCAATTTTCCCTCTTCATAGTAATGTATTACACCCATCCATAGATATACCTTCAAGAAAACCTGATTTTCTACCATAAATTCCTAATCATTCCTTCGGTTATCAGCATATCTCTTCAGCCTACTTTGGGATTCTTTGATGTGGTTTTGGATTACCTTAAACCTCTCCATCGTTTCCTGCACATGTTCTGGGGCTATGAGGTTTCTTTCACCAACATCACCCCAACAGGTTGGTGTGAGACACCTCTTTCCATATAACGCTTTATATGGTCCATCTGAATACTTGAATGGAAGCTATCTTTATAAAAAAAGTCTACAAGAGATAAATATTTATCTCACATTCATTGAAAGTCATGTGATATTTATCTCAACATGTCTTATATGGTTTGAATAGTCCATTATGATTGTCCATCAGTTTGGGGGTGGTAGGCAGTGCTCATTTGAAGTTCAATATCCAAGGATTTTTGAAGACATTTCCTAAATCATGATGTAAAATGGGGATCACGATTAGAGAAAATTAGTAGTGGTACACCATGAAGATATAAAACTTCATTAATATATAGTATTTCTAAACTTTCTAGTGGTAAATATTTGGTTATAACAGGAAAATGTGCTGACTTGGTAAGAAGATCAACAATGACTTGTATTCCATAGTTCCTTCTATTAGTCATTGGTAGTCCCATGGCAAAGTCCATTGTGATATTATACAATTTCCACTGAGGTATGGGAAGACATAGAAAGACTCTTCCAGACTATTGCCTTATAACATTAACTTGTTGACAAACCATATATCTTGAAACAAAATCTGGAATCTCCCTCTTCATGTTGTCCCACTCAAAATGTTCCTTCAAATATTTATTCATTTTGGTTCTCCCACGGTGTATAGAGAAATTGTAGCTATGAGCATCATCCAAAAAATCTCTTTTTAGATCATGTATATAAGGAACATAAACTCTCTTACCAAATTTCAATATACTATATTCTTATGAAATTTCACTCAATCTCCCAACTTTCACATCTTTAATCTTCTTTTGAAAATATTCATCACTGGACTGAGAACAATTTAACCTTTATAGAAAATATGGTTTGGAAATAATTTGAAAAAGTGTTGATATTTCAACATCCATGGTGATTTATATATCCTTCATTTGTAGATCCATGTATATAGGATCCTTTTCAAATATCTTCTTCCTCAAAAATCCATAATCTTTTTTTCCCAAAGCATCCTACACCTTATTTTCATTCCTCGGGTGGTAGTGTATTGTGTAAACATAGTCCTTGAGTATTTCAAGCCATCTC
Source organism: Viscum album (assembly GCA_963277665.1). Classification (NCBI taxonomy): domain Eukaryota; kingdom Viridiplantae; phylum Streptophyta; class Magnoliopsida; order Santalales; family Viscaceae; genus Viscum; species Viscum album. The sequence continues at coordinate 279,625,052 of OY728126.1, forward strand.
CTTTACCACAAGTTTAGTTTTTTCTGTGAGAAAATATACTTCAAACTCTTGTGATCATTATAAATCTCACATTTTTCACCATAGATTTATGGTCTCCAAATCATCAAAGAAAATATTACAGCTGCTAACTCATGATCATGAGTAGGATAGTTTTGAGCATGAATCTTTAGCTATCGTGATGCATACTCAATTATTGTATCATTATACATAAGAACAAAACCATGTCCTTTCTTCGATACATCACTATAAATAACAAACCCATCCTTCCTCGATGGTAGAGTCATGATAGGTACATTTACTAATATTCTCATCAATTATTCAAAACATTCTTCACACTCTTATTTAAAAACACATTTAACCCCTTTATGAGTGATATTTGTTAATGGGTTAGCCAACCAGGGATAATTTTGGATAAAAAGTTGATCATAACCTCCTAAACCAATAAAACCGCATACCTTAGTTATACTCATCAATGCTGGACATTCTTGGATTGAACTGGTCTTAGAAGGATCAATAGAGATTCCATCCTTAGAGATAATATGGACAAGAAAAGAAATCTCCTAAAGCTAGAATCTACACTTTCTAAACTTCTAATATAATTCATTTCTTTTAAGAGTCTCCGGGATAATGTGCAAATTATTATCAAGATAATCATAGATTCTATAGTATACCATGATATCATCAATAAATACTACTACAAAGTCATCAATATATTCCTTCAAAACTCTATTCATTAGATCTGTGAAGGTTGAGGGTGCATTAGTCAATCCAAAAGGAATTACTATAAACTCGTAATACTCATACCTTGTTCGAAATGTTGTTTTCAGAATTCCTTATTTCTTTACACACAACTGATGATATCCATATCGAAGGTCAATCTTTGTAACTATTGAGCTCCATGATTTTTTTCAAATAAATAATCATTGCGAGGTAGGGGATACTTTTTCTTTATTGTTATAGCATTGATCTGCCGGTAGTCAAGTAATAACCTCATATATACATCTTCCTTATTATCAAAATGCACCAGGGATCCCCATGGAGAAACACTAGGGAGAATAAATCCCTTATTAATAAATTCCTCTAGTTGTTTCATTAGTTCCACTAATTAAACAGTGTCCATTCTATAAAGGGTCTTCGATTTCGATCTTGAACTGGGAATTAAATCAATGGAAAACATAATTTCTCGTTCTGGAGGATGTTTAGGAAAATCTTCTGGAAATACATTAACATACTCTTGCACAATAGGTTCATCCTCTATTTGAACATTCCTTTCCTCACCCAAATTTATTTCATCATATTCCTCCCCAATAATTGAATTTAATTGAGAAACTAGGGGTGGATCGAGATTAGAATTATGTGGTGACGTTTCAGCTCTAGAGGTAAGGTACTTCTTATCATTATCAAGAATTGTAACCACTTTCTTCTTAAAATAAATTTTCACAACATAGTACAAAATCAAATCCATATGGAGGATTATATCAAATTAAATCATGGGTATGCTTAGGAGATCAGCAAATAACTAACGTTTATATTCCATAATGGGAACTGATTCACAAAACGTTGTTTCAATGATATTACCCTTATGTGTGTTGACTACAAACTCCCTTGTTAATTCAAATTGGAAATATCTATGTTTATTAGAAAATTAGGAAGATAGAAAACAACGTGATGATCCAGAATCAAATAAATCATTAGCTAAACATGTGAAAACTATTAAATTAACAGACACTACGTCTTTCAGAGCTTCAACCTCAGCAGTAGTGTTAACATAATCATGGACTTGATCCCTTTGCCTATTTTGAGGTAAGTTCCCCTGAAGGTCATGAAATTACTTTGCATAATGCCCTATTTCTCTATAATTTTATAATTCAACATTGACATCCTCTTTCTTCCCCATGCAATCCCGATCTAGGTGGCCTTTTTCACCACACTAGTAACAGACTCCCATTTCCTTTAGGAAAGTACCTGGGTGTTTCATCGCACATTTACTGTAGGATAGATATTAAACATTTACCTTTATCCCCAAATTTCTATTTCCAGAGTGTTAAATAGATCTCTTCTTCCCTAGCTTTTCTTTAAATTTGTATGACATAGATAATTCTTTTTCTGTCTTGATAGTAGATGAGACAATATAATCATATGATAAGAAGGATTGTGAGACTAATTCTTGACAGAGAAATGGTTTTAACCCTTGAAAGAAATTATCAATATTACTTTTGGGGTTACGTATATAATATGAATCATGCCTCAATAACCTTGTAATGTATGCTTCATACTTTGTGATATTCCCATACACATTTTTCAGTAGACTTAGATATTGTCTTTCCATATCTGCTTGATGGTCATGAGGAAATTATTTTTCTATAAAAATATCTTTATACTCCCTACATTATATATTTGACACTTCATCACCTTCCTTTGTGTTTTGAATCAATGACCACCATTGATCAGTATCTCTAGTGAGGCGGTAAACATCTAGGATAAATATTTCCCTTCGGCTACTCCACAAGGCATGGAATATTTTCTCTAAAGAATTTATCCATTTCTCAGCTACTAGGGGTTGTGTACCCCCATTTAATTTTCGTGGTTGTGGCCTCATGAAGCGATCTAACATTGATCCTATGCACTTTGGATTAATTTGAATCACAAGCTCCACTCTAATTATCTTGAGCAGGAGGGAAATCCCTACATGGAGTGCATGGATTGATATATTTTCCATTCCATCCACTAGGTGATATTTCTAAACAATGGCATAAACTAGATTAAGTTATGAATCAAAATACATAAATCCAAAGTTGTAAAACACTTAAAATAAATTGAACAGTTTATGGATATAATCCATAATAAAAAAAATTATTTGAGGAAGTATATACTCATAAAACATTCATAATGGGTTGTAATGAAAATGAGTATTATCCTTATCATATCCCCTGGGAGTGTCATAACCAAGAGTGCATAAAGGCTCGTTGTCATGCACATATTCCCATTCGATTATTGTTTAGAGCGGTGTTTTCATGTTTTACCACATGGTACATCTTTTATAGAGCCACATTTACCTGCTCGTATCCAGACATGGATGTCTTCCTGGAAAACATTCAAAATATATACAATACATAAATTCTAGGATGTTCTTCCACAGTCAAACGTATCAAAAAACATTCAATATAATATCGATGTTTTGTATCATAATAAATCAATATAAAACACATCAATGAATGTTGACATATATGAAATCAAAAACATTTTTTGAGTAATATGTCTTTCTATTTTGAAATCATTAAAAATACATATAATTAAAAAAGAAAACCTTTATTTTGAAAATATTCATATAATCTTGAATGAGAAGCTTCGACGTTGTTATAATGCTAGAAAATAGTTGCACCCTCAGTATAAGTTAAAACAATTTCTCACCTTTATTTTGTGAAAATGGTCATAAAGTACCTTGTTCGGAAAATGAAAGAAAGATTCCATTCAAACCATTTTATAAAAATTCAATTAAGGGTACAAATGACTTTAACCCATAGAATAGTTAATAGTAAAAATGTTTTGAAATGTATTTTTAAGAAATGTGGATGTGGATGACAAAGAGGTCAAAGTAGATAATTATGTTTAAGAAACCTTGGATAATAAAGAGATTGTGAAATTAACCCTTAACTTTTTCATTTCCTTGGTTAAGGGTAGGTTAAACACCAAGTATAATGGTGAAAAAATTGTTATAAAATTACACAATAATCTTAATCATTAATATGATATCATATATGATCTGTTAACATTGCTTTGTTAATAATATCTTTGTATTATTGTCGTTTCGGGTGTTAACAGATTCATTTTCCTTCATAAGCTTTGTTATGCAAGTAATGATTGTTTATGGATAGGATATAACTTATTCATATTTATAATTATATTAAGTCTTTAAACATTATTTTTAATTATCTAATTAAAATTTTTCTTTATTGGATTATGATGGGGAATGAATCTCATCACGTTTATGGACACGGTAATCCATACGTATGCACGTGCAACACTATCATTGTTTTGATATTAAAATAATATATAATTGGGAGTTATATCATATATAAATAATCATTATCATGTTATATTTATTATTTACATTAATTACACATAATTATTATACCCATCCAAATAATAATGTATTGAATAACTATTACACCACGATGTGGAGATGGTAAGTTGTACGTATGCACATATGGTGAAATGTCATTAAAAGGATGGATATAATAATAAATATGGTTAGAACATATTTATGATAACATCACATTATATAGATGATACTGGGAAAATTATTTTAGAATGGAAATAACAAATAATTAGGAAGTGGATGAATAAACGAACTTCCATGAGGTGATGAAATATTTACCTCTTCTTCAGGTTCTTCCTTTTGATTTGATCAAAAGCGCTCCTTAGGGAGGCTTTATGACAAAAGAAAGGCCTCTAAAATGAAGGGAGGACATTTGAGAGGGTATTTGGGTTGGGGTTTTCCATGCCAAATGGAATTGAAGGTTTTAATTAGAGAGAAGGGAGAGTGCCCTTTTATAAAAGGGGTGAGGGGAACCATAGGAAAAGCTAGAAATATTATTTTATAATAAAATCAATTTCGGTTTCTAATGGATCCAAAAAGAAATATTTAAATTATAATGTGGGTATGGGTCGAAAAATACTCAAAGAATAGGCTTTTGAAAGGTTTGGGTCACTATATTAACTTTATCTTTTAGATTTAACTCTTAATTAAATATTTTGACATTTACCATGTCTCTTTGTATTTTTATATTATATGGTTATTAAACATTCTATATTGTTTTAAGAAATTCCCAAGTTGTTCATTAATGATACAACTATTATTATATAAGTCTTTTGGAAGAACCTTAGGTTATTAAGAAGAGAATATCCAATAATTATATAATATTTGTTTTAAAAACAGTGTTTTTTTCAATTTTGACATTATTTGGTATTTTGTTGTTGCTAACTTCAAAAAAGCCTTATTACATAGAAAATAATTCATCTATTTAAATATATTATGTCATATTAACTTATAAAATTATTTCAATTAAAAAAAAGTCTCATATTACTTTTATTTGGATATTTATAATATCATTTATTTTAATATTACATTAATTTGGTAATTACAGCATCATCATTATGCCATAAATAAATTAAATTATTTAAAGTCTAGAAAATATAAATAAAATACCATTATATAGGAAACTGTTTTAGATATCCAATGAATATTTATAGTAGAATTTATCTTATTTTTATTCCAATATTAAAAAAAATTAGTTATTAAACATTGATTTTAACTCTTTTAACACTTCATTTAATTAAATAATAATAAATGTCCTACACTAATCCATGTGAACCAAAAGGAACATATTTTATTCCCACAGTTTTTTTCCAATAAACCTTATAAAATAGATAACATCTATTCGGGTAATAATAATATAATTTTTACCCAGAATTACCCTATTTACTTTTGACCAAGGTAAATAAAAGTAAAAGGTTACTATTCACAAAAAAATTCCACTTATTGAACCACATTTTACATAATGATATCAACCATGTCTCGCAGATTTTTGAAATTCAACTCACAGAAGAGGTAAAATTATGTTTTATATAAATTTTCAAATGCTCCTATGATTTGGGTAAAAGACGGTAAAATTTCAAATAATGTTTTATATATCTAATATTATTATAACCTGACTCCAATTAATTACATTAAACATATATAGGAATTATGTACCTATTTTAACCTAAATTAAATTCAAATAAAATATATAATTATTTAAATAAAATTTCGGTTTTAAATTATAACTCAGTGTTTTTTTCTATTCATAAAAAATTGAATGTTTTCAGAAATATAAAAAACATTCACCCTAAGATAATTTTCATAGTACAAATCAAAAATTAATCCATTTTGAAAGATATAATTTATAAAATTTCAAAAATGTGGGTATTAATATTCAGAACAGCTAGTTATATTGGATGTGGTGTGTTAGAAGTAGATGTTTCGTACAACACACCCCATTGTATTATTCAAAGAGAAGCGTACCATAGATACAGGGGGTATTACAGCCATGGCCAAATTTTTTAAATATATTTATAGATTCCTTGGGAAAGATATTATTGCTGATTTGTGATTAAATTTCTCACAATTTTCAAAACCTCATAACAAGCTAACTCAAATGGGAATAAAATTTTTGTGGAATGGTGAACATTAAGAGAGGATCATGGAGTTTAATATGATTCTAATCAATGTCCATGTTCTCACACTACCCCCAAGTGGGGAGCCATTCATAATTTTCAGTTATTCTTTAAAGAAAGGATTGGTATGTGTGTTTATGAAATATGATGAAGACATTGCCTACATCCTAAGGACTTTGAAAATTCATGATCAAAAGAAACCCAAACATGATCTGGAGATAGAAACTGTGATCTTTTCGTTAAAAATATTGTGTAATTGACTCTTTTGGGAGATGAGTATAGTATATAAATATCCCAAATATCTCAAATATATATTCCCATAGAGAGATATGAATATGTTCCAATGAAGATGGTTTGAGCTCATCCTGGATTATGGCTTCTCAATCCACAACCATCCTGGGGATGAGACTAAGGTGGAAGATTATATAATTATAAAGGACCCATAAATTAAATCAATAATGACAATTTATAAGGATCCAATATTCATAGACATAAAAAATATAGTCATGGGAATCATAAATAAACGATCATCATCAATCCTTTATCAAATTATTTCACAACCACATCTTTTTGAATGGATAAAGAATACTAAATAATATGATGTGGGAATCCAGAAAAAGTGGAATATTTGGGCCAAGAATATGTGTTAATCAAATCCTCTGTTAAAGAAAGATCTTTTGGATGATGAATATATTTTTTATTTCTCTATTCACCTAAGAAACACGATGATGTATCATGATCTCTAAGAGCACTCTTAGTGGGACAACCTGAAGAATGAGATCATTGAATATCCATAAAGTTGTCTTGAATGTCTTAATGTGAAGGCTAAAAGGATGATGTATATAGGGATGATACAAGCATTACACATACCAACATTAAAATTTAAAAAAATCAAAATATAATTTTTCATAGGACTTACAATGATATCCAATGGAAATAATTCTATCTAGAGTGTACTTGATCATCATACAAATAATGTACACTTCATTGTGATTTAATAGGATTTATTAAATGGTCAGCTAGAATGATATGAATTAGGGAAGACATAAGGCTACATCGAGTACTACTATCGATTATATCTGATCCAGATCCAAGATTCAACTATATGTTTTGGAAAAGAATCTAGTGTGATATAAACATAGAACTGAACTTCATTATGTCTTATCACAAGTAAATTGATTTTAAATCTATGTAGACAATGAAAAAACTTGAGGAAATGTTTATATATTTCTCATTGGACACCAATGGAGGATGGGACCAACATCTTCCTTCAATGGAGTTCTCTAACAGAAACAGTTTCCACTCAAGCAACAAAATTGACCCCTCTGAAGAAATTTATTAGAAGTGGTTTCAAAAATTATCATTTTGGGATGACATTGGTGAATGAAAATTTTGAGGTCCTAAAATGGATGAAGAATTAGTTGAGAAGTATAACAACATCAAGAAACACATCAAAGATTATTAGAGTCAACAAAAGAGAGATGATTAAAATTGTTATTGAGGCCTAGAGTATAATATTAGATACATGGTGTTAAGATTCATATCTCCATGGAAGAGGGTGATATGATTTTGGATTAAGGGAAAGCTTAGTATAATGTACATAGTAACATTTGATATCCCTGGTAGCATCATAGCAGCGACATGTCGACTAGCACTCCCACCGAACCAATCTCAATTGCATGATGCATTATATTTATAACTGTTATGTAAGTAGATACCAGACCCATCACATGTAATCAATATTTGAGAATGACCTTTCCTTTGATGAGTAGTCGGTGAAGATCATGGATCATATAGTAATAGTTCTACAATATAAGAACATTCCCATCGTCAAAGTGTTATGGACAAAATAGAAGTTTGAAGAAGCAATGAGGGAACCATAGGAGATGTTGAACTAGAGATACCATCATATTTTTTTGAGTAGAAAAAGGATATTTCGAGGTGGAAATTTCTTAAGGGGTGTGTTTGGGAACAACCTAAACTATTATGGAAAAAAATACCTTTTTGATTTATTAAAATGTCTTGTGGGTATAGAAAACAAATTACCTTATTTTATATTATTATATATTATTGTATTTATACAACCATTAAGTATAATTACCATTGATAATTTAGGCTTTGAACAATGATCACATGTATAGTATAAATATAGGGTTTTAAACATTCGTTTGGCATTGAAAAAGGAATTGATGTCCCCAGCCATTAGGATCAGATATTGTGAAGAGCATTTATTGGAGCATCCAAGTGAGATATAATTTTTGGGCTTTTCCCTAGACCAATCCCACGCTAAGATGTAACAACATAAGAATGTGTGAAACCATTTACAAGATAAGTTCATGCTCATTTAGATCATGGGTCGAACCATGTTCACATAACAGCTCCATGAAAGCCCCATCATAACACAACTTACTCATATAGAATATGCATTTGTAATAAAGGGATATGTATCATGACCGAAACATTATGAATATTTACACTATTATTGATATTGAATAATTAATATATTTTCCTCCCATTATTTTTAATTTGATATTGATTTAATAATAAAAAGATGTATTCTTGGTTAATAATCAAATTCAATTAAGAAATATATTTTTATGAATTAATTTATTTTTTATATGAATATTATTTTAAGTAAATACTATTATTAAATTAATTTTATTAAATATAAATCATCATATACATTTTTTGAATGCACTCGTAATTTGTATTATGGTTTAAAAACTATTTTTGTCAAACCCCATCAATTTTAAAATGAAAGACCATTTTTACATTAAAATTATTAGTTCATATATATTTTAAAAATTATTAAGATAAAATTAATATTATTTGTGTAATTATGAGGTCAAAAGTTTTCAATGTTGAATTTTTCATAATTTTCTGAGGTAGTAGTATGTATGGGTAAAAATTAAAAACTATATAAATATAAAGTGTGTTTTATGACATCATAGTGGACCAATTATTTTGTAACAAATACTATAAAACGTATTTTTTACCAAATATATGATTCACCTTCAAAAAATTTGAATTTATAATTATTTTATTTATTTGAAAAAATTCATAGTGAATCCTCTATGAGATTTAATATATTTTTTTATTTTAAAATTATTTCAATGAAAGTGTAACTCTCCTCCACATATGAAATGTAATTATTTTAATACACATAAACATTGGTTGTATATAATAATGTATACCACTCCATGTTTCGAGAAACCATTTTAAAAAAACCATGGATTGGTTTGTAGTTTGGAATATTTTTTTCGTAGTGACCAAAACCAAAATAATAAATAAATCTCTCTCCATTCCAATATAAACCAACCCAATTTTACATTTAACATCATTAAAATTTCTTAAAGCTCAACCAAACTCTGACATATAATCTCTATAGTCCTCCCAAGCCTTCCCATGCTCCAAATGAGCCTATCCAAATCCTTTGGGGTTACACATCTAAGTAAGGGATTTCTCTCCCCACCTTGGAATTCAAGCACCTTCATTGAGATTTGATCTTTTAATTTAAATTTATTATTTCCCATTAATTTTTAATAATAAACATAATTTCCAATTGATTAAATTATTATGGGGGATCATTTATCCCCCCTCATTTTTTCACTTACCAAAGGTGTTACTATTCTAAAATACCGTTATGGATTTCTCTTCTCTCATTTCCATTCAAGATCTTATTTTATATTTTGCTTCTTAAATTTCATATTTATATTGGGATTTGTTATTCCATGGTTCCTATACTATCCATTTTATTTATAAATTATGGGGTATTTCATTCACTCTAATTAAACCCACGATGATCTTTTCTTTACACTTGTTACCATGTCGAAATTTTGTAATGGTAATTTTCATTCTCTTCTTTATTCATAATTATTTATTATGTTATAAATTCTATTTCCAATTACATATGTTGTGGAATGTCCATTCAGGTCTCTCTTATAGAATGTAATGACCCAAACATTCATTAATTGAAATTCAACTTGATCTAATTAAATGATTATAGTGGTTATATAAAATGTGAACTTCATTGGTTTTATGTTTTTGGATCTTAAAATACCATTATGAATTGTTATCAATGATAATATAATTTTTGAACAGTTACCACACGATTAGTATAAATATAGGGCTTTAACAAATCCAATTTACATTGAAAAAGGATGTGATGGCCTCATCTAGAAGACTTTCCCTGTACGAAGCCCATTTGTCAGAGCTCAAAACTGAGGTGGAGTAAATGGGATTCAATCTTGAACAATCCTAAGCTGATCTTGAACAGATTATGCTTGAGCAGAACCAAATACAGGAGAAGTGGAAGTTAATAGAGATTACCGCCTAGGAGATGTTATCCGAACCACACCAAGATTCTATCAACATCAAAAACCATACACTTCAGTATTATGCGGGTGTTATAGTTGGTTATGTAACAATACTATATCACCATGACTATGTAAATTATTTTTGTATAATGAGTGTGCATTCATTTTATTGTTTTTACTTTTTAAATAGTTTTTAAAGCTCAAATAGTATTTTTATTTAATATTCAACTAAGAAATATATTTTGATTAATTGATGTATTTTTGAATGAAATATTAATTTAATAAAATATTTTTATTATTATTAAATTATTTTTATTATATATAATTTATTATAAAATTTTATACATTCAATTGTAATTGTTATTAATGATTAAAAGATGTTTTTTTCAAAACCCATTATTTTTGGATAAAGGTACGTTTTTATTTTAAAATAAAATATTAAAATATTTAGAAAATTATTCAGATAAAATGAATTATTTTTTGAATCAGAATGTCTCAATTATCCAATGGTGATTTTCTCATAATTTTCATACACAATAGAATATTCGGGTAAAAATTAAATATCGTATAAATATATAATGTGTTTTATGACATCATAATGACCCAATAGTTATGTAATAAAATACAATAAACTTTATGTTCATACAATATATGTTTTACCATTAACATAATGTTAGTTTGGGATTGTTTGATTTATTTTACAAAGCATTAGTAGACCTTAAAATCTTATAAAACATTTCGTCATTTTAAACTGTTTTCCTTGAGAGTGTGACACACCTGAACATAAGAAACCCTATTATTTTAAAAAAATAGGCTATTGGCCAAATAAAATATTTTGTCCACTCCGCTTTTGAAAAAACAAAGGGAAAACCCATGGGCTAGTTTTTGGTTTTGATTAGTTTAATTTACGATGTCCCAAACCAAAATGATAAATAACTCCATCGCCTTTCCTATATAATCCCACACAAGATCCCACTTCCTCTTCATGAAAAGACATTTGTGTTTGACCATCCCCTGCCCTCCCCTCAATAGAATCCTTACAAGGTTCCCCAATCACCCAAGAAGCCTATCTCAATCCTCTCCCAATCCTTTAGGATCACACTTCCATATAAGGGATTTGTACCTTTATCTTTTTATCAATGTTTCTTAATATTGTTGTGACCATTTATTTTCAATTAAAAATGTTGCGGTATGATTTAAAACCTTCCCCTTGCTGACCTATTTATGTTTGGATGATGGGAGACCCCTTTATCCCTCATTAATTCCTCCAATGTATAGATATTACCATGCCAGAATTCTGTGAGAGACTTCTCTATTCTCTTTTACATCCAAGTAATTATTTTGTATTATGCATCTAAATTCCATTACATTAGTTGGGAAATGTATCTATATAACCCCATTACTGTCCATTTCAGGTAAATATTATTAGAAAACTTTTTATCTCTCATCAACCATTTCCATGAATCCTTATGTCACACAATTATGATTCCGAAATTACACTGCATTTTTCCATGCCATGATCATTTTATAGTGAGTACCACACCCATGCCTCAATCATGGGTATTCACCTTTATGCACATATAGATATTAAATGGTAATTTTATGTATTTATTCCACATTACATAAACTAGGAATTACTTATGATGTTGATTTATTCCATGTTATATGATCTGTGTGGCACACTTATGCATGAAAAAAAAATGTTTATGAATGGTGTTCCCTGATAGCACTCCAATGCATTGGGCAAAGTATAGCATCATGATACTTCATGTGAAATGGGTGTTTACTCATGATAATTAAATTTCAATGAGGTTTTACTCACCCTACATGTGCAATGAAGGATTACTCATTCTCCATGTGAAAAAATCCATGGGTCATGCTAATTCCATGTTAAGTGGTGTTCCATATTTAATTATTATTATTATAATGATTTATTATGCCTTTATGTTAATGTTTCTCTTGTGATCCATTTATATTACTATTTCCTAGAAAGTAATTTAACCTTCATTTTATTCCTTTTTTACTCCCCAACTGGGATTTATAGCTCTTCTTTTCTTATGCATATCCTCAGGTTATCCCATTCATTGCTAAGTATGATGGAATATAGAGGTAATGTAAAGGAAGTTTTCAATAATACTATCTGTTATATGTATTAACTTCTTATCTAATCTACCTAACCCCAAATAAACAAGACCTCTCAATCTTCCATGTTTTATCAAGTGAATAACATTTGTAATATATCTTGTTTTGGTGTGTAATAAAAAGAAGGGTTTTTATAGTTGGTATTAGTGGATAGGTTTAGTTGTTTTGGGGATTAAGATTAGAAAAACCCAGTGAAGACATAGAGACCAAAATATGTATAAAAACATACCAATGTATTTTAGATTATTGATTACATGGTTTATCAACAAAATGCATCTTTTCTAGATACGAGCAGGTAGAGGTGGCTCTAGCACATATGTTTCCTAGGGGTAAACCCTGAAAAAACCTCTTTCATCTTGACTCAATCAAGAATTGGTTCACAAAAATGGGTCTTGCTGGACTCTAGGTTATGACACTCTCGAGGGATATGATTTGGTAAATTCACAAGATTAGTATGAACTCGTATTAAGGGAATGATAAAAATGCACCTAAGAATATATGTTTGAAATTAGATTATTAATAGCATAGATTGAAGCCTATGGATTAATAAGTTAAGGAAATAAATGTTATTTATAAGTCATCAGCTTTTTTCCATGGATTACCATTTATGTGTTACCTCTAACATTCCTTTTATTCTAGCCAATGGACGGTAATACAAGGAATCGGTCTAACAACTGATTTAAAGAACAATGTGATGATTTTTCTTATAAGATCCCCAATATTATGGGAGCAGGCATCACAATCTTTGTCACGCTTCTCTCTCAGTTAAATCAAGCTTTAAATAGAAACATGGGTTAAGGAGAATGTTCAACACCCCATAAGAAATGAAAAGATGCTAATGAGAGCTTCATGAGACAATGGCCTTCTACTTTAAATGGATAATTAGATGCCTCAATTTCCTAACAATGGATAAACACCATTGAAAAGATCATCTCCATCTTTCAATGTTTTGAACAAGAGAAGGTTATCCAAGCTTGTTATAGTATGGTGGGTGAAGATGATCAATGGTAGATGTTGATGAAAAATATGATTCCTGAGAAGGAGATCGAGGAGTTTGAATGGAATGATTTTTGTAGATGTTTTTCGATAAATATTTTATGTGATCCTTCGGAAATAGGATTGTAGGGGACTTCCTTTCCCTGGAAAAAAACGATGAATATGTATGAGAGAATGAGGAAAACATCATAAGGCATTCCTGATACGCCTTTGGATTTGTTGTTACCTCTGAATGAAAGGTTAACCACTTCTTTGGTGGGCAGAAATGAATCCTATTAAATGTTCTGGCGATTCGTGACTTCAATAGCTATGAGGAAATTGTCTGATGTGCCCTCAAGGTCGAAATGGAGATCAGATAATATCTGCAGTTTCATCGGGATAAAAGGGGTAATGTGGAATTCAATGTTGGTGGTCCAATGGATAAATCAAACTGTGCTAAGATGATCCAGCACCCCACTTTCCAATGGTACGAAAAGAAACAACCCGGAAATTACTAAAGGGGATGAGGAAATTTTATAGGTGTAGAAGTGAAGGGACCCTAGTTGTTGGTAGTGGAAAATAAAATTACCTGATGTAATAGAGGTGAGAAATGTTCCATTCAAACCTCAAATAATTTTTCATTACTAGAACTGCAAAGAACCAGGGCATCATGAAAATCAGTTCTCGAACCCAAGGGTTTTTTGAGGCAACCAAAATCCTCCAAGGTAGCAAGGGAGAGTTTTTTCCATCACTATTGTAGAAGTGTACCCCGATAATGATGTGGTGATAGGTGCACTATTTAATCATTCAAGAATAGTGAACTATCATTTTTATTGAGTTTCTACGCATTCTTTTATATCCCAATAGTTTAGTAGAACAATCCCAGCAGCACAACAAATCATGGAAGTAAAGATGCATGTGAGAATGGAAAATTGGGCAATCATTGCATCCCATGAATATACCTCCTCCCCTGTCATAATATAGCGATTGAATTTCTCAGTGAACCTTTTCATACTCCCTCTGAGGGAATTTGATGAAATTCTTGGCTTGGATTGTTTTTCCTTATATAAAGCCAACATAAATTACCATGCGAGGGAAATCACTCTCCATGTGGAGAGTCGACACCCAATTCAATACTAGTTCATGGAGGAAGATGAATCTTATTTAACTCCATCATATCAAGTTTGGATATTACTACCCTATGAGCACAAATATCTTTCCCATATTATTGATTCTAAGGAGGCAACCATCCTTGATGACATGAATATTGTGAGAGATTTCATTGAAATTTTTCTTGAGAAATTTTCTTGTCTTCCTCCTAGAAGAGATGTTGAATTGTCAATTGATCTTATAACTGGGGTGGTTCTAATATCCCAGACTCCATATAGAATAGATTTTTTGGAGATTCAAATGCTTAAGAAATAACTACAAGAGAATCTGGACAAAGGGTTTATACCCCCCAAGTTCTTCACCAAGGGGTGCACCAGTCCTCTTCGTCGAGAAGAAAGATGGTTCAATGCACCATTGCATTGATTATTGTGATCTTAAAAAATCACTATAAATAACAAGTATTTTCTCCCATGAATCGATGACTTTATTGATATACTATGTGGTGAAAAATACCTCTCCAAGGTGAAGTTGTGGTCAGGATATAATCATATTATTGTGAAGATGGAAGATATCCCCAAGATTTATTTTTGTACAAGATATGAGCATATTGAATTCGTAGTAATTTCTTTTAGAAAAACTAATGCTTGAGAAATCTTCATGGAAATGATGAATAATGTCTTTAGGGATTACATCAAAATATTTGTGGTAGTATTTATAGAGAATATTATGATATACTGCAAAACTATATAGGATAATGAGTTGAGGAATGAAAATCTCTATGCAAAGTACAGCATGTGTGAGGTCTGGTTGAATGAGGTCTCATTCTCGGGCCATATCATCATAAGATATAGGATATCTATGGATCCCTCCAAAATTGATTCAATTAATGGATGGTCGATTCTCTCATCGGTAATAGATATCTACACATTCTTAGCTTTAGCTTTATATTATTGACAATTTATGAGAAATTTCTTACGATTGTCCAACCCTCTTACCTTGTTAACTCGAAAGGGAGTAATGTTTTTTTGGAGTGATGAATGTGAGGAAATAATAAAGGAGCTAAAAAGGAGGATTATCAATCTTCATGTTCTTAGATTAACAACTAGTGGATATCGTTTTGTGGTATTCGATGATGCTTTGAAGAAGGGCATGGGCTGTGTGTTGATGAAAAATGATAATGTCATTTTCTATGCATAAATTCAATTGAATGTAAATGAGTAGAATTATACCACACATGATCTAGAGTTGGTTACAAGGATCTTCACTTTTAAAATTTAGTGGCATTATCTCATTGTGGAGAAGTATAAAATATATACGAACCACCAAATATTTAAGTATATATTCACACAGAAAGTGTTGAACATGCACCAACAAAGATTTTTAGAGCTGATCAAAGGCTATGACTGCTCAATTCAATACCACTCTGAGAAAGAGAATAATGTGGAAGATGCTCTAAGTACAAAGACCAAACAATTATATCATTGATGATAATTGAGAAGGATTTAATCTCATTATAATTGATGAAGATAGACATGTTAATCATATAGAAGGGAACATCATCAATCATTTTACAAATTATTGATCAATAGTCACTTTTGGAAATTTTTAAGGATGATCAAATGGATGATGATGAAATTCAGATGAAATTGGAAGCTATCAGAAATGGGAATTCCTTGGAGTTTAATGTTAATGAAGAATGAATTATGTGACTTGGGAAAATACTATGTGTTCCATCAAGTCCAAAGCTAATGAAATAACTTTCGGATGATGCACATAGTTCCAATTTCTCTATTCACCCAAAAAACACAAAGATGCATCGAGATATTTGAGATAGTTTTTGGTGGGATAATATAAAGAAAGAGATCACTGAGTATACATCAATGTCCCTAGTGTGTCTGTAAGTGAAGGCAAAGAGGTAGATGTCTAAGGTGTTGATGCCACCATTACCCATACCAACAAGGAAATGGGAGAACATCAGCATGGACTTTGTCACTGGACTTCTGAAGACATCCAAAGGAAACAATGCAATCTGGGATGTTGTGGGTCATCATATAAATTCTGCAAACATTATTGCAATTCAGGAGGATTTATCATTGGATCAACTGGCACATATATATATATATCATAGAAGTGGTAAGGCTGAAAAGGGTACCACTATATATTATATCTGAACATGATCCATGATTCACCTCAAAGTTTCATAACAGTCTTCAACATGCCATGGATATTGAACTGCACTTCAGTACGGCTTATCAACCTTAAATTGATTGACAATCTGAGTGAACAATCCAAACACATGAGGATATGTTGAGATCATGCTAAATGAACATTAAAGGAGGATGGGATCAACATCTTCCTCTGGTTAAATTCTCATATAATAATAGTTTCTACTAGAGCATTCGAATCGAACCTTATAAAGCCCTATATGGGAAAAGATGCAGAACAGTGACATGTTGGGGTGAATTCGGTGAGAATAGGCTTCTAGGACCAGATATGGTCAATGAAATGGTGGGGAAGGTGAAAACCATTCATCAGTATATCAAGGAAGCCCAGAGTCAACAGAAGTGTTATGTAGATAACTGTCGATGAGAACATTATTTTAATGTTGGAGACATGGTATTTTTAAATAAATATATTTTGAAGAGGTTCATGAGGTTTGTAAGGAAATGGAAGTTAAGTCCTTGGTATATTTGCCCCATCAATATTCATTATCGTGCTGGGGATATAGCGTACTGACTAGCACTTCCACCAACCATGGCCAATGTAAATGATATCTTTCATGTATCCCTCTTAAGGATGTACTTACCAGACCAACCACATGTACTTTTTTCAGAGTAGTATAGCTAGAGGATGATCTTTCTTACGAGGAGAAACCAGTTATGATATTACATCATAGATAAAAAGTTATATGAATTAATACAATTCCCCTAGTCAAGGCATTTTGGGGAAACCAAAAGATTGAAGAAGTGACTTTGTAATAAGAGGAAGTGATGAAGAAGTGTTACCGAAATTTGTTTTTTAATGGGAAAATGAAATTTTGATGGAGAAATTTTTTAAGAGGGGATGATTGTAATGACCCAAACATTCATTAATGGAAATACCTCTTGACCTAATTAAATTTCCATTGTGATTATATAAAATGTGAACATCATTGGTTTTATGTTTTTTGATTTTAAAATAACATTCTGAATTTGGATGGTTTCTAATATAGCTATTGACCTATGATCACAAGATTAGTATAAATATAGGGCTTTAACAAATCCAATTTACTCAGGAAAAGGATGTGATAGCCTCATCTAGTAGACTTTTAATATAAAAATACCATTTTCTAGAGCTCAAAAAGGAGGTGGTGTCAATGGGATTCTTTCTTGACCAATCCCAAGCGGAGCTTGAAAACATTAAGCTAGACCGGAACTGACTATGAGAGAAGTGGATGTTAATAGAGGTTACCGCATGAGAATTGTAATCTGAGCCACCCCAAGAATCTATCACCATCACAAACCTTACCCTTTAGTCTTATGTGGGTGTTATAAGGGATTTTGTAACAAGACCCTATCACTATGACTATGTACATTATTTTTTGTATAAAGGATGTGTATTCATTTTATTATTGTTACTTTGAAAATAGTTTTTAGAGCACAAAAATTAGTTTTAGTTAATATTCAATTAAGAAATCCATTTTAATAAATTAATGGATTTTTTAATTAAATATTATATTAATAAAATTTTATTGTTATTAAATTAATTTTTATTAAATATAAATTATCTTATAATTATATGATTGCAATTTAAATTTTTATTAATGTTTTAATGTTGTTTTTCTAAAAATCCAAGAATTTTGGACAAATATCAATTTTTTTGAAGTATAAATTCATATATTTAGAAAATTATTTAGGAAAAATGAATATTATTTTTGGAATCAGGATGATTAAATTTACAAATGGTTAATTTTTCGTAATTTTCTGAGATAGTCAATTTTTTGGGTGAAAATTAAATACCGTATAAATATATAATGTGATTTATGACATCATAATAACCCAATAGTGATGCAATCAAATAAAATAAACTTTATGTTTGTCCAATATATGTTTTAACATTAAAATAATGTTATTTTGGGATTGTATTATTTATTTTACAAAGCTTTAGTGGACCCATCAAATCTTATAAAACATTTGGTCTTTTTAAATAGTTTTCCTTGAGAGTGTGACTCACCTCAACATAAGAAAACCTATTATTTTAAAATTTTAGGATATTTGCCTTATAAAATTTTTTATTCACCTCTCCTTTGGAAAATCCATTGGAAGAAACCATGGTCTTTTTTGTGATTTTTATTAGTTTAATGTGAGGTGTCCCAAACCTAAATAATAAAAAATTCCATCTTCATTCCAATATAAACCAACCCAATATCCCACTTCCTCTTCATGAAAAGCCTTTGGTGTTCGACCAACCCCTACCCTCCAATCTATAGAATCCTCCCAAGGTTCCCCATGCTTTCATGTAACCTATCTCAATCCTCTCCCAAGCCTTTAGGATCACACTTCCAAGTAAAGGATTCATACCTTTATCTTTTTATCAATGTTTCTGAATATTGTTATTCCCTTTTATTTTCGATTAAAAAAGTTGGTGTTTGATATCACACCTTCTCCATACTGACCTATATATTTCTGGATGATGGGAGACCCCTTTTTCTCTCACTAATTCCCCCCATGTACAACTATTACCATGGCGAAATTCCGTGATGGATTTCTCTCTCCTCTTTTACATCCAAGTAATTTTTTTGTATTATGCATCTAAATTTGATTCATTTTGTTGGTACAGGTTTCTATATGACCCTATTATTGTCCATTTCATGTTTATATTATGAGATACATCTTCATCTTTCATCAACCGTTTCCATGAATCCTTATGCCTCACCATTATTCTTCTGAAATTGCATTGCATTTTCCCATTCTAAGATCATTGTTTGATGAATACCACACCCATGTTTCTATCAAGGGAATTAAACTTTATGAACATTTACATATTTAATGGTAGTTATATATATTTATTCCTCATTATTTATTCATTTAATATCTTATTATGTTGATTGATTCCAGGTTATATGCTCCATGTTCCATGATTATGCATGAAATTAAATGTTTAAGAAGGGAGCGCCCTGATAGCACTCCAATGCATTGGGTAAAGTATAGTATCATGATAAGTCATGTTAAATGGGTGTTGGCTAATGTTAATTCAATAGAAATGAGGTTTTACTCGTGATTTATGTAAAATTATGGTTTACTTATGCTTAATGTGCAACGAGCCTTAGCTATTGCATATTCCATGTTAAGTGTTATTGCCACATTTCCATGTTATTATTATCATTCTTTATCAGGCCTTTATGTCCATGATTCTCGTATTCCACCTTTATATTCCTATTTCCTAATATGTATTGTACCCTTAATGTTATTCCTTGTTTAATCCCTTACTGGGCCTTATAGCTCACACTTTTCTTATGCATTTCCTCATGTTATCACATGAAATGCTACGTACGAGGGAATGTAGTGATCATGTAAAGGATGTTTTCAATAAGATGTCGTGTTCTATGATTTAGGTTGTTTTTTATGTCCCTAATCCCTAAAGACACTAGACCTATTGATCTTCCATGTTGTATCAAGTGAAGAGTTTATGTAATGAATCATGTTTTAGTGTGTAACAATGAACATTGTTGTAATACTGTACATTTCGTGTCTAAATGACTAGATACTAATTTATGTGTCATCAACCCATTATATGAATTTCTATATGATGTTTTTATGATACGGAAATCACACTATGAAAAACCATGCCAAATTAATTGTGTCATGAATTCTATAACCTTTCTACATCAAGGGTATTTAACTTTATTCACATACCCCTATTCATTTAGGATTTACATGTATGTATTCCACATTTCATAATTGTGGACTAAAATTATAATGATGAGTGATTCAGTGATATGTGATCTATGTGGCACACTTAATTATGATATTGAATGGTTTTTGAAGGGTGTTCCCGGATAACACTCTGATGCATTGGTTAATGTCTAGTTTAATAATATGTCATGTAAATTGAGTGATGACTCATTCTACTTCTTGTGCCATGGGTGTTGAATCACGAAACATCTTGTGAAATGGGTGTTTAATAATGATACTTTATGTGTAATGATATTTGACTCAAGCAACTCCATGTTCATTGTTCCTTGGCTTAAGAAAATATCAGGTTGTATATCGATGCCACATATCCACATTATGATCATAATGGTTTATAATTTTTTTATATTCATGTTTTTTTATGCCTCGTTGATATTCCTATTGCATATCATGAATTTTCGTCTTCATTTTATTCATTATTTTCTACCTTACTCGGATTTGTAGATCACCCCTTTATTATGTGTGTCCATAGATTGTCCCATGTAGTGTTAAGAATGAATGAATGTTTTTTTCATGTAAATGATGTTTTCAATAATGATGTTGTATTTCATGTATTATGTTTTTTGTAATGTTCCTAATTTCTCAAGACAATAGCACTCATGATCTTCTGATTTTTATTAAGTGAAAAACAATGTAATAAATAATGATTAAATATAAAATAAAGTGCATGATCATTATTTTGATGGGGAATTTTTCATGCCAAATGACACCACCAGGTACTCCTATTGGTCTTAACAACATCTAATGACCATATTCAATATACCCTCATCCCATACGTGACACTAGTGATAACCATATCTTTAGTTAATCAATGAGAACCATCACACACCTTTAATCAAATTGAAGAGGTCATCTATCCTCGATAGTGGATAATTATTCTTCATTGTAACTTAGTTTAGGCACTAGAAGACTGCCCAGAACCTCAAGATCTTGGCTTCCTTCTTGGTAAAAATAATTGGGGCTACCTAAAGTGAAAAATTGTGTCACACGAATCCCTTCTTCTATAAGTCCTCCATATATACCATCATATCTCAAAGCTCTATGGGATTCGTCCGATATGCATGTGTATATATCGATGTCATTCCAAGATATAAATTAATGAATATGTCTACATCCTTATGGGGAGGTTATCATGGAATATCCTCAGGAAATATTTCCTAATACTCCCCCACCACTATTGGAAAATAAGGACTCATATCATCGACTATACAAATGTTCAGGCTCTACAACTGAGGAGTGATAATATGCACCCAACTATGTGTGGGATAATCTTTAAACGCATGTATACCCTTTTCACCAACAAATGAAAACATGGTACCATCACAATAGATGTGCCACACTATTTGTATGAAATATTCAATCTGGACATGACATGTGGATATCTAGTCCATATCAAGAACAACATCATAAGGCCTTCATGCCTCTATAGTTATATCCCAACAGAAACACTCACCTACATGAGTATGTTCACATAGTCAGAACCAATGTGTGATCATCAAATCCCCTCCCATAAGAGTCTATATGTTTAAGGGTCCAGTGAATGGTTTGACTGAAACCTTCGAGTACCGATCAAAGTTCACTACAAAAAAGATTCAATGGATCATGTGTCAATCAAAACTATATATAATGTGAAAATACAAATATCGTAACTCTAATCATCATTGTTTCCTTAGGCTCATAAGGACCCATTTCTTATAGATGGACTCATCCCCATAGACCATATTTGGGAGCTAGTTGGGAACCACTTGGGGATGCTGGTGGTAATAGCTCAAACCTCAAACCATCTCCTCCTTCTTGGCCATATCCTCTTCTATGTCCACCACAATACAGACCACATTGATCCTTCCTCTGGCTATACCCTGGTGACCTTAAGACTGATTCCTCATTGGTCATATGATGGTTTAGTGAATCTCATTCCATATGTATCCAACCGCCGAGTTAGAAACATTCCATGTCCCTCAACTTAATCGATCTTCCCTCAGAGCCCCGAACTACTAATCCTAGGCCTTGGGATCATCATCCGATGTGCATGACCCAATATGGACCTTGTACCAATTATTATCTACCTACTAGTGAGCTCTTATCTACCTGGTTCCTAGTTTTAGATCCCACCACCGGTGTCTACTCTTATAAAAATATCTCATCTATCGTGGCTCTCAAAAGTACCTGAGAACAAGTACAGAGGCTCAGTGATATCTTATATTCTCTGAAATCCCGACACAATCCCTTTTAGAAGTTCTGAGCCTTGAATAATGGGTCCCATTCGATATCTGGAGAGTGGAATGAAATATCTGTAAATCTTGCTGAATACTCCATTGTAGTATGGCTACCGTTAACCTGATGCAGATGCTTTTGTATGTGAACTAATAGAAATGTAGCTAGAATTAACTCCTCTCTAAATAGATTCTTGAATTCTACCCAAGGGAGATTCGTCTAATCAAGTGTCTAGGTCACTAAGCTCTACCATATCCCCACATTTCCTTCAAAAGGATTCCCATCAAGGAATACCAATTGGTCGAATGGTGACTTAAGAAGGTGGAAAACATAGGTTACTGCCTCTAGCCAATCCTCAGCTATGAGGTGTCTGGCTCACCTAGAATCTGGGGAGGTCTCTACCTTAGAAACTAGTGAAATGAACCCATTATGCATGCATCCTCGACTAGTATTGTTGGTAGTAGATTATACTCGATGTGGGGTGGTATAGTTGGTAAACCACCAAGAGGTGAAATATATTATACAAGAACATTTACCAATGCCTCATCGCATGGAACATCATCCTCGTGAACAGACAACAGAATCATACATAGTGGTTTTCATGATTAATCCTTTAATAAAACAAGATATACCATGGTCAGTAGTTTATTTCTAAAGAGATAACTCAATAATGACATATAATAACAAAAAATTAATATATGATGAAAGTATATGTATTTTACATGAATGCAGTTTTATCATGTATCGAGTGGAAATTTAGGTTCCCAATGTCATAGTGTATAGATATATTGGCCGCTGCACTAGTTCAGAATTCCCTGGCCAGAAAGATGAACTCGAAATAAGTAACACTATTTCCCTAAAAAAAATCACAGACTCTCAAACCTAAATTAGAACTAACCATCTTTGATACCACTCTCTGATGACCTATCCTATAGGGGATTGTGTTATGACTACCCCAATCCCACCTCCAATATCCAATTGCTAATTACTTTCACCGAGTAGTCATATCATAAAAATGGGGGGCATTTTCCCAATGTCCCACACACATGCACACACACATCTCCAAGACACAATTACTAAAATGTAAATTCACTAATTAAACATTTCATGAATACCACTATATCCTATCACTACAGAATAATATTTAAAGTACAAGAAATAAAATAGGGCAAAAAGAATCCCACCAAAGGAAAAGAGTCACCAGTCACATGACCAATCAATAAAGTTAGAGGTACAGTGAGAGTGAATAGAAATGTTGTTGGAATACACCTTAGAATGTCCAGTATCAGAAGGCACTATTGGGTCCATGAATACCTAGAGATCTTTTGGAGATATTATCACCTACACAAAACATATGATGTGTGGGAAAAGCCCATTCAGGGGTGTGTAAATCAATACATAGAGTGAAACCATGAAAGCACACACAAATACATTAAAGTAAATACAAAAAACTAAATACAGTAGTGTAATAAAACTAAGGAATAAAATAATGAAATACCAAAAAGAATATATAAGGATAGAATTCAATAGTAGAGATACCACTATGGTATACCACAAGTGAATACCACAAAGTAATACCACCAAAGAATACAAAAACGAATTCATAGTAATATCCACAGAGACATATGACAATAAAAAATATATCCAGAACATCCATATATGATTAATCTAATAAAAAGAATAGTCTCAACAATACACATAGTATCTATTAGACACAAAGTCTCCACAAGAACCACCATCTCAAAAGAATCATTGTCTCCATAAAACACACAATCTATAAAAGACACATAGTCTCTAGGTCACACCAGCCACAAAAATATTTATTCAAAGTGAACTTGTTCTAAGGTAACGCACTCCTCAAGCAATTTGATCATATGAAAACTCCCACAAAAACACACTTATGTTATCTATAAATTTTCACCTCATTTTAAGTGTCCCAAAACAACAAATGGGTTTTCAAAAGGATGCACCTTTTGAAAGTAAATATTTCTTTAATTTTCATAAGGGGGAAGGCCACTTGGCCTATGGACAAAATGTTTGGCATGTTCAATTATTATGGTGGTCGACCGCTATGTTCAACCACCAAGATCATCCACCCTTGTGGTTTATCACATCACGATATCTTCATCTACCATGGTGGTCAAATGACCACCAACTACTAAATCTACATAGTAACTAAGTCATCCTTGGATTACGGTCGACTGCCATGGTCAACCATGTCCTGGTCTAGCCACCCTGAGTCTGAGCCACCCGATGGGGTCTGATTCGGCCCACTAGGCCTAACTAACACTGTTTGGGCCCAGCCTGGCCCATCACATCATTCCAGCATACGCATGCGCCATTATCCTCTTTCTGGGTTGGTCCATATCATTTAGTCTCCCACAGTAATGGCTGGTAGTCCATATGGCCACCCTGCCGAATCCCTCAGCTCATGGTTTTGTAATTTCCCAAAATTATTTTTAAAAATAATTTTGTGAAAATAAGAGTCATTACATATTTCATTGAATAAGTAAGGGAATTTTTTAGGAATTAAAATTTACATATTGTTATTTTTGTCAAACATAAATGATAAATAAAAATTTTAATATAAAAATAAATATATGAATGATAATTGATTTTAATAAAACAGATTCATAAAATATTTTTTTATAATTATAATATTATAATAGGAGGCCGTAATATATTTTTCAATATGTCAGAAAAACAGTTGTAATATTAAAATTGGTATTTTATGTGTAAATGGTGATTTTATTTAAAAATTATATTTCTCATAGATAAGAATTTATTTTTATAAAATAGAGTCTATTATCTAATTCTACACTTTGAAAAACATTGGGAGATTAAATTTTTTAATTTCTCAGAAATAGATGATTTTTTGGTGAATACTAAAATAAAAACATTTATTGTTTTGAACATATACGTGAATTATTGATTCATAAATGATTTATTGATTTTTTATGGACATAATTTATAACTCTCCTTAATTAGTTTAATATATTTTCTTTTAATTTTTAAACTATTTATAGTCATAAACCAAAATAATATACTAAGAAAAAAATCATCAAAAAGACTCATCTCTTCACTGTAAATAACACCCATAACCACATCTTCTCTCCACACCTACAAATCCATGAAGCTGGTCCAATTTCCTTCCAATTCATATCCTAAAAATGATCATCATGTTATGGTCTTCTGGTTCTACCCTAAAATACTATTTAAATATTCCTTAATGAATTTATCATGGAGAGGAATTCAAAAGGTATAATCCCCTTTCACCCATTTAATATTCTTGTAATTTTAATATTACCTTATCCATTACCCAACTCTCCATTATATAAGTTGAATTATAAATCAAGTATCTTATATTTGATTTAATTTTGGTATGTTAATGGAAGATATATCAAAAAATGTGTTCTCCTATCCCTTATATTCTAAAAATTAAATCCAAATCATTGGTTTGTTGATTTACCAGCATCATGGATGATTACTTTTTGTTTTCCTTTACCTCATTCATGGCAGTTTATAAAACTAATTTTATGACTAAAAAATATTATTATATATGTATTACAACTTATTTAGTATTCTACAACCATTATATAAATAGAATTCTATTTAAGGAAAAACAACTACGTGGTGATTAATAGAACCAAAAATTATGTAAAATAGTATCATTAATGTTTTATCCAATATATCATCCACATATATGGATCTTTGTAATCAATGTTACCTGTGTACCTAAATCCCTCTGTCACCATTTCCAAAATAAATAATTATAATGAGAGACCCTTTCTGAAGAAATTTAACATTTAACTCTATGAATTTATATAATCTCCTGTACATAGTGCCTCCAAATAACATCCATTGAAAATTTCCCCAAACTATTTAAAAAGTGAATGACCTTTATGATCCTATCGATGATCCCATATACCACAAAACAACCATGATAGGATCTCAGAATTCCATACATAAAGTTAATTGTGAATTCATTCCAATTTCACTAAGCAATGGGTAATGTCTGTAAAAATTCCTGTTATTCAATGGTGCTCAAGAATCACTTAATGATATGTGAAACACCTTGTAAAAAAAATTTATCTCCTTTTACATCATGGAACACCATTATCGATGATGTTTTCCATGATAAATCATGGTATGATTTGGATATACTGGATAAATAGAAGCCTGAGAATCTTACATCAATTCCTCCAATATTTCTTTTTGATCTCAGATGCATCTATGATTTTTTAAGCATTCATCCTCATAAATGATCAATCCTAGCCCTAGGTCCTCACCTAAAAAAGTATCCCTTGGTATTATAACTTTTGGATCTGATGACATCCTATTATTTACCCTCTTCACGATTTAAGAAGTCAGTGATAATGATTCAACTATTAAATTTCGAAGATGTTACTAAACCTCCAAATGAATATCATAAAATAGGGGGAAAAGAACAAATCTTGACTCAAAAAGAACAAATCTTGACTCTAACTACCATGTTTAGATAATTTTCTAGTTAATTATTCCCATATGGTCTTAACTAACGAGACTTTTATTCCATGACTCAATCTTCCTACATCATAACTACTCTAATACAGAGACCTGATGCATCATAATAAACCATATAACATACTTCCAACTCTAAAATATTCAGGATTGAAAATAAATTAGTATCCCTTTGATCTTTTAAATTGTTTTCATATACGATTTTGACCATCATAATTTCACACCCTATTTATTGAAGCTCGTAATAGGATCTTATCAACAAGAATAGTCCTGAATAAATCACATGTAATTGATTGTTATCCCAAAGAAACTATGTGTGTAAAATATTCTATTGGGATTCTCATAGAACACTATGTTACTAAACTTATCTATGTCAACAAACACTCATTCTTCAAAAATAAAATCACCTAATAAGAAAAATAATTCATTCCAAATGTGGAATTTTTTGTGCAAAGCATACAGGTAGTGCACTATTACTTAATTCAACATGATAAAAATAAAATTGATGTAGTTTTGTAAAGTATGATAATAAACTACGATATAACCAAAAAATACCACCACAACTGAATACTGGTATGGGTGGAAAACATAATTTATCAAAGCCATGAAAATAGTTAGTGCATTTACAAAACTATGAAACATTACCCTAGACTTGTACAATTAATATTCTATTATATGATGTTATATATTGTATGTTTGAAGGACTAACTCATAATAATTGATAAATGGAACTCAATTCAATAACATAGAAAACTCTCCATCTTTAGATTTGGTCTAATATTTTTTCAATATGTGTAAAGTCATACCAATTCCTGACTATAAGAAGGTTCAACATATGAATATTCTAAAAAATACTAATTGTATCCATTCCCTTATTACTGAAAAGAAAAGGTGAGCCTAAATGTGAACTAATAGGTTATATAAAACCCTTTTATTTCAAGTCCACAAGCTACCACTTGATCTATAATAACACTGCAGTATCTATCCCATATAGAGGAATGTATAGAATAACTATTAATGGATGTAGCTTGATATATAACTCTACCTCTCCCCCAGCAGGAAACCCCAAAAAAAATTCCATGATTACAACTTTAAGAATTTCCATTAATGTAGTGAAATAATTTTGATGTAATCCATGATCAATGAAAATAAATGCTACATATTTTGGATATCACTCCAACCAGATAATGATGATCTAGTCCAGGTGTGCTTTACTATAAATCCCATTCACCCTTGTGAAGATAACTATCTCCCTATGGTTATGTATACCATAATATATGGTGATAAAAATATACACAATATTGATAAGGAACCAACCAATCCATCATGAGAATTAAATAGAATCCAATGATCTTGAGGATGAAGAGGTCCCATAATAAATGATAAATTTGTACTAATAGGTGGAATTCTTTACACTGGAGGACACCCTATGACTGAATTCCAAATTAATTATCATGTGCCATTACACCATAAAACTATTGAATATCATGTACACAGTTTTGAATAGTAGTATCAAATAGAAAGGAATTTGAATAACCCAATTCAATGAAAGACATTTGATATAGTATTGGAAAACAAGATTACACCAATAATTGTAGAGATTATATGACTCTAGTTCATGATTATAGTTTTCCCATAAAATATATAGCTTGATCCACATACCACTATGTGATTTACTTAAATTGGGGTACACTCTCCGTGTAATTCCCAATTAATTACCAAATGTCATCCCCACATATTTGTATCGAATATCATTCCCAAGGATTTCCATAGTAGTTACATATATAAATGAATTTGAAGAACCCATATCAAAAACATGAATAAACTATAGTAGAGGATAAAAAGGTTTTACCTATTATTATAGATAGTCCAAACTACTCCTCCTCGTATATAGACTACAATAAACAAATCTATCTGGATCTAAGGCCTTGAGCCAAAAAAAACATTGATTTGGTATTCTCAATTAACACTAAATCTCATGAGTCTTGCCTCCTTGACCATGTTTACATCCTTTCCCTATATGTCCAGTGGTATTCATGTATAATACATGACATGGAGATACTAATCCTACTCTAGAAGGTAGATCTAGTGCAGATCCTCTCAAAATAAGAACATATTGGAATTTCTAAAAAATATCTAAATATGACATATCCTAATTCTATCCTAACACCTCACTAGGTCTCGATAATAATGTTTTTTTACCTAAATGCCCTTACACATTGATGGAATATAGTTTTTCTTCATAAATTTATATATTAACTTCCACTACTCTATTAATAATCCCCTTTATGTTGCATCCTTCCACTGGATGAACTACCGAGCTACCTCATCACCAAAACATAGTGTCCTATACCAATATATTCATTAAAATTAATCATTGTATTATTGTCTAAGTTCAAAAAGAATATTATATTATTCCAACAAAAATTATTTACCTAAGACAAAATGTCAAACCATATTCCATCCTTGAAATGTATCACTCTCGAAAACATGTCAGCAATGAAGAACTCTGAAAAAACAATGAAGCCCATTAAATCATGGTAAATAATAATAATGTGACTGGGGTCCTTTATCTATATTTATGATCAGCTGATATCTATCAACTCCCATTTTCTAAAAGAAGATTTTATATAAGGTAGCCTAAAAATATACCTAGACCATCCAATGAAGTAGGTATGCCTGAGTAATAATGTCCCACCAATTATTAGAATAACCATTAATAATAAAAGTTGTGAGATTTACCCTCATATATAGAGTTTTCTCCAAGTTATCAAATATATAGAGAATTGATTATAGCCTTGTCTTAGTGGACTATAGGATTTTATCCCCTTAATTATTTCTCAGATGCTACTGTATAGACTCTTGCCTCATCTCAGAGCTAGTAGGTGAAATCCAAATATCATTACAAACAATTTTCATATATCAACGTAAATCCTCCCAAATATAGGCACCAACATCCATTTAATTTATTATTTTAGGTACCATGAGAGGAATTTATGGAGGCAACACTAGTGGTATAGAGTCCACCACCTCTAGATCATAGTCATCATAACCCTCCTGGATCACAACTCATGGAAATTGTGGTGGTATAGATCTAAAATTTTTAACAACATTACTAATTTACTGTTTTAAAAAAATCATAGATACAATAATATTATAGGTATATTATTTATTAAATAATATAAACTCCCATCGGCCTACATAAAACCTTGGCATGGGCATTGTATAGGAGAAAGATAAAAAGATTGAGATACTACCTACTGCCCAAAACTTTGGTCTTGTCTGGGTCATGTTCTTAATTTTATATTAGAGTTCTAATATATAGTGCGTAAATTTCTTATCATACTTTAATATTCCATTTAAATTGAAATTATCATACTTATGGAATAGAAAAAATTTCCATATAAACATAGAATTCAATAATCATTAAGCATGTCATTATAGTAATCCATATATATATATATATAGAAAATTATTGGTAAAGGCATCTATCATTCCCAATTTATAGTGTACTATGATTTATAAAATTGAATTGTTAAAACAAATAACTTCATCCAATATTTTAATATTTTTTTACAATATGGATCATCACTCACAATTTATAGATGAATAGAATCTCATAAAATTTCTACTGGAATAAATTGAATCATAACCAACTAAAATATCAACTCATGAAACCAATGGATCATGGATCAAAATACAAACAATTGGATAATTTATGTTCCTTCAAAAAATTATATTGGAAAACACCATTTATGTTGATTTAGAAACATTAATTATCCAAACTATTTTTTCATACAAGAAAAGCCAAACAATTTCAAATATAAAAATCAAGGAACACTGAATATACTAAAAACATTCATCCATTAAATAAATGTGGTATGATAGAATACATGATATATAAATACTCGCATTCCTATAATGATACACAAGTCATCACTTCATTTCCATACCAGAACAAGGGTAAAAGAAGATTTCATAATAATAATGAAATCTTTAATCCATGTGTATCACCCAACTGTGAAATAAGTACAACCATTACATTCACAATCAGGAACATCAAATCCCAACCTAGAAAATTTTTCTTTTCTACCATATAAAGTAAATCTAATCACAGGAATAGTCTCACTTACAAATTACAATAGATCCTTGTCTCATTTCTAGTAACACAAACAGTAAGACAACATGAAAAGGAGAACCTATTATGCTAATTTGTAACATCCCTGACCCAATTCACTCATTAGTAACCAAACATGGTCTATCAAATGGCCTCAAGAGTACCTCCCATTATAGAAAATTATACTAACTGTCCGAAAGGGCCCAAGGTTGTATTGTGGGGAGACAATACCATCATAATCAGAGTAGATCCATAGCGTAATAAATGGATAACTAACTGAAGTGTTACACTAATTGATTGGAGAATGTAATTTATCTGTATATAATAAACACCATCAAATGAAATATCTAGAAGAAAATATAGTTGATGTAATTTCATGTATATAAACAAAATTTTATACGATAACATGACAATATGGACACATACAATAATGTATACCAATAGAACCAAAAAATAAATTATTATCTCTGGGTAACATCCCATGCTATATCTCAATCATATACTCCCATAATATAATCAATAAATCAAGAATTAATTACTTTACTCTTACTTATATTCCTACATAAATTCATGAATATTGTCTAGGTACCAACCACAATCCAAATATTGTGTGAGATTTACTCATTATGACACCACCTACTGGGTCTACACATATAAAGAAAGTGAATATAAATGTAACATTATATACTTATAAAAATCAATAGTGATGTAGAATATGTAAAGTAATAGTCATGTTATATTGGGATCTCCTTGGGATGTATTGTTGAGTACACCTCCTTTGGGATAAGTTTAAAACATATTTTTACCCCTTCTATTATGAATATATATTCTTATGTAGGATAATTATATGGATATATAAATATTTGTGTGAATAGACCCATGCCCTAGTTCCCAGATGTCTATAATGTGTATTAACAATTCATGTGTCTTAGATAACTAAATAAGGAATCATAATAATGACATTATTAAAAAAGGATACAAGGTGAGACTGTGGAATTTGTGTCCTTAATATGAAATTCAACTCATAATAGTAACTCATACAGTCTAGCTATCAGGTTTTGAATTTGATTCAATAGGTACACCCAAGGTATTACATTATAAAAGTTTCTAATTGAGCCTTTGGAATTCATCTATAGAAATCATATTTTAAGTATTTTAGGGCAATGTGGCATGAATAAATCATTTTTTGTGTCCATATACATCAAGCAGAATCTATGGAGTGTGTCCAAGTCATTCAAAAATCTATAAAAGATTCATATGAATTTTCATAACAATTTGGACACATTCACATAATATGATAAAACCAGATTCCATGTAGGGTATCTCCCATGGTAATAAGTTTAATTAATTAGGGAGGCACCCTCTTAGAAATCATTGAATTTCCATGGAATCCAAGGTGATCTCAAGTCTAAAAACTCCTATAATAGAAAAAAGGTCCATAATAAAGGCACAAATTATGTGAATGTGAATGGTAACATTGGACATGTAATAATCATGCTAATATACTACATCAATTAAATTTGTATCATTACATTTTATTTATTATTGAAATGGTTTATGTTGTACAATATTAGTTACAAGTATATGTAGATGAATTGTAACATTGGCAATGTAATAATCATTAAAATTTTTACATACATTTAATTATTGTCACCATATTTTATTTATTAAATACAAAGTATAAATGATGAAGGGTAACATTTCCACTGAAGAATTGATTTTGATTTATCAAGTCCATCAATGCATTTTATTATTAATTTCCTAATCCTGGAATGTATGTAAAATATTCTACACCATTATGAAATATCAATTTTCAATAATGATATATCATATAATAATTTAAACATAACACATTTGTGGGTGTTTCTTTTAAAAAATTATAGAGGTCAAATAGGAATATATTGGGGATTACCAAAGGTATGGCTCCTGGTGTGGTCGGTTACATACATCATCATTATGGATCAAAATATTCATTATCTTCCAAAATAGGGAAACTAGTTAAAAGTTGGTTAATTTTATGGGAAATTCATGGTGAAACGAGCATGTTTAAAAACAAAAACAATTATAAAAATAAATACTTTTTGTGAAAATTAAAAGACTAGCTACATTATGCTTGTATAGGATCACTCAACTAGTATAAAACTTTGTTTTGGTCCACAATTAATGAAAATTAAAGAACAAAAAAATTCCATAAAAATATTTCATATGAACTCACACCAAATTAACTCCATCGATAAGAATATTAATTAATAATGGTGACAAATTAATATAGATCATAATGGTGTAGATCCAATGTGATAGAAATAACTCAAATTATAGTCTAAACATTAGAACACCTTAAATTACAAGGTATGTCAGGATATAAACTTTAAAGGGGAGGATCGAGATAATTTATGATGGAGGAGAATAAAAAAGGGTTTATCGCTTTTAAAATAATGGAGTGAAATGGCCTTTTTCCAAATTTAATGATTTAAACTATTTGGATGCATGATTTTTCAAACTGTGAAATAATCGTGCAACTAGAACCATCCAAGGGAAACCCCATTAATGGTATTGGATAACGGTTTGTGAAATTATGTCCACCCCATGTGATAGTAACTATTTGGGTGAAACCACCTCATATGGTCTAAGAGCACAATTAGACAAACCGTGTACATCCCCAGTGCTCCCCACTATGGAGCTTTGCAGCACCCCACAAAATATTATCAAACCGTAATGCCCCAGGGGCACAGTTTAGTCAAACTATTTACCTGGAATATTCCCTCCATAAATGGGATATTTGTTCTCTATAAAATCTTCAAACACTCTGGAAAACTTCTTTAGTTCATAGGGATCATGTATAAGAATAAAAAAATGTGTTTAAACAAGAAATTGAAGTGTCAATAACTTATAGGAAAAACTGGTTTGTCAAAAAAACATCTAAATCCTATGGTGATTTCAATAATATGTAAGGGATATTTTAAGAATGTTCTAAAATGAAATTTGATAAAGTGATATTTTAATCACAAAAAAATATTATATATAGTGATTATTTAGATAACATGATATGTGATCTTTTCATTCATGATAGAAAGAACCATTATATGGAACATTGTAATGAAAAATAAGTATCAAATAGGTAAGAATAAAATTAAACTAAAATTGTGCCGTATTCAAATCAAAAAACCCCTAAAAATTTCTATTGGAAATAATTATTTGAGAATTTTATGAAAGAGTTTGGACTAGAATAAGTGTACAAATCATTGATAATATTTTTCATTATCTATCCTAGATAGAAACTAAAACTGTAGGAGAAGCTTTATGTGATGAGTGTTGGGTGTTTTCAATGAAATAAAAATTAAACCAATTCAAGTGAAACATGTTATAGGATTTGGATGAAGTATTGACTAATTATCTTGTTATTGGAAAAAAATTAATATTTAAAACCATGAAGGATGATCAAGGTGTAATCAATAGAAATATGACTCGCCTAGTTTTTAAAGGTTATATCCAATAAAAAAAATATATTATGAGCAATACTTTTCATTTATTTCCACGTTAGATTTCATTAGGATCCAATTAAATTATTCTTCTTATATTTATTTTAAATTATTTAAAAGTGATAAAAAATATTTTTCCATAAATGGATTTTAATGGAGGAATTTTATGTTTATCAACCAATAGTTTTTAAATACTCTAAATTTTTTAAATTCTATTTTCAAAAATACCAAATAATTAAATGGTTGTAAACAAGCACCTCGATCATGGAATGAAAGGTTGAGTTTAGTTATTTTTTAGAATGTTTTGTTTTTGTTTTTTCAACCAGAAAAGTTTTATGAACATATCATAAAAACTTATTTTTTACTTCATATTTATGTTGACTATATAATTTTTGTTTTAATAAATCAATAACAATGTAATGATTTTCTAATTATTATTGAAATAGAATATGAAATTGGAATTTTGGGTGAGTTAAATTTCTTTCCTAGTATTAATATTTACTAAAAGAATTTTGGTTATTTTTTTAAACCAATGTAATTGCATAGATGAACTACTTATAAACATTGAACATGAAATTAGTATGATATCTTCCACTCCTATGAGTATAAATATATATTTTGATGATTATGGGAAACTAGTTGAATATAATATACAGAAAATAAAAATTAGGATCTTACATTATCATACAATATGAATACCTAATGATAGTTTTTCAGTATTTATGTGTACTCAATTTCACTCAAACCCAAGAGTCACGTTAAATAGCCTCCAAATTAATATTATATTATTCAAAAGGAAAAATTAATAAATCGTTAATTTTTTTGATAACCATTTATTTTGATATAGTTTTTTATTATTATGAATTCATTAGAGGTTGTGGATTGGATAACAAGAGAATATCCAAAACCAACTAAATTCTAGGAAAATCATTAGTTTCATGGTCAAGTAAGAAGAAGTAATTTTTTACATTATAAACTTTTGAAGATGAGTATGTAGTACTTTATAATCATTGTGAATGAGTTTCCGGGATGAAGCACAACTTTATGGATTTTGGATTCAATTTTTCTCATATAATATATAAATTTCATTAAACATATACAATAAATATTTTAAAAAATAAAATATTTCATTCAAGAACCATATATATTGAGAAAAGGAATAATATTAAATGGATTAATAGAAAAATGGGATATCTATTAAGAATCTATATTTAATTATAATTATATTACAAATATATTAATAAATCCCTTAACAACTATTCGATTTAATTTTACTAAAAGAGATTCACAAATTTTATAATTTATGTAAACATATTCTAATTCAGTGAAGTGATTATTTATATACTTTCTTGTTGTTAATACTATTTAAATTTTTGATTTTTATTAAAATCATAGAGAACTAGTCTTATTATTTGTGTTTTATGAAATTCAATTCCATATTAATAAAAGTGATAATACGGGTTTCACTTTTTTCTATAAGACTTTATATGTCAGAATGAATCTTTGCTCAAAAAAATATTCTCTTCTGAACATCAGAGCATTCTCTCCCTCTCTATATCATTCTCACTAAAATTAAAATCATAATCCTCTTTCCTTCCAAACACGTAATTCATTTATGATAACATCGTTGTGAAATAGGAAAGATGGTGGGGGTGGTAGATGTTTTAAGATCTCCATTTCATGTGACAAGGATTGAAGATTTTTTCCATTACATTTTGTATATAATGACCTGTTTAATCAAACAAATATCATTCTGACATTGGTTATTTTTTTAACAATGGATATGTATTTTGCTGATCATAACACAAAAACAATTTTTAATAAATATGAAAGACACTTCTAAGTGTATGGCTAGATTATCTTCTCTTATAATGGAGAAATTTTTTTGTCAATGACTACTGAAAATAATATCCTATTTTACCTAAGGAGATGCTTGCAGTTTTCCATTTTCCTCACGATGGTAGATATTTATATAAACATTATATGATATCATATGATTATATCATTCATTTTTGTATCATATAATCTTTGTATGAAAATATTTTAGTTAAGAAGAATCATCCATATAATTTAGTAACAAATAATAATATCCACAAAAAATTCATTCAAACTATTATAACCCATAGAGGAATGGAATTAAAAAATGTTATTTTGGAAGAGATAATTTTTTTAAATGTTTCATTGTGATGTTAAATTAATCCTTCCTAAATTTTTTGTTTAACATATAAATATTTATTTTCAAATTATGAATATTATTAGGTTTTATAACTTTGGAATAATTCTAACATTCATCATCAAACTAAAAGATATTAAATTCGCCTACGTTGAAGTGACAAAGAGTAAAACGCGTGACACCTTATTTGAGGGGTTTTTAAATAACCTGAAATGGATTTGGAATACAAAATAATATGTTTAATATAACTAATAAAGGTTATAATGACGTTTTATTTGACAAATAAGGTGAAACTCTTACTCTTTATCAGGAGGAGGAAGCTAATTATATTAATCCTCGGGATATGACCCCTACAGAGAGGGATACTGAGAGGGATATAATATATATACCTAACACTAATCTTGAAATGTAATATATTAATGATATTGGTAACATTGAATTTATTATTGATGAACAACTAGTTTCTTATAATATAGAGAACCTTGTATCTAATGGTGTATCTATTGATGAGTTTAGATATTATAAATAATTTTTTACAATGGACAGAATGTTTATAAAGGATTCAGTAAGTTTGATAGTTGAACTACATCATTATAAGATATAAAATATAGTTATATACAGTAATCATATATTACCAGTTAGTAAAACAAATTATTATGAGATATTTTAGTAGGTAACACTAAAAATTTATCATCCATTAGTTCTTATATACGTTATGTAGCGTAATCAGTGATTCCTAGGGAAGATGATTATGATTTTTTATATCATGAAAAATAATCATTTACAAACCGTTGAAATTAAATTTAAAATGATTAATGTGGTAATAAATACTCTCAAAGATGAAATTAAATCCTTTTGGATAGATAATGTTATACAAATTATGATAGGTGAGTCATCTTAGTTTCTATTTTTATCTTATAAGAGGTGGTGAGTATGATAGACTCAAAATCTCGGTTGATTTATAATTTTTTACATGTTTATACATGTTACACAGATAATTTTTTTTAAAGAGTCATTTTTAATGGATTATTTATTATAGTTAAACATAAATTCAATTGTTATGTTTTATTGATTATATGAAATATGAATTAATTGGGATTCAATAGCTTTAGGTTCTAAAAATATACATTTGTACCCTAATGGGAACTATGATATTCCTATCTGATTTCGTAAATATTTTTTTATAAACTCAACTAAATAAAAATAAAAATATGATTTTTATGAGTTAAAATTAAAGATGAACTTTTATAATTTCTTATATAATTACTTCCAACTATTTCATCAAGGACTTCACATATATTCTTCCAAAAAAATGCAAGTTGAGGGTATGTGTTGAAGCTAGTCTATTATAATGTAAATTTGTTAACTAAAAGGGTTCAATCTCTAAAATATGATGTAATATTTATAGATAACCCATTATAATACTTACGTGACTTAATTATATGATCATGAAATAAGATAGTAAAAATAAAAAACAAGTCATATTTTGGAAAGGATGGGAATCAAATTTGAATATAAGTTTATATTTTAGGTATTTAATATAAAATAAATAAATATAACTCATAGAGGTATAATGATTCGATCTATTGAACATATTTTAATAAAACTATTCTTTAGATCTAATATATATGAGATTATATAATGGAATGTATTTTAATGATTCAAACTAGAAAAAAATTGTACCTCTAAATATTTTGAGTGACTCATTGATGGAAATACTAAAGAATCTAGTTGTTGAGAGTTTTTCTCAACCTAACATGGTGATCTGAGCTACAATGAGTAAAGGTTTTCAGAAAAACTCAATTACTATGACTATGTAACGATACAATGGATAAAAGACCTTGAAAAATCCTTTTTTAACTCTATAATAGTAATCCACATGGGCCTTTTATTCTAAAGAAATCATAGTATCCATGTAAGTTATATAGAAATGGTTTTTTAGTAGAAAGGTGGATATTGATATAAGGAATTATTCAAATGTTATATTTTTCTATAATATCTACCATTCCTAAGTTATAAGTCCTCGTTTCTATTAATTTTCCATATGTTTGTAAAATAATATTATAAATTTTTCAATATATTTTTTCATCTTCTTATATACATCAATTTATAATTCAACACTTTGGAAGACACTTTACAAAATAGATTTGTAACCCCCATAAATAATCATCTCGACATGGAATAAAAAATTAATCTATAACAAATAAAGGGTATAATATGTTGAAATATTTCTAAAGGGATTATCTTATAGTGAGAATAATTTTTACATGGATATTACATCATTTTAAATATTGAACTCATTATATAATTAAAAACCAATGATCATAAGATTCAGTCTCTTGAGATAATTAGGCTCATACATAAATTTTATATAATAAATCCATAAATAATAATTCATTTTTTTAAATATTCTTAGTTTCACTTGTAATCTCCTTTGTACAAGTATTTATCTGAGGATATACATCAATTGAAGGTGCGAGATAAAAGATCTGTAAGAGGAAGAATAAGGGTAATTATTCAATATAAAATGGTTGATAATAAACATAATAATCCTTATAACATAAGAATAAGATTATTCAAAACATCATGATTAGAAAATGGATAATGTAATGGAATGTGGAAATGAAAAAAAATGAAACATGAGGTATTCATGGTCAAATAAAGCATATAGTTGGGAATAAATAGAGCATCGAGTCCACAGATAACATATGTGCAAAATCATAACATCATAATTGTGAAAAAAACTTGAATCTTAATCATTCCTAAAAAACAATATCTCATGAGATACATCCCATTACAAAATTCATTTTATGGATATATAATTTTGGTCTCACATGCCACATTATAATAATACAAAATCATGAAATCCACATAGAACATATAATAATCATAGTCCTTAAATAACCCATGGAATGTAATTGGTTACATAGTAATTTCAAAAACCATACATTCAAAATTAAAATTTGGGATTCCATAATTAAAAAGGGAAACATTCTTGGTATAAGAATCATCGATTATGATTCATTTTGAAAAAATATCAAGAGTAGTAAATATGTGCTATGGAATTAAGAGTTATTTAAGAAAAATTATTATATTTGTTATAAAACCATGTTGGAAAAATTAATATCCAAGAAAAAAAGTGGGTATAAAAAATTATATTATATTTAGGGAACATTAATGGAATTTTCAAATGAATATTTTTTATGACATAGGTATAACCAAAGTATGGTATATGGGTTCGAGAATACCCTTATCTTTATTCATTCTTTGTTATATCACTTTTGGGCCTCGTAAAAAATAAAATTATATTTTATAAAAATTTATGGAAGAATGAATCATAATCATTTATAAAGCTATTTGTCAATTATAATCATTAGATTGAATTTCTTTATTACTAATTATAAAATTTAAGAGTATTGATATCATGTTTTTCTTAAAAATTTATTATTCCGTTTGGATTTTACAATTTTTAAATGTAATTTATTCATTAATATAATTATTTAAATAGTATTACATTCATATTATTTCATGTTTATATATTATTTATATATTATAATATCCATCCATTATGGTGGTTTTATGTGTTTACATTGAAATTTACCTTTAGGTGTTTAACCAACATTTGACATTACATTTTCAGGATAATGGGAAGGTGAAGTTTAAAATGATATATATATATATATGTATATAAAATAATGACACATATAGTAGGTTAAAATAAAAAATATCACATTAAATTAATACATATATTTCATCTTTTAATTTATTGTTGTGAATGTTTTGATGGAAAAAAACAAAGTTAAGTAGAAGAATAAAATTTAAAAAAATAGAGTGAAGTGCATCAGAACCTACTAAATCCTCGATGAATCTTCTCTTGTACAAAACTGTAATGACATGTTTATTAGAGTTTATTTGATCTATAATGTCCTTATGTACTATAATGGGAATTTAATGAATGATTTGGGAAGGTCTAGAGCTTTGTAATTGTTGTGAGGAGTATTTTTATAAAGGTATTGAGAGGGGGTTTATAATTGAGGATATGGGTATTTTTATAATAAAATATTGAATAAAATAATATATTAAAACTGAAACATGTAATAGTGAATATATGACATTATAAATCATAAATTAATATAATATATTTTGTTTAACACTTTACATA
Source organism: Viscum album (assembly GCA_963277665.1). Taxonomy (NCBI): domain Eukaryota; kingdom Viridiplantae; phylum Streptophyta; class Magnoliopsida; order Santalales; family Viscaceae; genus Viscum; species Viscum album. Next base: position 279,666,407 of record OY728126.1, read on the forward strand.
AACTTCATGATTCAAATACATTTGTTTACTAAAAAAATTGAATGAATGAAATATTGTTATTTTAATGAATCAGATTTGACTTTATGTTTTGGAAAGTTCCTTTTTATGTGTGGAAATTAATTTTATAAATTATTAATGACTCATTTACGAAATTAAATGTTTCATGACCGATCCTAAAGTTATATAATGTATTATTTCATTTTTATGTCATGAATTCTGTAATTTACAATACATCATTTATGTAAACAACTGTATTTTTACTATTCCACTGAAAATTGATGTATATCATAAAATTACCAAAAAATCACACATGGAAAATCTTAAGGGTCTGACTTCAAAAATGAAATTAATTACATTTAAATAAAATTTCAAAAATAATAAATTTTATTTTTTAATTAAAATGTCAGGATTTTAAAAAATAATTTAAAATGAAATTTATTAAAAAAGAGATTATATTTTCATTGATATTTTTAATCATGATATTTATTTTTTTTGAATTAATATATGTTTTTTTACTTAAATTATTCACGATAAATATTATTTATTTCAAAAATTATTATTATAAGTTATATTAATTATTCCAAATTTCATATTATTATTCCCAAATGTTGGGTTAATATTTCTAATGGTAGGGTTTCTATTCCCAATGGTCATCTTCATATTCCAATGATTAAATCACCTCTGATTTAACTCAATCCATGTTTATACAATATTCTAGTCAATTACTATCACGGTTCGATATTTCCATTTTCTATAAAATTTCTTAGTTTAATGATATTTTGTTTTTTCTCAATACTCTTTATATTGGGGGTGATGATTCTATAAGATTAGGGTGATCCATATTTTCCCATTTTATATTTTATATTTTATATTTTTTCTAGTTGTATTGTTATTAATTTTAATTGGTATCATTATTGATTAATGTAATATTACATAGTAATAAAACAAAGGCTTTTTTGGTTTCTATATATTTGGTATCTGTATAATATTATATAAAATAAAACAAAACACATTATTTCCGGGAAAATATATGACTAAAAATCAATGGTTCCTAAAATTGGTACACCATTTAAAAATTTCATCATAGAAATTATAGACTCTATTATTAGTTGAGAATATGATAGGGTACTTCTGCTTAATCGTTTCCTCTGGTTCCTAAGTCACATATTCATACTTGTTGTTCCTCCACAAAAAACAATTGACAAGGTAATTTTTCTTATTGTGTAGAACTATTTCTCTACAGTCCATGATTTTCACTAGTTGTCCTTTGTTGGATTGGTTATTCTTGAGTTAAATCACCTCTATATTTAGTACTCATGATGGTTTTGATATGTACTTCCACATAATAGAAACATGGAAGAAGTAATGAACTTGATCTATATTTAGTGGAAGGGAATAATGATAGACCACTTATCATATGCGATTAAGGATCTCAATGGGTCAAATGTCCCATAGGATAAGAATAAATTTCATTCTATAACACATAAAACTATTACATAGTGAAATTGTAAGCAAATAATTGCGTACCACATCAAACTCCAAGTCCCATTGATAGTTTTTAGCATAACTCTTTATCCAAATTTGATATTATTTTATATGTTATTGGAAGTCTTTAACATTATATGTCATATCATGCACATTATTAGGTCCAAGATTCCTTTTTCTCTAACTCTATCCCAAAATTTTTGTGTTCTACATCACTTCCCATACAATGCTTTAAAGGGATCCATTTGAACACTCATGTGGAAGTTGTTGTTATTGTTTGTAAACTCAAACAATTGGAGATGAAGATGTCATAATTCATTAAATTCCATTGATAATGTTCTTATAATATCCTCATGAATATAAATAGTTCTTTTATATTGACTATAAGACTACGGATGATAGGGTTTTCAAAAATTCAATTTAGTACTCATTAAATATTGAATAATTCTTGAGGTTTTGTAGGTGAAGCCCATATCACGATAAAAGAAGATCCAAATTGGTACCCCAAGCAGCCTCAACACATCCTTCACAAGAATCATGGGATGTTTCTAAAGCATGAAATAATACTAAATTGTGATAATGGGGTAGTCTTAGTTAATTGATCCACTACAAACTAAATCAGATTTTTCCATTTGGTGTTTTCAGGAGAAGACATTCTACAATTTCCATGTGGGTATATGCAATGGTTGCATCATCCCTTTTTAGTTATATCAAACTAAATTAACAAGTTGACATACCAAACCGCTTGACATGCAATTGAAAATATCATTATTCATGTTGTCCCACCCCAAGTGTTCTCGAATATCATAGTACATCTTGGTACTTCAGGGATGGATTGATAAAGATGAGCTATGTGAAAAATCCAATAGATTGTTCTTTTATATCAGTTGGTGAAGACACACAAAACTAAATCCGAAACCATATCACACTATAAAAATCAATATAGACCTCATGTAGGATTCCTTCCTTTATGGCATTCACCTTCTTTTGTAGCTCCTGATCATCCTTTTTTCCTCCTTGATCTTATCTTTGAAAGATTCTTTAAAAATCATTTGGGAATGGTATGATATATTCCCTCTCATTATGATTTATAGAATCATCCATTGAATTTATATAAATATAAGTAGTTTCTCAATTTACATCACTGATATAATAGCATGTTCCTTTTTGATAATTGTGCCTGTATCCTTGTTCACGTTTCCCAAATGGTAGTTTAAAAAGAAGTTTTTGTATTTAATTATCATTAAAATTTCTCTTTGATTAATATTGACATAATTATATGTGAATATATAATTTATACTCTTATGATCATTATATATGTCACACTTACTTCCATAAATATTGTTCTGCTATATTTTCAGGGCAAATTTCACTACCGCTAGCTCTAGACCATGTTTCAGGTAGTTCTTCTCAAGAATATTCGGCTGTTGTGGGGTTTAGGCTATCATTTTATGATTATTCATAAATTCAGAACGAAATAAATTTATTAATGAATAAATCTATATCACAAAACATTTTCTACTTGTTGGTAGTATGAGTATTGGTGTAGTGATTGGCCTCTTTATGAGCTCCTTGAAGATTTCCTCACATTCTTCCATTTATTAAAATTTTACCACTTTCCGAGTTACATAGATTGTGGGATAGAAAATAATGAAACATTTATCACAAAATTTCGATAGTAATTATGTATGTTAAGAAAAATATAAATTTATATGACCCTATTGGGCCTGGTAAATTCCCAATAGATTTTGTTTTTGAAGTGTCCAAGGAAATTACCTCACTTCTGATCACATTGTCCAGAAATTGTAAATTTCTGCATCCAAAATGTACTCTTGATGACCTTAGAGTACATTTTATATTTATTAAATAACAAAAAAAAATACATATATACTCTTCATGTTCCTTAATTATATTAGATTAAATGATAATATCATTGATAAAGGATACCAATTTTTTGAGTAAGTATCTATAGACTATATTCACAAGATCCAAAATGAATATTGGGGAATAGTAAGTCTGAAAGGGAATAACTATAAATTCCTAGTTCCTATAACATTTACAAAGTTTAGTATTCTTAATTACTTCTATATTCACCTTCAATTAATGATATCAAGAATGAATATCCACCTTTTATTACTTATTTCTTAATAGTTTATCTAACAATTCATCAATCCTAGAAAGATGATACTTGTTCTTTTTGGTGATCTTATTTAACTCTCAGTAATCTATTAAAATATACCTAGATCCATCATTATTATTGAAAAAGTGTACCAGTTCACCCCATAGAGACACACTATGGTGTATGAACCCTTTGTCCTAATTATCTTGAAGCCGCTTCTGTAAGTATCCCAGTTCAAATGGGGCCATCATGTAGGGTCATTTTGATATAGTATTATCTCCGTGTATGAGTTCTATTGAGAAATTTACCACACGATGTTGGGGGAGGTCTTGGAAACACTTCAAGATACATATCAGTGTATCCCAAAAATGTGATGTTCCTCAAGTTTTCTATAATCTTTTGACTCGTCCTTTTAACAATGGAATGATTCTTCATAGGGTATAAACACCCACACCATTGAGGAATTTTCTAATGGAGGTTCATGATATTCCGTTAATTTGTAGAGGGTAATTGGATGGTTTTGATTATAAAAAGGATTTTCTTTTCAAGATAGTTAATTTGAGATCTATATAATCTCTTCCAATCCATGCCCAATAGGGAATCTAATTCCACTAATTGAAGTGTTATGACATTCATAAGAAGAATTATCCAATAGATGATAATTTGAGAAGATTCCTATAGCTGGGTAGCAGTTATTACAACACTATGTGTTTTTATAGATATCTATACATCATGGTATCATGGATTCAATTCAATATATATAGAAAACATATATGATATAATAAAATTAATAGAAATATAATCAAATAAAACTTTTTCCATAACTGAGTTAATAGGATGTGTACCTTTTATGATTTTTATCCTTGCACCACTTCATCATTAGTAATGAAATAATAATTCCCATTCTTTGTTATATTTTTTGGTGAATGATTTAGAATCCCCTGAAAGACTCAAGGTTAATTGTACTTTCTTGCATAGTTATGTTTCGCCCTACAGTTGAATCATTGAATAATTGGTAGTTTAGAGGGAGGTTCCCTCCTTTCCTTCAATATGTTTTCTATCATATTAATGTCTCTTAAACATTCATTAGATTAACCACCTTTTCTCTACTACAAAATAATTTTCCCCAATCCTTTGAGTGAGTTCCAATGATGCATCTTTCTTTATTTTTTACATGCGGGTAGTTGGGTCCTCTTTCCTCCTTTTCATTTGACCCAGTAGCTTGAATATTGATTCTTCTCTTCTTATCCCCCTAACCATTGGACCATTATTTGAAGATTATCTCAAAATTTATATCAAATCAAACCAATTATTTATAACTCCAATGTCTATTCTTTTTATATTATTTTGAAGATGTTGATTTAAACCACTAAAGAATCTATCGATTTGTCTATCATTATTGATTACAAACCTCAAGGCATATGTTTCCAATCCCTGTGATGTTTTCCACATAATCCATAATAATTTCACATTTCTATTTATCTACCTCTATTAATTATATCTCCATATTTGTTCACAGGATTCATGGGAAGAACATTTTAAGAAATCCTTTCTTAAATACTTCCCACTCCATCTATTCCATTTCATATTTTGTCTTGATATTATTTATCCATTCCCACCATTGATCGCCTTATCCAACAAAATGATAGACATTCATACTACTATTTCTATATCAAAACAGTAGACCATATATAAGAACACCTCTATTTAGTTTACACACTATTCCATGAAATGTGGATTACAAATTCCACTAAATGTCTGTGGTTGTTTCTGCATGAAAGACTAAATAGATAATGGATCATTCTTGAGTGAATGCATAAATTAAAAAGGATTCATGTTATTATTCAATGACTCATATATATGGGTTAGAATCCCCCTAAAGTTTTGTCCATTCATCCCATGGAATTGGGAATATATTTTTAACAATAATTGAATTTACCCTCACATGGGTTATTGTCTTAGTTTCTCCAGTTTCCCAAAGCTTTCTAAAATAGAAAATGTTTGAAGTAAATGTAGGTCATGAAATAATTAATAATTAATTTATTTTTTTCAATTGAAACTAAATAAATATTTTATTGGATCCCTATGTTTATCCTTTTCTAAAATAATTATATTAGGATGTTTTCTAATATGTAGTCTTATAATTATTTTTTCATAATTTTTTTCTTATCCTAATTACCGAATTAACTAAACCATGCTCAAATTACAATGATATGGATCCTAATTTTCTTACCTAACTATTAAATAATTTATTAAATTTAAAATATAATATCAATTAATATCTAATATCAAACCTTATAATGTCTTGGAAAAATTATGGTCATACATAACGTTTACACCGTAAAACATAACCATTATTTAATTCATACTTAACATTCATCTTAGTGACCCTCGTGTTCTTATTATTATATGTAATCACCTGAGGATATAAATCAATCATATTGGTGATCTAATATCCTATTAAAATAATTAATTAGGGATATGAATCAATATATCATGGGTGAACACAAACATAATTATCTTCATGACATAAGCATAGTATTAACATCAACATCAAGATGGAAACTATCGATAAATGCATGGAATGATTCAATTTATAAAATTAAACATCATGTAATTCTATTCAATTACCACAAATATGTTTCGACAAATATACCATCATGTTAATGCATAACATGTGTGTATAATCAAAACATCATCATTATGAATGCCACATAAAAAATATTATAATAGATGTCATAAAATAACCCATAGAAAAGAATGGGTTTCAACGGAATTTCATAAATCATAAATTCATGAATAAAAATTGGGGATATCTATGACACCAAAATTTTAATTTCCATCATTTTTTTGAATTATCATTTGTTTCATAAAATTTCAATCATGTTCCGAGTGTTTTTAGATTAAAATTGATGTTTTAGATGTTCATGATATAATCATTGAGTGATAGATGTTTTGGGTGGTGTTTGGAATTCTTCCTTGTTAATTTGAAGGTATGTGGAGAAGGATGTTTGGAAAATTATTTTCCATCATTCATATTGGCACATTTTCATGGTGTATGTGTGTTGGATTTTTTATCTCACTGAGTTAGCTGTGTTTTGGGGTGAAAAAAATGATTTTTGGGGACTTCTTCTTGGTTGCATGGTAAAGGATCACAGTTATTTTAACGATTAAAGTAAGTTTATAGGTGCTCACATGGTATGTGAATTGTTTAAATATCCTTAACACTTATGTGTTCTACCCATGCAGCACTAAATAGTGGTAAATCACATTGTTTGCAATCATTTAGTTAAACCCTGTGAGATAACCATGGAACCTAAATGGGAAAGGGTTTTTATGGGTTTTTCCTTCTTTTAGATGTGGTTCCTCCCATTGGGCCCCCATTTATTACTCCACTAACCAAGATGCGACTTATTGGGATTTTTGGTTCCTTCAATCCCATCAATGTGGGATTCAATGTTATTTCATGGTAATTCTTCACCTGAATAAAAAGTTTGCAGATCCCTTATCCCTCTCCTTTTCTTGTCACCTAATTTTTCCCTTCTCTTCTGACCCAAGATTATATTTTTGGATTATTTTTATACTTAGGGTGGTACAAAATTGGGGTTTTTTCATTCTTACAGTTCCTTAAGGATGTTATTTGTTCCAGTAATCTTTTTGGGGTCTATTCTGTTGGGTTTTATTGAAGAAGAAATGATTTAGGGTAGGATCAATTTTTATTTCTATTTTAGATTCAATATTTCACTGATTTATTGATTTTCTCATCTTCCATGGATATAAATTAGTTACATATGATCGTTATAATTAATTATTGAGGAGAAAATATGTTATTTCCCCTTTATTTTAATGTTGTGATATAGTTGTATTCGGATTTTTTCACACCATGTTCTTCATGTAATACATAATTGGATCTTATAATTTTTTTAGATTATATGTGATGGTATGGTTTTCATAAATTAGTTTCTAAATGATATTTTTGTTTTAAAAGTTGGCTTTTGTTTGGTTCATTGAGAAAAGTATTGATATGTGAATATTAAAAACAACTCGACTGGATCATTGGAAATGATTTCATTGGAAAACCCATCATGGAATGAGTGAATTTCCATGTTGGTTAACAAATATATTAGAGTGTCCCCTATTTTGGACTCCCATTATGTGATGGTTTTTTAAATTTAGGGGAATACTCATTGGGGTGTCTTGGCTGGTGGTTGTTTTTGTCACTTCTGTGATGGAATATATGTATGTATTTTTTCATTGATTTTTTTGAACACCCCATTGTTAATATGGAATGGGAACCTAGAATACCTACAATGACTTCTAAGAATGATTCCTAAACTAGTAAAATTATACAGTAGATAGAGACCCATATTCGATGGATATATTATTATTGTTATTATGGGACTAGTCCCCAAATATTCGCCAAGTAGGGTCAGATCAAGTGTTTGGTAGTTATGATTTCATTAGGTAATGCATTCCATCAGGACGAATCACATTCATAGTATGTTATATATTTTTATATGAGTTCCATGGTATTCAGGTGTTTTCTCAAGAACAAGATTATGTCTGGAGAATGATTTATATTCATATCCTAGTATGGTTTCTTGATCACTATTAGGCCATTTACCCAATTGTGGGATCATAGTCATTGTTCTTGGATTGTGGTGTTTCCCTTTTAAAAATAGAATATATTTTTTTTCTTCAAAAGGATTCATGAAAGATTATTTGAATGTATAAATATTTTCCATTTTCCCCATGCATGAAATATAGACATATCCTATTTGGTTCTATTACCCTTTTTTTTAAAACATAATTTTCTTCTATGAACGGAATCCTGTTTTAAATTATGAGGTTAATGTATTTTTATTTATTTTCATTAAAATGAAATGTGTGGGAAAAAAATATTCATAAAGTTTATTTCAAAAATTAAATTTATGTTTCTTTATTTAAAATAAATTCATTGGGAATAGATTTATTCAAGCATACATAGCGAGTTTTATTACTCATGCCTACAATTATTTTTTATTTTTAGTTTCTGTTGTAGGTTCCTCCTTAGGTTTGACTACCTTAAGTGATTGTTGGTTCTAGGTTTGAGAGTGACCCTAAGGGTCACTTGAAGATGTTGTAGATATTAGGTTTAGTATCCTAATTTTTCTATATATTTTTGCGCTTTAATTTGTTATATTTTTTGTTTAAGTGTATATTATGTTAAGTTTAAAATATATATTTACCTTGGTATTATATTTTATATTCTAATAATATTTTTTATTTATTTTGGGAGAATATTTTCCCATTTTCATTCTTTTGATTCCCTTGGTGCTTGTCTCCAACCCCTTTGGATTGAGAATGCCTCTCGGCCATTCCATAGATCGGCCTGGGTGACCAGTTTGGGGTGAACTTGGGTTGGTTAGTAGAAGGGATAAACATAATTATAATAAGAATCATAAATCCTGTGTGAATAAGATAAAATCATAAGAAAAGTCTATAAGTGTTTTTTAATGAATTTTTCTTTTGGAAAAATCATTAATTTTTTTACAAAGCCAAGATAGAAACATGTATATGTTTGAAAATAATAGGGAAGAAAGATGAAATTATATTTAAGGAAAAATAATAGAATAGTCACATTAAAATTTGGAATTAAATTCGTAAAACCCATAAAGATGGTGTTGGGTTTTAGAATACCCTTACCATTATTCCAACTTTATATCATCTCTTTTGCACCTCTTGAATAATAAACTTGTATTAATCAGAATATTGACAAAAACATGAATTTTATCCATTTATACAATTATTTATCGATTATAATCATTGTATGTTGTTAATTATTATTTTTATACTTGATTAGTTCTGATCATGGATTTGCTAACCCAAATCCAGGACCTAGTAAAATTTATATTAAATGTAATGGCAAACATGTAATCACAACAAGTCCATGTGGCCCACATTTTACAAAGGTAGAAAAAATTGAAAATCATAAGGGCCAAAATACCTAAAATCCATGCACTGATTGTTCAAACCTGAATATGCCCATCAAGAAATTACAACGAAGAACTCGTGTACCCAAAAAATTGATGTGGCAAACAAAAGAGCTTTACCCAAAGAATCCATCATGACCCAAATGAAAAAAAAAACTATAGGCTGTCAAAAAATATCATATAAGGATGCCGCCATTTCCTTTAGCATCATCACTCTGAAAATTGTGGTAGCCCATAATGCTCATCCAGAGAGGTGTAAGTATGAACAACATTTTCATGAGATCTCACCATCAGATTCCCATACCAATGATGACTTTTCCTTCCAGATAACCTCACACTAGATGGAATCCTGTTTGACTTGACTATTTTGATAATCTCAAATCCTATTTTATTTATATGATAATCATGTTTCATTAGTTTATTATTGTCTTTACCAAGTAACCTTTATGTATTTTTAATCTCACAAATTTCTTGATCGAGCTTTCTTGCCTAACATTTTCTATATAAAATTTCACCAATATAAATGTATATTCTAAGAGCCTTATATTTATGTCACCAGTTTAGCTTATTGATAAATTCTTCCAATACAAGTTACCACTATAGTTTACCGCTGGATTTTTACCAGTAGGGGTTACCGCTAGAGGTTACTGGTATAAGGTCACACATGGGAAGCCTACAACTAGAAGCATAAAAAATTCACTACTAAGAGGTTACTGTTTGAAGGCTACTACTGATAATTCTACCGATCAAGACTAAAATTTCAATGCTACCACTAATGATTATACCAATGATCCCTACTATTGTAAGGCTACCACTAATATGTCTACCGATGAAACCTATTATTTCAAGGCTACAGATGAGAAGCAACCATTTAAAGGTTATAATTAAAGAGGCTACTACTACCAGTATACTGATATCTATTCCTATATAATCTTTAATTTATTAATTTTTTTTATTCTTATAGTTGTAATATTTTGATAAATAAATGCTTCGGACATTAATTAATTTTGTTTGTAGATATATCTGGAGACCGTATCTAGAGATCGTATGAGGTATGAGGAAGACTTCACACGGTATGATCATTCCTATTTTCAATCCTCATGCATATAAAATACTATAGAAGATCGTGATAGAGGAGAAAATTTTGACACAATGATAGACATTAAAAAAAGACCTACAGAATGAGGAGAACACTCTAGCACTTACTCGGTGAACCCAAGAGAATCTCAAAGATCATTTTGGGAGAAAAAAATTTCAAGGCTTCCTTGTTGTTCTTCATTGAATATCTTTCAATCTGAGAAGATAAAAACTTCAGTACCTAAAATCCAACGACCAAAGTTATGAGACTCTGTTTTAGAGACTTGTTTCAGAGAAAACTTCAAACTAAAATTTCCTCACCCTAAAGAGTCCAGAGCTGAACTGCAAACACATAGAGCCTTCTAAACTCAATCCTCATAAAATTTTATCTATTGTGTTCATTATTTTACATTTCTGATCATTTTTTGTTTTTCTGTTACACACACTATCTCCTATGCTTAAATCGGAGGGAATCTAAATTCCTCACACCAAACATTACATAATTTCTTGTTTCAAACTTATTACTCTGTAAGATGCCATGGGTGGCCTGGTTGTTTGTTTTTTCCATGAAGAACTGTGGTAGAGATGGTGAGACATGGACTTTTTGAAAAAACTATTAAAAGGCATGATACAAGCTATGTATCAATGATTATTTATATAAAATGCTTGGTGGAAGTAGATCACCATGTGGTGAGGATTAAGTATCGGCTATACATAGATCCTATTGATTAATTTTGTTGTGTACATTATTTTTTAATACTAAGTTTTTTTTATTTTTCACTGCTTTTAATTTCAATAATAGAAAATAGTTTTATATTAACTCTGATAGTTATTTTTGGTTGTTGTGTAAAGGTTTTTAATTCAGTAAACCTATTACAAAAGTTGGATAAGTGTTCCTACATGGATTCAACTGAGGACTAATCAACCTTTGAGATACATGTTGATAAATTGAACATTTATATCTCTACTATCTTAATTAACTAGGTTGTTTCAATTTGGGGTATTTTACCATAACTTTTATAATAGAAATATTATGTAGGAACTCAATTCACTCCCCTCTTGAGTTTCAATCTCCACCAATATTTGGTATTAAAGTAGTTTTTGTTGATACCATATGAACTGGGTTATTTTACATTCATTTCAACTATGATTTTAGTTTTATCTTAATGTTCTCAAAATTTCTATCATAACTAAATTTTTAGTTCTTTAATTTCTAATCATTTGTGGATAACTGAGTTGAGGGTTTTCCTAGTAACATGGCACATTTAATTAATAGTGATAACTATGCTCCGTGGAAATTGAAAATGAATATGTGTATAGAGAGAATGGGTCCTGAAATTTTAGATACAATTGAATAACCATATGCATACCAGCTACTACTAAGGACAGATGGTCTCATTTGACTAATGGTACATATAATAATAACTGTAATGAAATTAATTCATTGAATTGTTCTTTAGGTGACGAATAATTTCATAGAATATATTACTATAAAAGTACATATAAAATTTGAGATACATTGCCTTTTTCCTATGAGGGAACAAAAAATGTTAATGAAAGGAGATTAATTACTTATACTATTAAATATTATAATTATAAGATGAAGCCTTATGACCCTATTTCTGAAATTTATCTCATGTTCAATGAAATAGTAAATACTATGATTCTCTTGGAAAACCAGTGGAAAACAAGGATCTGATTATGATATTTCTTCAATGGCTACCTGGTAGATGGATAGGAACATCTATTTCTATGCAGGAATCATGTGACATATGCAAGTGACCCACAAAGGAACTACATGTAAAACTCAAGATGTTAAAAAGAAGAGTTTTAGGTGAATTATGAAGCATATGAATAACTTAGAATGAAATATATTACATTGAATATTGTTACCTCAAAGTGAATTGATACGTAAAAGGCTCAATTTCATGTAGACAGTTCAACAAGACAATATTCTAATTTTGACAGTGATGTTGAGATGTCTCATATTTCAAGAAGATTCAAAATTTTCTACTAATATAAGAAGTTCTTTAGAAATTATAACTATATAAGAATGTATAATAGCAAGGATGGTAAATATAGGATAGAAAATAGAATGAAAACAGAAATGAGATATTCTGAAATGAGAGTAAATGAAAAGGTCATGTACAAGCTAATTTCCTCGAGAAGAAATTAAAGAAGAAATATGAAGTCACAGGAAAGGGATATAAAAATTTTATGAAAGATACTACGAGTTCTTCATAAGACAACTCTATTGGATTTGAAACTTATAAAACTAAAAATAACAAAAAATGAAAACATGTGTTTCATGATAGATTCATATGATATATCACGTAATTCTCCTATACAGAATGGTTACTATTTTGAGAATAAATGTGAATCAAATAATAATGAAAATATATCTAAGGATGAACTGTTTGAATACTATAGAATAATTGAGGACCCCATTAATGAGATCAATGATAAATATAAATAATTTAAAAGACAACATGCATTAAATTCCAATTATAAGTCATCTTTTCGTATTGAGAAGGAAAAATTTTCTCAGTTTTTAAAATAAAATTCTGAACATAAATTATCAAATGAAAAATTAAAAAGATATATTGAGAAGTTAACTTCTATTAGAGATACCTTGACACAGTTTCATGGGATTCAAATTGCTCCAAAATACACAACTATTCTAGGATATTAACAATGACAATTAAGGATTATTTAAATAAATTGTTCCAAAATATGGACAGCTCACTGCTTGTTCGTGTTCTGGATCATGTTTTGAAAGACAATTTTTTAATGGACCTAACAAAGTGTTTATGTATCAAAAAATGTCTTTTGATTATAAATCCCTATAAAAAACATTGGTTTCTAAATAATTACTTTCTAATCTCTCCGGACAAAAGATAATCAGGGTACCAAAGTTACCCTATGCATAATCTATTTTGATGGGAAATTATCTAAAGAGTTCATGTAATACCAAATGGTACATGGACAATGGATTTTCATGACAAATGACATGAGACTATTCATTATTAAACAATATAATCAAATAGGATTATGGACATGTTACATTTGGTGATCTTTCCAAGGGGAAGATCATCATCTTAGGCCAAATTGGTAACCCTGATACTATATTAATTCCAAAATTACATTTTTTATGGGTTAAAGTACAATATACAAAGTATCACTCAGTTGTGTGATGATAGTTTTAATGCTATATTTGAAAATGATTCATGAAATGTTTTTAATTCTAAAAATGAATTAATATTCACTGCTTGTAGAAATTTCAATTTATAAGCTATTGATTTAAATTCATTATTTAAGTAAATTGTTTCTCATTTAAATGACTTTCATAAGAAATTTTGTTTATGGCGCAGAATATTAGGACACTAAAATGTGCACTCTATTAGGAAACTAACTAGGAATGGTTTATTTAAAGACTTACGTATAATTAAAATTCATAGTTAAAAAGGTATGTAATCCTTGTGAAAAGGGAAAAACCAAAAATAATTTTCAATCCAAAAAAGATGTTTCAACTTATCAACTGCTTGATTCGGTTTACATGGATTTTTTTGGACAATATAGAGTTTTGAGATTAAATGGGATGCACTGTGTATATGTTCATGTAGATGACTTTTCTAGATACCCTTAGGTATACTTTCTAGATGACAAAAATGAATCATGTTTTTACCTCATTAAATATTCCAAGACTATAGAAAATGATAGTGTACAAAGAATTAAGACCTTGAGATTTGATCATGGGCGTGCGTTTGAAAATCAGGAGTTCAGATCTTTTTTCTCACATAATCGCTACAATAAAAACTTCTCTACTCCTAGAACACCACAAAAAATTAGAGTTGTAGAAAGAATAAATAGGACACTTCCACTACTAGAATAGGATCATATACCCACGATTCTAAACTATGGGTATATACCACAAAACCATTGGTATAGGCTATACTAATGGTTTGGGGAACCATGTTCATTGTTGGTGTCAGTATAGTTCCATGACCTATACCCACATTTTGGAAAAAGTGTGGGTATAGGTTTTTCCATCATGTCATAACTTTATACCCATAGTCTGGAAACTGTGTGTATATCATATTTTACAAATTTACCACTGCGAGATTCGATCTCATGACCAATTCTCTGTTCACAATCATTCATACCACTACATGTATGTATAAATATATTTTATTAAATATATTTATTTAAACTGTGTGAATAATGTAATAAAAAGTGGGTATAGAACTCCCGTCATTTTTTTGTTCCCGTAGGAAAAATAAATTTCTCACGCACACGCTGGAAACCTATACCCATCGTTTGTCAAAACCATGGGTATATGTTTTTTATCTGATGGACATACCCACGTTTTCTAGAAATCCATGGGTATAGGGAACCCTATCACAATATTTTTGGGAAAACAGTGGGTTTATGAGTTTGTTGATAGCCTATGAACAAGGTTTAGAGGTAATCATTGTTATAGGGTAGCCTATGCCAACGGTTTGGGGAAACCGTCGGCATATGCTATCAAAATATGCTTATTTTTATGGTTTCTTAATTCCATGGGTATATGTCCATTTTACAGTAGTGTTCAAGAGATTTCCCAGACTATTCTTAATGAGTATTACCACCCTATCTATTCCTGGGCGGAATCTCATAATACAACTTATTACATTATCAATAGACACTTAATTAGTCATTTTCTTAAGAAGACACCATATGAGATATAGAAAAATAGGATATCCATGGTTAATTACATTAGTGTTTTTGGTTTCAATGTCGTTATCTTTTACACTAGGAATAATATGGACAAATTTTTCTCCAAAAGTGACAAATGAATTTTATAGGTTACTCAATATCTAGTAAATCCTATAGAGTATTTGATAAGATAAAAAATTAGTTGGGGAATCATTTCATGTCAAATTTGATGAGACAGCTCCACATAAAGCTAAAATCTCTCTTGAATATATTTAGAGTTATATTTAAATTATAGACCTTAATGATAATGATAGTGAACACCCAGTGAAAATAACTTGTTTTGGAAATTTTCCAAAATCTAATTCTATTGAATCTGAACCTATAGAAAACCATGAAGTGTCTATTACAACCATTTATAGAGGTACCATAACTCTCATGAATTATCCTTTAGATGTTGTAGTAGCTGATCTTAACAGAGGGACCCAAACTAATATTTCTCTTAGAAACTAGGTTGAACATCAAGCTATTCTTTCATAGATTAATCCCAAAAATATTACTGATACTATCAATGATGAACTTTTGGTGATAGCTATGCAAGAATAATTAAATCTGTTTGAAAGAAACAATGATTTGGAATTAGTAGAAATACCTAAGGACACATTGACCATAGTCACTAAATGTGTGTTTAGAAACAATGTTGACGAGTCTAGATATATAGTTATAAACAAGGCTAGATTAGTTTCACAAGGATATTGTCAAGGAGAAGGAATAGACTAGGAGGAATCCTTTTCACATGTAGCTAGAATAGAATCCATTTTGATATAACTACCTTATGTATCTTTTCTCAACCTCAAACATTTTCAACTGGGTGTCAAAAGTGAATTTCTATATGGGTATATAGTTGAGAATGTTTTTTTTGAAAAATAACATAGCTTTAGAACCCCCGTTTCTCAAATCATGTTTTTAGACAATATAAAAAGTTATATGGTCTAGAACAATCTCCAAAATCGTGGTATGATTGACTGAATTCTATTATTATTTCAAAAGGCTTTACTAAAGGGATCATTGACCCAACTCATTTTATCAAATTTATTTCCGAAGATGTTTTAATAGTACAAATTTAATTAGATGACATTTTTTTGGATCCACTAAAAATTATTTATGTACTGATTTTTGAAAGATGATTCTAAATAAATTTGAAATGAGTCTAATGGCGAAACATAAAATTTTCCTTGGATTTCAAATTTTTCAAAATAATAATTTTATTCCTTTGAATAAAAGTATATATAATAAGGATATTATGAACATTTTTTATTGGATGGTAATAAAGTTATTGATACACCTATGAGTCTCAATTGTATGTTAGATGCTGATAAAACTAGTAAACTAGTGGATCACAACAATTTACGATTTATGATTTGGAGTCTGTTCTACCTTAATGCTAGCCAACCTAATATTATGTTCAGTGTATGTATGGGTGATTATTTTAAATACAATCCCAATAAATCTTATTTAACTAATGATAAAAGTATTTTTAAATATCTCAAGTATAATACCAACTTTGGACTATTTTATCCAAGAAGAAAATAATTTGATTTGTTAAGATATTCTGATGTTGATCTTATTGGTTTCATGTTATATAGAAATAGATCCATAGGAACTTGTCTCATTTTTTGAAAGTTACTAGGTTAATGGTTTAGTAAGAAATATAATTATGTTGAATTAACAACTACTAATTAAAAATATATAACTACTGGTAGTTGTTGTGCTCAAATTTTGTGGATAAAACACACTTCACTTGACTATAGATATTAATAGAAGCATGTCTCTATAAATATTGATAATAAAAGTGCTATTTAAATCTATAAAAATATATTATCTCATGCTAGGATAAAACATATTTATTTAAGACATCACTTTTTGAGAGATTATTATCAAATAGATGATATCACTGTGGAATTCATTTGAAATAAACATAAATTGGCTGATATATTCAAAAATCATTTGAATAATTCGAGGTTAAATTACATCAAACATGAGTTAGGAATGATTAATTTTATTAAGGTCACCTTACTGTTATACCTCACCATTAGGACACATCACCATTATAACACTTCACCGTTAGGACACCTCACCATTGGACCTCACTTTTAGGACTCCCCAACATTAGTACACCTCATTGTTAAGACACCACACTGATGGACCACACCGTTAGGACATATCACTATTGTGAAACCTCATTGTTGGACCTCAACATTATGAAACATCACAATTAAGAAACCTTACCCTTGGACCTCACCATTAGGAAACCTCACCATTGGACCTCACCTGTAGACCTTATTATTTTCACCATACTACTAGTCGACCTTACTAATAGGTCATGGACTTCATGTTTTCTACAGGAATCTAAAATGTTTTATTTTTATTCATTTAATTTAGTAGATTTGTTTTTTGATCCCTAAATGATAAAAGCATAGAGAGATTTCACATTATGATCCACTTCAATCATCTCTTGATCATATTACTTTGATAGACATGAAACTAACATACTGCTGAAACCCTTGAACCACATCCAATCATAATGGAAAGAGTAAATAGGTTGATGGTTTGTGATAAAGGAGACACACAAAACCCTATGAGACCTCGAGCTGGTTATGTAGAGGAAGCAAGGTTGTGGTAAAGGTAATCAATCCTCAATTTTCATAGAGGGAAATCATGATCAAGAATTAATTAAGTTCAGAGTGGCTATTTCGACAAAAATATCTAGTGATGAAGGCACTCAAAGCCCGAGATTTGGAAAAATGTTTCACAGAAAACAATGGACCATATTACCCAAATCCAGTAATAGTGTATTATGAGTTTCTAAAGATAGATTAGTCTGAGGATGACAACCGAACTATTTAAAAGTAAAATTTAGTAAGAGGTAAATACTCATCTATTGAACAAGATGAATGCTTAAGAGTCCCATATGAAGGCATATTTGACTATTATTCTAGATCGATGCCTCTCACTAGTGATTTTATCAGCTATGAAGATGCTTTGGCCGAATTGATAAAGAGTGAAATCCCAAGAATGGTAATTTCTTTTGAGATTGATGGGGAAAATATATTACATTTTATGTTTTTTCAACATTTCATGAGTCCCAGGGGATGGGAATTTGCTACATTGAAATATCATAACGTATTATTTTTGTATTTGTTGGTGAATGGACCAAGGATAAAACTTTTCAGCCTTTTTATGGTTCAATTAGAGGATATGTGTAGGCCTAGTTCCAAGTGAAATTCTTAATTTATGCCATGTTGATATCTTTGATGTTCAATGTGAATAGTTTTTCTGTAAATAATAAACCATAATTTTAAAGTACAACATCTGTACTACCAAAATGATTTGCAATTTTATGAAGATAAATTGGATCCCATTGAAAGGTATTGGGTGAATGATGAGGCAAATATTTATGAAGAATTAAACCATGTTTCCAATCCTACCAGGTCAAAGGATAAAATATTTCTTGGTTTAAAAACTACTGATGTGGTAATAGTGTCTTCTGATGTGGAAGAGGAGGTTGTTGTTGTGAATTAAGGAGATGATTCACATGAAGATGACATGAGTGATCCAAATTTTCCATCATCTGTTCTGCATCATTTTCTAAGACTAGTCCATCTAAGAAATTTTCCCGAAGATAGATTGACCTAATGGACAGTACTAACGAGGAAAACATTAATGAAGTATGTGAAGAGAATTTCTTAAAATACATTACTATTGGAGAGACCTCAATGAAGGAGGATGACATTGAATCTGATCCTCATGAGTTTGAAACATTTTATGACGATAAAAGTAAAGAAAAATACCATGTCTTAGTCCTTTGTTACGATTTATAGAAATTATAGAGAAACAAAATGAAGAGGAAGATGAAACTATTCAATATAGAATTTCAATGGAAATATTTGATGATTCTATAGAAGAAGTAGCAGTAGACTCTTCAACTGGTTCAGTTGATCAAGGATGATAGGAAGAAGAGAATGAAATTTTCAAGGAGGATACTTCAAGTGAGGGGGAGGAAATTGTTCCCATAGGTTCATTATCTATCATTCATGAGATAAAAAATTGGTCGGGGGATCCCTAGATTCATTATGGTGGGGTTTGACTATGAATACTCTAAACATGACCAAACTAATAGAATACCTCCAATTCATTCAATTTCAAAGACCATTACAGTTAAACCAGTGGTTCTTCTACCTCATGATTATGTAAAGAAGGATGACCTTGAGGCATTGAAATTGTATTTTCAAAGACACATTGATAAAAGAACTATTGGGATAGTTAGAAAAATGGCAATAAATCAAGAGTTTGTGGAATCTGTTATGGAATAGATAATATCTAGACATTAATGAAATTTGATAAATGAAGTGAACGAATGCAAAATCAGGTAAGAACCATGGCAGAATATTTAGATATTGTGAAATATATAGGTGTGAGTTTAGACTAATATATGCTATCATGATATCATGTGGAAAATGGAATTTGGAATGTTAAGAGTGTTTTTCAACAGATGTTCAATGTGTTTGAGGACTTAACTAAGTCTATAGAGGAACATGTGAATAGTCGGGATTATGATTTGAAGATGTTTATCAGTGGATTGACCAAGTATTTTAAGGAGATAATGGATTTTACCATGTCACCTTTGTGTGATTTTGATTTCTCATTTTCCTCTCTTGCTGTTATCTCACATACATAAGATCAGTTGTTAAAGATGAAACACATAATCTCTCTGGTGAAAGAACCTTAGATCCTCATCCTTTGGCTTAGGTCATTTCCACTACCAGGTGACTTCATAAGCTTGTTGGTGATTACCTGAGATAGGCTACCAATGATCAGAAACACATCAAAGAGAATATTCATTTCTATTATAAAAGGTATTATACTATGCATTAGATGGATATTCACTTCATGATATTGTTGGAGAACTTGAGGATACCTCTTGTCACAAAGGCTTTTAAGGATCAAGTCATCAGGCTTTGAGAGTAGAGTCCTTCATCAGAAAAGTTCATGGAGAATTAGGAATATTTCTTCTCATAAAAGGAATGTTGACGGTCATAATTATGGATTTCAAGAATCTCTTTTTCTCATTTCTCCTTGTGGATTATACTCCCATTTCTGTCCTTCTTGCCTTTCCTTCTTCCTTAGTTGCAATATGATCTACAAGTGATGATCCTTTGACGACTTCTACACAGGCCATCAGAAGCATGACACCTATTATTCCTCAGATATCAACTCATTATTGGTCTACATATATTTCTCTAGTAGGTCCTCTTACCTTTCATAATGTTATACCTTGGCATGTACCTCCATCTTCTAAAACTTCCTCCTAAACTTTCAAATGCAATGCTCACACGGACATATCTAACATGGATTTAATATAGACTAACTTATTTGATAGTTATATTTGTAAATATTTTGTATAATGTACTCTAATTTTATTAATACAAATATCTATTTTTTTTTCTCCTTTTGTCTTTTTTTTCTAATCACAATGAAGGATAATTTTTCAGATTTCATCCCTTTCATATATGATATTGCTATACATTTATGCTCTAATATACTTTCAAAAATACAACTAGTTAAATATTATAATATTTTATCCTTGATAAAATTTATATTGATACCACTGAATAGATTATAAAATTTCTTAACTCTGATAAAATTATACTTATTCTAAATATCACCGGTAATTTCTGACTATAAAAATGGGGTATATTATTGGACTCACATGTTTTTTATAATCCCAAATCTGTTTCATATATACGCTGATCATGTTTCATTATCTTCTATAGTCTTAATCAAGACACCTTAAGATATTTTTAATCTCACTGATTTTTTGATCATGTTTATAGTACAAAATTTTCTCTGTAAAAGGTCAATGGTAGGAATTTATCTGTTAAGAGCCTTCTGTTTAAGTCAACGGTTAAGGTTATGGATAGAGGTTACTGCAAGATGTTACCTCATGATTCTTACCACTAGAGGTTACTGCTATAGGATACTATTATAAATTCATTACTAGGAAGCCAACAACTGGAAGCTTAATTATGACACCACGAAGAGGACACTGTTAGAAGGAAACCACTGATAAGTCTACCAATGAAGGATTCCATTGAAAGGATAATGTTGATATGTCTTCCCAAGAAGCCTACTATTTCATGGATATCATTGATAATTCTATTGATGAAGCATACTATTGCAAGGATACCACTGATAGGTCTACCAATGATTCCTACCATTGTAAGGCTACCACTAAGAAGCTACCGTTGAAATTCTATAGTTGAGAAGGCTACCTATAATAGTATACCAATATCTATAGCCTTCAACCCTCAACATTTTAAATTATCATTAGATTATTCTGACAATCATATTGGGTAAAATTAATGTTTCTAACATTAACTAATGTGGTATATATATATATATATATACCTTATCTAGAGATCATACAAAAAACGAGGAAGACCACTCGTGGTTTGATCATTTATATTGTTGGACCTAAAGCATATAAAATATAATAAAATATCATGATTGGGGAGAAAATTCTGAGAGAGAGCCATCCATTACAAAAAAGGCATAGAGAATGAGGAGAACACACCAATACATACTTGGTAAACCATATAGTTTCACAATGATCATTTTGGGAGCATAAATTCAAAGATGTCATGTTGTACATCATCGAATCTATTTCAATCCAAGCAGCTGAACAATTCAACACCAGGGATCAAGATCCAGAAGTATTCAACTACATGGATTGAAAGAGATTCAATGAAACAAAATGAGGGAACCTTGAATTTTTTCTCCCAAAATTATCATCGTGAAGTTATTCGGTTCACTGAGTAAGTCATGGTGTGATCTATATATCCTGATGTTGTGACACTCTGTTTTAGAGAAAAAAATTGGAGAAGTTCTCGAAAAAATTTCATAATTCTAAGGATTCTAGAGATGAACTGTAATCAAATAATTCCTTCTAAACTCAATCATCATAATATTAGTTCTATTGTGTCCTTTATTTTACATTTTTTGAGTAGTGTGTGTTTGTTAGTTACATTCACAATATCTCATTTGATTAATTTGGAGGATACAAAATATCCTCAAAAAACATTACTTACACTCTTTTATACCTTTTATAACTATGGAAGTGGTAGCGTGGGGGCTTTGTTGTTTTTTCTACCATAATGAACTACGGTATAGGTTTTGAGACCTGGACAGTTTGTGAAAATAGTTTTAAATCGTGATATATGGTTTGTGTCAATGTTTATTATCAAAAACACTTTAGCGGCAGGTGATAACCAAGTGGAGGGTATTAAGTCTCACCTAGAGATTAAACCAATTTTTTAATCCTATTGTGTACTTTATTTTGTAATACTCTATTTTTATATTTTATGCTACATATAATTTCAAAAATAGAAAACCATTTTACATTAATTCTGATAGTTTGTTTTTGTTGGTTTCTATTTCTATTTAATTTAGTAAATATATTTCAAAATTTGGATAAGTGTTCATACTCGGATTTAACTAATGAATAATCAACACTTGAGAGACTTGATGAGAAAATTAACATTTATATCATTATTACCTTAATTAACAGAGTTGATTCATTTCGATGAATTTTATCATAAATTTTTTTGTATAAATTTTCATTAGGAAGTCAATTCACCCCATTCGGGAGTTTCAACCTCTACTGACACATCCCATACCATTCTACAACTATTTTTCTCATTCCAATGCCATGTATACCCATCCATCAATCCACTAGTTTGTCAACATACATCAATCCTAACAGGAAATATCCATCCAGCCTGTTTCTGGCCAAATTCAAACCCACTGCACTAGCACCAATGTCACGACCAACACAATAGACATGAGGTCATCTCAAGCTCCACGTGATGTCATCCTTGACCCACACCCTACAACATCCCCATCAATCTTTTCGAAAATTGGTCATCATCGAATGAGATTCCTCTTCATCCAAAAAACACACCGCTAGTAATCACGCCAGCCAACCAACCCACCAACACAACCATAACAAGTTTACCTCTGATAACCACACCAGTGAGGGAATGCCAACCTGTCATAGTACACAACAAATCACTCCATTTGAGATCAACCCACCCCAAGGAGGTATTGAATGAATCCATCCAGCAGCATCTATGATCGTTAGTGACTATACAAGGTCTGATAGGGACCTTCATAATATTCCATCTCCACCATTTTGATCCCACACCTGGCATTAATTTTCCACCAGATCGCTTACTTATAACCCCATTATATGTTATTGGAAGACCAAAACCCACAACTATAGTTTCAGCTCCATCACACACTATCGCCTGAACCCACCGATCATAGGGCCACCATGTGGTGTGGTCACTATATCCTACTGATTGCCGGTCCAACATGCACAATCATCACTAGATACCACCACCGTAGGGTACCGTCACTCGATCCCACCGATTTCATGACCTCCACACTCATGCCAACACCAAATCAAACTGATCACATGTCCAACACAATGCACCGCCACCACCGGATCCCTCACCTACCATCGGGGTTCCAAACCCTCATCAACTTTACATTATCACTAGCATGATCCAAACATCGAAAATATTGACCACTCAAAATGTGGTGCCTCTAAACCCTTCCACGTATCAGAATGGGTTTCATCACCATAATTCCCAATTAAAACAAAAATATAACTACACATATATTGAATTTCTTAATTAATATTGATGAAAATTATGTGTTTTGGTTTCTTTTTTGTCATAATAAATCCCACTTTCTCGTTGATTTCACTATTTTAATAAATTTAATTTATACATTAGTATAGTTAATTCCATAACATTATAATGAATATAGTTATATGTTTATAATGTATATATAGTTTATAATATTAATCAATGAAGATGATTATATGTGATGACATGGTAATGTCTTTTTGGGTGGTTAACAGATCTTTGACAGGACATTGTTTGGAGAGCAGGAAAATGATGTTTAAAATTTATTCATATAGTTGTATGATACTTATTGTAAGGGAACATCATTAATATAATGTTAAAATAATGATACTTAATAATTTTATGGTTTGGTTTTGAAAGCTTGGGAAGAAAATAAATTGAGTGGGATGATGAAAAATATACAATTTGACCAGAATATACAAAACCTCGTTATAGTTTACCTTGTACGAAAACACTATTCCTTGGGGATTTGAGTTTTATTGCACTAGAATATCACTAATGATTACATGGGACTAGATAGGGAGTATTTTATCAATTCATGGGTTGTGAAATGTATGGTAGGAGTGGTTTTCCTAGGAGAGGGAGATGAATTATTTACACTAGAGGATAATGGTATTTTTAGGATAAACTACTGAATAAATTAATATATCATAGTTAAAACTTGAAAATGTGAATATTTGACATTATAAACCATATATTCATATAATAAAATTATTTTAAAACTATAAATACAATTTATTAGTTGAATTTATTAGATTATTAAAATGGAATGTGGAAGGAAAGAAACATTTTATATAAAACAAAAACGCATGACGATTGGTTTTGCAATGTTCCTTATATGTTTAAAAATTAATTTTATCATAATTCAGTGAATAATTTATTAAATAAAATATATCATGGATTATTCCCATTTTATAGAAATTATTATGTCATTATTACATCATGAATGATGTAATTTAAGAAACGCTGGTTATGTGAAACACTGCATTTTTACTATTCACATGAAAATTGAATTATATATTAAAATTATAAAAAGACACCCTTGTAAAATTTCAATGTTTTGATTTGAAATATAATAATCATTATACAAAAATAAATTTCTTAAAAATTTAATTTTAAATTTTTATATAATTATTATTATTTTTTCAAAAATAAATTAAATTAATATTTATTAAAAATGAGCTTATATTTTCTTTGATTTTTTAATTCAAGATGTACATTTTCTAGAATTATAATATTTTTATTTACTTAAATTAATCATTATAAATATTATTTTTTTTACTATTTATTATCCTAAAGCAAAACTACTATTCCAATGGACATATTACTATTCCTAATAATCGGCTTACAATTCTCAATGATAAGGTTACTATTCTTAATGTCCATGTTACAATTCTCAATCGTAATGTTACCATTCCAAAAGTCACATTACCTCCTATTTATACCACTACTTTATTTCACTCAATAATCTTTTCAATTTATCTCAAGATCTTATATTTCCATATCATATATGGTTACTAGTTTTATTAATATTTTTCTTATTCACTATTTTTCATGTAGTGGGGGTGATTTTTCTATTAGATTATGGTGATCTATATTCTACAATTTTATATTTTCTATTTAATAATTTTTCAAGTTGTATTGTTTGTAATTTTAATTTTTTTCATTGATAATTAATGTAATATTAAATTTTTATTAAATAAAATTATTTGTTGGTTTCTATATTTCTAGAGGTATATAATATTATATAATATAATAAAAAACATCTATTATAGAAAGAAATATTAAAAATAAACATTAGGTAATTATATATTTTACTAGAAGGTTATACATGGTTTGGAAAACCTTATTAGAAATGGGGGGAGGCAAATATTTGGGAAATTTTACACCCAGCAGATATCATTTGTTGACAAATATTTTTGAAGAGTTTATTTGAACTATGTATTTCCTTCCAAGGAAAAAATTCATGCGTTTTTATTATAACAAGAGCTAATTAACTGAATTATTTGTCAAAACACATCCACATTCTATGATTTCATAATCCCATGATTCACTGGTTGATATAGAAAAATTCACAAGAGTAATATTTCTAGTTTTGTCTATCTTGGAATAAAGTGTAAGAGATAACACTCAAAAGGAGCTACTAGATGTAAAGAGATCCTTATCAACCCTTATTTTTTTATTTCTGAGAAATGATGTCTTAATCATATCCCCTATCATACGCCTACATATTTTTCATGGTCTGAATTATCAACTTAGTCATATCGTGAGGGTAAATATTGATGTGTTTTTTATTATTTGAATATTGTGTATTTTTTATATTTTTTTATTCGGTTACATCATTGCAGTCTTTATTGGATTCCATTTTTATTTCATTTCTAAAATTTTACAGATGGTATTTCTACAGATCTTAATTTTCAAATTGTTTTTCTTCTAAATTCTAAATTTGAATTTTTTTAGTTATCTATTATCAATGTTATTTACTTTATTTTTTCATATAGAATGTGTTACCTGTATTATTTTATTCTTATATTTTATCTCAATAAATTGACGGGATTATGGAATAACAAATTTAATCTTAATTTATATTATGACCTGTTTAATAATAATTTATTCCATATATTGATTTAAAATGTTATATTTTTTGAAATCTGTAAAAATTTTATTTCAAGGGTTGTTGTTTTTTGATCATTAATAAAGGGAGATTATTTGACCAACATATAACTTTCCATAATATCCCATATTCTCCTACATTATAATGAACAGGTAGATATTAAAATTTATTTCTAATTTTTTTCTTGAAGTGTAGAGATCAATTAGTTTATAGTTGATTTTTTTATAAGTTTTTATCTTTTGATTAGATGTCATATCTATGTGTTGAGGCCTTACATTCATGTTATATGTAGTTTGAGAGATTTACACTCACTATTTATGTTCATTTGAAGTCATGGATAAATTTTATTCATTGAAATTTTTTCCTAGGATTGAAATTATTATGATCATACAATGAATTATGTTCATGTCTTATGATCAGTCACATTCATATGCTTGAGACTTACAATCAGTAGAAAACATACAACACGAATGAATCCTTAAGATGAAGTTACATTCTTAGGGAATTCATTCAATATGTTTTTTATCATCACAATATTTCATTATGATCAAGAATGTATTGTGATCATAAATTCAAACATCAATTTCATACCATTAGACTCCAAAGTTACATGACCATGTCAATTATTACATTAAAAACCCTAACTATACTAAATAATCATGATGTTTCATACTTAAATATAGTTTAAGATATTTTATAACTATTTTGTGGTTATATTTTTGACATTTATGTATATAAAGAAATGTATACATATACATTATGATTTAACAAAAAATAATGATTCCTTATTAAGGAAAGGAAAACATATTAATCATATTATTTCCAAGAATATAAATGATTCATGGATGATAGAAGATTCAATAAAAATATGCCTTATTTTACTATTTTTCAAGGAAGTCACATGGAAAAGAAGAAGATAATTAATTTTGGAATACTCTAATACTTTATATGGACCATTTTAATTTGAAAAGTAATTTTATATTCCAAATTCAAGATGTTTTGTTTTTCATAAAAGGATGTTTATTTTGAATGTTCAAAAAAGTTATTGAATGAACTCATGTACTCTATTTTCATTATATTCTTTCAACGCCTATAAGAAAACTTTTTTTTGTTTTTTGTTATGTAAACATCTTTGGAATAGAATTATCTTTTATATATTATAAAATTACATCACAAATTATCTATATATTTTACCTCTAATAATTAGTTTCTATATGCAACTATTTTTTAAACATGCAATCCTTCAATTTATATTTTTCAAAAGAAAATATCATTTATTATTATGAATGTTTAAAAGATGATTAATGGTTTATAAAAATAGAGATCCACACAAAAATATCTTGCAATATACTGTGATAATTTAAATTCTATATCACTAAACATTCAATGTACGTGGAAAAAGGACCTATATAGTAAAAATCATTAAGATCAAATAGAATTTTTTGGTGGAGTGGATGATGGGATTCATATACCCAAAACCAGTCAAAATCATAGGTGTAATAATGTGATATTTTTTTTATTTACTCTAATTATCTATTGAAATATTATATAATAGTTTGAGGGATAACATTATATGGGTTACATTTTTTTGAACTCAATTCACCCACACCTTGAGTCATTATTTAAATCCATCCATGTTTAAAATACATAGTTATTCAAGTATATTCAGACCTTTTTTAGTTTCAAATTTCTTTCAAAAATAAATTAATATCAGACTTTTAGTATAAAAAAAATTAAATCATTCATTTAAAATGAATGTTCTTTTATGAGGATTTTAATTATTGTACATAATATTGTCAAAAAATAGATTGGGTCGAGAGACCGAAAAAAATGATAAGATTAAAATTGAATGATTTCATGTTAATTATTGATCAAATAGTATATAATAATATCATATTATTTGTACTTTTATTTTCATAATATTAAATGAGTATCAATTACGTACATTTATTATTAAATTATAGTTGAATAAATAGAATAAAAAACCTAAAAATAATTATATAAATCTATTATAATGTTTTCCACGTTACTATTACTATTAATAAATTGGCTAAATATATTTTTTTATTCCTTTAGATTCTCTAATTTTATATTATCTTTCCCAATTTATAAAAATTTAAATTATCAAATCATCACATTCCTTTCATGACACTTCGTTTATTTGTTTAGTGTCCAATTCTTCTCATTGATCATTATACATGGATAATCTAAAAATATAAGCTACAATGATGGAAATATAATTTATAAATCGTGAATCCTTGAATATCTAAATATTTTATGCCTTAACAATACAAATAATAAAAATCCGGAAAAAAATATATAGTTCATTATATTAAACCTAATTTTTTCAGCCTTTAAATTTGTAAAAAAATGAAATTTTACTCTAATAATTGAAATATTATACTAAATAGTTGAAAATTATTATGATGAGATAGTGTAAGTATACAATATATTTAATCGAGGAATCATTCATCAATAGATTATATGATTGTGTAAATGAAACAATAAGTAAATGGTACTTTCATCTCATCATTGAACTAAATGTATTAGTGGAAGAATATATAAGAAAAAACATAGAATATCAATAAAGGGAAAAATGATGAGTAGAATAAATATTTCCTCAATTCCTTCTGAACTATAAATTATATACTATATTGATTAAATAACTTGTATAGAAATGAATCTTTTTCAGTGAGGAATTTTATTATAATGTTAGGATAATATAGGCTCAAACTAAGTTGATTGAGTTGATGTAAAACTAATTTGAATGTACAATATTTGGATTCCCCAAATATATAATGGCACAAAGACATAAAAAATTATCCAAAATTTTGATTTCTAAAAGTTAATAAAAACAAAATAAACACAAAATTCCAAAGTTTATGACCTAAAAAATATACAATTATGCATTAAATGGTTAAAAATCATAACATTATTAATTTATGAAAAAACAGATAAAAATAGAACCACAAAAACATATCATTAAAATGGAAATGGTTAAAATATTTTAATTCAATGTAAAAAAATTGTATATTAATTTTTACATAATTAAAAAATAGAGAGAATAATATTATGGATAAATAAACAACAATACAGATACATTTTTATAGTAATTCCATATTTCATACATTAATTAAGAAAAAATTTATTTTACTTCATTTATCCAATTACTAAATATAAAAAAGTAATGTAATTATTCTTTAAAACCAGAATGTGAAATATTTAATTTTGATAATTAGGTGACAATATAAATCACTACAATGATTAATAAGTAAAATTGAAATAATAATTAATCAATTTTCATTTCGAATGTTAACGTAATCATAATGGTAAATCAAATCATGATAATTTCAAATGGGAACTAATATAGTTTCTTTTGATATGAAAACTAAACAAATG
Organism: Viscum album; assembly: GCA_963277665.1. Taxonomy (NCBI): domain Eukaryota; kingdom Viridiplantae; phylum Streptophyta; class Magnoliopsida; order Santalales; family Viscaceae; genus Viscum; species Viscum album. The sequence continues at coordinate 279,696,536 of OY728126.1, forward strand.
GGGTGTTTGATCATAAGATCAGAATATAAAAAATTTAGAATAAAATTAAGTAATTTAATGGAATTTCTACATACTAAATAGAGATCATGATTCTTGACTATGTTGGGATTCCACAAATATTCTCTTCTAGCCTCCCACAATAAATATTTATTTATAAAAATAATTAGGTCATATTAAGATAAAAATAATTAAACAAATTATATAATATAAATAATCCATAGAAACTACGGATATTATTCCACTATCATTGATCATCATAAGATGAACTCTAAATTTATTATAATTGATTGAACAATTGTTACATAATTATAAATATTATAATGAAAATAATATTTTTATTTTACATATAGTTTGATTATATCTAAATTATGTTCATAAAAGTGGTCTTCCCTTTTTATAAATGATAGTTAAAATACATTTAAAATATAACCCCAAATATTTCCATTACTAATTTTATAATTTTTCTAATAGGAGTGTAATGATTCATAGAACCATTTGTAGTTACTATGAATTTTACATACTATAGGAATAGTATAACCACATTTCACTTTAAAATTTGATCTAAATTTTATATATGTAAAAATTTCATAGTGAGGTAGTTATATATTATTAAATTTGAGGATTTAAAACTAAATTTTATATTCCAAATGAGTAGAAAATTAAATAATAAAAAACTATGCATCAAAAAAATTTTATTATTGGATAATTTTTTAAGGAATTTATATATAATTTAAATCAATAATCAATAGATTGAAATTATTTTACATAATCAAGGTATCAATATTAGGTTAAAAATATGAAAAATTACATATGAAAAAAATATTCATCTCTCTTTGGAAGTATTTAAAAAATTGTCTATATCATGTCTATAATTTTATACGAATTAACAACACGCTAGTTGTGGTTATTATATTTATCATAAAATATTAATAATTAAAATATAGTTTGAAATTACACATTTATGTTTGTGACATCTAATTTATCAATAAGATGCAGATAAAAAAATTTAATGAGAAGGTAGTACAGTAAATAAATCAATCTATTCTAGATACATAGAAATAACTACTTAGATGAGTTTCATATTCAATAAAAAAATAAAGACATTATATGAAATTAATATCTAAAAAATCAATTTTATAGAATTTATTTTCTATATGACTATAAAAATTTATGTTGATAATTGTCACATGTAAATATATGAAGTTCCCAATGAAATTGTTAATGTATATTATTTATTATCAACATTGAATGAGAATAAATAGAAGTTTTAGATATTGATCAGAAAGTGTTGTGGATGATTGTATAAATATTTTTGAAGTATTTAGAATCATTGAAAAAGTTCTATGGTTATTTAGGTATTTTGGTTTTTTGGACCTTGAGGTGAAAAATGCCTACGACATGATTATTTCGTATGAGTCATTTTGACTCTACAAATATATATAATTTTCCAAAGACACTAACTCATATAAATTCCATAATAATAACTGAAATTATACAATAAAAATTTAAATTCCAATCAGAGAAATTTATTCAATGGAATTGAAAATTGAAATTGATGAACATATTATGTAAGAACCAAACAACTTCTATAAGGATGGCCAAAAAACATCAAGATCATTCAAAATTATTTAAGAGACAACCATATTTTTATATTCATTTATACTCATAAGTGAATAATAATAAAATTATTTACTTCATAAGAGTCATTTGGAACTCTAAAAATTTCATTTATTAACATCATTAAGAGTAATTGAGAATAATATAGGATTCATTTTGTGAATTTCATAATAATTATTTTACTCTTATGATATATATTTTGAAATATAAATTAAATAATTGAATGAAAAATTAAAGAACATCATAAAATACCTATAAATCCATTGATATAATTTATATTGGTAACTTTTTATGGTTTGGATCCTTTATAAATTTTTTGATATTTTTTATGAATAAATTATTTGAGATCATCCATAATAAATATTTAACAAAAATCTAAATCAGATTGTGTTATTCTTGTCATATGTTCAAAAATTACATATTGTTGATTATCCAATGATTTAAGACAAGATATTAAAATGATAATGGTTGAAACCCCTTAAAGAAATTCAAAACATTCAAAGGAAACATCAACAAATACGCAGAAGCTTCGTGAAAGAGCTACTCAGCCCAGCATCACGAAAGTGCTACTCGGGACAGCTTCATAAAAGTGCTCCACAGTCGAGATACGCGATAGGGCTACGTGGTCGAGATGCGTGATACAACTACACATATGAACTACGTGCGAGAGGATTTGAGATTCCTATGCACGGAGAACTTGTGCAGTGTGGCTACGCGACATATCTGCGTGACCCATGTTTTTTTCAGCCATGCTCATCTGTGACTATAAATATGACACTTGGTCTCCTCATTTATGGATTGAATATTTTTTAAAGACTCTTTGAATCTCCCATTGTGTAGATATTTCGGCTAGATCTCTCAAATTGTCTCAGGTATTCTATAAACTCTGATAGAAGGGATAATTAAAGTAAATAGGCATGTTTTTTAATACTTAAAATTCTTCATTCAACATTATAGCTACATGGTACACCTGCACACCATACCTGCATAGTACAACTGCATGGTACATTTGCGCTCTAGACCTGCACGATTGAGCAGCATGAGGTACCTAAACGGAATACCTTCAGGAGGTACATTTGTGAAAAACTCAAATACCCTTTGAATAATTTAATTGTGGGGTATCTCTTTCATTGGTTCCCTTATTCCAAAGGGGATAAGTTGAAACCTCCTCCAAAACCTCTTGGCTTCTCAAACCATTGGGTAAGGCACATCAGTGTGTCTCCAATTTGGGTTTTTATTTCTTCAGTCAAAGGATTCCGACATTTGTTTCACAATGGGGTTAAAATTCATGGGATTCTTGTGGGTTTGTATATCCATAGTCACATGGAATTTTCTCCCAGAAACAAAGTTGGGACGTTCCCAGTTTGGAAAATGGTGGGCTTCCGGCCTCTCCATTTTCAAATAGGTGATTTGGGACCTTAGTTCTCTAGTATGGAAGTTACACTTTACACTTTCCATTCTTTGTAAGTATAAGGTAATTCTCCCTCCCCAATCAGAACCAATTTCACGGAGCCCATCCTGGTATTATCCCCTCACCTTCACTCCTTCTTCCTTACATTGGACCCTTGTCCAATGTAAATAGAACTGAGGGATGGCTCTTTCCTCTACCCTCTTCCACGGTCGGTGTGCCCTCTTCCATAAACATGGAATAATAATTTGGAAGTGTGAATGTATTTGTTGAATCATTCACATTATATTGTTTCTCACACTAAGCATGTCTCACGTGGGCTTAGACATAATTTTGTTCTGCTAGATCCTCAATTGTTATTCCAACATCATATGGGTTAATTTCAGCATTAGTTTTAAATTTCCCTGGATCTTCAGTCCTTTCTTCTGAATCAATAGGAATATAATTATTTATTATTTTCAGTATCCTTTGACAAAAATAATAACTAGAGAATGTATTTATTCTTTCCATGGCCTTCCTCTCTCTCAACAGAGCGAGGAGCAAGTATAGTAGAATCTTTTGACGATACAGATACCTCAGCATAAACCTAGGTTTCCCCTAGGATTTCATTTTTTGGTTGTGGAGCATCATCTATTAATCCATTGGGAGATGAAAGAGACATAGATCCTACAATAGGACAAAACCTGGTTGTCATAACATCTTGAGAAAATTTTATTCTCTGAAGATTGTATAAATACATACTCATTCGGCAAACGCTTCAAAGCAATCTCATTGCACTTTTAGATTTATATTCAAAGTGTGTGGTGAAATTGAAACACTTATCTTAGAAGGGGAAATGTGAGTTAATGTTTGAGGTTTATCTATCACCATTACCCCAGTCATGATTCCTGCTCCTGGAGAATGTTCTGGCGACTTAGGATTATTATTCGTTGTGCCAATGGGAGAAACTGCAAGATTATACTAAGGCGACTCAAGAATTGTTCCAGATCATCCTTCTATATATTCAAGCTGTAGAGATACATTTTCATTAATATTAATGATGTAAAATGATAAAATAATAGTTAAGTAAAATGAAAATAGGGAAATACATTCTCAGTATTAATATAAATATACCACTCCTCCTCAGAGTCAATAATTACCCCATCCCAGACACCTAATTCCAGCATATGAGATACTTGTTTAGAAGCTTGGTTTTTTTCATCATATGTGTATATAAAAGTCTCTAACTCCACAATATACATGTGTAATTCAAGAATGTTATTTTATAGATTGATATCATAAGGTTCTTTCATATCACTAATATCTTGTATTCGAAAACCATTTTGAAGAAATGCCTTGGTATCCCTGAGATCACAGGTAATATTTACTCATTAATGAATGGTTGACGGTCACACATAATTTGATTTTGGCCTGGTTGACTGTAGAAGAGGTTCGACTGCATCTTATTGAAGATCTTATTAAGACATTTCTTCCTCAGAAAATTCAACAGGTGGAATAGAAATCGCTATTGGACGGCGGTGATTGGATCACCATGGTGTTGGAGGTATTTTTTCTTTTTCCTTGGTCTTCCTTGTTTACTTCCTGTGAAGACACTTTGAGCGCTCTAAAACCTCTAAAAATCATGTATCATCTTTGGCCTTGGACTTCTTTCTATGATATTCACCCACAACAGTCGTTGTAGCTTCCACTATATATAATCCTTTTGTGAGAGCCCATTGAGGATATTAAGAAACCCAATCTTTGGCACAACCAACTCTCAATCTGTTTGACGCATCTGGTGGAGTTAATGTAATTGATAGTATGGATACCTATAAATCTAGGATAATCCATAATTTTAATGATACCAGTGGGTTCTTCTCATGTCTGACATGTGTGGTTGGAATGGTTATTGACTATTTAAGACACTTTAACTGACGAGCAATCGTATAGGGCACATAAGACTCGTAGATAATTTCACCACCAATCCTAGTTGATAGTACACCATCCCAAATTTCCATCATATAAGATCTCAACTCATGTAGTAATTTATCATCATTAGTAAATGTTCTAGTTGGTGTATTACCAAAAGGAAAGTAATTTAATTCTCATTAGACATTAAATACCTTCAGTACCTCTTCAGGTCTCAATCTTAGAGGCGTAATACCAGAAAATTTCTCTAAAAATCTGGTGAATCGACCATTACGAACTTTGAAGAAGTTCAATACTGATTATGAAGAGAAATGTGCCACAATCCAGCACCATAGCACATGAAATGGACCTTAAATTATAAATGGATCCTTCCCATTGTATAAATGAAGAAATATTTGGCAAATTCTTTCCAAAATAGAGGTTTCTTGCTAAATATACTTCCCCTCTACCAATTCAGTGGTGATTACAAAATTCCCTGATCTTACACCACCACCAGATTCATGAACTGGAAACAAATAAAGACATAGACACATAGAAAGGAAGGAAGCTTAGCCTACTTTTTCATCTATATCATGTTTGACTATATAACCCAAGCACTTGTAATTGACTTTTTCCAATATAGGCCAATATGTGCCTGAACTGCCTCAGTTATCAGTGGAAAGACAAACAGTAGGATGTCTACAGGTTGGACCTTTCCCTGTAGTTGGATATAAGAAATATTTTATCCACACTCTAGAATGAATATGTTTCTTATATTTGGGTGAATTCTTCGCTATCTTAAATAATCAATGGGTCAGCGTTGCTATTTTGGTAACATCACCCCATGTTGAATTAGGTAGAATTAATTCATCATTTATTTTTCCATGAATAAAAATTCATAATATTTGGTAAATGTCCCATTGATTAATAACAAAATCCTCGGGCATCAAATGAAATGAGTTTTCTTGGGGGATCTATTGGCTCAGTAATTCAAGAATGAGTTCATTTTTGTAAAAAAAAGTTTTCCCCATCTAGACAGCATCAAAAATTTGAACGTCTGATAATTATTTTCTGAATTCTGTAGAAGTATGATGTACCCAGAATGCCCACATTCACTCAGGGTTGACACCCCCTCCTGATGGAAGGTCAAAATAACCAATCTAAAATTTCTATTGATCTGTTTAAGATGCTCGGAATGTGAAATCATAACAATGTGGTCTTGGTTCTACAACATGATCATTCATATCTTGAGCATAACCACTATGATGAAGGATGAAACTAATATGGACTATTATATATTGTATTGGAACCCCCGTTGTAGTAATATTCATGAATTTACAGTTGGAATACTGAAGAAACCAATTATATGGAAATTAATTCTTAATAGATGGAAAATGGGAATCTTGCAAAAGTTCATTGTCATATAGAGGTATGTTAGGACATTGTGAACATTCACACTGGTATGGAATTAGCCCCTTATATATCCCATGAAGAGTACTCTCAACAGTGTCATAATAATATGGCCTGACAGTCCTCATCATTTCAGTTTGGTGAGCCTTATCATCCTTGGTATGGGTAATCAAATGAGTCATTCTCTCCTGTAAAATAATGACCAAAATTAAAGATCATATTTCTAATGAAGAATGTAAGAAAAGTCAAAAAGGACACTTGTCATGTAGGACCTTCACCAAGGTCCTTTGATGAGGTCCTTCGACAAAGTCATCCGCGTATGTCCTTTGAGAAAGATCTCAGCGTAACTCCATCAGTGAAGTCTTTATTTCATAGCTCTATCGTGTAAATAATCTTACCTTGATGAAATTTCCATACAATTACATGAGAGAACAATGCGATGTAGCAGAATGAACGAGCTATGCAATGAGAGTTCCAAACATAGGAAAGCATAGGTGAAGAAAAATACTTGAAAGGTTGAAACCTATTTATAGGCAACCGATGTCCTATGTGGCATAGCTGCGCGACATATCTGCATGATATAATTGTGTGAAAATTCCTCAGGACATGACCCTCTTTTTTATGTTTTCGGATCCAATCCTGAGAGAGGGAGGATTTTTTAACACCCCTTAATTAAATTACAAAAGTTCAAAGGAAACATAATCCAATATCGAAAAGCATTGAGAAAGAGCTACTCGGCCCATCTTCGTGAAAGGGCTACTCTACCCAACTTTACAAAAGAGATCCAAAACAGAGATGTGAATGATTTTCAAGAGGATGAGTTGCGCGATACAGCTACGCATCCAAATTATGCACGAGAGGATTTGAGGTTCTTCTGCACGGAGCACCTGTGCGGTGGAGCTACATGGCATATCAGCGCGACCCAAGTTTTTTTCAACCAGGCACACCCATGCCTATAAATAGGACCCTTGGGCTCCTCATTTCTGAACTAATATTTTTTGAAAGACTCTCTGAAGCTCACATTGTGTAGATCTTTCACCAAGATCTCTCAAATGTTTTGTGGTAGTTCTCTAAACATAGAGAGAAGGGATAATTAAATGGAATTGGCATGTTTATGAAGTTCCTCAAATTCTTTAGTCGCCATTCATACCTACAAGGTACAACTGTTCACCATAACTGCGCAGTAAATCCACACTGTACATTTTCATGCCATACCTGCGTGATTGAGTAGAGTGGGGTACATATATGGCATACCTACGCGAGGTACCTACCCAACAAATATAAATACCCTTTGAAGCCATTCATGGCGGGGTGTCTCTTCCATTGGTATCCTTATTCAAAAGGGTCTATGTTGAAACCTCCACCAACACCTCCTTACTTCTCAGAACTTTTGGTCTGTCACATCAGTGTGTCTCGAATTTGGGTTTGTATTTCCACAGTCAGAGGTTTCCGACATTTGTTTCACAATTGGGTTAAAATTAATGGGATGCTTGTGGGTTTTTCTATCCGTAGTCACATGGAATAATCTCCCAAAAAAATGTCGGGATGTTCCCTATTTGGAAAATGGAGGGTTTCTTGCCTCTCCTTTTTCAAAGAGGTGACCTAGGACCTCTGTTCTCTTGTTGGGAAGGTACACTTCACACTTTCCATTCCGTGTAAGTATAGGATATGTCTCCCTCCCCTATCAGAACCAATTTCTGGGAATACATCATGGTATAAGCCCCTAACCTTCACCCCTTATTCCTTACATTGGAACCATCTCCATTATAAATAGAATAGAGGGAAGGCTTGTCACCCCGCCCTCTTCCACAGTTGACGCACGCTCTTCTATCAGCATGAAGGAAATATTTGGAAGTGTGAATGTCATTATTGAATATTTCACATCCTCTTATTTCTCACACTGAGCATGACTCACATGGGATTATATATATGTGATGGTTGCAACATTTGCATAAACACTCATTAGAACGAACTACAAGAACTCTGATTCCTATTCAAACCAGGATATCTAGGAAGCTCTTTCAGAGCTTGAGCTCACTAGATATCCTCCTTAGGAATCCTACCTAATTCCCGCAATTTAGGAATCATTTTTTAGGAAGTAAGCCCTACATCATCTTTCTCAGAGGACTACACTCTCTTATGAGATTCATCAAAATAAATACACATTGATTCCCATCTATATGGGATACATAGGAAGCCACCTTGAGGTTCAAACCCAACACTTCAAATCAACCCTGTTGTCTTTGGGCCATACTCCCAATAGGGTTTGATCCTATTTGGAAAACTATGTCCTTTTTTCCTTGGGCTGTTTTAACATAATACCAACACTATGATGTAAGTAAGCACCTTCTACGTAGAGGTCATTACCACATGACTTTAAAAGGTATGATGTGTCCCATTATGTGGTGTCGAACTACGGGGGTTATGATTCATTTTACAAGGATACATAGGTAGCTCATTTTATGAGCATTATCCCAAGATCAAAACAAAACATTGTCTCCCTGGATGAAAATAAACAACAGGGTGCCCCACTGAGTTCTTTAAAAATTCGTTTCATCATAAAGGGTGATTAAAATATTATCTAATCAGTATATTAGGGGATACCATTGATGGAAAACCTCAAATACATATAGATTATTCTAAAAATAGTAATACATGTTAAATATGTGATTTTAAATTCCAAGGTATCTTTATGATATACTTGGTGAATTAATATGGATTCATGAAAATATTTTAATTTCAAAGAGAGTCCCGGAGTAGACAATAATTCCCCACAAAAGGGTGTGATGAGTCTGACTTCCCATCCTCTCATCCAATTCATGTTCTTAAGTATCGTAATGTTTAAAACGTAAATAAATGCCTTCCTTTGGAAAGCAGGTCCTCTTTGGATAAAGAACTGTTGGAATTTTCTGGTTCCATGAATAAATCCAATGGAAACCACCTGGAAACAAATATTCTTATATCTAGAATATTACGTTTCAAGGACCTACGAAACAAAAATCTATAACAATATTTATAATTATTATATGTTATAAAAAATAACAATAAAATGTGATTTTTTAAATGAATAGAGGATAATTGTATTGGAACATTTTATAATTTGAAAATAAATTTACTTATGCATTATTTTATTCGGTGATCTATCCATATAGAATACCCAACATTTTTATTTATCACCAAAAAATATAATGAATTGTACTATTGGAATATAATCAAAGAAAATGGTTAAATAAGAATAGAATATTAAAAAACCTGGGGATAATTCTCTGAAGAACACTATAATAAAGAAACACATGATTAGTCATGTTTTATAATTTGTTTTTTAGAATTCTCAAAAATGAAAATTTATTGAAAATAATTAATTTAAAAAATAAAAAATTATAAATTATGGGGATTTTATTGATGAGATACAAAATGGGGAGACACACATGAAAACTAAAACTAAGTGTGATTTTAATATTGAGTGGATTAAATCCTAATAAATCAGAGAGTTTTATTTCTATAAAAGAAACCATCAATGATTTAACACCCCCTATGGTGCCCACATTATTAGGGAATATAAACTAATACTATATTGTAATTTGTTCCACTCTTTCTAATCATCAAATTAATGAAATTGATATTGTGAATTCGGTGAATAGTTCGGGAGTCCGCACCTTTGATGGAAAGAATTATCTTTAATGAAATAATAAGATCTTAAATTGTATTCTATCATATGTATTGGTGGTTGTCCATGAAATTTTAGTTTCATTTTCATCAATTGAGAGAAATTACCTCAATTCATTTCACGAAATGAGAAACATATAAGTCGATGGAAAAGTAAGAAATTTCATTATCATGTCTTTATGTGCGAATGTTTACATAAATTTTATGTGGTTCAAATATCTAATGAAATATAGGATAGATTATTAATTAGTTATAAAGGATATTTTTTGTTTAATAAGATAATATATATAAATAGTGATGTGGGTTATTAAAATTTGGGATATAGAAATTGAGACAAAAACTATAAACTATTGTTAATGAAAAAATTTTAAATCAATGAATCTTGCACTGTGATAGAAAATAATTGGTGTCTATTTTTAAAATAATATTGATTAATTCGAAATATAACATATAGAAATATTTATAAAATAAAATTGTAAAACCAATCACCATTGAATCACCATCAATGGTTCACCCACACTGGGGGTATATCAACTTATATAAAATCATACACATATTATATATAAAATTATCAATTGATTTAGTTAATGAAATGAATACAGTAATAATTAGGGGCTTATATATCCTTAATGGGAGTAATTGTCAAGGTTGAGACAATATAATATTATCCAGTATTATATAGCTTGTCTTGGAGTTTGTCGATATACAAACAATTTTATTTCCAATGATTGAGATTAATTATTGATCGGTTTTTTCTAATAATAAAAACAAATAAGTAGGTGGAAAATAATGAAATATCACTATTTATTCACTTATAGAATAAATTTATATAATGGTTATAGGGATTCAAATAGCTATACAGAAGTCTGAAAACATTAAAAAGTTATGAAAGAAATACTAAATTCATAAAATCCATCAATGACTAATTTACGAGGTTCAATTAGATAATCAAATATATATATGAATATATAAAAAATAAAGAATAATTTATAGTTTTCAAGATGATTATAAGAAACCTTTAAGAAATGTTTGATACTAATATTTCATCACTAGATGATATCTAGTATCTTAAGATTAATTAATTTCAAAATAGTCTCTGGTAAAATGATAATATAAAGGATACAACATTAAAAATTAAATTCAACGAAAAATTAGAATTTAAATTATTGATAAAACTCATGATTAAATATTAATATGTATATAATTCCATTTATTTTAAGGTTGATGAAGAAAATTATGGCTACGATAAGAGAATCATGTCTCATATCTCAAAAAAACATTAAAATGGTTTGGAAATGTATAAATTAAATCAATAAAAAGAAATTTATGTGTTGAGTAATTTCAAAAATTATAATAAAAAATCCAAAAAAACTATTTATTATGAATCTGATCATCAAAAAAATCCTCAAAAAAATAAATTTTATCAACAACGCAATGAAAGTTTCCAAATCAGTTTAGGGAACAAATTAAATTCTATAAAGAAAAGAAAATTAAGTTGGATATTTAAATAAGAAGAATACTGACTATATTATAGTAGTTATTTACAAAAATGAAAGGATATGACCAAAAACAACCTAGAATATGTGGATAATTTGGAATAATCATATAGTTGATAATAAAAGAATTTGAGATAATATTGAAGGAACAATTTTGAAAATCTAGTCATGAGCCCTATCTTGAAAAAATTTAAAAAAACACAAGATATAAATTTTGTTATTAAAGAATTAATATTATATTAATAATAATGGATGTTATGAGGTTTTTAAAAGGGATTTTAAAAACATTGATAAAATAAAAATCTTCATGATCAACTATTTTGAGTAGTAGAAAATAAGAAAATATCAAGATATGATACTGATATTTAAGAAAGGGGATCTAGTTATGAAATAATATAGGTTTATTAAAGTTTAGAATTAAATAATTAATATAAATGAATATTTTGATATGGTTCCATATCTCAAATAAATATTGATTTATGATTTAAAAAAAAAATCCAAATGTGGTAGTAAAATATGATCTTATTTAAATTAAAAGTGAATATTATTTTTCTAATAGCTTAGTGTCAAATTAAAAAACTCGGAAATAAACGTCCAATAAAATTGATATGAAAATGTCAATATCAAAGAAAAAACAGATGATATGAATAAAAATACACCATAATAAAAAATAATTCTCATTGCATCGAATGTAATAAACATAAATATCCTGAATAAAATTACTATTATTAATAAGAAATATCAATCTTTAAAGGATAATGTTTTTGTTTTGGTATTTATAGAAACAAATTTTCCACATACTAGAAAAACATGACACTAACATGGAGTATTTATTCTTCAATGTGGATCTATAGTTACAATAAATGAATCATACCAGATAATATAAACATAAATAAATCTATATAAAAAAATGATGTAAGAATAGAATCCCAATATTTTTTTATGATTTAGAATAATTTGGTAAAAGAATTTAGCAATAGGTTATCATTTCTGTATATGTATCATGATTTAGGTAATTATATTCATACCCTATAATTTAATGTCTATGTTATAATGAATTTATAATAATATTTCTTGGTTCTTTTCATCTAGGTGTTGCAAATTTTGTAGACTATCATTCATATTAATTATTTATTTGAAATTCAAATTATATTACATTAAATACCTTTAAGTAATATAATCTAAAAAATTCGACCACATGTTTGATAATTAATGTTTTCGAATTGGAAAATTAATTTTTTGATATCTCAAATCTTAAATGGGGTTAATAAAACATCCACTTAAAAGTGGGAAAGGGATTTATGAAGGTCAAATGGAATAAAATAATCTACGTTCTCAAATATGATAAAATTACTGAGAAGTGTAAATATGGACATGTAAGAGAAAATTTATTCACAATGACTAATATAGAGTGATATATAACATGTTCAATTAAAGGTTAACAACAAAAAAATCAATAATTTATGATGGGTGAAGAGGTAATTGATTCCTTGGAAATGAATAGAATAGGTAAATGTTTTAAATTCAAGATATTTTTACTAATATGTAAAAAATTATATTACTATATAGAAAAATACACTCAGGAGATATACATAATGTAAATAATAATTTCATAATTCAATCAATTTCCACTACAATCTTGTCTTTTTCTCTAATTGATTAGTCTTCAAGATGAATATTTCATGAATAAAGTACTAAAATGAAATTCATATAGATAACATATTCTAAAAACGGATAACCAAATATTTCTCCTATATTTAGAAATTAACTGAAAAAAAATTTGGTAGAAAAATTCATGATAATTAACAAATTAAATTAACCATTATATGAAGAAATAATACTTAAATCTCTATAATTAAATATTAATTACCCAATATGTGAAGGACATGATCATATACTATTCCAATATAAATTTAACATTTATCTCAAAATAACATTAATAACTCTCAAAGTAACATAAAGAAATTATAAATTCCTTAATCAAATAATCTATCAGCTATTTTACTCATATCAATAAAAAAAATCACAATAAAACCACATTATGATAATATGTCATTTCAAAAGATAAATTTACCATCACTATTATATTAAAATACCATAACATCAAATATTGTCCCCACAATAATAGATTTATTTTTATGAAATAAAATCACTAACTTAACCACAAAATCACGCTTCAATACCATGGAAGTATATATAATAGAATATATGTTCCCAGATTATAATAAACCATATTAAACATAAAAAATCATATAATCCATAAAGTATTTAAATATATTTAGAACTTATATATACAAAAAATGGAAAAATAATCTTCCTCTTATAATAATATATGTTAATATTAGGGTTATATATACCTCAAAACAGTAAAACACCTCCTAAAACAAAATAAATCTTCATAAAAGTATATCACTTAATACATCAAAATGTGGGGTCTAACTCACTGAACATATGATCTATATCAAACATATAAAACCAATATGGTATTAATAAATATTAATATAACATCACATGAAAACATTTTAATCTCCAATGTTTTATAAACCCTACTATAATATACAGAATCTTGTACACCCAAATCTGGGGATAAAAATATAATCATTATATTTCTAAATTTTATAATGATAAAATTGAACCAATTTTTTTCATCTGAACCTCAAAACATCCAAATGAAATATAGGAACACATATATTCCCAAGTATTATTTAGGTTTAAAGATTTAGATAATTTGGAAAAACTCTAAAATTAAAAAAAAATCATTCTTTCAAGAGTGTACTTTTTCCAATATTAATAGATTTTCTTATTCTATATTATGTATTCAGCATATCCTATAAATTTATTCACATTTAAAACCATTCTAGAATCAATACAATTATCATTATTATTCACAACATTGGGAAAATGAAATATAACTTATGTGATCGCAATGGCTCGTTAATGGTATATATATTCATTAATAGTTGAATGTGTTTAGTTAGAGTATGGTAAGTATAATGGTGTAATGAAATAATCATAGTTCTAGATCAAAACATAATTGAATTCATACACATAAATCCTTAGATAATAGATCACGAAACATGGAATAAATATTTAACAATGGACGGATTCATCAGAATCAACAATTAGGAGCCGTCTGATTAAAATATTGGTAAAAGGAATCATTATAACAGCATAATTATTCACCTATAAGAGGTATACAATATATTTATTATAATATAAAATCATTATATTAACTTGTGGAATCATAATACTTCTGTATAATACTATGTAAATTGTCGATAAATCATATATGTATCACTAAGAATCATATTCATGTCACTTATACATTTAGAGTAAACTTCATAATCACACATGGATTAACCATCATAATTATACTTGGTGTAACTATCATAGTTAGACATAAAATAATATTCATGGTTATATATGTAATAACCCTCACATAAAAATTACAAAACAAATTCTCACCCAAGGAATTGGAGGGCTATCAGATACCCACCCTTCCTCTATTTATTATGGAACCACCCTTAATTATCATCTATTTTCCAAGAATAATAAGAAAAATGATGTCTATAAATGTTTATCTCATTATAATATTCATTGAAACGTCCAATATTCTTTTCATAACTTGATTAACTCATGGAAAAATTGGTTCCATTATATTCTATTAGAAACAACCAAAATGTTCCCAAGAATCAGTGAGGATCACATAATTTAAAAATATCCCCAATAACGAAAAAGTAACATATTGGTTGTTTGGTATTGATTAATTGAAATACCATTTCAATATGATTAAAAAAAAGTAAAATAAAATACACTTCTCACTTTGAAAATAAATTTCCAAAAAAATGTCATAATATAATGTGAAAAAAAATTTATTTGAAAATAATCATGAAAAATTATAAAGTGTTATTTTAATAAAATGATGCTTATGATGATGGTGAAATCTATTCAAGTTATAAATGTTACTAATAAACATTATTTTCAAATATTTTTATAAATAATGTAAAATATTACAAATAATGAAAATATTAAAAAAATTATTTAGAAAAACATTTAAAATATGTAAAATGAAAAATTAAAATATATTTATGAAATATTTTATATTTAGAAAATGATATTTTTAAAATCATTTTAGAAAAAAAGGACATAGAATTATATGATTCTCAATCTAATGGAAGATACAAGATCTGTATCTCTTAGAAAAACATTCTTGATGTTTATTCAATAAATAATTGAGGAATGTTAAATTAAATATGTAAACCGAATTAATAATAAATGGATAACAAAATATATATCGTTTAATAAAATAATATCATATGAATTCTTCCAAAAAAACCTTCAACATAAATAATCATGGAAATAAAATAGATTATAACATAAATCCTTTATGAGTTTTTGAATATTATGAATTAAAAGTAATTTATAGAACGATTATTATATGTCTCTATAAATTCCGTAGATTACATGAATTATTATTTAAAAAATCATTCGTGAATGTGTAAGTACATTTTTCACGAAAATCATGTTTTATGACCAGAATCATGTCTAGGGAAAACGAGACTGAGACAAATAAAAACAATAAATGTTATATAGCATTTGAATCAATTTTTGATGAAAGGGATAAATTCAAAAGATCATTAAATATATTGATAAAAGATTAATTCATGATATAATTTCCAAATAATAATTATATTATCCTTTTAAAAGGTATTATGGGAATATTATAATACATGTGTCAATGAAATTGATTTTTAGATGAATAGCCCATATAATGATCATATCATTGAACTGCGAATTAATAAATGGAGAGTTTATGTGTAAGAATTATAAATCCACATGAAAAAAGTT
Source organism: Viscum album (assembly GCA_963277665.1). NCBI lineage: Eukaryota > Viridiplantae > Streptophyta > Magnoliopsida > Santalales > Viscaceae > Viscum > Viscum album. The sequence goes on from OY728126.1 coordinate 279,712,868, forward strand.
TAAATTAATAATAATAAAACATAATAATTTCTCACATAATATGTGAATAATATAATAAATGAATAAGTGACATATCCCAATGAAATGAAATGGAGTTTAAAACCCCTTACAACATGGTAGCATTCCTCTAAAATCTCCATGGTTGATATAATTCATATTAAAATGTAAAATATCATGATTAATGATGTATTAATGATATAAAATTATAATGGGGTAATATATAAAAATCATAATATAAATTATGTGTGATATCATAAAAACAAGCCTTAATAAAGGAAATGTGAGATGAATTCCCTTACATCAAGTCCAAATATGTTTTATATGTCCATATACTCATTTATAATAACCTAGTATCAATTATTTAACATCATAAGATAATTATATATGTTTTATAACTATAATTAGACCATTTATTTCATTTATATTAATTATAAAGTTAATTACTCAATCAGTTAGGTCTATGTCAGGAATTTTGTGGATATTCGATTCATAATTAAAAAATTAATTCGGTGTGCTGACCAAGGTCAAATTGGTCATTTTCCCATCATATACAAAATAATAATAATATGAAATGAAATTATTCTACATCTATTATACATTTAAAAGAAATAATAAAATATTGTTATATAAAATTAACTACATTAAAATCATATGGATGGAAGGTCATGCGTACACATAGGAAACATTTCCATTTATAAGACATAATTATAGAATGTTGTTAGTGTTATTTTAATGAAAAATAATTATTATAAAATCAATACCATATTATTTATTTAAACTTACTTATATATATCATACATGTTATGTGGTGATGACAAATGAATCATGTCACTTCGTGAAGGCAGCTTTCCACACATTCCAATGAACAACGTCATCATTTTAAGTGAATGCATTGGTAAAAATTTAAATGATAAATTATCTTTATAGAATGATAAAATTTTCAATAAAATAATATATTGACATTAATTAATGTGTTATAATAATTTGTTAGTGTTTCTAATGAAAATTGAATGACATCAGATTGTGAGACCCTAGTTCGTCATACAAATGAACAACAATTTCACATCCAATTTTTTAGTACATAATATAGATATAAGTTATGTAATTAAAATGAAAACATATAGTATATGAAGGATATTTTTAATATTATATTATTATATTTTAATATTTTTTATGTATGTGGAAGAAAAAAAATAAATTATTGGTTAATAACTATACCTCTTCTTCAGAAAACCTCTTTTCCTTACACCTTAATCCCTCTAAGGAAGGAATTTTTACAAAAATAATACCTATATTATGTGTGGTAGTTTTTATAATGTTTTATATAGAGATTGGATAAACCAAATAGTTATTGTATTGTGATTAAATGGGAAGAAGAGGTGCACTTATATTTGTGACGGGAGGGGCACTCATGGAATTTCATAAACTATTAAATTAATATTATTTAATTTTCCTTTTCCAAATGTAACAATATAGATAGTATTCAAATATAATATTATTATTAGTATAAATAATTATAAAAAATAAATATTCTACATATTTATATCACATTTTTACCCTTATATATTAGTTTTGACAATTCGTTATCTCTTTTGAAAATTATGATAATATTAATGTTTTTTCCCTTAATGAGTTAATAAAGTAACGAAAAATATGAATCAATAGATAAGTGAACCATGGTTGATATTTTAAACCATATACAAATAAAATGGCCCAATATAGGATTTGTTATAATTTTAAATGACGTAATAAAATATCTAGATGACATGCTGACATTTATGAAAGAAGTGCTAGGTAAGAAATAATATAGGTGTATTAATGTTGAGAATTAAATAAATAATATAAATGAATATTTATATATGGATTCTTAACTAAGATAATTATTTATTTATGATTTTAAGAAACAAATTCCAAAAGTTGTTGTTAAATATGATCTTATTTAAATTAAATGTCAATTATCTTTTACTAATAACATTATGTCAAATTAGAAAACTAGGAAAAAAATCCAATAAAATTTATAAGAAAATATCAATATCAATGAAAAAAAGATTATATTAATAAAAATACACCATAATATAAAATAATTCTCATTTAATAATATGTAATAAATATCAATATCCTGAATGAAATTACTATTGTTAATAGGAAATATCAATCTTTAAATGATATTTTTGGGTTGTGGTATTTATAGACACAAATATTCCAAACACTAGAAAAACAAGACACTAACTTGGAGTATGAATGTTTCAATGTGGATCTTTAGTTACAATAAATGAATCATACCAGATAATATAAACATAAATAAAACTATATACACAAATGTTGTAATAATAGAAACTCAATATTTTTTTTATGATTTAGAATAACTTGGTAGAAAATTTATCAATAGGTTAACATTTCTGTATATATATCATGATTTAGGTAATTATATTAATACCCTCTAATTTAATGGCTAGTTTTAAATGATTTTATAATAATATTTATTGCTTCTTTTCAACTGGGTGTTGCATATTTTGTAGACAATCAAACATATTAATTATTAATTTTAAATTCAGATTATATTACATTAAATACCATTAAGAAATATTATCTAAAAAATTCGACCTTCTGTTTGATAATTAATGTTTTCAAATTGAAAAATTAATTTCTTGATATCTCACATATTAGAATGTGTTAATAAAACATCCTCTTATAAGCAGGAAAGGGATTTATGAAGGTCAAATGGAATAAAATAATCTAGTTTCTCAAATACAATAAAATTATTGAGAAGTGTAAATATGGTCATATAAGAGAAAATGTATTCTTAATGACTAATGGAGAGTGATATATAACATGTTCAAGTAAAGGTTAACAACTAAATAATCAACAATTTTTTATGGGTGAAGAGGCCATTGATTCCTTGGAAATGAATGGAATTGTTAAATGTTATAATTTCAATATAATTTTACTAATAAGTAAAAAATTTAATTACTATATAGAAAAATTAACTTGGGATACATACATATTGAAAATAATAATTTCATCATTTAATCAATTTCCACTACAATCTTGTCTTTTTCAATAATCGATCAGTGTTCAAGATGAATATTTTATGAATAAAGTACTATTATGAAATTCATATAGATCACATAATCTAAAAAAGGAAAAAAAAATATTCCTCATATATTTATAAAATAACCAAAACCAACTTTTCAAGAAAAATTCATGATAATTAACAAAATAAAATAACCATTATACGAAGAAATAATACTTAAATCTCTATAATTAAATAGTAATAACCCAATATGCGAAGGACTTGATCTTATATTATGTAAATATAAATTTAACATTTATCTCAAAATAACATCAATAACTCTTAAAATAACATAATAAAATTATAAATTCCTTAATCACATAATATATCAGCTATTCTATTCATATCATTAAATAAATTGAATCACCATAATACCATATTATGAAAATATTTCCTTTCAAAATATAAATCAAACTTCACTAATGAATAAAAATACCATAATATCAAAGATTGTTCCCCCCAATAATAGTTATCTTTTTATGAGATAAAATCACTAACATAACCACAATATAACTCTTCATTTCCATGGTTATACATATAATAGAAAATATGTTCCCAGATTATAATAAACCATATTAAACATAAAAAATCATATAACCCCTAAATTATTTAAATATATTTATAACATATAAACACAAAATGTAAACACAATCTTCCTCTTATAATAATCTATGTTAATATAAGGGTTATATATACCTCAATATAGTAAAACACCTCCTAAAATAAAACAAATCTTCATAAAAGTATATCACTTAAAACAATAAAATGTGGGGTCTATCTCACTGAACATATGATCAACATCAAACATATAAACCCAATATGGTATTAATAAATATTAATATAACATCACATGAAAACATTTTAATATCCAGTGTTTTATAAACCCAACTATAATAAACAGAATCACGTACTCCCAAATCTGGGGATAAAAATATATTCATTATATTTCTAAATTTGATAACGATAAAATTGAACCAATTTTTTTCATCCAAACCCCAAAACATCCAAATAAAATTTAGGAACACATAAATGTCCAAGTAGTATTTAAGATTATATATTTAGATAATTTGGAAAAAATCTTACATTAAAAAAATTTATTCTTCAAGAGAGTACTTTTTCCAATATTCGTAGATTTTCTTCTTCCATATTATGTATTTAGCATATCCTATAAATTTATTCACACTTAAAACCGTTCTAGAATCAAATAATTTATCATTAATATTCACAACATTGGGAAAATGAAATAAAACATGTGTGATCGCAATGGATCGATAATGGTATATATATTCATTAATAGTTGAATGTTTTTAGTGAGAGAATGATATGTATAATAGTGTTATGAAATAATCATAGTTCTAGATCAAAACATAATGTAATTCATACACATAAATCCTTAGATCATAGATCATGAATCATAGAATAAATATTTAACAGTGGTCTGATTCATCAGAATCAATATTCATGAGCCATCTGATTTAAATATTGGTCAAAGGAATCATTATAACAACATATCTCTTCACCTATAAGAGGTAGAAAATATATTTATTAAAATATAAAATCATTATATTACCTTGTGAAATTATAATATTTCTATATAATACTATGTAAATTATAGATAAATCATATATTTATCAATAAGAATCATATTCATGTCACTTTTACTTTTTGAGAAACCTTCATAATCACAAATGGAAGAATAGTCAGGATTAAACATGGAGTAACTATCATAGTTAGACTTAAAATAACAATTGTGGTTATATATGGAATAACCCTCCCTTACAAATTCCAAAACAAAATCTCACCCATGAAATTGGAGGGCTATCGTATTACCACCATTTGTCTATTTATTATGGAACCACCCTTTATATTAATCTATTTTCCATGAAAAATAAGAATAATAATGTTTATAAATTCTTATCTCATTATAAAATTCATTGAAACATCCAATAATCCATTCATAACTTCATTAACTCATGGAAAAATTAGATCCATTATATTCAATTAGAAACAACCAAAAATTGTCCAAAGAATCAATGAGGATCGTATAATTTAAAAATATCCCTAATAAAGCCAAAGCAAGATAATGGTTCTTGGGTCTTGATGAATAGAAATACCATTTAAATATGAATAAATTTTATTTATAATCAAATACATATCTCACATTGAAAATAAATTTCCAAAACAAAAATGTCATAATATAGTGTGAAAATAATTCATTTTAAAATAATCATGAAAAATTATAAAGTGTTATTTTAATCAAATGATTCTTATGATGGTGGTAAAATCTATAAATGTTGTAAATATTAAAAATAAATAATATTTTAAAATATTTTTATAAATAATTTAAAAATTTAAAAATAAAAAAAAATATTAAAAAACTAATTAGAAAAACATTTAAAATAAGCTAAATGAACATTCAAAATCTATTTAAGAAATATAAAATGTTTAGAAAATGATATTTTTAAAATCATTATAGAAAAAATAGACATAAAATTGTATGATTCACAATCTAATGGAAGATACAAGATCTGTATCACATAGAAAAACATTCTTGATTTACATTCAATAAATAATGGAGGAACGTTAAATTGAACATGTAAACCGAATTAATAATAATAAAAGAAGAAAATATATCTCGTTTAATAAAATAATATCATATTATTTCTTCCAAAAAAACTTCAACATAAATATTCTTGGAAATAATATAGATTATAACATAAGTTCTTTATCACTTTTTGAAAATTATGAATTAAAATTAATTGAAGGAACGATTATTATATGTATATATAAATTCCATGGATTACTTGAATTAATATTTAATAAATCATTTGTGATGGTGTATGTACATTTTTTAAAGAAATAATGTTTTATGGCCTTAACAATGTCTAGGGAAAATGAGATTGAGACAAATAAAAACCATAAAACATATATAGCAGTTGAATCAATTTTTGATAAAAGGGAGAAATTAAAAAGATCATTAAATATCTTGATAAAATATTAATTCATGATATAATATCCTAATAAGAATTATATCATCCTTTTAAATGGTAGTATGGGAATATTATAATACATGTCTCAATGAAACAGATTTTTAGATGAATAGCCTGTATAATGATCATATCATTGAACTGAGAATTAATCAATGGAGAGTTTATGTGTATGAATTATAAATCCACATGAAAAAGTGTGAATTAATAATAATAAAACATAATAATTTCACACATAATCTGTGAATAATATAATAAATAAATATGTGAAATATCCCAATGAAATGAAATGGAGTTAAAAAACCCTTACAACTATGTAACATTCAAGTAAATTCCCCATGGTTGATATAATTCATATTAAAAAATAAAATATCATGATTTATGCTCTATTAATGATATAACATGAAAATGGTGTAATATCTAAAAATCTTAATATAAATTATGTGTGCTATAATGAAAACAAGCCTTAATAAAGGAAATGTGAGATGAATTCTCTTACATCATGTCCAAATATGTTTTATATGTCTAAATACTCATTTATAATAACCCAGTATCAATTATTTGACATCATAAGATAATTATATAAGTTTTATAACTGTAATTAGACAATTTATTTCATTTACGATAATTATAAAGCTAATTACACTATTAGTTAAATCTCTGTCTAGAATTTTGTGGATATTCGATTCATAATATAAAAATAGCTTCGGTGTGCTGACCAGGGTAAAATTGGTCATTGTTCCATCATATCCAGAATAATAATTATAATAAATAACATTTTTCTACATTAAGTATGAATTTAAAAGAAATATTAAAATATTGTTATATATAATTAACTACATTAAAATCATAGGGATGGTAGGTCGTGGGTACACATAGGTAACATTTCCATTTATAAGAAATCATTATAGAAAGTTGTTAGTGTTATTTTAATGTAAAATAATTATTATTATATCATAAATACCATATTATTTCTTTAAACCTAATTATATATATCATACATGTGATGTGGTGATGAAAAAATAATCATGTCACTTCGTGAAGGCGTTCTTCCACACATTCAAATAAACAACGTCATCATTTTAAGTGAATGTATTGGTAAAAATTAAATGATAATTTATCTCTATAGAATGATAAAAATTTCATTAATATAATATATGGACATTAATTAATCTGTCATAATAATTTTTTAGAGTTTCTAATGAAAATTGAATGACATCAGTTTGTGAGACTGTAGTTCATCATACAAACGAACAACAATTTCATTTCCGATTTTAATGTACAGAACATAGATATATGTTATTTAATTAAAATGAAAATATATAGTATATGTAGGATATTTTTATTATTCTATTAATATATTTTAAAATTTTATATGTATGTGGATGAAAAAAACATAAATTATTGGTTAATAACTCTACCTCTTCTTTAGAAAACCTCTTTTCCTTACACCTAAATCCCTCTAAGGTTGGATTTTTTGCAAAAATAATACCTCTATTATGTGTGGGAGTTGTTATATTGTTTTTAAAAAATATTGGATAAACCAAATATTTCTTTTTCTATGAATAAATGGGAATAAGAGGTGCACTTTTATATATGATGGGAGGGGAAATCATGGAATTCCATAAACTATTAAATTAATATTATTTTATTTTCCTGTTTAAATGTAACAATATAGATAGTATTCAAATATAATATGATTATTAGTATAAATAATTATAAAAAATAAAGTTTCTACACATTTGGATCACATTTTTACCCTTATATATTAGTTTTAACCCTTCGTTATCCTTTTTGACAATTATGATGATATTAATGTTTTTTCCCATAATGAGTTTATAAAGTAACTACAAATGGGAAGTAGAACATTAATGAACCATGGTTGATATTTTAAACCATATACAAATAAAATGGCTCAATATAGGATTTGATGTAATTTTAAATAATGTAATAAAATATCTAGATGACATACTGACATTTATGAAAGTAGAGCTAAGTAAGAAATAATATAGGTGTATTAATGTTGATAATTAAAAAAAATATACATGAATATTTTTATATGGTTTCATAACTAAAATAAATATTTGTTTATTATTTTAAGAAACAAATTCAAAAAAGTAGTAGTTAAATATGATCTTATTTAAATTAAATGTGAATATTCTTTTACTAATATCATAGTGTTAAATTAAAAAACTAGGAAATAAACATCCAATAAAATTGATATGAAATTTTCAATATCAAATAAAAAACAGATTATATGAATAAATATACACCATAATAAAAAATAATTCTCATTACATCGAATGTAATAAACATCAATATCCTGAAGAAAATTATTATTATTAATAGGAAATATCGATCTTTAAAGGATATTTATTGCTTTGTGGTATTTATAGACACAAATATTCCACATACATGAAAACTAGGACACTAAAATGGAGTATGAATGTTTCAATGTGGATCTTTAGTTACAATAAATGAATAATACTAGATAATATAAACATAAATAAAGCTATATACAAAAATTTTGTAAGAAGAGAAACTCAATATTTTTTTATGATTTAGAATAATTTGGTAAACAAATTTATCAATAGGTTAAAATTTCTGTATATATATCATGATTTATGTAATTATATTTATACCATCTAATTTAATGGCTAGTTTATATTTATTTTATAATAATATTTCTTGGTTCTTTTCAGCTGGGTGTTGCATATTTTTTTGACTATCAAACATATTAATTATTTATTTTAAATTCACATTATATTACATTAAATACCTTTAAGAAATATAATCTAAAAAGTTAGACCTCATGTTTCATAATTAATGATTTCGAATTGAAAAATTCATTTCTTGATATCTCACATCTTAAAAAGGGTTAATAAAACATCCTCTTAAAAGCAGGAAAGGGATATATGAAAGTCCAATGGAATAAAATAATCTAGGTTCTCAAATAAGATAAAATTAATGAAAAGTGTAAATATGGACAGGTAAGAGAAAATTTATTCTCAAGGACTAATAGAGAGTGATATATAACATCTCCAAGGGAAGGATAACAACTAAAAAATGAATAATTTATGATGGGTGAAGAGTCCATTTATTCCATGGAAATGAATGGCATAAGTAAATGTTTTAATTTCAATATATTTTTACTAATAAGTAAAAAATTAAATTACTATATAGAAAAATAACCCCGGGAGATATACATAATGAAAATAATAAGTTCATCATTTAATCATTTTCTAATACAATCTTGTCTTTTCTCTACTTGATTATTGTTCAAGATGAATATTTAAAGAATAAAGTACAATAATGAAATTCATATAGATCACATAATCTGAAAAAGGATAACAAAATATTCCTCATATATTTATAAATTTACCAAAACCAAATTTGTTAAAAAAATTCATGATATTTAACAAAATAAATTAACCATTATACAAAGAAATAATACTTAAATCTCTATAATTCAATAGTAATAACCCAATATGTTATGCACTTGATCATATATTATTCCAATATAAATTTAACATTTATTTCAAAATAACATCAATAACTCTTAAAGTAACATAAAAAATTATAAATTCCTTATTCACATAATCTATCAGTTATTCTATTCATATCAATAAATAAATTGAATCACCATAATACCACATTATGATAATATGTCCTTTCAAAAGATTAATCAACCTTCACTACTAAAATAAAATACCATAATATAAAATATTGTTCCCAACAATAATATATATCTTGTTATGAAATAAAATCACTAACTTAACCATAGAATCACTCTTCAATACCACAGTTATACATATAAGAGAATATATATTCCAGATTATAAAAAACCATATTAAACATAAAATAATCATATAACCCTTAAAGTATTTAAATATATTTAGAACTTATCTTAAAAAAATGTAAAAACACGCTTCATATTATAATAATATATGTTAATATAAGGGTTATATACACCTCAAAACATTAAAACACCTCCTAAAATAAAATAAATCGTCATAAAAGTATATCACTTAATACATCAAAATGTGGGGTCTAACTCACTGGACATATGATCATCATCAATCATATAAACCCAAGATGGTATTAATAAATATTAATGTAACATAACATGAAAACATGTTAATCTCTAATGTTTTATAAACCCAACTATAATAAACAGAATCTCGTACTCCCAAATCTATAGATAAAAATATAATCATTATATTTATAAATTTCATAATGATAAAAGTGAACCAATTTTTTTCATCTAAACCAAAAAACATCCAAATGAAATATAGTAACACATATATGCCCATGTAGTATATAGGTTTAATGATTTAGATAATTTTGGAAAACTCTATCATTAAAAAACTTCATTTTTTCAAGAGAATAATTTTTCCAATATGATATGATTTTCATAATTAATATTATGTATTCAGAATATCCAATAAATTGTTTCACATTTAAAACCATTATAGAATCAGAACATTTATCATTATTATTCCCAACATTTGGAAAATGAAATATAACATGTGTGATCACATTGGCTCGTTAATGGTATATATATTCATTAATAGTTTAATGTGTTTAGTGTGAGTATGATAAGTATAATAGTGTAATGAAATAATCATAGAGCAAGATAAAAACATATTGGAATTCATACACATAAATCCTTGGATCATAGATCATGAAACATGGAATAAATATTTAGAAATGGACTTATTCATCAGAATCAATAATAATGAGCCATCTGATTTAAATATTGGTCAAATTAATCATTATAACAACCTAACTCTTCACCTATAAGAGGTAGAAAATATATTTATTAAAATATAATATCATTATATTACCTAGTGAAATCAAAATATTTCTATATAATACAATTTAAATTGTTGAAAAATCATATATGTATCACTAAGAATCATATTAATGAAACTTGTACTTTTATAGTAACCTTCATAATCACCCATGGATTAACGTTCATGTTTAAACTTGGTTTAACTATCATAGTTAGACATAAAATAACCATCAAGGTTATATATTGAATAACCCTCACATACAAATTCCCAAACGAAATCTCACCCAAGGAATTTGAGGGTTATCAGATACCCACCCTTCCTCTATTTATTATGGAAGCACCCTTCATCATAATCTATTTTCCAAGAACAATAATAATAATGTGTATAAATTTTAATCTCATTATAAAAATCATTGAAACATCCAATATTCCTTTCATAACTTGATTAACTCATGGAAAAATTGGTTCAATTATATTCAATTAGAAACAACCAAAAATTGTCACAAGAATCAATGAGGATCGTATAATTCAAAAATATCCCCAATTTAGAAAAAGTAACATAATGGTTCTTGAGTCTTGATTAATAGAAATACCGTTTCAATATTATTAAAAAATTATAATAAAATACACATCTCACTTTGAAAATAAATTTACAAAACAAAAATGTCATAATATAGTGTGGAAATAATTTTATTTTAAAATAATCATGAAAAATTATAAAGTGTTATTTTAATAAAATGATTCTTATGATTGTGGTAAAATCAATTAATGTTGTAAATGTTGAAAATAAACATTATTTTCAAATATTTTTATAAATAATGTAAAAAATTAGAAATAAAGAAAATATTAAAAAAACAATTTAAAAAACATTTAAAATATGCTAAATAAACATTTAATATATATTTATGAAATATTTTATGTTTAGAAAATGATATTTTTAAAATAATTTTAGAAAACATGGACATAGAATTGTATGATTCTCAATATAATGGAATATACAAGATCTATATCACATAGAAATACATTCTTGATGTTTATTTAATAAATAATAGAGGAACGTTAAATTAAACATGTAAAACGAATTAATAATAATATGATTATAAAATATATCTCATTTAATAAAATAATATCATATGATTTCTTCCAAAAAACATTCAACATAAATAATCTTGGAAATAATATATATTTTAGCATAAATCCTTTATCACTTTTTGAATATTATGAATTAAAAGTAATTGAAGGAACGATTATTATATGTCTATATAAATTCCATGGATGACATGAATTATTATTTAAAAAATAATTCATGAAGGTGTATGTAAATTTTTCAATCAAATCATGTTTTGGGGCCTAAATCATGTCTAGGGAAAATGAGATTGAGACAAATAAAAACCATAAAATTTATATAGCATTTGAATCAATTTCTGATGAATGGGAGAAATTGAAAAGATCATTAAATATATTGATAAAAGATAATTTCATGATATAAAATCCCAATAAGAATTATATTATCCTTTTAAATGGTAGTATGGGAAAATTATAATACATGTCTCAATGAAATAGATTTTTAGATAAATAGCTCGTATAATGATCATATCATTGAACTGAGAATTAATCAATAGAGAGTTCGTGTGTAAGAATTATAAATCCACATGAAAAAAGTGTAAATTAACTATAATAAAACATTATAATTTCATACATAATCTGTGAATAATATAATAAATGAATTAGTGACATAACCCAATGAAAGTAAATGGAGTTAAAAAACACATACAACTAGGTAACATTCAATTAAAATCCCCATGGTTGATATAATTCATATTAAAAAATAAAATATCATGATTTATGATGTATTAATGATATAACATGAAAACGGGGCAATATCTAAACATCTTAATATAAATTATGTGTGCTATAATAAAAACAATCCTTAATAAAGGAAATTTGAGATGAATTCCCTTACATCAATCCAAATATATTTTATATGTCCATATACTCATTTATAATAACCTAGTATCAATTATTTGACATCATAAGATAATTATATATGTTTTATAACTGTAATTAGACCGTTTATTTCATGTATCTTAATTATAAAGTTAATTACTCACTTAGTAATGTATATGTCAGGAATTTTGTGGATATTCGATTCATAATTAAAAAATAGCTTCGGTGTGCTGACCAAGGTCAAATGGGTCATTGTTCCATCATATCTAGAATAATAATAATAATAAATCACATTTTTCTACAACAATTATACATTAAATTGAACAAATAAAATATGGTTATATAATATTAACTACATTAAAATCGTAGTGATGGTAGATCATGCGTACACATAAGTAACACTTCCATTTATAAGAAATCATTATAGAATGATGTTAGTGTTATTTTAAAGTAAAATAATAATTATTATATCATAAATACCATATTATTTCTTTAATACTAATTATATATATCATACATTTGATGTGGTGATTACAAATGAATCATGTCACTTCGTAAAAGCGGATGTCCACACATTCCAATGAACAACATCATCATTTTAAGTAAATGGATTGGTAAAAAATTAAATGATAAATTATATTTATAGAATGATAAAAATTTCATTAATATAATATATTGAAATTAATTAATGTGTTATAATAATTTTTTAGAGTTTCTAATAAAAATTGACTGACATCGGTTTGTGAGATCGTAGTAAGTCATACAAAAGGACAACAATTTCATTTCTGATTTGATTGTACATAATATAGATATAGGTTATGTAATTAAAATGAAAACATATATTATATGTATGATATTTTTATTATTATATTTTAATATTTTAATATTTTTTATGTAGGTGGAAGAAAAAAACATAAATTATTGGTTAATAACTATACCTCTTCTTCAGAAAACCTCTTTTCCCTACAGCTTAATTCTCCTAAAGATGGAATTTTTTCCAAAATAATACCTCTATTATGTGTGGGAGTTGTTATAATGATTACTATAGAGATTGGATAAACCAAATAGTTCTTGGTTTTTGAATAAATGGGAAGAAGTGGTTCATTTTTATATGTTCCAAGAGGATAACTCATGGAATTTTATAAACTATTAAATAAATATTATTTAATTTCCCTGTCCAAATGTATCAATATAGATAGTATTCAAATATAATACGATTATTAGCATAAATAATTATAAAAAATAATGTTTCTATACATTTGGATCAAATTTATATCATTATATATTAGTTTTAACCATTTGTTATCCTCTTTGACAATTACGATGATATTAATGTTTTTCCCTTAATGAGTTAATAATGTAACTAAAAATGTGAAGCAACACATAAATGATCCACGGTTGATATTTTAAACCATATAGAAATAAAATGGCCCAGTATAGGACTTGTTGTAAATTTAAATCACGTAATAAAATATTATTGTTTGTTCAATATAATTAATATCAATTTGTGATCTATTCCTTTACATTGGCTTTAATATCATCAAGAAAACAATTAATTCAAAAATAATCATTTAATACAAAAAACTAATGTTTTAATTATCAAAATAATTCAATTAGTACTATATTTTTTCAAATTATATTATTTTTCTATTTTTTATATCACTTATCTATTTTTATATTGATTAAATAAATATTATATAAGCGTTGCGGTACATTTTAAGAATATAATTTCATTACTAATAAATAAAATGAAATTAACTTGATAAAAAATAATTTATATTAAAAATTACTACATATAATTGAACATATATGTAGTGACCCAATTATTTATAAATGGAATTCACTTCTCATAATTACTTATTATAGTATAATCACATTATGAAGCATAATGAAATATAATGATACTAAATATTATGTTACTATTAAACAAAAAATTTACACTTCTGCATTTTGACTTTAAAAAATATGTCATACACGGTTTAGATCAGTAAGATTTTTGGATTCTGATATGAAAAACATAATTTTGTGTTAATAGTAACCTACCATTATGAATAGAATCATTCCCTTATATATAGTAATATGACACTTAGGGATAGTGAACCATCAAAAATAATATTAATCTTACACATGAGAAATTAAATAAAATTTTGGCATCTTGTAATTGATAATATGACTATAGTAAAAGTCTTTGTATTTTTTTAATCCATAAAAAATTATTTAAATTAATTAATAATTTAATATAAATTATTTTTTCCATACATGTGTTCATAAATTTGTAATTATATAACTTATGGTTGTTATTTAATTTTATATGAAGTTATGTAATTTTTGAACGCATTATAAAATGTGTTTTAATTTTAAAATCTGTCTTTCTCAACTAAATTAATATTTAATTATAAAATTAAATTAATCATAAATAGAATATTATTTATGAAAAATGGAGTTCATTTTTGGATACTACACATTGAAAAATGTATAGTTTTTTTTTTGAGATTTACATGAAATACTTGAATTTTTTGGTCAGTAGTAAAATACATTAATTTACCCTGTACATACATTTTAATATAAATCCAGTATTCCTAGAATCATAAGTTATTTAAGAACCCAAATATCAACATCACATGCCCTATTTACTATTTTTTCCATGGAATCATCACTATTTCTTATCTTGGTGGAAATTAATAAACTAATGATAAAAATAATAAGATAACTCCCCACCCCTCCACTATAAATACCCAGACTTACACCCTCATTAATTCACACCTCTCAAGCATCTATACATTACTATAAATCTTCTATAAGATTTTCCATATCCCCTACCCCACATCCAAGAGATTTGGGTCTCCTCAAAATACCATTATTAGGTTCTATAAGGAGGATCTCAAGAGGGGGTTTCAAGAGGTAATTGTCCGCTCTCTCATTTTCTTTAATTTATTTTTAATTTTAAGTTTTATTCTTAATCTCTCCCCAAATATTCTAATCCTCATGGTTTTTTAACTATATCACGTCACATATACATGAATTGTATGATTTTAATCAGATAATATATCATTCAAATTCCATTACCTCGTATATTTATTTTATAAAAGATATTGTTCTTTGTGAGGTGTTAATTTGTCACCTTCAAGAACAACATGTTTTGTTTTTTCCCTTACCATGTTAAAATATGTTCATGAAACCATTTTGATGGTTGAAAAAAATTATATTATATGTATTATACCTAATTTAATGTCATATAACTAATTTTTGTACTTATTTCTAAATTATTATACAATATAAATTCGTTCTGGTCCAAAACCCACCAGAATTAACCCAAATGATCATCATTAAATTATTATCTAATGATTCATCATCCTGGCATATAAACAAATTATATAATAATTTATGGTTATATAATATTTTAAATACTATATAAATAAAACTATGTGTGTTTATTCTTATTTTAAATGAACATCAATTCATGAATACAAGTGATCTGTTCGAGAAAACAATAAAAAAGAACACTCTTAGAGAACAAATTTAAACCCTGTAACTCATTCAAAATCCCATAATTGAACATAATAAAACCTTAATAAATATTATTAATGTATAAATTTTTTTATTTGTTATTTAATGAATATAATGTCACTATATAGGAAATTAAAGTGATAAAAGTGTCCAGATGTAATGTAAGGTGAAATTTTATAACCCAACATCTTGTATTTGTGTTATACCCCATACAATCAATGTTCTATATATTTTTCCATAAGAATAATTTACTCCTCATTAGTATAAAATTTTTGGGATATACATGTTATCCAATTGATTACATGAAAAACCAAATGTTAACCAAAATAACTCTTCATTAAAACAAACACACCCATTTTTACATTTTGAATATTGGTTCACTCTTCACTCATGATTAATGGTTCTATGTAAGGAATGATATTTCTACATTATTTTCGGCACCAAATGTCTATATAATTATGATATATTATGTTAAACCCAATTATTTTCATGGGTTATGTAATGTATAACTTTTATATAATTTTAATGTGGTAAGAAGGATAATGGTAATATTATGATTTGGTGGGTGTTCCTAGAAATACATATGCCAATATGAATGTTTAAATAAGATGGGTTCACACAGAATTAAATAGTCCTCTAATGAATTGGGTTAATTTGTGAATCTTATGAGTAAAAGAGAAATAATTTATGAACATGATGCAAGAGTTGTTCACAACTATGTGTGGTAGTTGACAACTAATACATGATGTTTCATTTTATCGCATTTCCACATTTCTATTCATTTATTAAGGTTTACTCTCATGTTCATGATCATTTTCCTATGTTTTGATTGTGATAATCCACTGTTATATTATTCATATCTATCCTATAACATGGCATTTATCTCAACCATTTTTGATGTATATTCTCAAGTGACTAAATATAAAAATAAGAGCTCATGATATACTAAACATCTAGAAAAAGATGAAATTATATAAATGTTTATTCTTGATGTTGTAAATGTTATATTTGGTCCTAGTTTTTCCAATACACTAAACCATTGTATCCTTGATGTCTTAAATTGTTATATTTTTATCTTTATAATGATGTAATCATAATATAAGAAAAGATTGGTTCACTATAGTTTGTATCAGATTCAAGGCTTAGTTAATTGGGGAATCAGGATTAGTGAACCATAGATAAAACATCTACTATTAGCCTAAGTAAAAATATGCACACAAGAATCATTATATAGGGATGCCATAATTTAATAATTTACTGAAAATTTAACAATAATAATTATGTTATTTTTATGACTCGATGACTAATTTTTCTTTTAAACCTTTTCTATTTTAGAATATGGTGGGAACCAGGAGAAACCAGGCTGACAACCTGTATGATGACAATGCAACAATTGCCTAAAAGAAATCACCAATTATTTGGGATGTGTAGCTGAAAACATCATAGAGATGATTAAAAAACAATCTCAGGTTATATACAGTAACCAGAATAATGGGGAACATACTCCTTCACTAAATAGGTAGAAACTGGCTATCGAAGGATTTATGTGGAAAAACGACTAATGTTTAGTGGGACTTATGATCCACTAGTTGTGGAATAGTGGGTCAAATCCATGGAGAAGATCTTGTTTGTGCTTCACTGCTCTCATATGGAGACAGTTGCAATATTTTTTATCATTTATTGGAAGAGGCCAATCAATGGTGGTCTTTGATTAAGAACACTAATCCAATAAGTGAAATTAATGATATGGAATGGGAATACATTAATATCATGTTTATTAACAAGTATATCCTATTAAATATTTATATAATGATAAAGAGATAATTTTTAGAGCTCGGGCAAATAGATGGGGTATTTTTCACAACCTATGATTCGAGATTCATAAGTCATGAAAGTGACATATCAAATTTTGTTATCAACAATGATAGAAAAATAGATAGGTAATTTAGTGTATTAAACACACACATTCAAATGGATCATGAAATTTTGGTCATTGGGATTTACGAAGAATTTATTTTTTGTTCCCTCAATGTGGATATAGAGTTTAGCGAATTTTTCCATGGGTATGGTCATAAGAAACAAAATATGGAGTTTTAAATAGGAGGATCTAATGATAAATGTGGGAAGAAAAATCAACGACCCAGTTACCAAAAAAATTAGGATGTTTCATCATGGGAACTGCCTCAAAGGGATGGGGAAATGCTTCAAGTGTGGGAATGAAGGCCACCAAGCTCAAGAGTTTTTAAAGACATGATAAGGAAGGAGAATTTAATGGATGAAAGGTGGGCCCCATCCACGGTTCAACTCTACAACTATGGGGGGAAAGGGAACTATGCCAGCTAGTGCACTATACCTCGTGTCCTCGAGGGTAACTAGCGTTAGAACCCACCAATTCCAAAAGAATAGTGGAATGATTATAGCATCACTACTATAGATGTGGAGAAAGATAATGATGTCATACAAGGTACACTTCCTATTAAATCAATAATGGAAAAAATTATACTTTTATTATAGTTCTATATACTCCTTTTTATCTTGAATATTTTCTAGAACTATAGATTATAAACCTAAAATCCTTGAATTAGATATATTTTTAAAAATATCCTTTGGTACAATCATTGAAACCCAAGTGTTTGACTCTTCTCCTGTTGGGATATGTGGAATGATTATTCCCGAGAATCTCATAATACATCCCTTGGTCGGATTCAATGATAAAATGGGAATGGATTGGCTCTTGTTATATAGAGTACATTTCAACTGTCAAGAAAAATAAATATATTTTCATATTCTAAACCACACCATGCTTCATTAAAAATTAAAGGAAGATCTTGAATTTCTTCTGTTAAATCCATCAACGGTGTGGGTGATTATTCCCTATGATGAATCATAACTCAACCAAATTGTTGAGTCAAAGGAAAAAATCAAACCTTGTGGAAATTCCATTCATGAGGGAATACAATGATTTATTTCCCGAACAGTTTCCCAGACTTCCCCTCGATCATGAGGTAGATTTCTCAATAGAACTCATACCAGAGCTACTCCTATATCAATGTGTCTCAATAGGATGGATCCTATCGAATTTTTTGTGTAAAATAAGTAGTTTCAATAGAATTTGGACAAAGGGTTCATAAGCCCTAGTGCATGACCATGGGGTGTGCCGGTGATCTTTGTGAAGAAGAAGGATGGAACAATTCAGATGTGTATCAATTATCAGGAACTCTTCAATATCACCATGAAGAACATATATCGGCTTAAAATTATTGAAGACTTGTTAGAATAGTTAAGAAGGGCTCAATATTTCTCAATGGTGGATCGTCATTTGGGATTTCATCATCTTATGGTGAAGAAGGAAGATTTTCAGAATACTAGCTATCAAACAAGATATATGCATTGTGATTTTCTGGTGATGCCCATATGACATGATAATTCGTAATCCATATTTTATGGATTTGATGAATAGATTATTTATACATTACCAAAACAAATCTTTTGTTGTGTTTGTTAATGACATTCTCATATACTCTGTGTCAAAAGTGGAAAATGAATAACATATAAGACTGGTGTTGGTGATATTGAGGATGGAGAAGTTGTGTGACGTGTTCAAAAAGTGTGACTTCTGGATAAAGTAAGTCACATTCATGGGGCATGTGATCAAAATATAGGGAATTTCTGTTGAACCATTACAAACCAAAGTGATTTATGGATGACACAAACCCTCTAGTGTAACACAAATATGCAGTTTTCATGGAATAGATCGTTAATATAGATGTTTTGGGAGAAATTTCCAATGATTTTCAAGCCTGATAACTATGTTTTTAAGGAATGGGGTAATGTATGTCTTAGCAGAAGAATGTGAGGGAAGCATGAAGGATCTAAAGTGAATGATTATTACTACACTTGTACTAACATAACTAAAAAGTGGAGAATGTTTTGTGATATATAGCAGTGCTTTTAAGAAAATATTTGGTTGTGTACTAAAAAAAATGATAATTTTATATCATATGACTTATGAAAGATGATGATTCTTGAGTAATACTACCCAATTCATGATCTAGATATGGAATCTTTTATTGTTTCATTCAATATCTCGCATCACTACCTTTATGGAAAGAAGTGTGACATATACACCATCCAAAAGAGACTAATGTATATATTCACACAAAAGGAGATCAACATGTGTCAAAGATGATGTTTATAGAAAATTAAGGAATATGATTTCTATATTCACTATCATTCTAGAAAGGAAAACATGGTAGATGATACTCTATATGTAAATGAACCTACGACTCTATCCATGTTATATATTGAGAATGTCCCTATCTTTTTTGACATGCAAATTATGTCTTTGGAAGTCATAAGGGTAGAGGATACATCTTACCTTGACGGAATGATTGTGCAACCATCTATCTAAGTGAAGCTTAAAGTGACATAAATATATGATTTGGATGTACAAAATATGGTGAATGCAGAAATGAAAGTGAAGATGAATGAGTTCCATATCGATGATGATGGTGTGATTTGGTTTAGAGTGTGACTATGTGTGGCTTCATTGACCAGAAAAAAGAAGGAGATACTAGAAAATGCACATAACTCAAAATTATCTATCAATTCACATAGCACCGCAATGTATAGAGATCTACGAGAACACTTCAAGTGGGATAACATGAAGACCGAGATTGTGGAATATATCTCAATGTTATTTGTATGTTTTCATGTTATGGAAAAGTAACAAAATACTAAAGGGATGATTCCATTATTGCCTATACCCATTTGGAAATGGGATAATTCCACAATGGGCATTTTCATGGATCTCTGGAAAAAATCCAATAGAAATAATTCGATCAGTGTTGTGTTTGACTGACTCACAAATAATTCCTACATAATCACTATTCAGGAAGATATCTCACTTGAATGACATGTAATTATATATGTGAATGAATTGGTTAGACATCATGGTCTTCCATTATCAATTATCTCTAAATGTGATCCATGGTTAACATCTAAATTAAAGAGAAGTCTTCAACATGATTTCAGAACTGAATTGAATTTCAGCATGACCTATCATGACCAAAATGATGGAAAATATGAAAGGCCTATTTAGCTACTTGATGATATTCTAATAGCCTTCTATCTTGAATTCAAAAGTGTATTGGATCATAATCTCCCATTAGAGGTGTTCTAAATCAACAATAGCTTCCACTAAAGTATTCATAAGGCTCCATAAGAATTTTTATATTTAACGTGATGTAGAATTCCAACCAATTAAGATGAAGTTGGATAAAGAAAGCTAAGTGACCCAAATCTTGTTGATGAGATGACAAAGAAGGTGTAATTCATCCAAAAACATATCAAATCTTCTCATAGATAGAAAAGGAGCTATGATTACAACTGTTGAAGGGAGTTGGATTTTGAGGTTGGATATAAATACTTCCTTCAAATATAACTATTCAAGAGTGTCATGTTGTTTGGAAATAAAGGGTGGTTAAGACCACGGTACAATTCCCCCTTTAAGGTCCTTGACCATATATGAGCTTTCACCTAGTAGATTCCACTATCATTGAATATGGAACAAGTTCATTTGTGGGATAGATTGAAGATGATTTCTCTTAAGTGGAGTAGCTTGTGAAGATTCTGGACTGATGAGTTAAGGTTTTATCAAACAATACAACCCAAATTTAAAAGTGTTGTGGAGTAACCATAGGATTGATGAAGTAACTTGGTAACTGGAAGTGGAAATGAAGGATAAGTACCCTCAACTATTTGTGTTAAATGAAATTTCTGGGGAGAAAATTCATAAGGTGGAAGAATGTAATGACACAATGTTTTATCCGTGGAATTACATTTTGATAATTATGAAATATAGTATAATAACATTAAGAATAATAATAAAATATAATGATAATATATACTATGTGATCATTTAACAAAATTTTTCCACTTCTATGTTTTCAATTCAAAAATCTGACATACATGGTTGTCATCAGTGAGATATTTGGAGTCTATTAGTGAAAATATAATATTTAGTAAATAGAAACCTAACCAAATGAGTATTAATCTAACCTTATTAATAGTAATATTACCCTTATGGATATTAAATCATCCAAAATAATAGTAACCTTACCCATGAATTATTGAATAAAATTTAGGCATCTAATTAGTGATAATATGACTATAGTAAAAGTATTGATTTATTTGTATGTTATAAATAATTAATTATAAATAATAAATTTATATAAAAGAAAATAAATCTTCATAAAATGTTTTCACAAATTAAAAATTCTATGACTTCTGGTTTTATGATAATTTTTTAAGAACATAGGAAATTTTTTAAAACCGTATATCATAAATTTTAATTTTAAAAATTGTATTTTTTAAGAAAATTATATTATTGATTAAAAATTAAATTATTAATATCTATAAAATAATTTTTGAAAAATTTAGTTCATTTTTGGATTCTACATGTTGAAAAATTGTTTGGGTGAATTTATGAGATTCTTCTGAATTATATGATTTTTGGGGAATATTAAAATACTTTAATTTACATTATAAATAGATTGTAATTTAAATCAACTATAACTGGAATCATAAGTAATGTAAGAACCCAAATATAGAACTAATATTTTATATTTACTATTTTTGGTCATTTAATCGTCATTATTTCTTATGTTGGTGGAAATTAATAATCAAATGATTAAAGTATAAAGAAAACCCCTCTCACAAACACTGTAAATACCACCCCTCAATCCCTCATTACATCACACCTCTCAATTTTCATGCCTTGTCTAATATCTATTAAAAAATATTCCC
Source organism: Viscum album (assembly GCA_963277665.1). Classification (NCBI taxonomy): domain Eukaryota; kingdom Viridiplantae; phylum Streptophyta; class Magnoliopsida; order Santalales; family Viscaceae; genus Viscum; species Viscum album. The sequence continues at coordinate 279,735,984 of OY728126.1, forward strand.
TATCCACTCCCCCACGTCCAAGAGCTTATTGTCTCATCACAAGTCAAATCATAGGTTCCTTAAGGAGGATCTCAAGATGAAGATTCAAGAGGTAATTCACTCTCTATCTTTTCCTTTGTTTCCCTTACAATTTCAATTTCTGTTCTTAATCTCTCCCCTGATATCCTCAATCACATGGTATGGTAGCTCTAGAATATCACATATACTAGAACTATATGATAATAATGGGAAAATATATCATCTATCCCCCTTCCCTCTTAATTTTATTTTTGAAAAGAAAATGTTGTTCGTGATGTGATAATTTATCTCTTTCAAGAACAACATGTTTTCATTTTTTTTCCAATACCGCCTAATGATCTGGTCATTAATGAATTTTTATGATTTATAAAGATTATATTATATGTATTATATCATATTTAATGTTCTAGAACTAACCTATGTACATATTACTAAATGATTAAACAAAAACTAGTTTAATGGGGTTGAAAACCCGCTCGTATTGACCCTAACGATCATCGTTAAACTATTATACAATTATTAATCCTCATGGTATATAAAAAATTATTTAATATAAAATTTAATGTTATATAACATCATTAATAAAATATAAATACAATTCTTGTTGTTTTTTACTGTTTTAAAAGAACATCCATTCAAGAATCCAAGTGAACCATTCATGAAAACTATAAAAATGAACATTCCCAAACAATGAACATAATTTCAATAACTCATCCAAAATACCATAAATGAAATTAATAAAACTTATTAATGAATAAAATGTTTTTCATTTGATTATAAATTAATATAATGCTATTATAAAAGACATAATATGGAATAATGTGTTTAGATAGTAGGTTAGGGGAAATTTCTAAACCCAACATTCTTTCTTAAGGTTCTCCCTCATTCACTACATGTTTAGAATGGGTTCTACATAAAAATTCATTAGTCCTAATTATCATAAATTTTTGGAGATTTAAATTTTCCCATGTTTATTTTATAAAAAACCAACTGTTTTTCTATATAACATTTCTTTCAAATAAACACACCCTTTTTACTTCTATAATATTGTTTCACTCTTCAATCATGGTTAATGGTTCTGTGTCATGATTGATATTTCCACATTATTTTGTGAAACGAATGTTTATGAAAGTATGATTTATTATTTGAAACCCAATTATTTCCATGGGTAATGTTAAATTCATATTTCTTATAAATTTAATGTGGAGTTCACGATAATGTAAAAATTATGATGTGTTGGGTGAGCCCATAATTTCATAGGGCAATATGAATGTTTGAATGTGACGAGTGGGAACAGAATTTTACAGAAATCGAATGCATTGGGTAATGTTATGAGTCTCATTATAAAAAATTAAATGATTCTTGAACATGATGCTACAATTTTTCCCAGTTATGTGTGGAAGATGATCACTAATACATGATGTTCCATTTTTATGTATTTCCACATTTCACGTCTTTTATTAATGCTTCATCTCATATTTTTGATCCTTTTACTATGTTGTTATTATGATCATCCATTTTTATATTGTTCATATCAATCCTCTTATTGGGGTTTTATGTCACACCTTTTTTATGTATATACATAGGGGAATATATGTACTATGGATAGGTCACGAGCTAATAGGAATCTATAGTAGAAGAAATTAAATAAATGTTTACACTAAATGTTGTAAGTGTTATGTTTGGTCCTAGTTTTCACAAGACACTAAACCATTGGAAACTCTATGTTTAATATTATTATTTTTTATAATGTATAGTGATGTAATATTAATGAAAAAAAAATTTGTGTCACTATAATATCTTATGATTATCCCTATTTTAAAAATATTATAGTCATTAAAAGAAAGTGTGGCATTTTGGAATTTATATTTTCTAAAATATTATGAAGATAAAAAACAACTCCAAATAAAAAGTGTAATACATATATTATACTTTAGGGTATTTATTGATTACTTATAATCATAAAATAAAATTAATACATGTGTTAGTGTGATTTTTATCCCTTATTATTATATTTTTACCTTTAATTACATGATTTACCCTTCCTTGCGTTAACAAAAATTACAATGTTGATATTCATATTGAAAAATGATAGGACTTATTTATAAAATTTTGAACTCATGTTTAAAAATATAGAATCTATTTGTTAAAACTATAAAAGAAATATTTGTAAGAGTAAAAATTATAATTAAACTAAAAAACACGATGAATGATGGGTTTTTAAAATAATATCCATTTTATGAATAAAATTATATAATACCAAATTAAACTATAAAATTTATTTAAAAACATTAATCGGATTATTTTAGAGAATAAGGAACTACATTCACTTTTAAAATAATACAAAATATAATTACAGATTGTAAATAATCGAAAAGAATGTACAATTTTTTGTAAAATTCAATATTTACATTATTCATTAAAAATTTAATATTATAAAAAAATTATAATAAATTAACCATGAGGTAAAGCTGATTTAATGATTTCAAAAAAGATATCCCTTTATAAAATAAAATTTATATCTGTTTTAGAAAAAAAATTAAATTTTTCTCACAAAAATTTAAAAATACAATTTTTTAGGAAATTATCTTTTCGATAAATAAAATTTCATTATAAAAAATAAAGTGATTATTTATTATTAATAAATTAATAAATTTTAATTGATATAGAAAATTATACATATCATATTTCAATTAATAATATTTATTCCTAAAAATTTAATGACTAGGTTATAATAGTATATAATAACATTTAGTGGTTCATTTAAGCTTATTGTTGTTTATCATGTTTAGTACCTGATATAATGTTTATTTTTTTTTAAATCAAGGGATATTGAACTAAAATAAAATCCCAAAAATTATAATTATTTTATTACGTATTATTTCATAATTTATCTCTACATAACATTAAACACCCATAATTTCGTATAACCAAATATGTATATTCCATATTAATACAATCAATATGATATGATAATAATCTTCATAAATAAAATAAATCACCATTAAGACACATTAAATTCATATATTTATATAAAAAATGGATACTCTAATCCAAAAATAAAATCCCAATAAATTCAATTACTCTAATCATATATATTTCCCAAAATATTTAACTTGTTACAAAATATCATTAATCACATAATCACTATGTAAATTTTCAAACTAATGGTTATCTATATAATAAAATAAATGATACCAATTATTAATTAATATTTATTTTTAATTTGATTCTAATAGAAAATAATATAGTTCCATGGTAAGAATTTTACCCTTGTCTCCCTTTTATTGTTGGTTTAAACCATGTGGTCTTTCATGATGCGATAGTTTGTCACCTGGCCTACTGGTTTTCCTTTTACTAAATATATGTCAATTAAATTATTTTTAGGTTTCTTATTATATTGTGAATATCATCACAAGAAACCAATATAAATATTCTAAATAATCCATCCCAATAAACATAAGGGTTACATTTATCTCATCCAAACAATTTCAAAAAATATCATTACCTACCAAAAAATTCATCATTTAAAACATTGATAGTGGTTTATAAACCTCTGAAAATTTTAGAAATATTAAACATAGAAAACCATTATTCTATCTCTAACTCTTATGAAAACCTAACATAAAATCATCATAATCCCTAAAGTTGTCTATATATTTTATTTAATACCAACAATATGGGAATGACCATAAAATTTATATAACAATCCCATATATTAAAAAGTTTACACTTCTATTAAATATCAATTTCTTCTAAAAATCAAGTCATTTAAAAATGTGTGTTTCCTTTTAATAAAAAATCATCTTAAATTTCATCATGACTTATTCGTTGTTATTATTCATCATTAAAACCTATTTAAAACCTTTTTAAACATTTAATAAGCACAGGATATCAATAAGGTCCATAGAAATGAAACTTGATTTTCTATTTTAAAAAATTGAGATAAAAAAAGAAGTTTTATTTTAAAATAATAACTGTTCTGCTCAAATAATTATTCACATACAAATAAAAATAGATTTTATTCCCAAAAATTTTAATATGATACTATATAAAAAATATTTTTAAAAAATTAATAAACATTGAGTTTATTAGAATATATGATAGCCCATAAATTTTTTTTGTAATATACCACATTACCCAGAAAATAAATAATAATTCCATTTAGAAAATTGAATATAATCTTAATTTTTTTATGAAAATGATTTTTATAATAACTAATTTTCATTAATAGAAGATTAATTTAGGTTCATTGGGATATTATATCCATATAACCCTTACAATTACCCTTATAATTGGAATAATGATGTGGTTGAAGTCCAACATAATTCTCTATAGAACATAATCATTACCAAATTCATTGGAGTGAAATTTGGGAACACTGATTTTATAAATTATATCATTCTCGCCATACATAATGATCTATATTGATCTCAACCATTATTATAAACAATTTAAAATGAACAAATCATGAATAAAACCCTTGAAAAATAATTTTAATGTCCTATAATAAACACATTTTGATATCCAAATTCCATTTCTATTTAAAAACCCATTCCAAATACGAATATAAAAAAGAAAAAATGTAAAGAGCATTTCTATTTGAATAATGAATCATAAATTATGAAGGTTCTAAAAAATAAAATAATGGTTTTTTGGTGTAAAAATTCATTGTGTTTGTGTAAGTTAAAATAAAATATTCATTTTTTCATTACTAAGGAAAATGAAAATATTCTATATAATTATTTAGTTAGAAAAAAATATAATTAAATTAAAAATACATATATAATTTATTTCATAATTTTTTAATTTCCATATAAATAAATCAATAATTTAATTTTATGAATATAGAAACAGTAGAAGAAGGGTTGTATGTGGAAATTTTAAAAAGTACATTTAAAGGGAAGTATCTTACATTGAGTGTGACTCGTCACATATTCTCATTATCTTTAAAAAAAGAAAAAAATAATTACTAAAATGTGTAAAAATTTTCACATTAAATACTATTTTATTTTATCTAATACCATGTTATACAAAATAACGAAATCAATTAACTTTACATCTTATATTTGGATGAAATTTGGATAATATTTCAAAAATGAATTTTGTTGGTCATCTTTGGCTCAATCTGTCATTATTAAATCATAGAAGAAATTATTCTCATCAAATAATTTTTATTTTTGTACATTAATTATACATTTAATACCATTCATGAATGATGGTCATGAAAAATATTCTGTTCTATAATCAAGGAGACCATAGGTTATATGTTGGCATGCGTTACATTTCCATTTTTTCAACGATCATTATTGAATGAAGGTAAAAATTATTCTGTATTAACAAAAATATTATTAAATAATTAATAACCTATTATTAATCTAAATATACTTATATATACCATCTTTATGATTTGGGGAAGAGAAGTGAATTATATCGCTTCGTAGAGGTGGTAATACACATGAACAAAAGAACAATGTTATCATTTTTTAGTGAATAGGTAGGTAAGATTGAAAATAAAATAAAATATATTAAACATGATTAATATTTCATGAATAATATATCCATATATTTTCAATTCACCATTAAAAATTTTCATAAATGAGGTGATGGAAAATGAATTAATTGAGTTCACAAAACTGTAGTCCCCCCTACACACAAATGATTGTTTAATTTCCCATATGATAGAAGAGTATATGAACATAGTTTTTTTCCATTAACGTAATAGAATATGAGTATATTTATGCTAAAAGTTTTATTATTTATGAATAATTAAATAATATTTGAATGTGGTAGAAGAATAATGGCAACTAAAATGGTTGATTAAGAAAAATACCTCTTCTTCAAACAATACATAATTTTTTACACGAAAAGATTTCAATTATATGTTTTTTTATCCAAAAAATGCATATAATAAATGGTTAGGAATTTAAGTAAGGGATTTATTATATTATTGGCTAACCAATTTTATTAAATTGTGAATAATATATTAGATGGAGTAAGCTTTTATAATTTAAGGGAGGGGCATAGTTTGAATTTCTTAAATAATTAAATTAATATAAATTAATGATCAAGTTTAATTGTATCAAAATTGATAATATTTGAATATAATAATATTATTAGTCTAAATAATCTCATATAATATAAATTTTACAAGTTAATGTATTTTTTACAATAATACCTTTGTTTGAACCTATGTTAAGCATTTTTGACAATTAAAACATTGTTAAATATTTTACACTTTAGGGATTAAGAATGCTACTATAAAAAGATAATTGGATCATAAATTGTAACAAATTTATAATTGAAACCATATCCTAATAAATTTTTCTATCATAGTATTTTTTTAATATTTAAATCAATTAATTAAATATTACTTACTATAAAATAACATTAATGTAAATTTTAGAACTATTCATTTAATTTGACTTTTAAAGGACTAAGATTGTGATTAAATATAAATACAGTTCACTAAAAAATCAATAATATGTAATTTTTTCTGAAAAAAATCTCGAAATATAAATATAAATTCATATCATATTAATTTCAAATATTTATAAATCGTTTATTTTATTTTTCTATTAATTTAATAAATGTTGTATCAGTGTTGCGTAGGCATTTAAGATAATTATTTCATCAATAAATGTTATAAATATATTAATATGATAAATAAAGAAAATTTTTCTTTTATATGAATATTTATAACTAGTTATAAATTAATTTTATCATTATGGGAAAACATAATGATAATAAAAAAAAGAGAATGATATTTTTTTACTATTCAATACAGAAAATATTGCAAAGGACAAAATCATGACCATGTAAAAAATGAGGTTATATTTCCGAATTATTATTGATTATAGACTAAATATAATCACAAAATAAAATTAAGGTCGATTTCAGTCTTAATTTACGATATTTATAACATTTTTTACCCTAAATTTTACCTTTATTATGGCAACAAAATTTACTACAATTACTATTCACAATGAATAAAAATAAAAGAACAGATCTACCAATTTTTTAACCCTATATTAAAACTAAGGTATCCATTTTTAATGATTAGAAATAAATTAGTGGTAGAATTTAATTTAAAATTTCTCCTGTAAAACATGATGAAAAATAATTTTACTAAAAATGAATTTTTAAGTACAAAAATGATTTTATCCTATAATAAAGTAAAATGTTCACTGTAAACACAAAAATTGTATCATTTTTCATAAAAATTATCTATTTAAATTTTATAGAAAATACAATATTTAATTTTTCTTTATGAATATATAAATGAATATACGGAACAATAAAATCATTATTTTTTCACAATATATTATCAAATAAAACTGTTCATAAAAACCTATAAATTCCATCATAAGATAATACTGATATGATGATTTTAAAAATGGAATATATTTTTAAAATAAAATTTCTAAATGTTTTAGAAATTTATTATCGTATTTTCTCAAAAAGGAAATAAAAACCATTTTTTAAGAAGACCTAATTTTTATAAATAAAATGAATTTAAAAAAATTTAAGTGATTTTTTCATAATAAATAATCAATACATTTGAATTTAATTTTTAACTTCCCATATATTTCATAATTTTGATAATATAATTCATTCCACAAAATTCAATTTTACTGTTATAATTTTCATATTTAAATAATAAAATATATTTGTACATTTATGCTTGGGGTACCCTCTCAAACATGTTATAGAACATAAAATTCTTATTTTATAATCATGGGGTGTGAAATTAATATTATTATTATAGATTTTATTGAATTTGGATGTAAATAAAGAATCATGATAAGATATATTTGAAATAGGTTCACCATGAAGCCTTACAAATTCAGTAATATATATTCAAGTAAGGTCATCAAGTGGTAAATCTTCTCTTATGGACAGAAAATGTGTATAATTGTTAATGTGATCAACAGTAACCCATATTGAATAATTTATTCAAGGAATATATTTAAAAGTTTCATCGATAATTCATCTCTTTTACAAATAGTACGAGATAGAGGTTGGATAACTCTTCTAGATGGAAAGCCGTATCCAGCATGGGTGGATGATATACCTGAACCTCCAGGTTTTCGGAATACCACTTTCTCACACATTAACAGAATAGGGGACCCGCCACAACAGTTGGATAACTTTTTCTCCACGTGTTGCCCCATGTTGGGGACCCTAGCACAATAGGAAGCTGACAGGCTCCGATTCTTCGTGAAGAAATTCGAGGGCCCTACATTTGTCTAGTACAACCAACACCCTATTTGATCGGTGACCTGCTGAGAGGATCTCTGCTGGCAATTCCTATACCAGTTATGCTCCACCACGTGAAAGACCAGCATTGCAGACCTCTTCAAGTGCAAACAAAGGCCTGATGAGAGAGTCGCAGACTTCATCCCCTGGTGGAAAGGTATCACATACTTCTTCGATGTGCCTCTAACTCAGTAGCAATTACTGACGATATGCGTAGAGAATGTTAAAGAAGAACTAGTTCCTTCCCTGATCACTGAGAACTACCCTGTAGGGTTCCTAGATTTCTCAGATAAGGCCCAGTGCCTCGAGGAAGCTCTGCAATAGGCTACTCAGGCGCGTCCGCTGCCCTCTATGATCCTAGCAAGGAGGGATGCAAGAGCTGAACCCACTGTGGTGTCCCAAATAAAATCCCTCAGGTAAATAGAATTAATTCTAGTGGAACCGTCTCTGCATCCTCATTGAGGCCCGCTACCTCAGGCCCAGCTTCCTGCCCAGCAGCAACTTCCCCAGAATCGGTAGGTTCCCCTGCGCAATGCCCCACCACTGCCTAGGCGGGACAATCAGGCTTTGCCACCTCGGTAAGACCCTCCAGGCCCTCGTCAGGGTAAGGTTCCCAGATCCCCCTATCCGGAAATAATGCACCAGATTTTCTTGTTCAACGGGAATCAGGTCCCCGGTTACTTCTGAAGTTCCTTAGAGTAGTGGATTGTGCACTTACCCGAGTGGAGAAGGCCGATAGAGGCGAATCTCACTGATCGCCCAACTACTTCCCCTATCACCGAATCCTTGAGAGCACCCTCAAGTAGTTAAATGTGTTTAATGACTGCCTCCAAGTCCAGGTCGACAACAACATAGTCGGGTTGGGTCCGACCCCGGCATAAGTGGAGGGTGTCTTTGTAAGGTCAGAGAGCGGTTGCGATGATGATGGCGAGTGAAAGCAGGTTCCCAGCCACGAATCCTAGAAGTACGATTTCTGGATGGCCTGTAAAATAGTCGCCCATGCCCATGGAAATATTCAGGCCCATCTGAATCAATCTAAGCCTTCAGAAGATGCGACCAGTACCTCTGCATCATCATCTTAGCTGGCCTTTTCCCAGAAGGGCAAGCAGCGGCGGCGCAAGAAGAAACAACACACCCCGCCACTGCCTTCATCATCCCGCACTATCAGTTACTTCATTCCCCTTGAGATAGGGATTCCTCCTAGAGTCGACCCAAGGGTGGATGATTCCTCAAGAGAAAGTCAGGGGTACACTTCAGATAATAATGTGGAGTTGGTAAATCCCTATATGACTCTCGACGAGGGGGAATGCCAGGCAAACCTCCCCAATGTCCCCAGTCAACGTCAACATCGGCGGAGCCTCGACTACAATGGGTCACCGGGGTGCATCAGTTGGAACCTCCAGCCAGGATGTGAATGCTACTGAAACTAGACACCAGGCCTAGTACAGAGCTCATCACACACGACCTCTTCATCTGGTGCCCTCAGATCTACATCCACCGCCGTTTGTGCTACTAGATCAGGCAGAGCTTCCCTGTCCATATTGTGGCCAGTATCGTCCTACTACATGCCAATATCAGTTGTCTGGTCCTCATTCGGTAGCTACTCTTTAGGTCATGACTAGTGCACAACAAGATGTACCCAGTACCAGCTAGCTACCGGTCCAGCCGGCAAGGTTCACCGTCCCCCCAATTACAGAGCGGCCTCCGGTAAGCAGAGGATCACGTCTGACCCAGAAGTATGATGTTCAGAAGCACCTTGACAACATTCTAGTGGGGATTTATATACATGACTCTCTACTCCTATCATCTGAAATGTGTGAGGATCTTACCGAGGCCCTAAAGAGCCCTATCTGGTTCGAGACGGAGGTAGCATCTAGAGAATTCATCCACATTGATAGAATTGAGGATGCTGAATGCAAGGTGGTTATCTCGTTCTCTGGTGAGGACGAAGACCCTCCTATTCAGGCGCACCATCATCCATTATACATCACTGGCTAGTTCCATGGAGTGGAAGTCCGCCACTGTCTTGTTGACATGGTTTAGGGGATTAACCTAATCCCGACATAGACACTGCGGAGGTAGGTTTTGTTTGAGGATGATTTGGCTCCCTCCAACCTCAGAATCTAGGGATGCGATAGGACCAACCAGACTCCAGTTGGAAGGATCCATTTGAAAACTCATTTCGGTGGCCTAATTGCTAGTACATAATTCATGGTCGTCTCCCAGGACACCGTGTATAACACATTGATGGGAAGTCCATGGATCCACCTTCATGCAGTGGTCCCTTAGTTTTATCACCAATGCCTAAAATACTCCCTCAATGGTCGATTAGGCATTCTCCAAGGGGATGCATCTCCTTTCACCTCTTGTGAGGCCCGTTATCTGGACACTGACTACAACAAGAGCAAGGACAGTCAGATTCTGGAAAGTGAGGATGAACCCACCCTGAACACAAGTGGTCCCTGGGTAGGTCTGGATGACGCTTATGTCTTTTCAATCCATCGACTGGAGGCCATGACCCACGACATGGGGAAGTGTTTTGTTTTTTCGGGCACAATAAGAAGGCATATTCTCAGGTCCAAGAAATGGCGGAAAATCACCTCGTACTCCTACACCAACTAGGATCAGGTGATCCCAGAACCTCCTACCCCTATACGGTATCAAGATGTCAGGCTCATGGAAATGGAAGTACGTCATACGTGTCTCTTCCGCCGGGCTGGAATCAACGGGTTCAAGACAACATGACACTACTTCTTTGAAGTCATCAACCATGGCCCCTTGGACTGAATACCAGATGGGAATGGATCAAGTGCCTTCATTGCTATGGTATCAGTGGTGCATGAGTCTCCTGATGTGATGACCACTGCCGCTCAGGCCGATAGCAGCCTCCCATCGGAGTCTGGTGGATCGGAAACAACTCCCCCTGTGGAAGATCCCTCCATAGGAGAAGAAGAGGACCTAAAATATGCCCCCCCAACTTTGAAGAAGGTGTCTCTACCATGGTTGATGAACTGGTACATGTGAAAATAGGTAGTGAGGAAGATCTGAGACCAACATTGGTCAGTGGTGCCATGTCCCATGAGGAGCAGTAGTGGTATGCGGAATTCCTCAAGAAACATCATGATGTGTTCACTTGGAGTTACAATGAGATGCCAACACATGATCCCCAAGTATCCATCCGCTAAATTGGCCTCACGAAAAAACATTGCGGGTTCAAGAAGCCTCCCAGAAAGATGAACCCTTCTCACGGTTCCATGGTTGAGGCCAATGTTGACAAGCATATCAAAGAAAACTTCCTCGAGAAATTCCAGTACCCCAGGTGGCTCACCAACATTGTTCTATTAAAGAAGAAGAACAGGCAAATCATAGCCTGTATCAACTTCTGTGATCTCTACCGCCACTGTCTGAAGGATGATTTTCCTCTCCCAGTGATAGAATTGTTGATTGATGCTATGGCCTGGTTCCAAGCCCTCCCCTTCATGGATGGGAATTCTTGGTACAACCAGATTCAGATGGAATCCCCGAAAACAAGGAGTCCACCTTTTTTAGAGCCCGAAAGGTACTTTCTATTACAAGGTTCTGTCCTTCGGCATGAAAAACGCGGGTGCCACCTATCAGCAGTCCATGCACCGCATATTCAAGAAAAATCTCGAGATGTTGGGGGAGTTCTATGTAGATGATCCAGTGGTAAAATCTTTTCACCACCAGGATCATATCAAGGACCTTGAGAAAGTGTTCGGTTTCCTACGTTCCTGCCACCTGAAGATGAACCCGCTTAAATGTGCCTTTAGGGTCACCTTCTGGAAGTTTCTTGGATTCGTTGTCAGGTACCGAGGAATCGGGATCGACCCAGAGAAGATCAAATCCATCAGCCAGATGCCTCCCCCGAGAAATATTCAAGAGCGTCGAGGTATCCAAGGCAACATAGCCTACATTCTTCAATTCATTGTGAATCTGGATGGCAAGTGTAATCCCTTTTCCTAGATCATGAGGAAAGGCTCACCTATGAATGGGATGAAGGGTGTCATGACACCTTCATGTATATAAAACAATATCTGCTCCAGCCTTCGGTCTTGATGCCACCCATCGCTGGAAAGTGGCTAGTCCTTTATGTGACTTCTTTCGAACAGTCTCTTGGTGCCCTGCTCTCCCAAAAAAATGAGGGGATAGATAACAACCTATAACTCCTCATCTGCATGCTACTCGATATGGATACAAGATACTCCCCCATCAAAAAGAGCTTCCTTGCACTCATGTTTGCTATACAGAAATTGCGACACTACCTGCAGCACCATGAGGTACAGTTGGTCTCTCGGGTGGACCCACTAAATTACATTATGAACTACCCCATGTTGACTAGACGACTAGTGTGGTGGCTTCAAATCCTCTATAAGTTTGACATCAAGATCATTACTCACAATAAGATCAAGGGGAAGGCATTGTAATACATCGTAGTTGCCCATCCTACCTCCACGGATCAATCCTTGCACCTAGATTTTCCTGATGAGGCAATACTCTCAATAGATCATGCCATCTCAAGTTGGCAAATGCACTTCAATGGTGCCTCCCATAGCCCTACCAGTAAGAGGCTCAATGATCCTAAGCTCAACAGAGTGGGTCTGGTTATTGTCTTCATCACCCCGGTTAAATCCGTTCTACCATACTCTTTCTTGTTGTCAGAAGGATGCACCAACAATGAGGAAGAGTATCAGGCTCTCATCACTGGTCTCTAGCTGGCCCTTGAGATTGATTTTCCCCATTTGCATGTGAAAGGGGATTCCGAACTAGTCATCAAGCTGGTCAACGGAGACTATGTCATCCGGATGCCAGAGCTCGTGCTATTGTTGGAGTGAACCCTCCGTCTAGTGGCCCAGTTCCCTACTCGACCAGAGGTTACTCATGTCCCAAAAAAAATGGTCGAGTGGCCGCTTTGGATGGCTTAACTGCAACACTTCGATAACCCGAGCAAGATGATCTTATTATGCATGTGGAACACCGGAGAGTCATTTCCCCCGTCATCCTAAAGGATGAAGACATCCTGCATGTGAGCCATATTACCGTAGGATCCTCCACATTAAGATCCCCAGGTTCTTTAGAAGATGTGGTTGAGTCCACTCCCGACTGGAGGACAACTTTTGTCGAGTATCTCCAAAATTGATTCCTCCTAGATGATCAGGAAGAGCAGAAGAGAATATGACATTGCAAATTGTAGTTTACCCTCTAGAGATGTCCTAGTATTGAGTGGATCCTCTCTAAGTAGGGTTTTGATGGTTTTCTCCTCCATTGCATTCATGGATTTGAGATTTCTCAGGTCATGCAAGAGGTTCATGTCGGTTCCGACGGTGCCCACCAGGTTGGGCCAAAGCTGTCCCATCAGATCCAGAGACTGGGGTATTTCTGGCCCTCTATGATCCATGATTGTATTGAGTTTTCCTGGAGATGCCACACGTTCTAAGTTCATGATAACTTCCCACATCAGCTTCCATAACCTGTCCACTCCACCAAGTACTCATGGTCATTTGCAGTGTGGGGACTCGGTGTCGGGGGACCATATCGACTAGCAACAGCCTGCTTGTGGATGTTTATCCTGATCGCTACAGATTTCTTCTCCAAGTGGGTAGAGTATGTTCCACTCAAAGAATTCAAGGACGATTCCATTTTTGACTTTGTAATCTCCAATATCATCCACTGGTTTGGAGTACCTCACGTTGTCCTCACCGATAACAGCACCAACTTATGAGCGGCCAAGATGAAGAAATTATACGCCATGTATAGTATCTGTTTGATCCATACCTCTCACTATCACACGCATGAGGATGGATAGATCAAGGTGTTCAACAAAACCCTTTCTAATATTTCTCAAAAGATGGTTGGTCGGAATAAGAAGAGTTGGCTGGACAAGCTCTCCAACTCCCTCTGGGCATATCAGATGACGACTCGCAATTCCACCCAAGTGACTCCATATTCACTAGTGTATGGGGATAAGGCCTTCTTTCCCATTGAGATCCAGAATCCATCATTACACACTGCAGTCTATGACTAGCAGGGGCTAGATAAGGTGGGCTAAATCCATCTAGCTGAATTGGAAGCACTGGATGAGAATTGGCCTTATGCCCTACACAATCTGGAAAGGAATCAGAAGAAGATAACTAGAGCCTTCAACAAGAAGGTTCACCATCTCTTTTTTCTACAAGGCCACCTGGTATTATCCCTCCAAGCACCAATGATCCCTGGAAGGAAACCACCCAAGCTGGAGCCCAAATGGTAAGGGCCTTGCATCATTAAAAAGGTCTATCTCAATGGAGCATACTCTTTGGTAACCATGGATGGTAAGCGCATAACTCCTCCCACCAATGCCAAGTTCCTCATGCAATACTTTTCCCATGCCTTTGGGTCCTGCATAACCCCAAACTGAACCCCAGTCCTGCACAACATTAAACTGTATAGTCATACATGACCTTAAACTGGACGGTCCCACATGACCATAAACTGTATGGTCCTACAGGACGTTAAATTGGATGGTCCTGCACGACCTTAATCTGCACGATGGTCCTACAGGACATTAAACTGTCCAGTCCCGCATGAATTTAAACTGCAACATTATAACACACGACGTTAAACTACATCATCATCCGTTATGACATTATATTATTCATCTTCGTCCGTAATGACGTTAAACTGCTCTTTATCATCCCGCATGACAATAAACTGCAAAAAGTCCGACCTCTCTGACCCTAAACTAAGATCTCCCTCATCCTCATTGCTAGATGAGAATCTACAGTCTGGTCCAACCTTCCTTACTGAGGCCCAGCTTTAGGCCCCATGGCCTTCCCAGATCCAGGCTCTCTCATGGTATTGTATGATGTGGTATGGGATAATGTCTTCATTCATGTCGGGTTACTCAACGTACCATACATATCCCTAGATGAGATGTGTCTCCACATCCTACATGACATTAATCTGTGCTTCTAGAACTACATATGGCTTGATTCCAATCCTAATGGGATTCATAAGAACTCTCATATGCTTCGTTTTGAGCCCAGCCCCAAACTATTCTCTTTGACTACCCCCTGGGTATAGCTTCCTCGGAGGGTCCTCGCATGAGGTAGAGTATGATTCTTTATCCCCACTCATATGAAGATTATATTGGATGCACCATGTTACCACTCCCGTTATTCTATCCTCCCCGTCTTCACCGCATGACGTTAAACTGCATGGCCTTCAAGAACTACCTATGGAGTGATTCTCATCCTCATGAGATACGTAGAAACTTTTGGACATTTTGTCCGTTGGCCCATCCCAAAAGACAGAATATTCCCCATGGTTCAGGACATATGGCAGGGTGTACACTTTTTCCCCAATTTACATTGAGTAATCCTCGATCCGACCATACACCCCACTCCCTTGAGATGTTTCCTCTTTCATAGATGGGTACAACTATGCTCCACCCAGTCCATGACCGGGACTCCACCACATTCTCTATCCAAGAGGGCCCCTGAACAGTATGGGTACTAGGCCCAAAGGAACTTCTTACAATTTCATGTCAACGCCCTTGGAGATGAAAAGCAACAAGCTGATACAAGTCTCGCGTTTTGAATGTGTTCAGCGGTAGATGCACATTTGTTGCTCCCATATTAGATCACCACAGGGACTCCATGTTTTGAACATGGTCAACAGATGCCCTGGACCATTAGTTCCACCCCATGATGTCCCAAACATTGAGTGTAGTGATTCATTCTACCTCATCTAGAAGTGAAAAACTCTTTCCGGGCAGGGCCAACTGTCGGGCCCCTGGCATGGGTTCTCTATGACGGAATTGTGCGGTGTGGTATGAGATTATGTCCTCATTCACATCAGTTTACTCACCGTAAAATACACCTCCCTAGAAGACACCATACTCGTCCCTCTTCCTCACTACAAGACATTAAACTACAAGCTGGTTAGGCCATCCTGACTGAGGCCCAGCCTCAGGCCCCATGGTTCTCTCGGGCCCCTAGCCCTTGTCCCCACATCAAGATGTTAAACTGCAAGCTATTCAGGCCTTCATGACTATGGCCTAGACTCAGGCCCCATGGTCTTCCCAGGCCCCTGGCCCTCGTCTTTACTGCAAGACATTAAACTACAAGCTGGTCAGGCCTTTCTGACCGAGGCCCAGCCTCAGGCCTCATGGTATTCCCGGGACCCTGGACCTCGTCCTCACTGCAAGATATTAAACTTCAAGCTGGTCAGGCCTTCATGGCCGAGGCCCAGCCTCAAGTCCCATGGTAATCCCTGTCCCCTAGTCCTCGTCCTCACTGTAAGATGTTAAACTACGAGTAGGTCCTGGCTTCCTGGCCAAGGCCCAGCCTCAGTCCCGTTGGCCTTCTATGGCCCCATAGCCAAAGTTCTTCCCTGGAGTGTGCGGTGTGGTATGTGATTATGTACTCATTCATGTCGGGTTACTCACCACATCGTACACATCCTTGTTAAGGTATCCTGCCCTTGTCTATTTTCAAGAACTATGTTTGTCTTGATTCCCATCCTTATGGGATACGTAGGAACAACTAAATGTCTATGCTTCAGGTCCAACCCCATCCCTCGGAAATCTCCATCCTACCTTAGCCCCTTGTCCTACCTCTCCGGAGCTATTTCTTCGACAATTTTCATCGGTCAACAAATGTGCCTTTGGGTACTCAAGTTTAGTAACTAGAAGGTTGGTTTCTACTCAGAAATTTTCTCTCCCGCATTTCAGGATTTCTGTTCCACTTCATCAGAGATTTCTTTACCTTTCACACCTGGAGGGACCCCCATGAAGGGCCTGGATACCATGACTAAGGGCTCTCCTACTGTTACGGTCCAATGCCCCCAATGGTTTCGGGATAAAAATTGATACAAATCACACGTTGTGAACATGGTCATCGGTCGATGCTCTTTTGTTGTTCCCACTTCAGGCTAACATGATATAGATACTATTTTTTCACCATGGATAATAGTTATCCTCCATCCCCACACCAACCCCATTAAGCCCAAAATGTCTATTACACAGGTCACATCCTTCACTACCTTCTCATGTCAGAGTAGATCTTCGACACACTTGATGTTATTCCTCAGTGTGCATCTGTATGTCAGGGGAACAAAGCCATGGTAAGTGTGTCTTTCGGGGCTCTGCACCGATTTCCCATTCACAGATGTTCCAAGTATTGAAATAAGGATCTTTCTCCCTTGTTTACCAAACTGAGTTTGACTCACGTGGGATTAGGGATCGGGTCTAGGTCGTAGCTTACATGGATGAATGCCATCCATTCATGGTCCGAGCTCTAAGACCCTACTCTCAGATCATCTCAGAACTACATTTGTCTTGATTACCATCCTCATGGGATACGTAGGAAAACCCAAACCTTCTGTATTTGGGTCCATCTTGAGTGCTGCTAATTCATCTTATATGTACCGCCTTTGGGACCTCGATTACAAAACTGTGTGTCATTGTATGGGACCATGTCCTCATTCACACCAGGTTTGCAATGGCCCCACCACATGCACCATGTTCTAAAAAAATGAACCATTTTATTTCCTGTCCAACATGTCTTTAAAAGGCACCTTCTAGAACTACGTGTGGCATGATTCCCATGCTCATGAGATATGTAGGACCACCGGAATGTCCAAACATCGGGTCTAGCCACACCTCTAAGAGATCTCCCAATTTCCTAGTCACATAGGCCCCTTGGCATGTCCCTCTACACGAGGGGGATATATAGGTGTGGTACAGGGTTTTAGGCACCATGCCCCCTTCTTCCAGGTAACCTCCATCTCTTGGACTCCCTCATGTTTAGCCCCTCAAACCCTTGCAGTGGTTCGACCATGTGTTAAGAGTACTCTGGACTAGGACCAAGAGTGTCAGATTAAACATAGGCATGTTCTTTCCACTTGTCAAGCTTCTTGGTCCCCTTCATTCAGGATTCCATTATCATTCACACCCAAAGGGACCCCCCATTAATGGCCTGGATACCACGACTAAGGGATCTCCTACCGTTATGGGCCAATGTCCCTGAGGGTTTCAAACAATGAATTGATACAAATCTCACATTGCAAAGATGGTTAGCGGTCGATGATCAATTTTTTGTCCCCATTTCTGGCTAATACGACATGATATTTTGTTGAAAACATGGTCAGAATTAATCCTACGTCATCATGCTAGCCCCTTTAGGCCTTGAATGTTGGATGTGTGATTCACATTATGTTCCACCCCATCATGTCCAAGTGGAATCTCGACACTCTTGGCACTATCCCTCAGTACACCTCTACATGTCAGGGGGACCAAGCTGCAAAATGGCATCCTTCGGGGCACCCACAGTCCGATATCTATGACCATAAACTAAGATCTTCATTAAGGGATATGCACAGCTCGATCCTCATCCCCATGGGATGTGATGAGTCACCCGGATGTATTGTTTCCGAGTCCAGCTCAGTTGGGAGCTAGTTCCTCCTGCCCCTCCACTCTTACCCCTAATTGGCACCCTTGGCTCAGGGTTCTTGTCTTCGAATTGCATACGATATGATGTTGGATCATGTCCCCATCCACATCGGTTATGTTTCATGGCACCGTACATGATCCCCTCCTAGCATCATCTCTACTACTTCTACGCTACATGACGTTAAAATGCATGCATGGTCCTATCGCACGAACCTAAACTGTGACATTATCAACCTGGCCGCACGATGAAAAGTGGCACTGCATTGTCACGTTTTTTTTCTCTTTTTTTGGAGGGTGGGCCAGGCCTTCGTAATAGTGCAACACGAGGGCGACCCGTGGAGAACCCTACAGCAAGCTGCACGGGAACTCCCCCTATTAAAAATTAATTTAATATCAAGTGATCCATTGGACCACGTATCAGATAAACTAATAAGAACAGAATCTACACTTGATCTTAGCCAAAAGGCCGAGAAAGGTATATGGCACTTCATTGTGATGTCCTCATTGTTGAGGACAACACATTGGGTATTGGTCACAGACCATACCATTTGTCAATGCCTTCTACATCGTGATTCTTATTGCGACACAAGGGCTCACTACCTTATGCATATCACTTCACAAAAAAACCTCTCAAATTATAGGACAAACAAGATTTATCAAATACCACATCTCTTGGTGTGAGTGCTAGACCAGCGCATCCCTTTTATCTTCTAAAAAATACGTATGGATTGATTCTCATCCTCATGAGATACATAGGAGTGCCCAGGCACTTCCCAGAAGGCCCAGTCTAACATTCGTGTCTGGTCCCTTGACTCAAGCATTTCCCCAGAGAACACATGGAAAGTAGGGCTCATTTACTCTTTCACATTGGGTTTTGTAACCACTTCACCATGTGTTTACCACTCTCCACAACCATTCATGGCCCGAGTTATAAGACCTTAAGCTAACACCATTTGAAGAACTATGTGCATCTTGATCCCCATCCTCATGGGGTATATTGGAATGCCTTCGAAATTTTCTTCTGGCCCAGCTCAACACTCGTTTTCGATCCCTAGGCCTAAAACGTTCCAAGAAGCACGTGGTGGTCAGAACCCCTGCTTCCCATTAATGTTGGGGTTTTGAGTTACCCCGCCATGTGCCTCATGTGTTTACTCTCATACATGGTCTGAATTATACAACCCTAAACTAAGATATCCCTTTCGTAAAGCACTCCACTCCCTCTATCTAATATGTCTCGTTGTCACAGTCAGATGTGTTTTGACAAAGAGCCCAAAGTGTGGAATTTTCATGGAAACATTCTTATCGTTACATTACTTTGCTTCATGAGCTCTCCATTTGGATCCTCTTCCTCTTCCACGTCCAAAGGGACCCTCATACGACTTGCATGATAGGCTTAAGGGATCTCTACGGATGTTGGGCCTAAGGGCTCTCCAATCGTTTTAGGCCAACGTCCCTACGGATCTTTGACAACATTTGCGACATGGTCCCATGTTTCGAACATGGTCAATGGTTACACTCATTTGTCTATCCCCATTCCAGGATAACGCATTTTGGATGCTACATTTCCTCCATGGTCAATAGTTATCCTACATCGCCACGTCGCCATCATTTTGATCTAGATAGTGAACGTCATGATTCACACATTTCCACTTCCTTATGTTCAAGTGGAATTCCAACATACTCTGTTCTACCTCTTCATGCGTCTAGGTGCACTACATGGATGGGTTAGCATCATTGGACTGATATTTATAGTCTGTCCCCTCACCCTAACCTACCCCTTCTGGTGTCAGGAAGGTCCACCATTACATCTTGTTTCCCACATCGAGCACTACTCACGTGAGATTAGTAGTTTTGGTGGGATATGTACCGACACAACCTAGCTTCTCCTCATCCTACATGACATTAAACTATGCTCTGAGAAATACATGTGGCTTGATTCCCATCCTCATGGGATACGTAGAGCCACCCTGGTATTTTTCCTAGGGTCCATCCCACATGAATCATAATGTCCTATTCCTCCCCACCCTCTAGCCCATGGCCTAACCCCTTGTGAGGAACCGTGCAATTTTAGCTCCACCCTGAACCAGTTTAGGATGCCCTACAATGATATTGTTAAGCAACAACCCCCTCTACAGAGAGGCCCTCTCTGAAAGAAGTACTGATCCACAATCAAACAGATGCGTCCATCTAGTTTTCATCCACCACGATAGTGTAACCTCAAGAGTGTTGGATTCTGTTCGAACAAAACCTCACTCCACATTCCACACTTTTCATACCCCCTTTATTCGGACCCTTTTCCCCTTTCATGTCTGGAGGAGCCCCCTAACAGTATGGATGCCTGACCTATGATCCGCATGCTATCCTGGGCCAGCGTTTTGGAAGACTGGTCATGTCTGGAGGGACCCCCTAACAGTATGAATGTTCTACCTATGGTCTTCCTGCTGTCCTAGGCCAATGTCTTGAAAAGACTGATCGGTGATATTTGAGTTAGGCCCTGTGTTGCGAACATGGTCAATGGTCAGCCCTCATTTTTTGTCCCCATTTCAGGCTAATGCAATATGGATGCTGTGTTTCCTCCATGGTCAAAAGCAATCCTCAATTGTCACACCACCCCATAGTGTTCTGAATCTTGGGCATCATGATTCACACTTCCCATTCCCATCTATTCGAATTGATTCCAGTGCCCTTGGCATTGCACCGTTCAAGAACAAGAGCATACTAGAAAACGGTAATTCAGTTATTCTGGGAACATCATTCTCCAGCCAGGTCTCTCCCATTTCCTATAAATCTTGACCGGTTATTCAAACCCTGGATTCCTGAAGCTTGGCTTGGATTACTATGTTGGGATGGGAAGACAAAGCAACTATCTCTTGTTCCTCACATCGGGCCCGACTCACATGAGCTTAGGGAATTGTCATTGGAAGTTACGCAATAATCGTAAGTGTGAAATGAACCAGTGCAAACAACAGGAATCGTTCATGCTATGACATTAAAAAGGAAACAAATAAATCAAAACACAAAAGTGAATTTGAGGTTTTGTAATCATTTCAGTACCCAGGGGTCTACTCTCCCATGGATGGATTGACCCCATCAAAATAGTGTTGCAGATCCACCACCCTTCAACATGTGGAGTCCAGGAATTTTTTCGCTAACTCAGCTCCCGCTCCTCCTCAGCAGTGATGGGGTGTAGTTCATTAGCCTCAGCTCAGGCCCACTCTACGTCAGCCTGATTGACTGCCATATCGTCGGAATCCTGCCTCATATTCTCTTCCACCTCAGTCAGCTGGGCCTTCAATAGTAATTTCTGCTCAGATTGTGAATTAAGGGAGGTTGAGTTCTCAATATCTTGGGCCTGTAGGTGTTGGACTTCATTATAAGCCTCATGGAGCTTCCTAATGTTCATCGCCTTCCACCGCTGGCAGCCCACACTAATCTCGTGATCATACTCCCAGATCATCTCTGCCATAAGATCCCAGATGATCATATGAGGGTGCTGGGCATCCACTCCCCTAGCACACAGTTTGCGCAACCGTGAGAAAAGTCTATCAATTTTTTCCAGCCATAGCACTTGGGGGTGTCATTGATGAAGCACATGATTCAATTCCATGATCGGAGGTGGACTATTTTGTTTTCCTCTTCGTCAGAGGCCATCACATCCCAGCCCCTACGATTATTGGGCTTGTACGCGGGGTACACCAGTAAGAAGTCTTCAGCAGGATCTACATCTGGCGTGGGATCAAGCGTGACACCTGGTGTTGGATCAGACGCGGCGGGACATGGGTTGATTGATAGATCATCATTGTCAGACCCCTCCTCGATGTCCTAAGGCACTACCCCACTGGTGATCCCACCAACGATAGGGGACACTACAGCTCGGGTGGGCAGGGTAATGATCTCCATGATCACTAGTAAGCCCCTTGGAGGGATGCCGCCAGAAAGGCCGACCAGCCTCACTACAGCATCGCATGCCAGTCGAAGAACTGTACGTAATAGAAAATGAAATGAACTTCAGTTGGAATGATAAACATATGACAACAATGAATTCGGTGGAGAGATCTTATAGAGATTGAAATCCTAGTACTACTCCTGAGATGATGCTGATAGGACCCTAAGGTGTGGCCCTCCGTGTATTTTTGGAAGTCCTGGAGATTTTGGAAGAGCCATCTCAGGTTCCCTAGCCCTACCAAACACCTTATTAGACATGGCCTTTGGTGCAGGTTCCAAAGGTCCTTCATCATCACCCACCAAGGGACAAGAGTGAGGTCTGTGTATCAGGTCCTCCTGCATGGTTCAAATGTTGGTAAGAAGTCCACAATTTCATGAGATCATACCTCGAGGAAGGGAACATGGAATTTTACCTCAAGAGCCTCTGTAAAATCATCAAGATCTGAGGGTTGATCATCGACTTCACATTCTCCAATGGGCTCTCTTCCTCAGCCTCGTTTCCCTGTGAGGATTTGTCCGACTCTTCCGATGGGGGGAAGTGCACCCTCAACTCATCGACCGACAGTTGTGGGGGATCGTCCGATCTAGAAGTACCCTTACCCGGTCTGTCATCAGAAGCAAGGAATTTTTGTATTGTACGTAGTCCACCTGCTCATCCAGATATTGCTCCGCCTCCATCGGAGACACCGCAAAACCTGCCCGGACTGGTCCTATACCCGGTAAATCCACCCCGATAATGTTCAGGTGTTCCCACATCTCGAATGGACTGAGGAATTGTTGTTTAACATCCCAAATGTCCTAGGAATCTGAGAAAATGACATTCTATGGCATGTCAAT
Organism: Viscum album; assembly: GCA_963277665.1. Classification (NCBI taxonomy): domain Eukaryota; kingdom Viridiplantae; phylum Streptophyta; class Magnoliopsida; order Santalales; family Viscaceae; genus Viscum; species Viscum album. The sequence continues at coordinate 279,759,493 of OY728126.1, forward strand.
GTGGGGCAGCTGCTTCCCTAGAGCCTGAGTGGATATTCTGTGGAACCCCCTCAGTGGCCGCCCCTCTGGATGGCTTTGGTCTTCCAGGACCACCGGGTCCACTGCCACTGTTGGACATGCCGCCACTGCCTCACCCATAGTTTGTGTAGGTCTCACCACCACGGCAGCCCCACTGCCGCAAGAATCCCTTGCTTCCCTCTGAACCTAGCCTCGGTATAGGGGAGGCTCACCATCACCAGCTTGAACGGTTGGCTACTTCAACATTTCCCTTATGTAATCTACCTCCTACCTAATGACATACTCCTTCAACAGTCCAATGGTGGTAATGGCGGAGGAAATTCATTTCAAATTTTCCCATCTTCCCATGTGTACATGATCCACAATTTCCTCATCACACATTGGTGCTCCTCATGGAGCACCTCCCAGTAGACATATGGGGTTAGCCGCTGTAGGCACCAGAACTGCCTCAGGAACAAGGGTGGGGTGTATGGCTTGTAGAGCGGCTCGTGGTCCACCCTCACCACAAAAACTACACCTCGAATGGTTAGGAGATTGGCCCAAGGCTCTTCTGTTCCCTCACCATCATCAGTGAGTACCCCTGTCAGCAATGGAAATGGGTGGAAGTTAAACATGTCTTCCTTCCACACCCAATTTAGAACCATCGGTACAATTAGTTTTACTGGGAAGCTCATGGTAGCATTTAGGATGGATGGGAAAATATTTGACCCCAGTGCCGAAATGGGGTTTGAATACTCATAAACCCCCCCCTGATGTGCACCGTGACCCACCAATATAGAATGTATAAGGGATCGCATATCCTCGGCTGCTTATTTCCCTCACTAACATGCCAGAGCATATTATACAATCTGGAAAGCAACAGAATCCACAGATTGACCCGCCTTCTAGTGGCCAGCATGGATGACTTGATGAATGAGCTAGGCTGCACCCCCATGTTGGTATCCCTCACTAGTAGGATCCAACCACAGATAAGGGCCATGATAAATTCCTCCATCCTGACTATCGACTGTTGTTCAGTGATGACACTGAAACCCCCAATAAATCCATTGGATGTACTCCAAGAGCCACCAATACGAGTGCTCCTTGCCCTATTGAGCCCCTTCGGGCATGTTCATTGCCTCAGGGGAAACTTTTGGTTCCCCAGGAAGTTCAGGAACTTCATGAACCACTTCATAAAGTGGACATCTCTCCCCGCTTCTTTATCCTATCTCAGGACCAATCTCATCAGTTCCAGCACTAGCCACGACATCTTCTCTGGATCCTCCCATGCACTCATGATAGGGAGGAACGCATCATATATATCCCACAAGATCGGGACCCCTGAGATCCAATGGACATCCCATAGACTAATTCCATCCTCCCCACGGTGTAGGTGAAAAGTGTTGGTCCTAGATGACCATCTGATCAACAGCTCCAGAATTCACTATTTTGGTTGATAAATGTGGAATTGGGAGGCCCATGACGCCTCATATAATCCCACTCTCCTCATCTCTAAACCGAATTTCTTGGATGAGGCACCTAACCAGTAGGCCCATGCCCAATCATTGGTGAAGTTGCTACCCTAGAGTAGGTCCCACTCATTGTAGTACCCCTTCTTTGAATCCCTTAAAGTTGCCTCCAGTATTGTGTGGTACATGGGAGGGGACGTTTCCTATAGCAATGGCTTCTCATAAATTTTTCTCAGATGATTGTATAGGTATTCAGTGGTGACAGTTGTAAAGTCCTCCCACGTATGATCGTCATCCGCCCTGAACCATTGGTGCTGGCACAGTGTGCTTCTGAACCAATAAGCTGCTCCGTCCCTACTCACCTCAGGAATGAAGATGTCATCCCTCAGCCCAAATCCACACAAGGGTATTGCCTTTCATAGAGGGTAGTTCTTTTGGCTCTCTGCTAATAGTTCTATCAAAGAATTATGGTTCGAGTGCCTTCAGACTAGCTCCCCCAGTCCCAGATAGTTGGCCATCTCATACCTCTGGGCGGCATCTGCGAGCGCCCCCAGCGCAGCTTCTTGATGGGCCACTTGGTTTCATAACTCAGAAAATTTTTAGGTCTGGTTGCAAATCTCATTTTCATAGATCGTTCACGGAGCTCGGTCACAGAGCCAAGATGTGGGGCCTGGCCCCTGCTGGCAAGCACACATTCGCTTGGTGCTGTCGCAGTGTCAGAGACTCACGGTTCAACACGAAGCATGATTCGTGGTGAGAAGTCGTGGAGTACGCGGAGATTTTCAAATCGAGAGCGCAAAAAGAAAAATTCCATGGAGAAGGGAAAGGATAAAAGATAGGTCATCCCCTTATTTATAGGCTATGGACCTTGAGGATTTGCGGCGCATCAAGCTCGCACGGAGCTTCGCGGCGCGTCCGGACCACTCAGCCCCTGTCCGCCTCGCGCGCCCGCTTCTTGAGCCATCATCGTGAACTGCAGATAATTTTGGAAATTTCCCTCAGACATCGACCCATGATCCCTCCTTAGCTCCAAGTCATAGGGGGGCATTTTTTGGTGCCAAAATAATGGATTTAAAGAACGAAGAAAAGAAGGCCCCGCTGCCTGCCCCGTGAAGCCCTGATGTGGAGCCCCCAAGAAACACGACCGCTGCGAAGCACAGAGGTTGTACCGCTCCACGAATTTCATTGATGTTTGAAAAGACACCGCAATGCAAAGGATGTGGTATCTCTCTGTGAACTCCCCGGATGTTCGCAAACCCTCCGCGAAGAAAAGGAGTCAGTACCTCTCTGCAAACCCGGTTGGTGTTCACGACTCGATGCGAAGCAACCGAAGCCCTCTTCATCCCGCATGAGCTCTGCTTCATGGAGACTCTTGCCTATAAATACCCAGCTCCCCCTGATCCCCACGGATAGAAAATCTGACATTTCAGCTTCTCAACTCCCAAATCGTGAAGCACTCTTTGCTCTGGAAATCATGAGCTCCTCGAGGTATTTTTGCTTCACGAGAGGCCTCCACCTTGTCTCGTTTTGAGCCCCTCTTCTAAGAGGGAAGCCCTTCATGAATCCTAAGTGAATTCGTGAAGGAAATGGATCCCCAAGGGGACCATGGAAATCACATAGCGTTTATTCTTCACTAAACACCCCTACTGTACATGTGACTCACATGCCAAGGTATGGTCACTGTACTTCACGAATCACACTACTTCGCAGAAATTTGTTTCACGAGGCACCTCTACGTCACGAAGCAGTGCTATGCGAACACACTTACACTTCACAAAGCACCTCCCACTTTCACTTCCACCCCATTCTAAGGCTAAGGCACCCCACTTCATGATGCATAACCCTTCGCAGGTGCCCTCCACCACGCAGAGTAACCGAGTTCCGCAAGGACGCTGCATATGGACCCATCTGTTTGGAAATTCCATTTCCCATGCGAGCCTCCAGGTCTGAATGACGTGATTTCAATGTCCATGGGACAATAATAACAATAGCATTACTTCTCCTGATGCTTCTTCGCATAGGCACCCTAATGCCGATTTCTTCTTCACATAGTCATGCTAACGTGGACCCCTCGATGGTTCGCTCTGCGACCCCCCTTCACCAAGTAATTTCCAGTACCTTCCCTCCCACAAGTAGCATAGGATACTGGTTATGTATGTCCATGCGGTGCGGAGTAAACCCACCTCGTCCGAGCTACAGGACGTTAAATAGAAAAGAACATCATTTTCAACACATGACGTTATACTGTGACCTGGCCCTGTGCCTCGCACACAGGGTCCCCCGGCTCGAAAATTCTTTAGGCCCATTTTTCTTCACAGGGATAGAATCACCCCTAACATGGGATGTTATCCTACTTTTCGGAGTGGCGTTTGTCCACGGGGGAAGGGATACCTCCTTGATGTAATCCCATAGCCCCTCTTAGAGAAAGTAGAAACCATTCACCTCTGTATTTCCCCACTTCCAAGGCCAGTGGAGGACGTGATAGGGAGCGAGGAACCTACTTTCATTGGTCCCAAATCCCTCTCCCTCTGTTCATTGTCTCTCTCGGGCCTCCATCCCGGAGTAAGTCCCAACACCATGGGCAGCCAAAAACGTAAGCCCTTCTTTGATTCCCACAGACGTACCCTTTGCTATTTGATCGTCAGGTCGCTGCAATCTCTCGTTTCTCACACTGAGCATGACTCCCGTGGGCTTTGAGTTAGAACCAACCATGACCCCCCTGGGCTGCCTTAGAGTGTACGCCCCAGAATGCCCCGTCTCACACAATTTTAAAATTCACACCCAAACTACGAGGACATTGATCCATGTCATGGCCTGGTATGTAGAAAGCCTCCACGAAGTTCATTCCCAACACCTGTGGACCCCCGGGTTCACTTTCACGTCGGTTCTCCCCCATCCCTCATGACATTAAACTGTATTCTACACCACCTGAACTATGAGTACTTTGATCCATGTCAAGTCATTGTACATAGGAAGCCTTACTGAGGTTCAATCCCATCATTCATCTCGGCCAAGTTCCTTCTTCACGTCGGTTCTCCGACACCCTCATCCCATCTGAACTATGGGGTACTTGATCCACACCAAGTCATGGTACGTAGGAAGCCTACACGAGGTTCAATCCCAACACCCAATGGACCAAGGTCCCCTTTCACGTCGGTTCTCTGACATGCCCTCGTCCTACATGACGTTAAAATGCATCCCAATCCAGCAGTAAGCCGTTATGATCCCACCACCTAGTTGTTCCTACATCCCTTCATGTCAGTTCAACACCCCCTTTTCAACCCCAACTACAAGGACTTTGATACAGGTTATGGAATGTTACATAGGATGCCTCCCTGAGGATCAAGCCCCACCAGCATTCATCTGGGCCATGGTACTTCTTCACGTCGGTTTTCTGACACCCTCATCTATTATAACCTAAAGGGTCTTTGATCCATGTCAAGTCATGGTACGTAGGAAGCTTCCATGAGGTTCAAGCCCACAACCCATTGGTTGCTCCGACCCCCTTCTTCACATCGTTTCTTACCCACTAAACTACGTAGACATTGATTCCCTGCCAAGGGGATACGTAGGAAGTCTCTTCGAGGCTCAAGACCAACTTCATCATCCCCCTTCTGTTGGTCCCATCTCATCCCTCCTCCAATCCATTCAGTTTTCCATCACCCATCCTGATTCTTACGTGGGTCGCCACATCCTGGTAAGATAATTCCACTTAATTTCCCCTCCCACATTATTCAGGAAGCCGCCCCTGTTCTGGCCCCAATATCAGTGATCCCTCAAGGGGGTTCTTCAATATGATCCACACTAGCTAGTGTTCTGGTCAGCCTGACCCGTATCTATTGGACATTAAACTAGCGTCATATCCTGTGTTAAACAAAGGATGCTCAGGAAAACCCCAGATACATGCCAATGGAATATCATTCCCCGTGCTTGATGTGGGATTCCTCAGGTTTCTGTACCCTCGAGAAGCCCTATAATAAAGGACAAAAGACAGACATGCCAATTCCCTAGTGCCTAGACATGCCAGCGATGTCTTAATGCGTCTACTCCCTCAACTGAAGGTTGGTGCCATGACCGGACCCCTTGGAATGTCCTAATAGAAGCAGTGTAATTAACCGGCGACCATGGAAACATGGCACTGGGAAGAGTTTCATGAAAAATTTATTCAATCTAAGAGTTAGACATGGACTAGGAGACAAGTTCTGAGGAGGAATCCATGGAAGGCAGAATCGACATCCCATCATCCTGGTTTCGATGATGGAGCAGACGTCCCTAAATAGGGAATGAATTTCGCTCGCCTTTGGAAAGAAAGAATGCAGGGTAACAGCTGCGCCTCCTACACAGACGGACGTGTGCGCCCAAACGAATGCGTTAGAAACAAATATTTATAAATAAATAAATTTATAATTGTATATTTACAATATTTAAAATATTATATATTTATAATTATACAAGGATGATCACGAAGGTTTATTCTTTGATGATGGATAAAACATCCTAGTTGAATTTTTAAGGATACAATACACAAGGGTGTGGATCTCCTATAACTCCTTATAATTTGGAACATTTGAACAATGGGGTGAATCTAGAGCATCTTAATTAAGGATGATTCACTTGAATGTGCTTAGGTGGATGGTAAATATTCTAGGGAACAAGATCAATGTTATTTTGAAAAGGATCAGCCTGATGACTATGTACAATAAAAGATATCACCATCAAATTTAGTCATGCTGTTGTGTTGATTTTTTGGATCATATAATGATGAAGTTGGTGATTCATTAATGATGTGGGATATCTCAACTATGGAGATGGGTGATTAATCTGACATTAAATTGGTTGTTTTAAGAATTTTGGAAGAACAATTGTGGTATTAACAACATATAGTCTTTTTTAGGTCTTCTAATGTAAAAAATGGTTGTGGAGGTATTGGTAAGGTGTAAAACCATTAGTGTCTCTACAAATATACATGATAAAATACACATAAAGAATTATAGTTTTGAGAAAAAAATTGAAGGATTTACTAGTCTTTTAGACAAAGAGTTTCCCCATCTAATAATGGAGACATTTAAAAATAACTCTAGGAATCATGGAGTTTATAAAGAGGATCCTATTAGTGGTTATATAGGGGTGAAAAACACTATCCCTTAACCATTCCAAAATCCTAAAAAAATATAAGGATATTGTGGTACCTATGGATAAAATAATTATGATTGATGTACCAGTACAATTTTGGACACTTCTAGTCCAAATTAATATCTTATAACCCTTAAATCATGTAGTATGGTTGAGGTTTAGCTTTTAGAATAATTTATTTCACTAAAAGTCCAAGGGATTTTTGTTATATTAACATCATTGAGATTGAAGCATAAATGGGGTCATATAAGAGAAAATTGTACAGCTCCATCAGAGTAGGAACCACCTGTATTGAAGTTCAGGCCACCGAACATATAAATAAAGTGGTAACAGAAAAAAATATGTTCTATATCGTAGTCAATATATGTAGTTATTCTTGGGTAGTGGCCAATTTGGGAATTTAATTCCAACATAGAATTGTACAATCAACCTATAGTGGTCCGATTCACACACAAAATTCTTTTTAAGTTCAATCCTAAAAAAAATGCAGATGATTAAAAATATATAAAGAGGTACCTCAATTAAATGATGCTACAAACTCATTTAATGATGATATTATTTATTAAAAAGGTGGGTCTTGGAATAAGGAAACGACATGTATAAGGGTTTAGACTCATCAAAGTTGTGGTCATGGATGTGGTTAACACAACAAAAATCTTTTCTCCTATATCGAAATCAAATAAAGTCATGATATTTGACATCTATTTCTATTCATTTTAGTTTTTATAGATAGTAATTTTCCATTTCAATGTATTTCTATTGGATGTAGATGTGCCCTGTATGAAAACATTATTATTTGTTATTTTTTTCTTTAGAAAAGGGGCTTAAACTCAATCTTTAGGAAAAAAATAAATATATTTAATAGATTTAAATTTATTTAAATTTATTTATTTATTTATTAAATATATAAATATAATTATATAAATATATATATTTATACAAATAAATTTATGTTTATCTATTGATATTTATAAATATAATTTTAGATATATGTAGATAGAAGATGGAGTTGGTTTGAGAGCTAGTGTTCCGTGGTGATTTTTTCTCTCATGTCGAATAACGTGGCTCTTCAATGGAAATTCCTCACTATTTAAGATATATCCTTCTAGATGGAGATTAAAATGTTGAAATTGTTTTCAAATATCTGAGACGAGAATATTTTGTTCTCAAAATTCAAGATCCCAAATCATTGGTGTAGTTCATAAGGATATACTTCACTGATCTATGATGGACTACTTGATTAGGATGACCAGAGATTTACAGATTATGTCGAGGGAGATATGGCTGAACAGAATAGATATATCCTTAGTAAAAGAGAAAGGGATGAAAAATTGGGGTTGATATCCAATTTTGGTCATTGAATTGAGTGGGTTTCAACGATTTTACGTGAACATCCCTCTAACTACACTTGTGGCCATGGAGACGATGCGAAGTGATATTATGTGGGGTTAGTGTCTAAGTTGGATGGAATTGGTCATTATGCTATTGTGGTAGAGAAATTTCAATATATAGTGATGGGGATACCTTGTGAAGTAGTTATAAATCCCATATTAGAGTGAATTGGTTCTTCCGTTGAGATAAATAAATCTTTTAAACTATTAAATGTGGTGAAATCCCAAAATGGTTTGGTAGTAATTGAATGAGACTCCAAATATAAGACATTTTTTATCTCTGAAAGATGTAGTTATAGAACGATTTTTTAAAAATGGTGACACAACCCAGGTTTCTGAAAATAAAATATCTATTCATGATATTTTTAAGTGTTATGATCACTATATTATTTCAATTCCAATTCTACCTACATGAGAATGCCATTTAAAAATTGAGGATCTAGTCCAAAAACATAATTCTGATTGGGGTTTCTCTTATTAGAAATGCATACCAATGGTAAAATGTTAGGGTCATTATTTTTAAGAGTTATGATCACTATATTATTCCAAAGGCGGTAATTATGTTAGGGTCCTGGTGGAGGTAGCCTTATACCATTTCATGATCCATAATATTATTTAGTTACTACTGGATGATGATATCTATATAAAATCAGAATTTGAAAGTCTAACAGACTTATGTATAAAAATTCAAATCATTAATCACGACAAGTATGTATGTAATAAAAATGTTATTTTAACTTTTTGTTCATTTAAAGGGATTCTTGAGACTTCTTATAGGAAAAAACTGGGGAGGAAATGAGACAAGGGTAAAATGTCTATTGTGGAACAAGAATGAAAGAGCAGTGGAAATGGGAATCTTGACAATGTTTTCAACGAGGGTCCCACCTATTATAATGCAATGTAAGGTGAAAATATGTTGTTTCTAATTGTGGTATATTGAATTAGAATTTTATTGCATCTGATCCCCTTTTGTATGTTGGTTGCTCTAATTTTATTTTTAGGAAATGTAATATATAAGATATGAAAACGAGTAGGGATGTGGGACAATCGGTAAATGAGGTTGTTGGTGTTGTGTCAAAGTATTCCCCTTCACAAACAGATGAGAAAGTTTGTATAGTACATCCATTGGTTGTGTAAATTTTAGGATATATTCACATGATGATGTTTTCATAAAATATATTGTTCAGCATAGTGTGGATTATGCTTAAGAGAATCAAAATTTATTCAGTTATTTATGTGTTTTTTAGAATATGGGGTAATGCCTCAGAAGATGGAAGTAATAGGAGTTTTGGATGGTCTTATGTGAAAACACTCATCACCAATCCATTGGAAGTAGTGATCCTATTTCCTTTATGTATGTTGTACAAAATGGAATGTTCAAGGAAATCATTAGTGAATGTTTAGTTCTTATTTATCCAAAAATATTTTTTTGGAATAGTTACCCAATTTTTTCGAGTAATTTATCTACCAAGCCATCTTTTAGTGTATCAAAATCCAAGCCCATGCATGAGTTGGAAAGGTTTATGGATATAATCCATGGAGTTCTCAATCAGTGGAAATTCATTGTCTATGTGGGATACTGTAGATTTTCTAATTATTCTAATTATTATTATAGGAATGATCCTTCTTTTTTGATTTGTAGCTTTCATTCTTGGATGAGGGCATTCCCCCTTTTAGGACCCCATTCATTTCATTCGTGACTGTTCTTGTTTTCTTTCACCTTCAATGAAAAATGAAAAGATTACACTTCTGGATATACCTCATTCTTACAGATATATGTATTTCTAATTATCATTATAAATACATAACTATAACTATATTTATAGAGATATTTGTAAATAAATGTTTTCAAATTATATAAATAAATTCATAATTATATACATATATTTATAAATATAATTATAGATATGTGTATTTATAATTATATTTATAATTATATATCTATAATAATATTTATAAATAAATTTATAAATAAATAATTACATAACTTTATAAAAAACATTATAATTATATACAAATATTTATAAATATAATTACAAATATATGTATTTATAATTATAATTATGAATATATATCTATAATTATATGTATAAATACATATTTAAAATTTCAGAGTACATTTATAATTATATATTCAATTATATTTTTATAACTAGTAATATTTTTATTTATTTATAAATATATTTATAAATAAATATATAGAATTACATAAATTTAATTATAAATAAATAATTTATTTAAATTTAAATTAATTAAATATATATTAATAAAAATAGTATACATATATATAGTAATAAATAGTACATTAATTATATATATTTAAAATTAAATTATTATTACTGTAAAAAATTTAAGAGTCAAAATTTTTTTTATGACAAATAGTCAGTCATTAGGCCAGCCCTTATGAAAATTGGATAGCCCTCAATATATATCCATATTTTACTTTTAAAAAAAATTGAATACTTAATCAAATTTATCGATTTTTTTAATAGTTTTATCATCTAATTGTTTTTAATATTTAATTTCACTCATTTTTAACATTCAAGAATTTCATATTATATACAAATTTTTATTGTGAAATATATATATCTAAATGAATATATATAAATCAATATATTTATAAATGTATTTTTACTATATTTTTATTAATATATAGTTATAATTTTAAATTATTAATAAAATTATAAATTTTTTATATAATTAAAAATAAATAACTATATTTTTAGTTAATTATAAAATTAAATATGACAACCCTGCTTTTTATTACAACTTAAACATGCTTTATTACATAAAACTTCACTTGATACAACAAAGGAGATCGAGAGGTTTAGTGTCTTTGGGGCTTAGGATCATTACATAAAAACTTTAAACTTGAAATACAACATCTTTATTGAAAACTTCCTTTACATGACCACTACATTCCTTCGTACTTAGCATTGCATGGGATAACCTGAGGACATGCATAAGAAAAGGGTGAGCTATAAAGCCTAGTAAGGGAGTAAACAATGAATAACATGAGGAGTGAAATACATGTTAGGCAATAGGCATATCAATAGAGCATAAGAGAAACATGAACATAAAGGCATGATAAAGCATGATAATCATAGCATGGAAATGTGGAAACAACACTTAACATTGAATTAGCATGAGCCAAGGCTCATTTCCCATGGAGCATGAGTAAACCCTCATTGCACTTGAAGCACGAGTAAACCCCCGTTGCACTTTAATTAGCATGGGTAAACACTCATTGCACATGACGTATCATGATACTATACTTTACCCAATGCATTAGAGCGCTATAAAGGGCGCACCCTTCTTAAACATTTCATTTCATGCATAAGTGTGCCACATGGATCATAAAACATGGATTCATAAAACATAATCATTTCTTCCACGATAAATGAATGTGGAATTCATACATGAAACTTTATAATCAATGTGTAAATGTGCATAAAGGTGAATACCCTTGATGGAGAAATGGGCATGGTATTCACTACACAAAGACATTGGCTTAGAAAATCGGTGTGATTTCGGCAGCGTAACGGCGTGACATAAGAATTCATAAAAAAGGTTGATGAGAGAGATAGGGGTTCCTCATCATATTTACATCTAATGGACAGTAATTAGATCATATATATACATGTCCCAACAATAGAAATGGAATTTAGGTTCATGATACAAATGTATTGCTTGAATGTAAAAGAAGAGAGAGAAGTTCATTTCGGAATTTCGGCATAGTAACGGGTGTACATGGGAGGCATTTAATGAGAGAGAAAGGGTTATACCATCATTCAAACAATAATAGGGCAGTATGGGGGAGGTGCAAAACCATACCCCAACATTCATATTTGAAATAAAAAGGGAAATACAACTTAAAGAAAATTGAAAAAAAAATGAGAAAGGAAGAAAACCCCTTACTTGAAAGTGTGCTTCCAAAGGCTAGAGAGAGGCTTGTGAGAGGCTTCTTGGGAGCTTGGGGCACCTTGGGAGGATTCTAGAGAGAGTAGGGCAGAGGTTGGACGAACTCCAAGGGATTTTATTGAGGAGGAAGTGGGAGATTGGGTGGGTTTATATAGGAAAGGTGAGAGAATTCTTTATTATTTAGGTTTGGGACCCCTTATTTTAAAATAATCCAAACCACAAACCATCCCATGGTATTTGCCCATGGTTCTGGAAAAGGAAATAGGAAAACAATATCTTACAAGGCCAAGGTCCGAACTTATTAAAAATATTAGGGTTGCTTATGTGGAGGTGAGTCACACTCCCATGGAATTTAATTTAAAAAGGCAAAGTGTTGAATAAGTCTTGAGGGCTCCATTAATGCTTTGAAAAGAAAGTCAAACAAACCCAAAACCTTATTATTTTACTGATAAAACACATATTGGCCGAACATAAGGATTATGGTATTTTATTACATCACCATTGGGTCATTATGATGTCATAAAACACATTATATATTTAAATGGTATTTAATTTTTACCCAAAAATTTGACTGTCTCAGAAAATTATGAAAAACTCACCGTGGGATAATTTCGACATCCTGATTCCAAAAATAATATTTATTTTATTTAAATAATTTTCTAAATATGTGAATTTTCACTTTTAAAATAAAAACCGACATTTATAAAAAATTCACTGGTTTTGATAGAAATGGCTTTCAAACCTTAATAAAATTTTTAATTGCATTCATAAAATTATAAGATCATTTATATATAATAAAAATTAATTTAATATTAATAATAATATTTTATTAAAATATTATTTAATTCAAAAATCCTTTAATTTAATAAAATATAATTCTTAATTAAATAATAACTAAAAACAACATTTTTACTTTAAAAACTAATTACAATGTATCAAAAATGACTAGAAATTATATTCATTATTATATACAAAAAAAAGTACATGAACATGGTGCTACTTATTTGTTACATAACCCCTTAAAATAGCCGCATATGACCTAAGGGTAAGGTGCGTGATGGTGACAGACTTTTGGGGCTGCTCGGATAACATCGCTCGAGTGGTAATCTCTATCAACTTCCATTTTTCCCGTAGATGATCACTTTCGAGCTTGACTTGATGAAGCTCACCTTGGGCTTGGTCAAGGGAAAATCCCAAAGACGCCACCTCTTTTCCGAGCTCCGAAAAATGGGCTTCGTAAGGGGCAATTCTACTGGATGAGGCCATCGCTTCCTTTGTCTGAGTAGAAATGGTTTCATTAAAGCCTTATATTTATACTACTCAGATGATCACTGTTCAACGACTATAAAAGAAACGGTCACAAATCATAACATAAAACTAAAGAAGTTGACATCTTATAAAAACATTTTTTTCATAAAGAAACATTTAACTAGATCAAGTGGGATTTTCCATTAATGAAACTTTGGGTCGTTACAACATTCCCCCCTTAAGAAATTTCGCCCTCGAAATTTTCCTTTTTCCACACTAAAACAAATGTGGGTAACTTAGCTTCATCATATCCTCCAACTCCCAAGTTGATTCTTCAAACTTGTGGTTTCTCCACAACACCTTGATGAGGGGCATTGTCTTATTTTGTAGAACTTTTTCTCTACGATCTAAGATCTTCACTGGTTGCTCCTCATAAGAAAGATCGTCTTCTAATTATACCACCTCAGAAGAGAGTACATGTGAAGGGTCTGGTATGTACTTCCTTAAGAGGGATACATGGAAGACATCATGCACCTTGGCCATAGTAGGTGGAAGTGCTAGTCGATAGGCCACAACCCCAACACGATCAAGAATCTCGAAGGGGCCGATGTACCTTGGACTTAACTTCCCTTTCTTTCCAAATGACAAGACCTTCTTCCACGGAGATATGCGTAAAAACACCATGTCTCTGACTTTAAACTCAAGGTCTCGTCGATGATTATCTGCATAACTCTTCTGTCGACTTTGGCCTGCCTTGATATGCTGCTGAATGGTTTTCACCTTCTCCACCATTTCTTCGACCATTTCTGGTCCAAGCAGATTACGTTCACCGAACTCATCCCAACATGCCGGTGTTCTACACCTTTTCCCATACAGGGCATCATATGGTGCCATTTGGATGCTTGAGTGGAAACTATTATTATAAGAGAACTCAACTAGAGGAAGATGTTGATCCCATCCTCCTTTAAAGTCCATTGAGCACGCTCTCAACATATCCTCAAGTGTTTGGATAGTCCACTCGGATTTGCCATCAGTTTGAGGATGATAGGACGTACTGAAGTTCAGTTTAGTATTCAGAGCATGTTGAAGACTCTTCCAAAACATAGAGGTAAATCTTGGATCTCGGTCAGACAAAATAGATAGTGGTACTCCATGCAACCGTACCACTTCCCTGATATATATACGTGCCAGTTGATCCAAAGAGAAATCCTCTCGAATAGCAATGAAGTGTGCATTCTTTGTAAGACGATCCACAACAACCCAGATTGCATTGTTGCCTTTGGATGTCCTTGGAAGTCCAGTGACGAAGTCCATGGTGATGTTCTCCCATTTCCATTTTGGTATGGGCAATGGTTGCATCATCCCCTTAGACTTCTGCCTCTCTGCCTTCACTTGCTGACACACCAGGCACTTTGATGTATATTCAGCGATCACTTTCTTCATATTATCCCACCAAAAGTTTTCTCGGAGATCTCGATACATCTTTGTGCTTCCTGGGTGAATAGAGAAATTTGAACTCTGTGCATCATCCAAAATTTCCTTCTTCAGCTCCGAACATGATGGAACACATAGTCATTTCCCAAACCGCACAATTCCTTCTTCATTAACATTAAACTCCGAGGATTTTCCCTTTTTGATAGCTTCAAATTTTTCTTGGATTCCCGCATCATCCTTTTGAGCATCCTTTATCCTTTCCAAAAGAGATGGTTGAGCAATCATTTGTGAAAGGATTGATGATGTTCCCTTCTTTATGATTCCCACATCCATCTTCATCAAGTCTAAGAAGATTGGATCCTTCTCAATTCTTATCATTGAGAGAATTGCTGGATCCTTTCTACTTAGGGCATCCGCCACCTTGTTCGCCTTCCCAGGGTGGTAATGTATTGAACAGTCATAATCCTTGATGAGCTCTATCCATCTTCTCTGGCGCATATTATGCTCTTTCTGTGTGAATATATATTTAAGACTCTTGTGGTTAGTATATATCTCACATTTCTCTCCATAGAGATAATGCCTTCAGATTTTCAAGGCAAAGATCACCGCTGCCAACTCCAGATCATGCGTTGGATTGTTTCACTCATGGATCTTCAACTGCCTTGAGGTATAGGATATCACTTTATCATTCTGCATCAGCACACATCCTAAGCCCTTCTTCGAAGCATCACTGAATACCACAAAAAGATCCCCACTTGTGGGTAAAGTGAGCACGGGTGCAGTGATAAGCCTCCTTTTCAACTCCTTGACGCTTTCTCCGCATTCATCCCTCCAAGCAAACTTTACTCCATTTCAAGTTAGCTTGGTAAGAGGGTTGGACAATCGTGAGAAATTTCTCACAAATCGTCGATAATATCCAGCTAACCCCAAGAAGCTACGGATATCAGTTACCGATGATGGCCTCGGCCATCCCTCAATTGCATCTGTTTTGGAGGGGTCCACAGATATCCCATTTCTTGTGATGATATGACCCAAGAATGAGACTTTCTTCAACCAAAACTCACACTTGCTGTACTTTTCATAGATCTTCTCCTTGCGCAAAGTCTCTAGTATAGTTTTTAAATGCTCCTCATGGTCCTCCTTGGTTTTGGAGTATATTAGAATATCATCTATAAAGACTACCACAAATTTGTCTAGGTAATCTCTAAATACTCTATTCATCAAGTCCAAGAATATTGCTGGAGCATTGGTGAGTCCGAAAGGCATTACTATGAATTCATAGTGCCCGTACCTTGTACGAAAAGCAGTCTTGGGGATATCTTCCTTCTTCACCCTTACTTGATAATTTCCTGACCGCAAGTCCACCTTGGAGAAGTATTATGCTCCACGAAGCTGATCAAACAATTCATCGATTCTTGGTAGAGGATACTTGTTCTTTATCGTGATTTTGTTAAGTTCGCGATAATCGATGCAAAGCCGCATTGACCCATCCTTCTTCTTGACGAAGAGGACTAGTGCACACCATGGTGATGCACTTGGGCGTATAAACCCTTTATCCAGATTCTCCTGTAGTTGTTTCTTCATCTCTTCAAGCTCAAGAACAGAAATTCTATATGGAGTCTTGGATATTGGTAGCGCCCCAGGTATAAGTTCAATTGAGAAATCAACATCTCTTCTTGGAGGAAGACCAGGAAGTTCCTCGGGAAATACTTCAGCGAATTCCCTCACAATAGGCATTTCTTCAAGGGTGGTTTCTTCCTTGGACTCAATCATCTGAGCCAGATATGCGTGCTCATAAGGTAGTAATATCCATGCTTGAGATGATGGAGCTAAAGTAGATTCATCTTCCTCCTAACACTTGTAAAGAATCGGGGGTCGATTCTCCATATGGAGTGTGATTTCCCTCTCCCGACAATTTATGTTGGCTCTATATAAGGAAAGCCAATCCATGCCAAGAATTGCATCAAATTCCACCAAAGGGAGTATGATGAGGTTCGCTGGGAAATTCAATCCACATATTATAATAAGGGAGGACTTATACTCATGGGATGCAATGATTTCCCCATTTTCCGTACTCACCGACATCTTTACTTCCATGATTTGTGGTGGTGCAGGGATTGTTCTACTAAACTTTTGAGATATAAAAGAATGCGTAGAACCTGAATCAAAAAGTACGTTCGCTATTCCTGAATGAATAACTAGCATTCCGGTCACAACTTTGTTGTCGGGGTTCACTTCGGCAGAAGCGATGGCAAAAGCTCTTCCTTGCTGTCTTGGAGGTTGTTGATTTTCTCCGATAACCCTTGGATTAGGGCACTGATTCACAAAATGACTCGGTTCTTTGCATTTGAAGCATTGAACAACGCGTTGAGGTTCGAATGGAGCGTTCCTCTCCTCTGTCGCAGCCGCGGGTCCTTCTTGCTGACAGTTAACAGCTAGGTGCCCTTCACTTCCACACTTGAAGCATTTTCTTGTCCCCCTAAGGCAATTTCCAGGGTGCTTCTTTCCACACTTTTGGCAAGTGGGGTGCTGGAATTTCATAGCGTCGTTGGATTTATCCATCAGACCACCAACATTGAAGTCCACCTTATGCTTCTTGTCCCCATGGTACCCCTGTGATTCTCCGATCTCCATTTCAACCTTGAGGGCACATCGGACAATTTCCTCATAGCTATCGAAGTCACGAATCACTAATGCATTCCTCAATCTAGGCATCAACCCACCAAAGAAGCGGTCAACCTTGCATTAGGGGTAACGACAAAGCCGGAAGCGTATCGTGCAAGCCTTGTGAAGTTTGCCTCGTACGCTCCCACCAATTATTTATCTTTCTGTTTGAGGGAAAGGAAGTCCCTTTCCATCTTAAGACGGATGGTGCGTGGAAAATATTTATCAAAAAACATCTTCCAGAATTCCTTCCATTCCAAAGCCTCGATCTCCTCCTCAGGCTTCGTATTTTTGATCAACATCCACCATTGATCAGCTTCACCCTCCATACGATAAGCCGCCCAAAGAACCTTCTCTTTTTCAGAGCATTGGAGGATGGAGAATATCATTTCAATGGAGTTGATCCATTGTTCAGCAATCGTGGGATCGGATGATCCACTAAAAGTAGGAGGCCTTTGTCTCATGAAGCTTTCAATAACGACTTGTTCTTTCTTAGGGGGGGGGGTTGAACGTTCCTCTTGACCAGTGTTTCTATTCAAAACTTGAGTTAGCTGAGAGAGAAGCGTGACAAAGTTCGCGATTCCCGCTCCCATTGGATTGGGCATCTCATTGGTACAATCATCACACTGATCTTCACAACGGTTGTTAGCCCGAGTTCTCCTATTACCGGAAATTGGCTGGAATAAAAGGAAAGTTAGGGGTAACACATAGAGGGTAATCCAAAGACAAAAGTTGATGACTTATAAATAAACTTTAATCTCTTTAACTCATGAGTCTATAGGATTCAATCCAGGCTTTTCATGATATTACTTCTTATATATATTCTTAGGGGAATTTTTCCCTTAATAAGGGTTCATACTAAGATTGTGAATTTATCAAAACATATCCCTCGGGAGTTTCGTAACCAAGAGTGCAGCAAGGCCCGTTGTCGTGCACCAGTTCCTGTTCAAGTCTAGCTCAAAGCGGTGTTTTCGGGTTTTACCCCTAGGATACATTTGTGCCAGAGCCGCCTCTACTTGCTCATATCAAGACATGGATGTATTTGTTTGATAAACCACTTACTTAGTATTTACCAAATCTTAGGGATGTTTTTATTATTCTTAGTCTTGTATCTAAGGCTTTACTAGGGTTTCCTAATCCCAAAAATAACTAAACCTATCCTCTGATACCAACTATGACAACCCTGCTTTTTATTACAACTTAAACATGCTTTATTACATAAAACTTCACTTGATAAAACAAAGGAGATCGAGAGGTTTAGTGTATTTTGGTGCTTAGGATCATTACATAAAAACTTTAAACTTGAAATACAACATCTTTATTGAAAACGTCCTTTACATGACCACTACATTCCTTCGTACTTAGCAATGCATGGGATAACCTGAGGACATGCATAAGAAAAGGGTGATCTATAAAGCCCAGTAAGGGAGTAAACAATGAATAACATGAGGAGTGAAATACATGTTAGGAAATAGGCATATCAATATAGCATAATAGTAACATGAACATAAAGGCATGATAAAGCATGATAATCATAGCATGGAAATGTGGCAACAACACTTAACATTGAATTAGCATGAGCCAAGGCTCATTGCACATGGAGCATGAGTAAACCCTCATTGCACTTGAAGCACGAGTAAACCCTCGTTTCACTTGAATTAGCAGGAGTAAACACTCATTGCACATGACGTATCATGATACTATACTTTACCCAATGCATTGGAGCGCTATAAAGGGCGCACCCTTCTTAAACATTTCATTTCATGCATAAGTGTGCCACATGGATCATAAAACATGGATTCATAAAACATAATCATTTATTCCACGATAAAGGAATGTGGAATTCATACATGAAACTTTATAATCAATGTGTAAATGTGAATAAAGGTGAATACCCTTGATGGAGAAATGGGCATGGTATTCACTACACAAAGACATTGTCTTAGAAAATCGGTGTGATTTCGGCAGCGTAACGGAGTGACATAAGAATTCATAAAAAAGGTTGATAAGAGAGATAGGGGTTCCTCATCATATTTACATGTAATAGACAGTAAGTAGATCATATATATACATGTCGCAACAATATAAATGGAATTTAGGTTCATGATACAAAAGTATTGCTTGAATGTAAAAGAAGAGAGAGAAGTTCATTTTGGAATTTCGGCATAGTAACGGGTGTACATGGGAGGCATTTAATGAGAGAGAAAGGGTTCTACCATCATTCAAACAATAAGAGGGCATTATGGGGGAGGTGCGAAACCATACCCCGACATTCATAATTGAAATAAAAAGGGAAATACAACTTAAAGAAAATTGACAAAAAAAATGAGAAAGGAAGAAAACCCCTTACTTGAAAGTGTGCTTCCAAAGGCTAGAGAGAGGCTTGTGAGAGGCTTCTTGGGAGCTTGGGGCACCTTGGGAGGATTATAGAGAGAGTAGGGCAGAGGTTGGACGAACTCCAAGGGATTTTATTGAGGAGGAAGTGGGAGATTGGGTGGGTTTATATAGGAAAGGTGAGAGAATTCTTTATTATTTAGGTTTGGGACCCCTTATTTTAAAATAATCCAAACCACAAACCATCCCATGGTATTTGCCCATGGTTTCTGGAAAAGGAAATAGGAAAACAATATCTTACAAGGCCAAGGTCCGAACTTATTAAAAATATTAGGGTTGCTTATGTGGAGGTGAGTCACACTCCCATGGAATTTAATTTAAAAAGGCAAAGTGTTGAATAAGTCTTGAGGGCTCCATTAATGCTTTGAAAAGAAAGTCAAACAAACCCAAAACCTTATTATTTTACTGATAAAACACATATTGGCCGAACATAAGGATTATGGTATTTTATTACATCACCATTGGGTCATTATGATGTCATAAAACACATTATATATTTAAATGGTATTTAATTTTTACCCAAAAATTTGACTGTCTCAGAAAATAATGAAAAACTCACCGTGGGATAATTTCGACATCCTGATTCCAAAAATAATATTTATTTTATTTAAATAATTTTCTAAATATGTGAATTTTCACTTTTAAAATAAAAACCGACATTTATAAAAAATTCATGGGTTTTGACAGAAATGGCTTTCAAACCTTAATTAAAATTTTATTTGCATTCATAAAATTATAAGATTATTTATATTGAATAAAAATTAATTTAATATTAATAATAATATTTTATTAAAATATTATTTAATTAAAAAATCCTTTAATTTAATAAAATATAATTCTTAACTAAATAATAACTAAAAACACCATTTGTACTTTAAAAAATAATTACAATGTATCAAAAATGACTAGAAATTATATTCATTATTATATACAAAAAAAAGTACATGAACATGGTGCTACTTATTTGTTACATAACCCCTTAAAATAGCCACATAAGACCTAAGGGTAAGGTGCGCGATGGTGACAGACTCTTGGGGCTGCTCGGATAACATCGCTCGTGTGGTAATCTCTATCAACTTCCATTTTTCCCGTAGACGATCACGTTCGAGCTTGACTTGATGAAGCTCAGCTTGGGCTTGGTCAAGGGAAAATCCCAAAGACGCCACCTCTTTTCCGAGCTCCGACAAATGGGCTTCGTAAGGGGCAATTCTACTGGATGAGGCAATCGCTTCCTTTGTCTGAGTAGAAATGGTTTCGTTAAAGCCTTATATTTATACTACTCATATGATCACTGTTCAACGGCTATAAAAGTAACGGTCACAAATCTTAATATAAAACTAAAGAAGTTGACATCTTATAAAAACATTTTTTTCATAAAGAAACATTTAGCTGGATCAAAAGGGATTTTCCATTAATGAAACTTTGGGTCGTTACATTAAAATAATTATATTTACTATATTTATATTTATTTTTATATATCTATATTAAATAAAAGAATAAATCTTCTACTTCGAGATCAAACATGGTTCTTTATGTGAAGGATAAAAAAATTGAAGGTTTGTAAGGATAGCGAAAACAACATTTGGGTTTCTGTAGTAGAGGAAATGAGGGATGTTGTTGATGTCTGGATTCCAGATAATGGAGGTGTTCCATGGTTCCACATAAAAACACAGAGAAGAGGATAATATCCTCATTGACGGGTTCCGAGTACCTCCCAACATAGCATGAGTACTCGATCACAAGTTTCTTAATAGTTTGTTTTTTAACTTTTTTGTTTTGCCTGTTCTTCCAATGTATGTGTTTTAAATTTTAATAAATGGGTTGTTGTGCCACACCTATTCAATAAATATATCTATATTCAATATATATATATTATATTAGCTTCATGGGGGTACAACTACAATGAAACAGACACAGACACCCAAACACCCTTGTCATATCCCTATCTAAAGACCGTAGGTATGTACCAAACTAATAACATATCATATATATATATTGGCAATAATTTCCCTCATTTAAATCGCACCTATCATCAGGCATTGTATTCCTCTTCACGTTAATCCATCTCTTACCGCAGACACACCACACTAAAATTATCTGGTTATAATAACCCCATTGTTAGGAGTGGTTTGCAATCCATACTCTATCATCAACACAATGCATGCAGGCATATTAGTCCTCATGGGAATCCTTTATTAGAGAATGAGGGATCTCACGCCACTACTCTCTTCTCTGTCAGTACTTGTGATGCCACATAGTTTACCCAATGTAGTCCAATTAACCAAGGGAAACCAAGGGAGAGACATCCACAGAATAAAGGATAATGCTAGCTTAGTAGGCACATTGGAGAAACATGTCGATATATGGTGGTCAATTACACACAATGATAATAGGAATCAATCCCTGGTGTGGGGATTCCCTAGTGATGGTATGCATCATGTAGTGCCAATCTAACTTAATTGTAGGTATTTTGTAGGGTTTAACTTATAAATAAGCATGTACCGCATCTTAGTGTTCAATGTGGGGTATGCACAAATTCAGGAAAACCGTTATCTACATATATATATATATGGACTTAGAAAGTATCCTTTTTTAGTGATTTTATATATATTCTGATAAAGACATTTTTTATCAGTTTTTTTTATTTCAATGCTGATAAAACCCCTATTTATCACTTATTTTTTGTAAGTGCTAATAAAACTCATCTCGGTCGTCTAAATAGAAGACTTACTGAACCAATTTATCAATTATTGTTCAATCTCTCCTGGAAGTTCAACATTGTAATTGATCCACCTCAACCTTCTCACTGATGAATTGACCCTCTGAAATCATATGATATGTTATTATTTCTAATTGTCTATCATTTTTAGTTTTTTCATTATTTCTTACTACTTGAAGTTGTTTATCCTGGTTCTTATTATCACATTATTTTTTATCCTTCATTTCTCAATCTCTATGTACTAGAATTTAGGCGTGATTACATGATCATAGGTTTGAATATGGTTTTCCAATCTGAAAAAAAATATTTATTCGTATTTTGATAAGAGTGTTTTGGATGAAAAATTATTGATATATAGTCTTTTATTTTATTTCCACTATTTGGTGATTTTCACAACAGGGAAGAAATAAAATATGACCTGAGGTAGAGATAAATAATTTTCTTCCCCATTTCACATTTCTGATCACCCGAGTATAAGGGTGATTTGGACGGAAACACAATGATCATGTTCCATTTTTTTGAATTCCAAAAATTACACACTAAGAATATATTATTCACTTTATTATTAAATTCATATTTATATAAATGATCATCTTTTTGATTATAAATATTAAATAAGTATATGATCTTTTGTATTTAAATATTTTCTTAAACATAATTTGTAAATAATTGATTTCATAACTTCAATATAATTTATATGTAATAATAATATAAAATTATTAATAAATTTTCTTATATTTATGGAAATAATTATAAATAATATATATATAATTTTAGTTATAGATAATTTTTATTATCCTGATTTAATAATTTATAAAAACAAATTACATATATTTTTGAATTAATAATTATTTTTAATTAATATTTTAGAATTAATAATTATTTTGAATAAATTTTTTTGAATTAATAACAATATTGAATAAATGATTTTTAATTAATAAGTAATTTAATTCAATATGTTCGATTATCTTGAATGAATAATTTTTAATTAATAAATTATATAAATAATTTATACTTACATTTATTTGATAATTTTTATATTGTGTAAATGAATAATATTGATTATGTGTGTATAAATAATTTTGATTATAAATTATTTTGATATCGTGTATAAAAATATTTTGTTCAATAAAATATATAAATAATACCAAAAAATCAATTTAAAATAATGTTTTAAGAATATATTTTATATATTACAATACATATATATATATTATGTGCTTGGGGTATAATTAATTTAAACACACATGGACCAGAAAGGAATGCTATACCCACCCTTAGGATAGCCCAACCATCAAGGCTTCTATATTCAGGACATGCACCCAAGGCCCAGTGGGCATGAATCCTGTTACATAGCCCAAATTCCAACAAACTAGTCCAAATGGTAGGTGTAGTGTCATTCTTGCATAATACTTCCTACGTCACCATCTTTCCATGTCATGCATCATGCTTCTGTCAGCACCCACCTATGGAAATTTTCCGTCACCCAGATCTAATCATCGGTCTAATGTTGGATTATGAGGAGAATTTACCATTTTGGGTAGGCCACCAACTATTATATATTTATATAATTATAAATTTATTTTGTAAATATATATATTTATGAGTGCATATATATATATAATTTTATATTGATATTTTTATATACATATTTATTATTTTGTAAATTTTTTTAAAAAATAATCATTTAGATATTGTAATTTTTTATATTTATATAAATAACATTTTATTTTTTTATATTTTTTTATTTTTGAAATATTGAGTTATGGATAAAAATATTTTTAATAAGTGTTATTTTATCAAAATTTTCAAATCATTATTTTCTTTTCTTTTAAAAATTTTCATCAAACAAGATGAAGATAAATTACAATCATTTCATTTCGTTTACTAAATTATACAACCAATAAATGAATAGAAATCATAAACATTTCTTTTATTTTCATTTCTTTTATGAATATGAAAATATTTTATT
Source organism: Viscum album (assembly GCA_963277665.1). Lineage (NCBI taxonomy): Eukaryota > Viridiplantae > Streptophyta > Magnoliopsida > Santalales > Viscaceae > Viscum > Viscum album. The sequence goes on from OY728126.1 coordinate 279,783,835, forward strand.
TCAATTTTATAAAACATGATTGAAAAGAGTTTTGTGTTCAATAGGGGGTGAGATATGAAAAAAATTATCTATCTCATTTAAAAAAATTTCCAAGAACATATACTATATATATTTAATTAATATTTTTAAATAAATTCATAACACATGTTCATCATCATAAGACAAATAAACCAATTCATTTTTTTGGAAAAAATTACCACATTCCCAATAAAAATGTTTAATTTATCGGAATTTTAAACGTGTTTTTGATTTTTATATTTGATTAGTAATATTTTTTATGATTTATAAATAATATTAATATTCATAAATTAATAATGAGTGAGATATATGACTACCAAGAAATTTGGAGAGTGATAGTTAATCATGGGCCTCATAAATCAAAAAATATTTCTAGAACACTAATAATTTTTATTATTTTGTTGAATGATTTCATCTCTCAAATTGAAACAAAATCACCACAAATACTAATATGATATTATTTATTACGGTTTTTAACATATTTATTCAATGTTTTTTTGAGGATATTTATTGTGTATTCCTATGTGCACCAAAATTATATAATTATTGTAAAAAACAATGTTATATATGAATGGTAGTGAAATATATGTTCACCTAGTAGTTACCATATTTATTTATCAATTCCACTAATATAAAATTATTATTTCAATCAAAATCATTAATATACAATCACCATCTATTTAAATTATATGATCATATAAAATTTTAATTATCCCCTATATACACTGAATCTAACCTACACCATAATATAGATTAACAATAACACAAAGTTAAAATGAATGTCACAAACTCTATCTATCCCATAGTATATCCATAATGACCTTTCTCCCACAACCTTGAAAAAAAGATAATTTCTTCTAAAACACGATCCTTAAACCAACAATATTTTCCATTTCATGGAGTAACTGAACTATTTATTTGATTGTTGAAACTAAAACAATTGTCTCAGCATGAGTGTGTATAAGACTATCATGAGGAGTATTCTTAAAGTCACACTAATCAATTATCCCCTTGATGGGATCAAACTATTAACTCTTCTTTTCTTAGATTTAGCTAGTACTCTATTATATATTGGGTGATACATCACCAACTCCCCATCTCAAGATTATTTAGATATAAGGAGACAACATTCATCCTCGTTAGCTTCATGTCCTAGACAATTATTATTTAATTTTTCTTCATGAGACTCATCACCCATCTCTCATGGATATTCACTTATATTGCATAAACTAATCTATGTATTATTTGTCTCATACTGAGTAATAATGGTAAGGTTGGATGAATTTAGAATATAATACCTACCAACCCTAGATTAGCTCATTTCTTAAATTCAATTAACCATTTACTTCAATAAATAATTAAATTATTTGATACATTAAAATGATATATTTCCCTTAATAGAATTATCTAAAAATTTCTCTAGTTATGAATAAATTATGTGAATTTATTTATTTATTGTTAAAAATGAATATTTTATGAAACGATTTGGATGGATATGAATAAAAAATTGATGGATGCTAATTTAATAAAAAAGATTTTGAATATGAACTTAAATAGATCTTCATGTTTGTAATATATTATTCATATGACCCCTCTCAAATCATTTTTTCAATTTTATATTATTTTTATTCAATAAAAAATAGACCTGAAGAGTTGGAAGAAAATTTAATTTTTCACCAAAATAGAGCGGAGCTATAATTGATGGACTAAAAATTGGGAAAAAAGCTGAACAAGAAAACGTATTGGGATGATTCTATTGTTTATGGATCATATGATATAAATACCAATGTAAAATATTATGCATATTGTTCGGAATAAATGAAAATTAATATTGATGATAAAATTCGTGATTTTCAAAAGTTGATTAAAAAGCTAAAAAGTTGTGATAATAGACTAATGTATAGTGTCCATACTAAATGGTAATGATCTCTAAAAAATTCATATCCATTCATAAATGATAATTATCTCTAAAAAAATACAATCATTTAAAAATGATTTCACATTGTTTCACAAGTACCATCATTCACTCATAAAACTCCCTACGAATGGCGCTAATTGAGACAAGAAAGACGAATCAAGTCCTTTGATACTTTTGTGGTGTGTATTTATCATTCCACGCTTTAGAAGAATATATGGATGTCAAAAAACTATGAGATAATTGATATATAACAAATATAAAAGAATAAAATATTGTAAAATACATCATCTTGTAAATTATCCACAATGGAAGAAAATTGATTATGAATATGATGATTTTTGAAATGAGTTGATAACCTTTCTTCTTTAATTATCTAAATATGGAATCAATCAATTTTGTGTATAGATTAGTACTCAAAATACACTACAAGGTATGTTTTAAATAATAACTTTCCTCCATTTTTATACATGAATAGAAAATAAATTATTTTTTATATTATTTTATCTAGATGAAAAAACCAAACATTGATATTGATGATTATTTGGATTCATTGATTGACGATCCGAAAATGCTGCAAGGTACATATATTACAATGTATGATGCTAATATAATTAAATAATTCAAATTGAAGGACTATTTGTATGAGACGTTAAATTTATATTCATTTTAGAGAATTTTTTAGGGCTATATAATTAGAGGAATTTTGGGGGTCCCAATTATGAAGAATTTGCACACTCAGTACAGATGAAGTATTCCTCAAATTCTATTTTAAATAAAATATTTTTTTTACTCAGGTGACATAAATACCAACCATGGATGATAGAATTGTATGGGAATACCAAAAAACGCACAACACTTTATCTGCGAATTGGTGATCAACATTTTGATAAAGTAAATGATATTAACACTATGTTCAACAAACAATTTTTGAAAAACCTTCTAAAATCGTGTTATTAACAGAGATAAATTTTATTTGAATAATCAAGATATATATTTTTTATTTTATAAATTCTATTGATTTCATGCATGTAAAAATAATGTATATGATAGTTATATTGGAACGTTACTAAATGTTTCAGGAAAAAATACAGCATCAAGTATATTCTGGACATTATTTATGTGTGGATTAGAGATGATTTGGAATTGTTGATGGTTAAAAGGTTGTATTTTAATCAGCTAGTAGCTTCAACTCTATCTAGAAAAGAAAAAATTAGAGTTTTAATTTTCTTTAATGGTGTAAAAATTTTAGAGAGGTATTCATTAAATATCAATAATGTCATTTCAATGACTAATTTGAGGTTATTGGGGATAATATATCATGAATTCCATGTTTTGAAGGATTATTTGATACATGTTTCTTTAAATTTCAATGTTCCAAAATATGTACAACATGTATTAATTAGACTCTACATCATTTTCATAGGAATGTGTAGTAAATTGAGACACCATATGATGTTTCCAATCATAAATAACGAGATTTTAGTCATATTATGTTAATTAGATATATTCTTCCCATCATATTTCTTTGATATAATGGTAGACTTGATGGTTCAGTTGGTTATATAGGTTAAACTTTGTGGTCTTCTCGATTTTAGATAGATGTACTACATTGAACGGTATGTGTTCATTTTGAAATGGTATGTTAATAATTGAAGTCATCTAAAAGTTTGTATTATATAATGATATTGTAGACCCCAGAAAATGCATCCCCGAAATTTTCCAAATGCTTCCATATAGGAACCAAGATCGTATTCCATTTGGCAGGCTTCGATTTTGTAGGTCGTAGGGCCCAAACGGAGATACAGATTAGGAATTATGGACATTTGAAGTAGGGTTGGAAATCCGGTTCGCGAAGCCCATTCGTGAAGCCCCCTCCGTGATCGCGGAGCGCCACTGCGATGTAATGAGGCGAGAGGCTCCGCGAACCCTTCTGATGTATGTGACGCTCCGCGAAGAAAAGGAGGCAGTAACGCTTGGGGAATGCCCTGACATTCACGAGGCGCCACGAAGACCCACCGTGAAGCAGAGGAGGCGGTAACGCTCTGCGAACGCCCGGACGTTCACGAGCCCGTCGTGAAGCCCCAAAGGCAGGAATGCTCCATGAACCCGGTTGACATTCGCGACCCGCTGTGAAGCAACTGCCGCCCCTTCGCATTGTGTGAGCTCTGCTTCGTGGCACCTTACCTATAAATATCCAGCTCACCCCCCTTCTCCGGACGGACGACCACGACCACTTCGTCCCTTGGGCGGCCGAGCGGAGCTCCGCATTTCGGATCTGTGAGGCCATGCTCTGCAAGAAGATTCCTTCGCGTTGCTGATCCATGAGCCAAGGATCCGTGAGTCTATGCTTCGCGAGCCAATGCTCCGCAATGCTGCTCCACGAGACCAAGCTCCGCGAGACCCCTTTGCTCCACGAGACCAACCTCCGCGAGACCCCTTTGCTCCGCGAGACCCCTTTTCTCTGTGAGAGAACATTTCTCCGTGAGGCCATGCACCGCAAATCTACTTAGCGAATACCCATCATTTGCAAGGATCCTACCTTCGCACCCACCGGTCCATACTGCGAGCGCTGCTCCCCCGCACCCACCTTCCACCTATGGAATACCATGATTAGAGATACTCCTCCACACACCACGAAACACCTTAAGTTTATGTATTCCTCTTGGTTTGTTTCCTATGTCGTGTGTTGAGGTTCTCATCATCAATTCCTCGTTTACCTTGAGTCGAACCATTTCTCTGGAAACTCCTCCAAACCCAATCACTTGTCTCTTATGCCTGGTTGAACCACAAAGGGCCGCCCTTGCATAAGACCCAACACCAACCATTTCTAGGAACCTTCTGCCTAACAGTCCTCTCTACATGACTCTAACTATATTTCACCCTATGTTCCAAACATAGGATGCCTCTTGCTCCAAATAAGAGATAACTTGTGCTCCAAGAATGATATGCTAATAGTCTTATCTACATGACTCTAAACTGTAGAATACCCTATGTTCCAAACATAGGATGCCTCTTGTTCCAAATAAGAGATTCCTTATTCTCCAAGCATGAGATGCAAACAGTCATATCTACATGACTATAAACTACAGTGATCACCCTATGTCCCAATCATAGAATGCCTCTTACTCCATATGAGAGATGCCTCAATCTCCAAGAATGAGATGCCAATATTCCTCTATATATGACTATAAACTGTAGTACTCCCTTTCTAACAAATGATAGGATTCCTCTTTCCCTATACGAGAGATGCCTTATGCTCCGAGCATGAGATGCCAACAGTCCTTTCTACATGGCTCTAAACCATAGCACACCCTATGTTCCAAATATAGGATGCCTCTTGCACTTAACAAGAGATGCCTTATGCTCCAAGCATAAGACACCTAATGCAATGATTACAGTGGCATGATTACAACGCCCCTTGGCATTGTCCCTCTTGTGGACCAGTGCACAGGTGAGGGCCTCAATTCACCAGCGATTTGGGATTCCCTCATGGCCAGACATGAGGAAGACATTACAGTCATCATCCTTACGTAAGCCCCCACCATGATTGTCGCTCCATAGTGGCACTGGGCAGCTCCTTGCATAAGCCCCATTCACCATTGCCGCTCCTTAGCGGCACTCGGGCAGCTTCCTAGCGTAAGCCCCATCCATTCACCATTCCAACTCCATAGCGGCACCTGGGAAGCTTCCTTGCGTAAGCCCCGTTCACCAGTGCCGCTCCATAGCGGAACCTGGGCAGCATCCTTGTGCAAGCCCCATCCACGATTTCCACTCCTTAGGGGTACCCGAGAAGCTTCCTTGCGTAAGCCCCCATTCAACATTACCGATCCATAGTGGCACCCGGGCAGCTTCCTTGCGTAAGCCATATTCACTATTGCCGCTCCATAGTGGCACCACGGCAGCTTCCCAGCATAAGCCATGTTCACCATTGTCGCTCCGTAGCGGCACCCAGGCAGCTTCCTAGCATAAGCCCCTTTCACCATTGTCACTCCATAGCGGGACCAGACATCTTCCTTGCATAATCCCCATTCACCATTGCCACTCCATAGCGGCACCTTGGTAGCTTCTTTGTGTAAGCCCTGTTCACTAGTGCCACTCCATAGCGGCACCCGGGTAGCATCCTTGCGTAAGCCCCATCCAAGATTGCCACTCCTTACTGGAACCCGTGCATCTTCCTTGCGTAATCCCCATTCACCATTTTCGCTCTGTAGCGGCACTCGGGAAACATCCTAGAGTAAGCCCCATTAACCATTATCGCTCCATAGCGGCACCAGGCAGCTTGCTTGCGTAAGCCCCATTCACCATTGTTGCTCCATTGCGGCACCCGGGTAGCTTCCTTGTGGAAGCCCCATTCACCAGTGCCGCTCCATAGAAGCACCCGGGAAACATCCTTGCGTAAGCCCCATCCACGATTTCCACTCCTTAGTGGCACCCGGGCAGCTTCCTTGTGTAAGCCCCATTCACCATTACCGCTCCATTGCGGCACCCGGCCAGCATCCTTGGGTAAGCCCCATTAACCATTGCCGCTCCATAGTGGCACCGGGTGAGAATCCTTGTGTAAGCCCCATTCCGCAGTGCCACTCCATAGAGGCACCCGATCAGCATCCTAGCGTAAGCCCCATTCACCAGTGCCACTCCATAGCGGCACCCGGGTAGCTTCCTTGCATAAGCCCCATCCACTGTCGTGAACCCATTAATCGGTATGTTGTTGACATCCTGATCCAGTGGTAATCCATTACAACCCCATTCAGTGGTAAGCCGTTGTGACCCAATCCAGTTGTAAGCCATGGAAACCCCCAATCGGCGATAAGCCGTCCTCAGAAGAACTACATGGACTTTGATTCCCTGCCACAAGGATACGTAGGAAGCCTTTTCAAGGCTCAAGCCTGAAACTATCATCATCCTTTTCTTCGGGCCACCTAATGCGTAAGCCCCTCTTCATTTCTTATGGACGCACCCTTCGCGATGTGATCATTAGGTCTTTGCTGCCTCTTGTTTCTCACACCGAGCATGACTCATGTGGGATTAGAGTGAGCATAGGTCATGGAAATGCCCTCGTCCAGCATGATGCTAAACTGCACATCCATTTGAACTACGAGGCCTTTGATCCATGTCATGACATGGTGCATAGGAAGCCTCCACGAGGTTCAAGCCCACCCGTCATTTATTCACGTCTAGGTCTATCCTCATCCAGTATGACGTTAAACTTAATTCTGGTCCAGCGGCAAGCCATTGTGACCATCCCGAACTGTGAGGCCTTTGATCCATGTCAAGGCATGGTACGTAGGAAGCCTCTATGAGGTTCAAGCCCACTACCTGTCGTTTATTCACGTCAGGGTTCATCCTCATCCAGCACGATGTTAAACTTCATTCTGGTCTAGCGGTAAGACGTTGTGACCATCCCGAACTTTGAGGTCATTGATCCATGTCAAGGAATGGTACGTAGGAATCCTCCACAAGGTTCAAGCCCACAACCCATCGTTTATTCGCATAAGGGTTCATCGTCATCCAACATGACGTTAAACTGCATTCTGGTCCAACAGTAAGCCATTGTGACTATCCCGAACTACGAGGACTTTGATCCATGTCAATGCATGGTACGTAGGAAGCCTCACTGAGGTGCAAGCCCATCTCCCATCGGACCAATGTACTTTTCTCATGTCGGTTCGCCGACACCCACCATCACTATGAACTACGGGGACTTTGATCCATGTCACAACATGGTAAGTAGGAAGTCTTCACGAGGTTCAAGCCCACGACTAGTGGACCACTGGGTCTGCTTTCACGTCGGTTTCCCAACGAATCCCCTTTGAACTATGAGGTCTTTATCCATGTCAAGGCATGGTACGTAGGAAGCCTCCTAGAGGTTCATGCCCACCACCCGTTGGTCACTCCGACCCTCTTCGCATCAGTTCATCAACAAATGGGAAACCTAGTGTGTAATCCCCAAACCATCTGGACCAGGGTCCTCAATCGCATCAGTTCGCCGACACACCATTATGAACTACGAGTTCTTTGATCCATGTCAAGGCATGGTACGTAGGAAGCCTCAAGAGGTTCAAGCCCACCACCAGTGGACCCACGGGTTCAGCTTTACATCAGTTCACTGAACGGAAACCACAACTTGAACTACGAGGTATTTGATACATGTCAAGGCATGGTACGTAGGTGGCCTCCATAAGGTTCAATCACATCAACCCGGTCGTTCTGACTTTGCTCACGTCGATTCACCCCCATCCCACATGACGTTAAACTGTGTTCCACATTCCATATGAACTGTGAGGACTTTGATCCGTGTCAAGGAATGGTACGTAGGAAGCCTTTCTGAGGTTCAAGCCCAACACCCAACGGACCGAGGTCTATATTCACGTCGGTTCACCGGCACCACCCATATGAACTACGTGGGTTTTGATCCCTTTTGTCTACACGGGGTACGTAGGAAACCTCCATGAGGTTCAATCCCAGCCAATGGAAATCCGTGCTGTCCCCCCATATTGGGGCACACATCCCATGATCCTCCATCAGTGGTGTTCAAATCAGCTATATGGTGTGACATCTCCCATCCTTTGAGTGCACCACCTTGGATCTGTCCTCATTTGGCATCCGGATCCATCTATCTTATAGGTATTACCCGATTGGGATATACCAATCTGATCCGTCTTTATTGGACGTTCTGATCACTCTCATACCGTCTCCGCAAGACGTTAAACTCACGGCCTACCCCGTGTTAAACATGGGAAGCTGAAGAAAACCTCAGATGCATTCCTATGGAATATGATTCCCTACATTCGACGTGGGATGAATTGGGTTCTTCACCCTTGAGATGCCATCTTATGAGGAAGAATACAAGTTCCTTTGTCCACGCACCCAGAGATGCCCCGATATGCCTGATGTTGTCATCTACTCTGACCGAAGGTTGCTACCATGTTTGGACCCCATGGAATGTCCTGACGGAAGTAGTGTAATTAACCAGCGTCCATGAAGGTATGGCACTGGGAATGAGATTCACGAACAACGTATTAAATCTATAATGGAGACCCAAACTAGGTAATGAGTTCCGAGGTGGAATACAAGGAAGGAAGAACCAACATCCCATCATCCCAGTTTCGATCAAGGAGCAGACATCCCTAAATAAGGAACAGATGCCGACTGCCTTTGGAAAACAGGAATGCGGGGAAACAGGTTCACGTCCTACATAGATAGATGCGCGCACCCCGGCAAAAGCATCGGAAATAGATACATCATTAAAGAAAATATTGAATTATTTACCAATTACATATCATATATTGATAGTATTGGTCTCCCAAAAAATCATTACAATGGTTGAGTTACGGTTGAAGGGAATTCTAAAATAGATGTTCTCCTAATTACTATCATATAGAGAGAGAAATATCACCTTTAATGTTTACATAATCGTGAAGATTTTGTCGATAAATTAAATCCAAAAATTAAATCATAGACATTTGAATCCATCTTGGGATGAAGGATGGATATCAAATACACATAATAAATAGTTTATAGGATGGTTCAGAGATCATATATATAAGGATTGTTCTAAAAATACAAATTCAATTTTTTAAGTAATTCAATGGTTTGGTATGGGACAAAATGAAAATGTTATATCATACACTATTTTGTAATTAATGATTACACATTTCATACAAAAAATGATAACATCGTTATAATGAAAAATTGTTCAGTTATTCTTAAGGAAGAATATTTGAATATATCAGATTCCAAGGATATAAATCCAATATATGTGAATATGACATATATTGGAATCATAAAAAAATATGATTTGGATTATACTCCATCTCAACTGCTTATATACCCTTTCAAATGGGTTTAAAAAAGGATTAATGTGAAGGTTGAGGAAATAGGATTAATGGTGGTGAATTTTAGTGCGGATGGGGAAAAGGATTAGTTTTTCATAAAGGAATCAAAAAAAGGTCATGGATTATATGCCTCAAATACAAAAAATAAGAGTTATTCAATTTCAATTCTAGTGACAAAAACAAATATAGTGCCAAATTAAAATTAAATTGTGGATGTCCCTTATATTGAGAGATCATAATCATTTCATGAAGTACCAATGTATAAAATGACAAAGACATTAGAGGGGAAACAATTAAGGGATTTTTAATCTTGTTAGTGGATCCTAATACCTTCAACCATTAAGGAAAATAATGTTATTTAAATGTGGTGGATAAAGTATTTTTAATATATTGTGATTTTCTTCATAATATTATATGTTTTCTATTAAATTAACCTTAGTTACATCAAACTATTGACTGCTCATGTAGACAATGGATTCTTCACAACATGATGTTACCAATATCAAGGATGAATAGATGGTTGATGTTGAAACTAGAAATTTATTAGAGGATCAACAACATTTTGATGAAAAAATAATAATAACATAGCACAACTGTGTTTACTAAAATTATTATGAAAATGAGAAATGATATAAAATTTGAGGTTGGTTGAAATAAATGAGGTCAAAATATAAAAACCAAAAAGTAAATGTTTATTATTTATGTTAGGGTCACAACAAAAAATATTTTTCATATTGATAGAGATTCATAGTGCCATGTATAGCCTATAATTATGTAAACCATCTATGAATATATTATGTTAAGGATTTACAATAATTTTTCTATTTTAACTAAAAACTACATGAAACATTAATTTAATTATCATTATCCCATGTAGTTTTCATTTTTTAAATGATTTTCATATGACATATTTCTTAATAACCATGAGAAAATTACATATAGGCTTTAGTATACTTCTTACAAAATCTCATCTTAGGGGTGCTAAGTGGAATGTAAAGACCCAACCAATAGTTACTTATGAACATATTATAAACTTGATATCATGGAATGATTTCATCAGTCAGCGTGATGAGAAATAATTTTTTGTTCATATAATATGATAACATGTTATTTTATATTATATTTGAATTCAATTTGATAAATATTTTTTAATTTTTGAAATATAAAAGGTGTGTTAAAAATGAACAATGTGAATGAAAATCCATGTAACCCTATCATAATGGAAGGATATCTTATACATCATTAGATAAAAATAGTGTTTATTTTAAATATGAAACAAAATTTTTATGTGTTGTGAAAGAAAATATGTTTATTTTATTATATAAAGATTTTTAATAGAAATATAAAGCATGTTTTATCCTATACTATCTTCTATTAAATGAGGTCAATGTAAATAATGTGGGTAAACTAGTTTCAAAAAACAAAAAAAAAAGGAATTAATGAGTCATATTTTTTTCATTCATTACTTTAGAATACAATATGTATTATTTTCTATGCTAGGCTCTAAAAGGGATTGATATTCCTAGTCCATGTGAGACTGAAATTTATTTTTTAAATATATTAAATATAATAAATAACATATATGATTTTTTTTTGGAAATGTAGAATAACATCTAAATAGAGGAATATATCATATATTAGGTACCTCCCTTGAGATTGGAGAATATTTTTTTACCCTAGGTAGAACATATCCTCATAACATATCATACATTTGGATTGAGTGTGGCAGTGGGTGGATGCTTAATTAAATAAAATGATTAATTTTTTTTGTTAAAATCAATTTTCATGTCATAGATTTTTCTGTAAATATATGATTATGAGAAAATATTGGGGTTAGATGCTTAACACTACAGAAATATAGGACCCTTGGAAGAAATAATTGGAGGATCGTTCTTGGGCAATAAACGTTAGATCATGCATTGTTGATTAGTGTGCACCAGGATTCCTAAATCATGCTAACAAAAATGATGCTCAGTTTTTCATCATCAGTGATTGATACATATTGAGGTATGATTTTTTATTTTTATTTATCCCCATATTAATATCCTATAATTAAGTCATATCAATTGACATGTGGACTTAATCTTGGATCCATCATATTGAGGATGCAGGTTTTCTTTAATGGATTTGGTAGAAATTACATATTGTTCTTTGGATCTTCATTTGTTATTTCAATGGAACGAGATCATGGAAAACCCAAAAATGATTGTTCTTCATTCATATTTGAGTTTTTTTTCTCACAAAATTATTAATGTAATCATCACCAGGGTTTTGTATGACTAGTGGTTTGACAAAAATTTGAATTATCAATCATTTATTACTTATTTCACGGTGTTATGGACTGACACTATATATATTGTATTAGATTGATGTTGAAATAAATATGTGCTGACTAATGAAAATTGTATTTGAGTTCGATAGATGGGTTTTGACAAGAAACTACTAGGATATGTGACACAGTGTTTCTTTAGGGGATTTGGTGGCTGAATTTCAGCAAGCAACAACAAAGAGGCTCATCCAGATCAGTTCCTTGATTATCAAAATGAGTCAAGACCAGATCTAAGGATTAATGAAGGGGAAATAATGTTTGAAATAGATCTGTGGGTTTTGAAAAAGAGTGATATACACATCAAGTAATCCAGGAAAATGCCTCATATGGGGATATGGGTGCGCTGCTAGGGTTTCTAAATAGGAGATAAGAATCGCATGGTGTGCGACTCCTGCCATAGGAAATGTGACCCCTAACATGTGCACTGAGTGTACATGGTTGGTACATGAATATGGACATGACCATCTATAAATGTACATGACCATCCATACCTGGGCAGGACTAGGAGTACACGTGATAGGACATGTAGTTTACTCAAATATAGACTTGCGAACATTTCGTGTAACATAGCTAGGACCCAATTCCAAAGGGATGTGACATGTAGTTCCTATACTAACTAATTATTTCTTCAAGAATAGCTTGGATACCATGTTAACTTTAACATTGATATGTTTCTTTAGGTAACATTCCCTCAATAATTCCATTAGGGTTTAGTATGAAGTCACATGAAATAAATAGGATGGTGATCCCCTATGAGGATAATTTGTATTTAAAAGAGTTGTTGGAATCCAATTATGAGTCATGGAGTGAGATCCTCTACAATCATAATTTCCCTAGGGGGTTTTGGTATTTTCAGGAATAACACTACATTGTCATTGATCCCCTACTTACCTGGTTAATCCAAAATTGGTTATTGGTATACCACGTGGCCTTGGGGATGGTCCGCATCTATGTATCATTCTATTCATTCATCATTCTATAATTCATATAAAGATACATGATCAAAACAAAATCATAGTCAATCTATATCTAAGTTATATGGCTCATAGAGTGTGTTCTCCTGGAATAGTGATATGTTGAATCTTCAAGTAGGAATCCTTTTATAGATTTATGCTTATGGCCATACAATGATATTGTGCATCTGTTATGAGTATATATGGCTTTTCATGTTGTATATTCAAATGATATATACCTATGATGATAAGAATTTTACTATATATTTTATATGATAAGTGATTTTTTAGGGTCCAACTTTGAATAGTTACACTCACACCATCTTGGGATTTTCCCACAATTAACATGTCTTAGATAGATGATCAACCTTTTAATGGATTCCTTGAAGGACCTGGACAATACTAAGCTTAGTGAACCAGATATATCAAGGTGTTTTCTAGGGGTATCATTTATCGTAGCTCTATTTTAGTTCTAGGTTTTGACTTGTTTTTAATGTCATTTGGTGGGAATGTATTTGTACCCATTATCTCATGTACTTTTTTTCATACTCTGATGGTGGGATTTAGGTGTATCCATTCATGTTTATTGGTTGTTTTACATTTTAGCATTCTATAGTCTTGAATATGTCTTCATTTTTATAGGTATATTTGTCTAAGGAATCCCATGTTAGGGATATGCCAACTCAAAACTAGATGAAAACCTCTGGCATATGGGTGGAGGTCATTGTGTAGGCATCGTTCACGACCTGTTGGGTTGGGTGGTGATAAAGTTGTAATAGAAGAGCCAGTTCTACCTAGGGATTATAGATTGTATGATTAGTTTGTGGAAATAGTGTTAAAAGTTTCTAGTTCATCTTTCAGGCCTGGGAATCAAGTGTTAGTACACCAGCCAACGTATTCATACACCAGGACTCAGATTACCCACTTTTCATCTTGGTACATGTAGAAATTTATTCCAAGGAGAACATAAGTACATGAATCTTATATGAATGAGTTTCGGTTTCCATTTCTTTTTAGAGTGATCTCTCCCTATATACTCATTAATAGTGGTACATCTTATAAATTTAATAATGACTCCATGACATTTTATCATTAGGACTCAACATCAGGACGATAAGGATGATCCCCTCAGTGATGAGCCTTCGATACAATGAATTTTTAGGAGGTTTCTTCTCCATGTGGTTGACTATTCATAACAACACCTATTGAGATGTAGATGTTATTGTTAATACAATCAGACGAAGTGCACTGGCTAAGAATGCTCCATGATTTTCATCATTAGTGACCCCTTAGGTTTAGGGGTGATCCAATCTCCCAGGTATCTATGGATAGGCTTGAGGTGGTGATGTGTGTTCTCTATCATTTTTGGACTCCTAGGGAATAGAAGTTGGTCATATAACTGTGCCTTTTTCATGGCTCTGTGAGAATATGGGTGGTCTTAGTGACCCAGTCGTATGAGGAGGTGACACTTGCATCGTAATATTTTGAGAATGTTTTTATATATGAGTTGTTGTCTAGAAATGTTATTGGATGTGTGAATTTAATATATTCAATAGATTTATTAGGGTAGTAGTACTATATATGAGTATTTCTGGAGGATCTCCAACCTCTATTGTTACTCCATGGAAATGGTGCATGATCAAATAATTTGGGCTTTTAGCTTCAAGTGATGAATATGAAGAGACATTTGAGCCAGTACGATACCTTAATGAATTCATAGTTATTATAGGGTGATATTGTTTTATTTTTTGTTAAATTGTGTCCTAAATAATGATACATATACAATTGGTGCAGATAGTGGGCACATTTGAGAAGAGACATTGGTTGAAGGGAGTGGCGGTTAGGCATAGGGACCCGGAATTGAAATGTATTTGAAGTGGTGATACTAAGATTCAATTTTTATAATTTATATATCACAATATCAATCTATTTATTCTTGGGAGATGCGGTGGTACTTTTTTTGGAAGGATAGATCTTGCATGAGATTTTCCAAATTGCCAAATGGCAGATAGATAGACAGTGTATGGGCTACCTAGGTGGTCCTATCAGCAAGAGTAAGTCAGTATGTGGGGTGTATGATGTGGCATAATAGTTTGGTAGGGAGATGAAGGCGTAATATGTTATAATATGTTTCCAACAACTCCCCCAAAATGGTCTACACTGGGCTTAAGAAGCTTGTAGAAATGGGATTGGCTAACTAGAGGAGGATAAGGATTATAACCCAAGGGCTGTAGGGATGTTACTAGGTATAATAAATATATTTTCTACATTAGTTTTAGTACAAATTAACATAGGTTTGATTCATTCTTTTCTTTCTAGTTATCTGTTTAGAGACATGGATATTTTCATTGAGCCTTTAGATTGAACCTTGCACTTGGATACTCCTACTGGAGGTGCTTTATTGGTCACGTACTTCATACAATAGTGTGAACTAACTCTAGTAGGTGATATTGCCTTTTGGGATCCCTTTTTGGAAGTTATGAGTCCTTTTTTACATCATCCTAGGTTTATAGATGTTATCCAATGTTCATGACTAGATTGACTATTTCAGGTAGAGGATGTGGTGTGTCCATAGTGGTGGGGATAGGTTATCCATTTTTTGGTGAATAGGTAGACCATGAAGAGTTTGATGGACTCATGAATAATAGGTTTTAGATGATTAAAAACATGTTGTCTATTATGACCTTTTGGGAGGTAGATGATTTTATTTTACATATTCATTCAGTGGTGGCAGGTTATGAGGATGTCTTTACTGATGATGTTTTATTTTTTCCTCCCCAACAAGTAATATACTTATACATTGATCTACAACCCATGATGGATATAATATATGTTCCATCATTTTGGATGGATACTATATTGCTTCTCTAGGTGAGGGTGTTGTAGGAAGACATTCATCAGAAGGTATTTTCATGACATAGTTTATCACACTGCTCATCCCCTATATTTTTGGCAATAATATCGCTAGGATATTGAGGTTTTGTGTGGAATATTATCACCTAAAATAGGTGATCGTAAAGAAAATGTATACACATACAATGATGTATTAACTCTTTTATCAGAGGAGAGGGGAACAATATTACTAAATGATTGACCACATATTCGGGTATCACCAGCTATGGGTAGAAGATGAGGATATATTAATGATGGATTTTTGAGGAATTCAAAGTAACTCTAAGTACCTGGTGATTTATTTGGGAATGTAGAGGGGCCCAAAAGTGGTTGAGGGACACTTAAACTATATCATTCATCCTTTCATTGACCTATTTGTGGTATCCTTCATCGAAAATGTTCTAGTATACTCTATGTCAGAGGAGGTGCATGTGAGACACTTGAGGATGGTTCTAGATGTACTTTAAGAGCACTGAATTTATGGGAAGATCATGAAGTGATATTTCTAGAACTGGAAGGTCCACTTTTTGCGACATGTTATCTTATCAGATGGTGTATAATTATACCTACCAATGGTTGAGGTAGTGATACCTTGGGAGACCCGCAAGAGCATAATGGAGGTTCCGGTATACCTTTGGTTGGTAGGATAATATTAGAGATTCTTACATAATTTCTCTAGTATATTAGCAACCCAGTCATCTTTTACCTAAAAAGTGAAGAATTTCATGTTGATCTATATCATCTAATTGGCTATCCAGAAGTTGAAACAATGTTTAAAGTGTTCCCCAATATTGTGATTTCTATGGGAGGGTGTCAATTAAACAGGGTTTTATGACGCATTTGGTACTAGGATTGGTTGTGTTTTGATGATAAGGAATGCAATTTTTTATTATAGATGACATTAGTTGAGACAACATGAGTAAAAAATTATAACCCCTAAAATTAAGTATTCATTGGTAGTTTTCCCACTAAATATGATGTAACACTACCTAATGGTTGATATCTTTCTCATATATTATGATCGTAGAGCTCTCATGTATATCTTAACTCAGAACGATATTAACATGAGATAGATTCAATGATTATAGATCCTCCAACATTATTAATTTGGGATTTTATATACTCATGATAGGGGAATAATGGTAGTAGATCCTATCAATATGAATTCTTGTTCATAGATTTTGGGAGAGGAAACAAAACAATTTTCCTTGATACAATTATCCTTTACACATACGGATAGGTAAATTATATCATATCGATGGTTTTTACACCACTACAATTAAATAAAGTCTAGAAGGTATTACACGGGGATACAAACTTTGAGAACCTATGTACTTAGATATCGATTAAACATGCTTCAAATATATTTTTTGAAGGTGGGGATACTTTTTTTCTTATTATGGTATTGATAATGGTACCCATTGGGATAATAGTGTAGCTGATGGGGGAGTTTCATACTTCACCATTATTGGTTCTTCCACATGTGGAGAAGATGTACCATGACATTTATTAGTAATTTTGATAGAAAATGATGAATAACAGAGTTGATGATATTTTCTCTCAATGCCTTACATGTCAAAAAGTGAAGGCTAATCACTAGGTTATATAAGGTTTATCTCAACCTATTCAGGATACATAGTAGAAGTGGAATGGAATATCAATGAACATAATGATGTGATTAGAATGTTCATAGAGAGGAAATGATGTTATCAGGGTGATCATAGACTGATTCACCATGTCAGTCCACTTCATAGTTATTTGAGAACATAGTTTTGTAGAAAGATTATGAAAAATGTACATGAAGAATATAATAGAATTCCATGTCGTTACAACAATGTTCATTTCCTTCCATGATGCTCTCTTTAAATGTTAGTCATTGAATGGATTTTAGGAGTCCTTTGGGACTTAGTTGTGATTGATCATAGGGTTTCACCATCATATTATTGTCCAGATTAAAAGAAAAATTCAGGTTTTAAGGAATATTTTAACAACATTCAAGTTATACTTTTGTTGAATTTTTGAGGATAGCCTACCTTTATAAGAGCATATATACAACAATATAGAATATTAAACCATAATTATTGAACCATTTGGGGACTTTTATGGCTAACCCTATAGGTCACCTCCATGCTAGAATGTTCTAGTAGGGTTGTCAATTATTGTCACAATGATGGTCTGATCTATGATAGAGAAGGTGTAGATCATCTAGGAGTGAATGTGGACTACACTAAACTGTCAGAAGTTCTATGATGGTAAATTATAACGTCTTTTGTTGTTTAAATATGTGAGACTATTTTTTCAAGGTTATAACCTTGATGTGGGTTGTAGATATTGGTCATAGGTTTCAAATTGACATTTCAAGATATTGTGTAGATTTGGAGATGTGGTGTACCACTTAGCCCTACGTACATAGATAGATCGGGTGCATAACATACTAATTATGTTTCATATGAGGATATATGTGAAAAACCCATTACAAGTTACTAACATGGGTGAGTTGGACATTAGGGGTAGAGATAACATTTTAGAGTACGAAATAGAGAGTTAGGATTATCATTAGAAACTAATCAATGCGTGAAGGATTACTTGGTTAATTGTCTTTGGCAGCATGAGAGTCTTTAAGAGAGAACATGGGTGTGGTAGATCTATATTTTTTCTTAGTACCAACATCACATTGTTTAGCCTTTTTTTGGATATATAGGAAATAATGTGTAACAACCCAAATTTTTATCAATTGAATTTCCCTTATTATTATTATTTTATATGGTATAAAATATATATATATAATATATATCAAAATAAAAACAATATCTATATAAAAAATATTTAAATAATTGATATTTATATAAATTAAGGTACTTATATAGATTGAATATTATCTTTTCTCTTGGAATAGTAACATATCCTTTAGTAATAGTAATCCAACCAATAAAATAGTAACCCCACCTATGAAAATATGGATTTTTTGAATAAATGACAATTTAATTAAAATTTTAATTTCTAATATTTTAAATTTTATGTTGATAAAATGGAGTCCATTTTTAGTTCTAATATTTGAAAAATGGTTAGGATTATGTTTTTTTATTATTCTCTAAAACATTAATTTTTTGTGATTAGTGAATTTTAGTAAGTTATGGTATATAACATTATATGTTAAACATGATATTCCATGATTTTTTACTGATGTATGAACTACAATATGAAACTAAACTTATATATTTAATTTATTTGTTCACATGAAACATGATATTTATATTCCTAAGTAAAATTAATTAAATAAGGAATAATAGAATCAAGAAAACCCTCTCCTCCACTATATATACCACCCCTCACCACCACGTCTCCTCACATCTTCCAGGCTTTGAGGATTTTCCAAATACAACCCAAACCTCATCCCAAGCCCCTAGCCCACATCCTAGAACCATTGGTATCATCAAAATACCAAATAAAATTTCCCAATAGGGGTTCTAATGGCGATAAATTCATGAGGTAAAATCCTCTTCCTTTGTTCTATTATTTTTTTTAAAATTTATTTTATTTTCTTATTTGCTTCTCACATACCCTTATTCATGTTGAATGAAAACTCCCTTATATTAAATGTAATCTAATTTTGTTATTTTAATTAAATAATCCTTTATCAATCCTCCTCACCTCTCCCTTATATTCTTAAAATGATAGCATTGCTTGTGAGGTATTGATTTATCACCTTAGAGGAAGTCATGTTTTCATATTTCTCTAATGCCTTTAAAAATTGTCATAAACACATTATAATTGATAAAAAAAGATTTTAAAATGTATTTTATAACATTTTTATGGTCTATAGTTAACATATATATATAATATTAAATAACAAACCAAACAATCCTGTTGACATTGAAAACCAAAAAAATTAATCTAAACGATAAGATTTAACATTTTATCTAATGAATCACCCTCACATATGAACAAATGATAATATGATATACCAAATAAACTTGGATTTGTTCATTAACAACAAATAATTTCAATTATTGATTATTATTCCAATTTTACATGATCATCCATAAATTTATACAAATGAACCGATCATGAAAACCATAAAAACAAACACAACCAAATTATAAAATTGATATCAACAACTAATCATAATCTACATAAATAAACTTAATAATATTATAATTAATATAATAAATGTTTGATATGTTATTTATATAGTTATTAGTTAATATAATGTCATTATTCTATGTATCATTGTGAGTAATGAATTCATACATATGGTAAGGGGACTCTCGAACCAAACTCCATTTCCTTGAGATTTCCCCCTTTCAATAAAATTTTATTATATATGTTCATTTATGGATCCCTAAAAACCATCTCATTGTTTTTAATTTTTTTTTGTATATATATTTTTTATACATGTGTTTATTAAAAAACAAATTTTTTTCTAAAAGAACTATTCTTTCTAAAAACACACCATTTAATTCTCAGGATATTGTTTCTTCATTACTCAAGATTGATGATTCTTATATCAATTATGTTATTTCCTTTTTCTTTTGGGAAATCGATATTTTATTCAATAATATATGCTTAATTATATTCTTATTAAATATACATCTTTTCTTGGGGTTATATTACGACTAAGATTGGTATACTTTCTATGTAGAGTGCATGATTTTGTAAATGTTATGATGCGGCAGGAGCACCAAAAATTATATAGAACTCAAATTCACAGGGTAATGTGATATATCTTATGATATAATGCGAAATAAAAATTAAATTGATATTATATTTTTTTAAATTTGTTAGGTTATGATTAGTCACATATGATATGCATAAAAATGATGTTAGCTTTGTTCATAACAATGTGTGGTAGTTGACCGACAAGACATAATGCTTAATTTTTATGAATTTCAACATTCCATTCCTTTATCCAATGACTCCTATAATGAAAAATATGATTATCAATTTCTTATGTTTTGATTATGATGATCAATTTCACCATGTTATATTGGTTCATGTTCTTATATATCCACTTATTGGGGTTTTACATCACCCTTTTCATTGTTGTACATCCTCAGGTGATTACTTGTACAAAGGAAAACACAATAACCACTAAAAATTTAGATATGATTTAATTATATAATATGTTCTATTTTATTATGAATAAGTTATTTATGGTAATAAGAATCCCTAGATAATAAACTTTTGTGTCAGTGTTTTGTATGACTATTATGTTTATCATCATCAAAATAATTTATTAGTAATTTATGAAAATGTTGGGTCACTATATAAATTCCTAATGTGCGAAGAATGTAACGACTCCGATTCTTCCATAAATTACTTTAGAATATTATATCGATTGAATTATGATATAGGAGATGATATATAATGATATTTTGATTCCTAGTAAGCCCATAAATAATTTTTTAAATATATTAAATAATTCAATTATCATTCATGTGATGTTTTCCTGAAAAAGTGAAATAAATTTTAAATGGTGGCTCAAATTAGAAATTTATGGCATTTTTTGAGTTCAAATCATGGATATTACCCTATGCATGACGTAACATTGGAACTTGATGGACATTTAGGATGGGGGATGTTGTGGGTGGATGTTTAAATAAATTAATTGATTAAAATTATTTATCTAAATAAAATGCAATGTCCTAGATTTAAATATAAATACATGGTTATGAGGAAATATCATCGTTTGTCACCTAAGCTTATATACCTAGAAAACATTTGGAAGAGAGAATTGGAGGATTGTTCTCAGGAATACAAAATCAGGTCATCAGTTGTGGATTAGTGTGTATCGGGATTCGGGGATCTCACAAAAAATAATTATGTGTATTAATTCTTAATCAGTGATCAATATATTTATAGGTATGAAATATTTTTATTTGTATTTATCACTATTACTGTATCCTACAACAAATGGAGATCAATTGACTAACAGATCGATTCACAGATCGATCATATTATAGGTGCGGGTTTACATTGGTGGATTTGGGAAAAAATTGTTATTGTTATTGGAATATTATTTAATCAATAAAATGGAAATAGATTGAGTTTTGGTTGTACAAAAACAAGGTTCACTTCATTTGGGTTTAATTTTTTTTCTCCCACAGTAATTTGTCCAATCATTAATGGTGTTTCATTTGACTAGTGGTTCACCAAAAATTCAGAAAAATAAATCATCATGGATCTGTTTCCTAGTGAAACAGATTGCTACAACAGATTCTGGATCATGTTGATGATGGAATATAGATATTATGTAGGATTAAAACTATATTAGAGTTCCCTGTGCGAGTTATGACATGTTGAAACATGGAGATGTGACAAGGGGTTTTCCATTATTAATTGGTGGATGGGATTTGTTAGGTGGAGATGGAGAGACTCAGTCAGACAAGTTTTTTTTAGTTATAGATGTGATTCATGGATGGTTCATTGAAAGGAGGAGAAGATTAATATTTGTGAATGGATCCATGGGTTTTCATAAAACCTAATATACACAGTGTGTAATTTGGAAAAACACATCATGTGGGTCCTTGGCTACAACAATAGGGTTTCCACAAGGAAGATAAGTATCCCATAGTATGTGACACCTATCACATGGCATGTGACCCTTATCCAGTGATCGAAATGTACCTATGAAGGCACAAAAAAACAAACATGACCAGCCATAGAAAAAAACAACCAGCCATACACACATATGTTCAGTAATACACTGTATATGACATTTTGTGTACTGAGATACAGAAACAGGCATATTCCATGTTACATTGGTATCACCCAGTGTTGAAGTGACACATCATGTACATTAATTACACAAAATCTACTCCTTCTAGAATATATTGGATCGATTTTCCACTTAATATTGGACAATTTTTGTTAGTGTACGTTCCCTTAATCCATTCCTTAAATGTTGGGTATGGATATGCGCCCAATATAGAAGATTGTGATCCCATATAGGGATCTATAGTCTTGGATAGAGTTGATGGTATCCCTTAATGAGGCTAGGAGTGATATCCTCTATCATCATCATTTTCCCAAGGTGGGTTTTCGGTTTCATTATGACTAGCACTACATAGTGGTCGATCCTCTATTTAGTGGGTTAATTCAGATTAGGTTGTCAGTATACCCCATGGTCTTAGGGGTGATCCCAATCTATGTATTGTTATCATTAGAATAGTAATTTTTACTTATTATAAAAACACCCAATGATCATGGAATGTCAAATGGACTCCATTAGTTCAATTTGACTCATGGACTATGTTCCCCCAGAAAAGTGTTATAAGAAACCTTCAAGTAGGACTCCTTGGATAGGTTTATGGTTGTAACCATACCTCTATATTTTGTGTCTGCTATGAATATATCAGAATGTTAATGTAATATAAGAAATTGATAGATAACAATGGGGATGTTACTACTATTGGATATGCAATATGCTTAGGGATATTGGGACGTCATACAGGGCATTGTTTTACTCACCAATGTATCAGCTTTCCCTAAACATTCCATGTATTAGCTTGAAAACCAAACTTTTTAAGTTTTTCTTTTTGAGATTCTATAAGCAGGAAAATATTAGTGTTCCAGACAAAAAAATGTGTTTTTTAGTGGTTGAAATTACCTAAGTCCTCCCATACTTCTTGGGCTGTAATTGTTTTTATATTATTTTGGAGTCTTGTATTTTGACACATCCACTATAGTAATTGTTGTTTTAATGTGATGGTTTGATTTTAGATGTATTATTTCATTATTATTGGTTGTTTTTCATTTCATCATTGAATGAGATTACAGGTGTTTGTGTTTGTGAATATACCATATGCTATGTCCTCCCTGTGTGTGACATGCCTACTTTTTAATAGTTGTCAGTGCCTGGCCTATTGGAAGAGAGCATTGGGTAGTCGTGGATCAGGACCTGTTTGGGCCACATATGTACAAAAGTAGTATGGGAAAAACTTTTAAGTATTACATAATAATATTTTTATTATTTATAACAGTATTAAATAAAAAGGTAAATTTATGTTCATATGTTTTATATGGTTTACACACATGAATTGGACATGAATGTACTTGAAGAAAAATTACTTTCAGTAGATTTGAAAAATCCAGAACAATAAAGTCATGTTAAAGGTGTAGGTTTTGGAGTGTCACCTTGATCATATTTGAAGAAGAAAAAACTGTTAGAAGATACATATCAGATAATGAAAGGATTATAAGAAAGATATATGTTTTGTAAGATAATTTTTTCCAGTCTTGTTTGGAATAACTATATATACAAAATGATCAAAAAAATTGGAAGTGAATAAAATTTCATTTCATAAACAACCATGTTTTCCCATATAATGATGAAACCACATTTACAGATATAGATGTAACCTACATTTAATATAAATAAGAAATATTTGATAATATCATTATAGATGTGGTTGCCCTCGAGAGTATAAATGACATTATCATGTTTGAATTTTTGGGATTCTCGGGGGTGAATATATACAAAGGGTATATTTTCATAATATTTCTATCCATAAAATCCTCTAAAATGTCAATTACAGTTAATAAGTAGTCATATTCCATATAATAATTTTTATTACTACTATATAAATCGAAGACCGTGTCAAGCATGATTTGGAATCAATAAATCATGTATCATTTCAACAGATGATATTTCATTATAGTTAAAAACATTTCTATGAATGAAGAACAATGAAATATATTAGATGAAAATAATATATGAAAAACTCTTTTTATTTCCTACAATGTAGGGGTAAAAATTTTCAATAAAATCATTTAAGATATATTTTAATTTTTTCTATAATTTTTATTTATTCCTTTTTATGAAGGATTAAATGTTGATCAAAATAAATTTTAATTACCTAAATATTTATTTTTAGGATATAATGAATGGATTTCTATAAAAACAACCACGCCTGATGTGTACTGTGAATTTTTAATACACATCAATAAAAATTTTATAGACATGCTTTAAATTATGTGTTTCAGTTTCTCTTTTAACATGACTTATATTATGATATGGGGATATATCAATATAGGATAAATCATTTAATGTCATTTGGGACTAAAAATATGAAGCCTTTTGAATACTTCAAATGGAAACAAATTATGGCATATATAAAAATATTTATCTTTGAAAACAAATTTAATTTTTTTTACATATTTGGGCCAATGATTCAATAGTGTATGAAGGAAGATAAAAAAAATATTCTAGATATTATGATTTAAAATTTATAAATAATATTATATATATTCAAAATAAAAGCATCCTAAAATTGGTAATTTTATAAGTAATTAGAATTTTACTAAAAATATATCTTAATTGACTGTTTTCATATATATTCTAAGCACTACCAATATTTCATACATTCAATGTATGGAAAATATCATGTACATATTTTTAGGTATGAGGGGGAAACATACATAGAGTTTGAGAAAAATTTACATAAAATTTATGTGATTACCTATAATTTTATTTGATCGTTTAGAAGATATGTTCACAAAGATAAAATTTGGATGTGAATTCTTAGTATCATAATTATTATATATTATTTATTTATTTCTTACACCCCTAAAAGATTAATACGGTAAATCCATTTGTTTAGAACCAAATTGGAAGAATAAATGTTTTTATAATGTATAAGTCAATCACGAATATTTGAATTCATACTAGTTATATAATTAATTTTATCACTGTTTTATTTAAAATTTTAATTTAATTCCCTTATAATATTTATATAGTACTATTTTTTTTTAATTTATGTGTTATTTCAGATCGCACATCACATGATCAAAATCATGAAATCGTATTATTAATGTCTGTATACATTATTATAATGATTCATAAGTCATTTTCTATGTGTAGTAATTTTTTCACATCAATCTAACTCCCAATTTAGTTGGTATAATAAGAATTTTTTTCAATCATAATGATTCCATTTATTTTAAAACATATGTCACATTTCCAATACCAAGAATACGATATTGGATTTTTTTGAAGTTTAGGAAAATGATTCATAATTCATTTTTGATGTGTAGGAATCGGCCAAAATTCAATCTAACAACCAATTTGGTCGGTATGAATCGAATTTTTTGTTTTCAATATGAAAAATTAGTTATAGTTTAAAACATTTGTCACATTCTCAAATCTGATAAAATGATATCATATTAGTTTCAATATATAGGAAAAAAATCCATAATTTATTTTTCAGGTGTATAAATAGATTGCACGATAATCAATCATACAATGTGGTCGATATGAATCTATGTACGTAATAAAAATACAAGGTCAACTATAGTTTAATTTTTTTCATATCATCAAATATAAGAAGGAAATATCCAATTATTGACAAAAATTATTACAATGACCCTTAATTACTTTGTGACATGTATGAATCGACCATATGTCAATCTGGCACCCAATGTAATCAATATGACTCCAAGTTTTTGTTTTCTATAAAATTTTTTTATTTTCATAAAAATGTGGATCACATGATCAAAACTGAGAAAAAAATATCATTATAATTTGAAACCTTAATAAAAAATCCATAATTTAATTTTCACTTAAAATAATTTACTTTAAGCTAATATGACACATGATGTTGTCGGTATTACTTGAAAACTATGATTTTTAAATTTGATTCATTTTAGTTAAGACACATGTAACATCTAAAAATGATAAATGATATCATATTGTTTTCAAACAATAGGAAAATGATCTATAGTTTATTTATGATGTGCTTGAATTGACAAAATATCAATCAAACACATGATGTGGTTTTTATGAATTGAATTGTGTGTTTTAAATATAAAACTTCCATTTTAGTTAAAACATATGACACATCAAGAAAATATAATAAATGATCTCAAAATTCTTTTAAATATTTATTAATATGATCCATATTTTATTTTCCATGTGTAATATTTGACCTCATTCTAATTTTACAATAGATGTGGTCAGTTTGAAATGAAGTGCAAGTTTTCAATTTATGTTTCAATTTAGATTAAAATAAATAATATAGAAAACCTAATAAAAATAGATTTTATTCTTTTATGACTTTATGAAAATGATATTTAATCAATTTTTAATGTGTATGAATTGATTTTACATCAATCTAAAAACTGATGTGGAAGGTATGACTCAGAGTGATAGTTTTAATATAAAAATTTCTTTTAGTTTGAAATACATGTCAAATCACCAAAACCGGGAAAAAAATATATTATTGGTTTCAAAATTTTGGAAAATTATCTATAATTTATTTTTTATTTATATTAATTAACAATAAATCAATCTGAATTGTTATGTGGTCAATATGGCCTAATGTACATATCTTCGATATAAAAGTGTCATTTTGGAATAAAATGTGTGTCACATCCCCAAGACATAAGAAACGGTATAATATAGTTTTAAAATATAGTTAACTAATTTCATAATTCATTTATCATTCATTTTAATTGACCACATACCAATCTATCACACGATGTGGTCAGTATGACTAGATGTGGGTGTTTTCAATATAAAAGGGTCATTTTAGTTTAAAACATTGGTCACATCGCCAAAACAATGAAAAATAACTCATATTGGTTCTAATAATTATTAAAATGATTCATAATTCATTTTTCATTTGTGGGAATTCAAAACATATAAAAATGAAACCTGATGTAATCATTATTACTTGATGATTTTTTTCAATATCAGTGTATTTTCAGTTTAAAATATATCCCTTTTCAAAAACCAAGAAAATTGGATCTTATTGTTTTAAAAATATAGGATAATATATATACAATTCAATTTTGATGTATAATAATTGACCTATGGTCAATATGACACCTATTGTGGTCAGTATGACTCAATGTGAGCGATTTCGATTCAAAAGTACCTTTTTTGTTTAAAACACATATCACATATCTAATACATGAATAAGAGAATGTATTGTTTTCAAAATTTATGAAAATGATATGTAATTAATTTTATTTTGTTTATTAATTGAACTCATGTCAATCCAACACCTTCTGTGGTCTATATGACTTAATGTTTATGTTTTCAATTTAAAAGTTCAATTTTACATTATTATGAATGTCACATCACCAAAACTAGGAAAATATATCATATTGTTTCCAAAATTAAGTAAAATTATCCATACTTAATTTTTCACATGTTATAATTGGGCACATTCCAATATAAAAAATGATGTGGTTAGTATGATTTGATATGTGTATTTTCAATATAAATATAATTTTAGTCTAAATAGCATCACATAGTCAAAACTAAGAGAACAAGCTTAGATTGTTTTCAAACATTAAGAATATGATCCAAAATTAATTAGTGACATGTAGTAATTGACTGCACATAAATATGACACCTTATTTGTTCAATATGACATGATTTCATTATTTTCAATATATAAATATAATTGACATTTAAAACAAATGCCACATTACCTAAAAAGTGAAAACAAGCTCAGATTATTTTAAAAAACATGGAAAATAATTGATAATTTATTTGCGCAATGTTGGAATAGACTTCATGGCAATTTGAAACCCGATATGGTTGGCATGACATATTGAATTTTATTTAACATATAACATCCATTTTAGTTTAAAAAGCGCATCATATTTGAAGAAATGATCATAACGAGGTCCAATTTGTTCTCATAGTTTTATCTAGTATTACATAATTAATTTAATTATCATTTTTATCTCATACATATATTGTTAATTTTCAATGATATAATCCACGATGAAAAATAAGAAATGGTCTGACATGTGATGTATTGTTCTTAAAAAAATGTTATCTTTAATTGGATCACATTCATAGTGAGTTATTTATCACCAAAAATGTGATCTCATCCCAGAGAACATTATTTTGAAAACAAAATGGTGTGATGTGTAAGAATCAATTGAAAATCAATATAATACATTCTTTATTTCATAAGACTCAAAGCATATGTTTTTATATTAAAAAATTTCACTTTGTGTTTAATTTATTTATGTATAGTATTACTAACATAATAATGTATTTCTTATATAGGTGTATGCTTTTTCTCAATCTTGGATGGTTTTTCCAACAAAAAATAGAATGGCTATGAGTCCGGGGCCAGTGAAAAAGAAGTGTTGATGTTTTTTAGTGTTTTTTATATGTTATACCAACTCCTTTTATTATGAATACCAATGTTTGAAATTTCTATAATACAATTACTTTTTCTT
Source organism: Viscum album (assembly GCA_963277665.1). Classification (NCBI taxonomy): domain Eukaryota; kingdom Viridiplantae; phylum Streptophyta; class Magnoliopsida; order Santalales; family Viscaceae; genus Viscum; species Viscum album. Next base: position 279,812,983 of record OY728126.1, read on the forward strand.
GTATTTTTATTTTCAATTTTATTCAAATTAAATTATGTATTTGATATCCATGTATTTTCTAAATATTTTGGATGTTTCAATGTGTTATAATATTAATAGTATACCCCCTTTATCAATAAGATAATATACATTGATAAATGAAACATTTATCAGTTCTAGTAAATGTAGTTATAAAGGTTCAATTTATCAGTGTTAAATAATAGTATTGAAAAAGGGTAACCATTATCAGTGCATGAATAATCACAGATAAAGGAGTCCATTAGCATTGGTATTTTATTATTCTAAAAGGGATAAATTGTCAGTTATTTTCTAGTGATGATTTAGGCCTAGGTATTTTATGGTTTCTCTAATTTCGAGTTATTTTTTTGGTGTTGATAAGGCCATATTTTAGCACAATTATTATAAAAATCATTCTTAATGTACATAGACATTACACCACTTTTTTAGAAAATTTAAACTATTATAAAAATAGATTCCCAATGTTTATATTATTTTAGTTCCTTTGGAAACATTGAAATATAATCACTGGTACCTGATTGGTCTACATTTTCTACCACTATGTTCTTATTTTATAGAACCCTTCTTAGACACATCAAACATAATGCATATCTTCATAACATGGTGGAAGTGAAACATAAAAATTGGTGATCTCAGATGCTTAGTAAGGTTAAACAAGGGATACATGTAATAATGAACATGATCATAAGGGTATGAGAACATGATCATAACATTAGATTATAATACCCTTCATATCCAATATCCTAAACATAAATCATGGCATAAATATTTACAGTTCATAAGGAATGAATATTAATGAAATTAAGAACATGATCTATGAAAACATAACATAGTAATCAATAATGGGATTTTGGAAAACACATAAGTATATAATATTATTTCCATAGTATTTAAGGTGTCACCTCAACGACCATATAATATGGGTTCACTCCCCAAACAATCTTGGTAGTCATGGAATGCCCCCATGGCCTTCTTAAAATCTTGATATCACTCCTCATACATTCTTGTTAGTCATGGTTCACTACCATGGCTATTTTAATAGCACGAGTTCACTAATCATACCATCCCGGTAGTTATGGTTCATTCCCATGACCATCTTAGTTGCATGAGTTCACTCTTCATACCATCTTGGTAGTCATGGTTCATTCCCATGGCTATGTTAATAGAAAGATTTTACTCCTCGTACAATCTTCATAGTAATGGTTCACTATAAAGATATCTTAGTAGCATGATTTCATGCCTCTTTCCATTTAGGGCTACATTATTAGTTATAAATCATTAATCAATTCATTGTAGGGAGAGATAGATCCAACCCATCTCAAAAAGAAATCATATATATGTCTGTTGCAAGATCATAATCAATCATATCATAACCCATGATATAAAATGGGTGTCATAAACATGTAATCATATCCTATCCTTTGGAAAAGAGAATGGTTTCATAATCAAATCATCAAATCAATACCCATGAAATGAAGTGAGTTTCAAAATCATATAAAACATGAAATAGAAAAATATTTCATTAACATCATTCGAAAAAATATAAAAAATTCAGATAAATAATATGAATGAAATCATCGAATCATTTCTTAAAAACCAAATTATTATCACCAAGGGATATTATCTTAGATGGAAAATGGGTTTGAATGATCTTTAAAAAAAATCTTCCACAAAATATCATTTCCTAATTGAATTTTTTTTAAAACATAAATCTTTTTGAAAGGCATTTTCATTGAAAATTATTTGAAAACATTTAAAGATATCTTGAAATCATTTTAAAAACCTTTTTCCATGAAATAATATAAAATAAGAATGATTTAATTTTGAAAACACTTTTATTTGAAAACATTTTGAAAAATTATAATGGATTATTTAAAATAATTTACAACATATTACTTTGAAATATTTTTGAATACCAATAAAGAAATAATGAGAATGTTATGAAATCAATTCAATGAAAAAACTTATAAAATAATCATGAAAATAAAATGGAAACCATTTTAATGAAAATACCATAAAAAAACAAAAATAATTCATGAAAAAATATATTTTTAAACATAAAACATTTATGAAATAATTTTTCATCGAAAACTTATAAAATAAATTTAAAAAATTTCAAAAACAATTTCTTGGTTATCAGTATAAAATAAACTTGAATAAATTTTAAAAATAACTAGTCTTAAAATATTATAAAATAATATTGAAACCAGTTGTAACAAAATTCTCTGAAAATTAATTTTTAAAAACTTTTTCCAAAAAATTATCATTTTAAAAATTTATTTGAAGCATCACACAATTGATGGCGGGTAAATATGTACAAGTCGTATAATGTAAAAATAACCCTAATTTTGGAATGTAAAAAGGTTATAGAAGTTATTTATTAGTAAATATAATATAATATCAATTTAAAAATATTTTTAAAAGGGAAAATGGATAAAAAATCATTTTAAGGATTATAGGATAGTTTTATAATATCCATAGAAACCATTTTTAGAAAACATGGTTTTGAAGAAATAATGATTTCTGACCGAAGAGAGGGTAAATTCAACCATTCATTGAAACAAATTAATATCTATATTATTTAACAATGTGTATAAAAATGGTATTAATGAGTGAATATATGTTGAATATCTAGAGATAAATAATACTCCATAGTGTTATTGGGAGATGGATCACAATATTTCATCAATGATATTTTAAACCAAAACAATCTCAAAAAATGATGAGCTTCTTTTAAGAAACTCTTATCTCATGGAAGTATGGGTTCATAATATCGATGTAATAAAAATAAATTACATAAATATAAAAATATCATTAAAGATTTTTATTCACAATATATCATTGGAAATGGATGTATATACACCACAAAAAAATAATGTAGGTTCATAACAAAATAGGTGCCTCAGAGAAAAAAAATTGAGACAAAACTATCTGACATATTTGGTTACTTTTGACACACAAACCCTATTTAATAAAGATTATATAACATATATTTAAATAGTAATAAATTTAGGAATAATAATAACATAATAAATTCATGGGTATTATATACACCACAAAAAATAAAAATTTCAAGAACATGGAATGTACCTCATGGTTATAAAAAATGAGATGAAATTCTCACACATTGTTTCTTGAATCTCATCGTACTCATTAAAACAACCTATATATTAAATGAAATTTAATTTTACATATTGTAAATAAACATACACTTATATCAAATACCATATATTTTTTGATTATGACTTTATATTACTCTCTTGTTAATAATTTTTTGTTAAGTTACTCTTCGGGTAATATATTCTTCATTTTTCCCTTATGTCCTAATTTGTTATATCATTGGTTATTATACTAATATAATTATTTAATGAATTTATAACATTATATAAATATCATATATATTTTAAATATGTGTATTATACTAATCTATAAAATATAGAGTCATGAAATGGAATAGTCTGTTCATGGAGACGGTGGGTTGTACATATGCATGAATACATCTTCCGTTTTATTGGCGTATTAAATAAAAATAAGTAAATGAAATATATTTATATTAAAATATTTATATCAAATAATTAAATTATAATTATTATTTCATATATTTCATATTGGTTCATTAATCATATCCTGAATACATTCTACATAGTGTGTAAATGAATAACATCGCTTTGAGGGGACGGTAGATCCACACTACCTTGATAGAAATTTCCATAATTACATAAGATGGAAAGGATGAGGGTATGATATAAATAAAAACTTAAATAAATACAATGAAATTGTAAATATATTATATATCATATATAAATATATTATTTATCATAATGTCCTCCATGAGGGGTTGTAAAGGAAAAATGAACAGTCATCATTTCTTTAGGATGTAGTTCACCATAGAAATAATCAATATGTTCGTTACCCAATAAAAGGAAGTGTGTGTGGGTGAATGGAAAAAAATATTCACAAAAAAACCATTACTATTGTTTGTATACAATAATGTAATAATAAGAGCATTGTGAGGGTAGAATGGAAATAAATGAAAGGATCATGAGGAGGTGTTACAACTTAATCATCAAACTCTTTTTCATTTTCAAAAAAATATATTGCTTGAATGTAATTATTTTAAATGGGATGATAATAAGAGGGTTGAATGTTTTTTGTTAATTGGATTCAAAATCATTTTCCCAAACCTAAGTGGCTTGAGTGTTTTGAGTTATATGGGAGTGTTGCTGGCCATTTAAAGGGGAGGAAAGGACTCAGTTGTTATTTTTTTTAAAAGTTAGTTGTACCCATGTTTTTACCTAAAACAAGTCATCAAAACCCAAAAACCCAATAATGGATGGTTTATAGATGAATAATGTACATAAAATGGGTGTCATACATGTTTATAGGACGTTTTGGGCCCTATGTTTACGGTTTAATCCCCCATTAAGCTTAATTTCATCTTAATCATTGGAATTAATTTTAATTACCTTCACTAATATTTTTGATAAAAAACTGTGTTTATATTTTTTGACAATATATATTTTTATTATTCTAATTATTGAGTCCAATTTTCAAAATTTCAATCAAATACTTGAATGAAATTAATTTAAATTTAATCCTTTAGAATGAATGACATAACATGGTTTTAATGTAAAAATATTAAAATGTTTTATAGGTTCTTACAATAAATTCCAATGTGAAATTTATTCCAATTACCTATACTAGATAAATTAATAATAAATTTATAAAATTAAACTTTAAAATAAATAATAAAAATATAATTCAACAATATAAAAAAAATCGGATAAAAATATAGTTATGAGTTAAATTTTGGTATTTTCAATATTCATTAATAACAAAAACCTAAAAGAAAAATATAAAAAAAATAAAACTAACCTAATATTTTGTTTCATTTTCACGTATTATGTATATTTTTAAATATAATATTTATAATATTTCCAAAATTTAAATTTAAAATTGGTTTTCCATCAAAAAGTTGTAATAATTGCTTAATAAAAACATAGGTTTTCCCTTTGCAATATTGGGTTTCTCATTATCTTACGCTGAAAACATCTATCAGATTAATATCAAATTTTTTTATTAAATATAATAAATAAATATATATATATATATATATAATTAAAATCACTCACTAATTGAAATTAATTTAACTTATTAGGATAAAACATCTAAGAGAGCATACAAATATTTTCAATAAAAATATTCCATCTATATTCAGTTGGTTAATATATTCATTATAACTACTAAATTCATTTTAAAGTTGTGTAATCCATATATAATATGAAGTTAGTAATTAATATTCATAACCTCTAACATAACATCTATGTGAAGTCATAATGTATTAATTCATAATATTTTTATAATATATTGTTTTTTGGTAAAGCTTGATCATCCGTGTTATGTAGCCGGTCAAGAAAATTCAGTCAAGAATGTATTGTAAAATAAGCATAGTATTATTTATAGATAAATCTAACATTTATATTGAGTGTAGTGCATGGTTAATATTTCATTGCATATAACAGAATCCAGACTTAGTGCTTTAATACATGTAAAATATCTATTTTCAGTATTTCATGAAATAACAAATATCAAAATAAATAAATTAATTATTAAATAATAATTCAAAAAATATTAGGGTGTACATTATACCTCAATAAAGGAAATATCAACCTTGACATTATCATGAATTATTAATGGTTAAATACATAAATGTTCCTTTCATAGAAACCCACACCAAAAAAGTGAATTCTGAAACTCCCTTATTAAAAGGATTGTTGAAAAAAAATGGTTACCCAATGTAACATATTATAGGGATTCCATAATGGAGAAGAATGTTTTCAAGTGAAAAAAATGAAATTGAAGAGAATTCGAAGAATATTATTCTTATGCAGTGTGATATAGAATAATGTTAGGATGATGTAAACAATCATAAAACATTAAATTTGTGATGAAATAAAGGACCATTTGGTTAATTAGAAATAGAGGTACAATAATACAATTTTTTTTCAAAATCCTTTTCCCTAATGCTAAATTCATTTCCTTAAAATATATATATTCAATATTTCATGACAACCTCAACCTTTATTGTTCCTTGATCCACTAAACCTCTTTCTCTAAAAATGAATGAGAATTTTTCATTCCTAAAGAACTAAAAAATAATGAGATCCATGATATAGAATCCCATATTACATAAGATATCATCAAAACCAAGATTTTATAATAGGTTATCCAATATACATAAATCCTAAGGCTATAAGATAATACTTTATTATCATAAAGATCATAAAAAGTATAACTTAACATTTTCAGAAATTTTTTACCATATAACCCTTCTGATTTAAAATCCAAAATATTAGAATGAAATTCAAAAGTCTAATTGTCATTTAACTCTCATATTATAAATCGTTTTTATATGCTGTCACATTCCAAACATGTGAATACACTCATCATATAATCTATTGAATGATTGTAATAAACAGAATTACCATACATACTTCTAGAAAACATACATGATTCTTTATTCCAATAGAATAGATGAGATGTTCTATAAATCAAAGAGGTTTTTTACTTCATCTATAATAATATATAACACATTTTAAACCAATTAATAATAAAATCTAGGGAAATCAGTGCTAGCTAATTTACATTATCCAAAACAATCATATGAATATCCTTGTGAAGCATAATTTTCTTAACACAATGATTACATTAAGGGTTAACTTTTCTTTAAAAAATATCACTTTTTTAATTCTATTTCACCATTAAACATATAATATTAAATACTCAATTAAAAAATATTCTAAAAATACTTATATATTTAATGTTTCCATCAATTTAATCTTTGAATTCCAATACATAAGTACATAATTCACCCATCTTTACACATAAACCTTTACTCAAGCTTCACCAAATTTTTCACTAATAAATAATTACTAGAATACAAAATATTAATCATATCATATGGTTCTAAAAAATATATTTAATAATGTTTCATATGATTAATGTCCTATGAGGTGATAGCTAAGTGGTACTCGCTGGTTTTACCCCTCGCTCTCTATGAGAACTAACAAAGGCTCGAGTCCCACTAGGCAAGAAAAACTGTTTATATTATGAAAAGGTAAATTCAAATCCAATGCTTAGCTTGGGAATGTGGTGCTCACTTGGGCTGGTTTGGGCCCTCATTTCAGTGTCGATGTTAGAAACACACTTTTTTCACCAGGGCCTCATCTTATTTTATGAGGACTTGACATGTGCATCCAACCGACCAAGGATCAAAACCAAGTAGAGGGGTAATTTATGGGGTTATTGTAGCAGTATTGTTGCATTTACTATAGCGGGGGATATAGTGGTCCCTGCTATAGTACTATAGCAGTTACTATTCTATATGGTAGCAGCTGGAAATATTTGCCTATTTGGGCCTTTGGGAAACCAGTTTGGTCATCGGGTCCTTCAAGGCCTTTGGGCCACCCATGGCCTTTTGGACTGTAGGGATTTCGTGCCACCACAAGGCATTCAGGCCACATGATCATTGCATGTTTCCCTAGAGCGACTCTATATAAAAGTACCACCCCATAAAGGATTTAGAGCAGGCACACCCACTAGAGTAGAACCAAAAAAATTTGAAGAACGAGAGTGTATGACTATGCCATCAGGACCAACCTTTTCTTGCACGGGAAGCTTAGCTAGAAGACCATACAAAAGGTGGAGAGATACTTTCATGATGAAAATGACAGGGAGGGGAAATTCCTTGTAGTTATTTTTTGGTTGAATTCCCTAAGTCCTTTGGGTCATGTCATGTCTCATGTGCCTACATTACATGTAATATATAACCCTATGGGCCTTATAAGTGTTCCCCCTCATCCATATAAAGGGGGTTAACAAAAATCAATAAAATAAGAACTATTTAAGGCTATTCCTATATGATTAATGTATATTATATTGAAAGACATCACATTCCTTTCACATGTGGTTTTCTGTCTCTTTGTCTTCATACATATAACCAATAATCACATCATCTTCCTTCTTTCATATTTTGACATTGGAAATAGATTTTCAAAATGGCTATAATTTCAACATCTGAAAAAATTAATGTTAAACTTGTTCCTTATATATCTCCATTGTCTAAAACTAGAATTCATGTGGTGAGAAACACAAACCATAGAAGAAACCCAAATTATAATGAAAAATTACATATAGGATTTCTAAATCATGATACCTATATTTTAATCTATGAATCATTGTGATTATACTAGGTTATTAATTGCAATATTATATTCAATTCATTGATAACGTTTCATGATGATTTATTGAATTTCCATACATATCCCCTAAGATTTTTAACTATGTGTGCAATAAGGCCCATTGTTGTGCATCAGATTACCCCACGTTAGGCCTGAACATCTTTTCAGATATTGGTACGCCTAGGTACATTTATTAGAAATCCACATCTATATATAGTCTCCATAAATGGATTTATTTCTAGGAAACCACTCACTCTATCAATTAACCTAATTTTAGAACATTTTCCAAAAAAATTCCTCACCATTAGACATATACATATTCATTTACTCAGAGTTATCATTATGTATTTACCATCATAGTTTTAAAAGGATGAATAAACCTTCACTCTGATACCAAACATTACAAATCAGTCTTAATGAAAATAGAAATTTCATCACTTTTTCGAAATTCATAAAACATTATACAAAAAGACACCCGAAGACCATATTAGTTTAGTGAATTTAGATACATGAAAAAATAACAACTGATACATGGTTAAGCTAAATTATTTCCTACTATGTTCTTCTTGACTAACACCCTTCTCAGAAAAATTAAAACATAATAAATATCCTCACAAAACTAGGGGAAATTAAATATAAAGGGGTGATCTCAGATTCTTAGTATGGTTAATTAAGAGAGATATGTATGCATAAACATGATCACAGGGGTATGAAAATGAAGGACATAAGCCATGAAGATATAACATATGAATAACACAAGGAATTGTTGAAAACACCTAAGTATTTAATATGATTTCTATTGTAGTCATGGAATCACTCTTAAGGTTATATTCATAGTATGGGATCACTCCCCATACCATCTTAGTAGTCAGGGTTCACTCCCACATCTGTCTTAGTAGCATGATTTCACTCATAAAACCATATTTGTAGGAATTTTTCACTCCCATAGCCATCTTAGTTGTATGATTTCACTCATCATGACATCTTGGTATTCATGGTTCACTCCCACAAGCATCTTAGTAGCATTATTTCACTCCAAATACCATCTTGGTCTATTTCCTGTGATATAAATCATTTCCAATGAATTTAAGGGAGATAAGGGATCTACCCATCTCAAAATAATATAATACATATATGTTGTAAAAGAGCATAAATAATCATATCAAAATCCCAAGAAATGATATATATGTCATAAACCTGAAATCATATCACAACCATTAGAATATAGATATGTTTAATAATAATTTCATCAAAGCATAAACTATGAAAAAAAGTGTGTTTGATAATCATATAACCCATGAAATATAAACGGATTTGGTAATCATCATTCTGTAGAATGTAAACCATTTATACAATGAATATGAATGGAGACATTCAATCATTTACCCCTAAATCCAAGAGTAAGAACAACATATTATATCAAAGATGGGAAATAATATATAAATATATTTTAAACAATTTTCATGATGATAATATACTTTATTCATTGCAAAAAATATTATCAATAATTAAATCCTTTTGAAAACCATTTTCTTTTGAAATAATATTAAATATTTTAATTAGTACTTGAAATAATTTTATAACCATTTTTATTGAAAACATATATGATAAACATGACGAGGTTTTGAAAACCATTTTCTTTTCAAGCAAAGTGAAAACATATAAATGAAGCTGGAAAACATTTTATTAATTATTCCTTTTATTCCTTTTGGAAAACTTATAAATAAATCTTGAATATATTTTGAAAAATATTTTCCTCAAAAACATATAATATAATATTTAAAACGTTTTGAAAAAGGATTCTTTTAAAATACATAAAAAAAATTATAAATAAGGATTGAAAAGTATTAAAATAATTTTATAAACATTAAAAAATTTCTTAAAAATATTTCATTTAAAATTTATAACTGAGGCTTTAAAAGAATTTGAAAACCAATTATTTGAAATCTTTATAAATGAATCTTGAAAATGATTGAAATAAATTCTACTTAAAAACTTATAAAATAAAATTAATATCCAATTAAAACACATTTATTAGAAAATTAATTTAAAAATATTTTTTAAATATCCTTTTAATCATGAAATTTATGCTTCACATAAATGACAACTGTAAATCTGTATATGTCATATGAGGTAAAAAGAACAATCATTTTTCATGGAAAATTGTTAGAAAAGTGATTTAGCCAGAAAGAAACAAGTATATTCTTTTGAAAATATGGTTTAATGTAAAAATAGTATATAATTTATTTTAATTATTATAGGATAATAATATAATATTCTTGGAAACCCGTTTTAGAAAACATGGTTTTGAAAGAACACAGATTTTTTACTGAAGAGATGGAATAGTCTGGCTTTCTTAAAATCATATTGTTAATTATCATATGTACAAAATAATAAGAAAACGGTACCAATACATTAATATAACATTAATAAAAATATTTTAAAAATATTAATGATTTTTTTGATATATAGTTAATAATAATTCGAAATGGAAGAAAAAACATAACCATTCTCGAAAAACAATGAGATTGTTTTAAAAAATCTTATCACTTGGTAACATGGGGTCATAATCCCATTGTAAGAAAATGAATTTAAATAAATATTATAATATCATAAAATAAGTATATTCATGATATATAATTTCATATATAATTATATACACCACAACAAATAATTTAGGTTCATTACAAAACATGTTTGTCATAGACGGAAAATTAAAATAAACAATCTAACAGATATTGTATGTTTTGAATCATAAATCCTGTTAAAGATTGATCATTGAAAAGATAATTAAATAAAATAAATTTATTAATAATAATAATTTAATATATTACTGGGTAGTATATACATAATGAAAAATAATAGAGTTGTGAACATGGCATGTATCTTACAAATATATAAAGTGAGATAATATTCCCTTGACTTTTGTTTTAAATCTCATTGCACTAATCCAATCACTCTGTATAATATATTTATGTTTATTATAAATATTTTTTACAAACATTTTTTTATATATAATACCATATATTTTATGATTTTGGCTTTATATAACACACTTTTTAATAATATCATGTTATAGTCTTGCTTCTGCTGATATTCTCTTTGTTTTTCAGCTATGTCTTAATATTTTAAATCATTGTTCCTTATAATTATATCATGATTTTAAAAATTTATTAAATTATAAAAATTTAATTTATATTAAGTATATTTAAATTATAATAATCAATAATATATAGATGTATGAAATGGAATACATCATTTTCAGAGATGGTCGGTTGTACGTACTCATGAAAGCTGGTTTCCTTTTATTGACATATAGAATGAATTAAAGTAAATGAAATATATGTATATAGAATAATTAAATTAGAATTATTATTTAATATATATAATATATATTTCACTAAACATATATTTTATTCATTTTATGTAGTGTGTGAAAGAATCACATCACTTTGAGGGGGTAGTAGTCCCCAATTGCACTAATGAAATTATCGTATTTACACAATATAGAATGAAAATGGGTATGTTATAAATAAAAATTAATGAAGTATAATGAAATTATAAATATCATAAATATCATATATAAATATATATTCCATAATAATTTCCACTATGAGGGGAGGAAAACGAAAAAATGAACAATCATTTTTTCATGAGGCAATAGTTCCCCGTACATGTAAAAAGTATGATTGTTACCCATTATATAGAAGTGCCATTTAGTTAAGGTATAAATAATATCAAAAATACATATGAAAATATTTAGGATACTATTTTTTATAGAAAAATTATATAATAATAGATAAGGGAGTGTAGAATAGAAATAAAAGAGAAGAGAATGAGAGAGGGTGTTAACTCTTATTCGAGTATCTCCTTTTGATTTTCTCCAATGGGATTACATGGAAGTATTTAAATTATATTATATAATTTGAAGATTATTTTAGGTCTTTTTGAATTTAATTGGGTATATCTTGGCTTAACCTATGTTTTTTGATATGTTTAATGAATTGGTGAGAGATGGTTTCCTTTTATATGGGAGAAACAAATCTCACTTGGTATTTTTGAAAATATGTGTGTTATATCTACGTTTTTACCAAATAAAAGTAATAAAAACAAAAAAAAACAATAATGGAAGTCTAATGGCCGAATTATGGCCATACAATAGGTTTCAAAAAAGTTTCTATGTCATTTTTGGCCTTATGTTTAGAGTTTCATCCCTTGTCAAACTTAATTTCATCTTAATCATTGTAATTAATATCCATTACATTCACTAACATTTTTTTCTCAAAACATTGTTAGTATTATATGAAATTATTAATTAGTCTGATTATAATTATAAAATCCATTTTTCCAAACACCAATCATATAATTGGATGAAATTAATTTAAATATAATCTCGCATATGGGATGACAAAGCGGGGTTTAAATGTAAAAATGTTTAAATGTTATATAGCTTTTTATATCCAATTTCAATGTGATGTTTTTTAAAATTAAATATATTTGATAAATGGATAATATTTTTATCTAATTAATCTTTAAAATAAATTTAATATATAATTTATCCTTATAAGAAAATTAGATGAACAAGTAATTTGGAGTTAAATTTTAGTATAATTCAATCGTTATGAAAAAATAAAGCAAAAAAAATTCACCATATCCTAATTTTTATGATTCGATTTAAGAGATGATGTTTATTTTGACAAATAAGATATATAAAATTTAATAAATATAGATTTAAAATATATTCTCCATCAAATTTTACTAAGAGTTTCTTAATAAACATACTTGTTTTTTATATATAATAATTGGTTTTTTCTTATCATATACATATCCTATCAATTGGATGTATAAAACATTATTTAACTATATATATATATATGCATGTATTACGTTAATTTTACTCCCTAATTGAAATTAATATAAATTATTTGGATAAAATAGACTTGTGAGTATAAAAATATTTTCTTTAAAAATATTCAATTTATATTAAATTTGAATTCATATTTACCATAACTACTAGATTTATTTTATACTTTTTGAAAACATATGTTTTCATAAGTTAGTTAATACTATTCATTAATACTAAAATTAAGGATTGGTTATGTCTCAATATACTGAATAATAATATATTAATTATATATTATTTTTTGGTTAATTATGGGGTTGTGTGTTATGAATGTCATCAAGGAAAGAAATTATTGAATGTAATTTAAGTTGAAAACAGTATTCCTTATTGAGATATAAATCCTATATATTGAATAAAGTTCATGATTTTCATCACATTGTGTATAATGAAATAAAAACATAGTGTTTTAATATATTAAAAATAACTATTTATAGTATTACGTGAAATGATAAATTTAAAAGAGAATAAATTAATTCAGAGACAATAACTCAAAATATCTCAGGGTGTTATAGTTAAAGTCCTTATTTATAGTAGTTCTAATATACCACCACCTACATACCTAGTATCAAAAAAATTCCAAATCCTATAGCTATTGATTCGTTGAAACACACATATCCCTAGCCAAATTCTAAAAAAATAAAAAACATGAGTTGATGTCAGTATCACCATATGTTACTAAAATGATATTTTATACATTTCATTCCATTCTAACATGAACCTAGTTTATGTTAATTAAACTATCCTAGATTCCATATTGGATAATTCCAAAATAAAACAACTACAGTAACTAGCTAAGCCCAATATAGAATGAATATCAAACAAATTCTTCATTTGTTCCCCTGATATCATCACTTGGATCCATTTGTGATTGACTGAGATTCACATCTCAGATATAATGTGGACCAAAAAATATCTATAGGATCAAAACCTAATTTTTAGTTAGATTTTAATAGTGATGATGTTCTTCAGTGTTATGAGGATGATGTATAGATGATTTCATTGTTCCTCCTAAAATTATGAGTATACAAAAATATCATCCAAAAAACAACTATAGAAGTGTTTAAAAATCAATGAAAGATATTAATGATCAAATACATAAAAACCATAAGAAATTTAGTAATACCAAATGGTATAACAAAATAATCCTAATTTATGTACCTAATCCTTATGGTTTTCTAGGTGCATCATCCACTTATACCCATATTTATGGTACCCTACACGATGATCAATATTAGAAAACCATCATGGTCCACTAAGTTAATCAAAATTCTCATCAATATGATGAAATGGATAATTATTCTTAAAATTAACATGATTAATATTTTGTAAATAACCGCAATATTGTATTCCATATTCTTCTAACATTTCAAAAGTTAAAAGTGAATCCCCAGGAGACACAATGTGATGAATAAATTCATTGGCCTCAATATCATCGAGTTGATACCTAAACTACTTTAAATATTCTAGTTACATACAAAATTATGAAATATTGATGTGATTTATACCCATATTAATGTTTATAAAACAATAAACATACCTTTGAAGTGGTAACCTGGATAAATCCCCATGAAAAACCTCGTAGTATTAATCCATAACAACAGGATATAAACTGTTGGAACCTTGGTTTAATGATTGATGAAATATATCTAACCAATTGAATGTGATAATTCCAGCCTCATAAAATGGCCAATATCTTATATAACGACCAATACATTACATACATTGTTAATAATTCAAAATTTAAGTACACTTATTACAACATATAACAAAACCATGAAAGGAACGTATAGGTATAGTGTCTTCAGAAATTGGAGAACATAAACAACTGGTTCATAAACATCTACATTGTCTCCCATTTATTTCATCATATCTAGAGTCCCTTTTGGAATATCCTACTTAATAATATTCTTCCTGACCTAGGGAATGAAAACATAAAAAAGGGGGATCTCAAATGCTCAATAAGGGTAACCAAAAGAAATATCAATCACATCATATTTATAAGAACATAACATTTTGGAAATCTTAACCTGGAATAGAGGTCATAATTTCATAACATGGGATAAATAATATTACTGAAATGTAATCCCAATAATCATAACCTAAAACATGAAACTTTTTGGAATACACACATAATCATAGAGAATCATTTCTTATTAGTCAAGACTCATTTCCAAGACTATCTTTGCAGACAAAGTCCATTTTTGAACCGAGTTCACACCTCGTTTCAATCCTGTTTCACTGAACCGGTTTCACCTGCCGTTCCAGCCATGCCTATCACATGAGATATAAATCATTACCCAATGCATTGGAGGGATATATAGGTTCCACACATCTCATAATGATACCATTATTATGTGTGCCACAAGATTATAAATCATACATCATAGCATAACTCATGTAATAAAAATGGGATTCTTAAACATCATGCCATCATAACATAAATCATATAAGAAAAAATGATTTCATAAAAATAATTTCATCATAACCTAATCAAATCAATGTAAAAATAGGGATAGAAACAGAACCCTATATTATCTTAGATGGAAAATAATTTTGATAAAATGCTTGAACTCCATTCCTGAAGAAAATATCCTTTCTACTTCAAAAACATTTTTCCCTTCTTAATATGTCATACAATTTTAAACTAAAAGAAGTATATTAAAAATAAAATTGAAAACTTGTAAAGTAATATTCTTGGAAATAATGTTTTAAAAATCCATTCATTCCATATAAGTTAAAAAACATTCTTCTCGTACTTATGTCGGAAAAGTCAAAAAGTACCTCGTACAAAAAACGACAACAGATTTAATTCATATCTTTTACTAAAAACTCACCAAGGGGTAAAATTGGATTTAATAAATTGTATAAGGATATAAATATTACATATTGAGGAAACATGTATGTGGATGGTAAATATTCCCCAGTAAATTCTGATGTATAAACAATCTCGGATAAAAAATGTGATTGCGAGATTTTCCCTTACCTTAGGTCCGATTTTCTTCTTAAGTGTCCAAACCTCCTATATAATGATTTAAATAATTTCATTGAATTATTATATAATCATAATCGTTTTTATGATATCATATATGGTCATATTCTTAGCTTCATGTTAGTAATATTTAATTGGTACTTGTTATTCGGGTGTTTATTACATTTTGTTCATATGCAAGTATTGTTGAATAAATTCATATTATTAATTTTAGGTTATAGATAACTCATTTACAGAATAGTATTAGTGTAATATATATAATATTAATTCATTAAATTTATTTATATAATAATTATGCAATTATGATCATGTAGAACGAGTCACATCACATCGTGGATACGGTATTCTGTACGTACGCACGAGCGATGATATCATTCCCATGATCGTGGAATTGTATTGGAGTGTATGTATACAATTTGAAAATCAATATAAATTTACAATAATAATATATAGTTATTATTTACACCATTATACCCATCCAAGTGATGTGGTGGTGGAAAATAAATTACACCACGGCGTGGCGACGGTATTCCTTACGTACGCACGTGAGGTGATTTTGTTTTCCGTAGGATGGATAGATGGTGAAATAGGGTTTTTTCATAATTATAATAACATATATGTATATGAGTGATACTGATGTTATTACTTAATAATTAAACAACTAAAGAAGAATAAGTTGAAGAATAAATAAAGTTGAAAGAATTGGTAAATGACATTACCTCTTATTTGAAGAGCCTCTTTGAGACCTTCTCTTAGGGCACTAAAATTGGTCTTTAAAGATATCCAAGACCTATAAGATGTTTCTAAGGAAGTGGAGAAGAGAAATTTCCAGGGTTTGGCCGAGATTTAAGGCTCAATGTGGTTTGAGGAAGATAGGGAGGAGGTGCCCTTTTATTAGGGAGGAGAGGGGAACCTTTGGAAAAACGAAAAATATTAGTTTACTATAAAGTCATATTCGGTTTTAAATAGCTCCAAATTGATTTATTTATAAGCTAAGGTGGGGATGATTCGAAATCCCCTCATCCAATAGAATTTAGACCCGTTTAGGTTTCTATTACAACCTTATCATTTAGATTAAACTTTAAGTTAAATAATTTTACTTTCACCGTTTCTTCTTGTTTTCTTACACTATAAGATTAATATACATACTATAACATGCCAAAAAAACCCCAAGTTTATTATTATTAATATATATAACCTTATCTAAGTCATTTGGCCAAACCATAGATTTTTAGGAATAAAATAACAATTAATAATATAATATTTGTTTTAAAAAACTATTTTATGTCAATTTTGACACTATTTGGTACTTGATTTTTGTGAAAATCATAACAGAATGATTAGTTAGAAAAATGTTAATTAAACCAATAATAACATGTCATATTAACCTTTAAAATTAGTGTAATTTATAAAAAGTCTCAAATTACATTTATTTGGGTATTTATAACATCAATTATGTCAATATTTCATTAGTAAGATAATTACTGGTACATCATTATGTCATAATTAAATTATTTAATGTCTAAAATTTATAAATAAAATACGATTATGTAGGAAATATTTTTATCTTTATAATGAATATTTATAGCAAATTTATCTTATGTATAACCTTATATTAAAAATTATTTACTTATTAAACATTGATTTTAACTATTTTAACCCTTCTTTAAATAAATTAATATTAAATGTCCTAATCTAATCCAAGGGGGCCTAAACGGTCATAGTTTATTCCTAAGGTTGTTTTTGGTCGAATTAAACTAATCCAATAGAATTACGACATGTGTTATGGTAATAATAATATTATTTTTACCCTTAATTACCCTATTTACTTTTAACAGGGGTAAATAAAAATAAAAGTTACTATTCACAAAAAATTACTTTCATCTCATTGAATCACATTTTACTTACTAAAATCAATCGCGTCTCTTAGATTTTGGAAATTCCATTCACAGAAGCGGTAAAATTTTGTTTTGTGTAAATTTGCAAATTCTCCTAGGAGGTGGGTAAAAGACGGTGAAAAGTTCAATAAAATTTTTATATATCTAAAATTATTATAAAATGACTACATTGAATTGAATTGACCATATATTGGTATTATGTATCAATTTTTACCTAAAATAAATTTAAATAAAATAAATTATTATTTAAATAAAAAGTTAGTTTTTAAATAGTAACCTAGTGTTTTCACTATTCATCAAAAATTGAAAGTTTTCAGAAAAATACAAAAATTTCACCCTAGGCTAATTTCGATATTCCGAATCCAAAAATGAAGTCCGTTTTGAAAAATAAAAATTAAAAAATATCAAATACTGGGTATTACTATTCATAATGACTAGTTTTAATAATATTTTAATAGCATATCGTTGTTTAGTAAAACTCGGAATTCCGTACGACACAAGCTATCGAGGAAGGTCATGATTGCGTGTAAAGGAATAAAAGATAGTGTTTTGTGAAATAAAAGATTCCTTTGATGATTTATATAACATAAAAACAAAATATTTCTCATAAATGTCTCAAGTGTTACATTCTACCCCCCTTAAAATGAATTTTTCCCTTGAAATTTGTCACTTTTATAACAAACGGTTGAGGATACCTCTCCCTCATTGTATCCTAAAGCTCCCATGTATCTTCTTCTAATTGTTGATTCCTCCATAAAACTTTCACCAAGCAACTGGTCTTCTTCTATAGGACTTTTTCTCTATGATCGAGAATCTCTATTGGATGTTCTTCATAAGAAAGATCCTGTTCCAGTGGTACAACTTCTGAGCTGAGTACATGTGAAGGATCAGGTATGTACTTTCTCAGGAGAGATACAATGAACACATCATAAACTTGAGAGAGATTCAGTGGATGCACAAATCGGTAAGCTACCTTCCCAACACGATCCAGTATTTCGAAAGGACCGATATATCTAGGACTCAACTTTCCCTTCTTTCCAAATCTCATTACTCTCATACAAGGAGATATTCATAAGAACACTTTATCACCCATTTAAAACTCTATGTCTTTTCTTAGGTTATCAACATAAATTTTTTGTCGACTCTGAGGTGCTCTTATGTTTTGTTGAATAGATCTGACCTTTTCTGCCTTCTCATTAACAATATCAGGTCCTAATAGATTTCTTTCCCCAACTTCATCCCAACATGTTGGAGTCCTGCATTTCATTCCATATAGAGCTTCATAAGGAGCCATCTGAACACTGGAGTGAAAGATATTATTATAAGAAAATTCCACCAATGGTAGGTGGTGATCCCAACCACCTTTGAAATCAATAGAGTAAGCTCTCAACATATCTTCTAGAGTTTGAATTGTTCTCGTAGACTGACCGTCTATCTGAGGATGATAAGCAGTACTGAAACTCAACTCTGTATCTAGAGCATGCTGAAGACTTCACCAGAACATCAAGGTAAATCTCTAATCTCAATCATATATAATAGAAAGTGGTACTCCATGCAATCTTACCACTTCCTTCACATATATCCTGGAAAGCTGATCCAGTGAGAAATCCTCTCTAATAGAAATGAAGTGAGCTGACTTTGTAAGATGATCAACTATGACCCAGATATCATTATTACCTTTGGATGTTATAGGAGGTCTGGTGACAAAGTCCATAGTGATGTTTTCCCATTTCCATTCGGGTATGGGTAATGGTTGTAACATCCCCTTAGACTTCTATCTCTCATCATTAACTTGCTGAAAAACCAATCATCGAGAGACATATTCCACAACATCTCTTTTCATACCATCCCACCAAAAGTACTCTTTCAGTTACCAATACATATTTTTTGCTTCAAGGATGAATAGAGAATGAAGAAATATGAGCCTTATCCAGCAGCTCCTTTAATTCTGGGATGGGAGGAACACAAACTTGATTCCTGAACATTATTATCCCATCACAATCTTGGTTGAATTCAGGAACATTTCTCACCTTCTTTTATAAATCTACATCTTCCTTCTGTGCCTCTTTAATCTTCACATGTATAGATGGTTGAACATTCATTTGAGAAAGATATGATTTTTTCCCTTGAATTATAATTTCAAGGTCAATCCTTTGTAAATCCAAAAATATTGGATCATTTATGATCCTAATCATGGATAAGATAGCATGGTCTTGTCGACTTAATGCATCTGCCACCTTGTTTACTTTCCTAGGGTGGTAATGAATTGAGCAGTCATAATCCTTAATCATCTCCAACCATCTTCTTTGGAGAATATTCAGCTCCTTTTGTGGGAAAATATACTTTAAACTTTTATGATCACTATAAATATCACACCTTTCCCCATATAGATAATTCCTCCAAATCTTTAATGCAAAGATTACCACAGCTAACTCCAAATCATGAGTTGGGTAATTTTTCTCATTGATTTTCAACTATTGTGAGGCATAAGCTATCACCATAACGTTTTTCAGGAGAATACACCCCAATCCTTTCTTGGATTCATCACTCTAGATCACAAACCTTTCTCCACTACAAGGAAGTGTGAGTATAGGTGCACAGGATAACCTTCTTTTCAACTCCTTGAAATTCTCTTCACAATCCTCCAACCAAACAAACTTAACTCCTTTCCAAGTCAACATGGTGAGTGGATTAGATAATCGTGAAAAATCTTTCACAAAATGTCGATAATATCTACCCAAACCAAGATAACTTCAGATCTAAGTTACTGTTGTTGGTCCCGACCATCTTTCGATAACATCTATTTTTTCTGGATCCACATATATCACTTCTTTTGAGATTATGTGACCCAAAAATTCAACTTTTTGAATCCAAAATTCACACATGGTAAATTTGGCATAAAGCTTCTCAATTCTCAGGGTCTTCAATATAATTCTCAAGTGATCTTCATGTTCTTCCTTGATCTTTGAATAGAAAATAATATAACCTATAAATACTACCACAAAAGGATCAAGATAGTCTCTAAAGACTCTATTCGTCAGATCCAAATGGCATCACTATAAATTCATAGTGTTCATACCTTGTACGGAAAGCTGTATTTGGAATATCCTCCCTTTGGACCCTTAACTGATGATACCCTGAACGAAGATCAATCATGGAAAAGTATTGAGCTCCATGTAGTTGGTCAAATAAGTCATCAATGCATGGGAGTGGATATTTTTTCTTGATAGTGATCTTGTTATGTTCTCGATAATCAATACAGAGTCTCATTGATCCATATTTCTTCTTAACAAACAGAACAGGTGACCCCCAAGGTGATGCACTAGGGCATATGAATCCCTTATCAAGATTCTATTGGAGTTGCTTCTTCAATTTCTGCAAGTCAATTGGGGCCATTCTATAATGTGTCTTTGGAATAGGTAAAGCACTCGGTATGAGTTCTATTGAAAACTCACTTTACGATTTGGTGGAAGACCTGGTAATTCTTCCATAAAGACATTATCAAACTCTCGTATAATTGTAATATCCTTAATTGTGAGTTTCTCTCCAACCATTTGAGATAAATAACCCTCATTTAGTGGAATCAAGACCCATAAGATGGAAGAAATTTCCACTGTAAGGTTATTCTCATCCTTGCATCAATAGACGATCATAGATTGATCTGGAATATGAAATGTAACTTCCCTTATTTGGAAATTGATATGAGCTCCATATAAAGAAATCCAATCAATGCCATGAAACACATAAAATTCCACTATAGGAAGGATCACACGATTTGCAGGAAGCACATTCCCACAAACATCAATCGAAGAAGAATTATAAACTTTTGATCTGACTGTTCTGCCATTAGGGGTTGTCACACCTAACTCAACATCTAATTGTTGATGTCATACGATGATACCCTTAGAAAATTATTCAGAAATAAAAGAGTGGGTGGATCCAGAATCAAATAAAACATTTTCTACTTTAGAGTGGATTCTAAGTGTACCTTGCACCACTTCGTTATCGTACTCCACATCGCTGATAGAAATTGCATGTGAAATTTTTTTGTCTTTAGCCTTAAGAATTTGTTGATGTTGATCATCATCAACAAACCTTGGATTAGGGAATTGATTAGCATAATGCCCAATTTCATTGCACTTGTAACATTGAAGTGTAGGAGGTGCACTCTGTGTAGCCTTTTCTTTGTTTGCATCACTAGACATCTTCTTCCTATCATTGCAACATTCAAATTCCCGTTGACCTTCCTTTATACATTTGAAACATTTACTTGTCCCTTTATGAAAACTCCCTCCATGTTTCATTCCACACTTTGAGTATAAGGGAAATCTCATCTTCTTTTCTGTGTCCTCTTTAGATTTTACTTTGAATTCCATTTTCCTCTTCTTATCAAACCCATATAACTGATGGTTTACTACATTCTCCATCTCAACCTTGAGAGCACATCGAACAATTTTCTCATAGCTATTGAAGTCCCTTATAGCTAAAGCCCTTAGAAAATTTGGTTTTAAGCCACAAATAACCGATCAATCTTACTCTCGGGTCGGATAAAAGTCCCAGAAGAATACCTTGCAAGTCTTGTAAAATTTTCTTCATAGGAACCAACAGATTCATCATCCTATTGTTTTAGTTCAAGAAACTCCTTCTCCATATTTTTTCGGAGAATACGAGACAAGTACTTATTGAAAAATAAGTTCTTGAACTCGTCTCATTCCATGGATTGAATTTCATCCCTTTGGCTCATATTTTTGAGAAGATTCCACCATTTATTATCTTCACCTTATAATCGATAAACTTCTAAGATGACTTCATCATGTTTAGAACATTGATGAACTGAAAATATCTTTTCAGTGGTACTAATCCAATGTTTAGCCACTAATGGATCAGAAGACCCACTGAATGAAGGTGGACGATGCCACATGAAAGAATCAACAGAATGTTTCTCCTTCCTTAGCTCATTTGGATGTCCTGCATGATTCATAGCTTGAGAATGTTTTGTGAGCATGGCTACAAGATTTTTCATTCCAGCTCCCATAAAATTTGGTTGCTCTGGGGGTTAATCATTTCATTTCCCGTCACATTTTTCATTAACACGGTTCCTTCGACTTCCATCCAATGACTAAACCAAAGAATAATAGTGTGAGCAACACTAATTATCGTAGGAAAAACATATAATCAAGAATAAAATTTCACACTTATGGTATTTTCATAGGTTGTCATGGCCATTTCTAAAACACTAAGATTTTTTTCTATGCTTAGACATATCCTTAGGTTTCTTACTAAAGCTTTCACATTCTAGTTTCCAAAGTTTGACTATACCTTTCCTCGGATACAAACTATAACGACCCATACATTACATACATTGTTAATACTTCAAAATTTATGTGCAATTATTACAACATATAACAAAACCATGAAAGGAATGTATAGGTATACTGTCTTTAGAAACTGGGAAACATAATCAACGGGTTCATAAAGCATCTACATTGTCTCCCATTTATTTTATCATATCGAGAGTCCCTTTTGGAATATCCTACTTAATAACCTTCTTCCTGACCTGGGGAACGAAAACATTCAAAAGGGTGAGCTCAAATGCTCAGAAAAGGTAATCAAAAGAAATATCAATCACATCATATTCATAAGAACATAACATTTTGGAAATCATAACCTGCAAAAGAGATCATAATTTCATAACATGGGATAAATCATAGTATTGAAATGTAATCCCAATAATCATAACCTAAAACATGAAACATTGTGGCATACACACATAATCATAGATAATAATGTCTTATTAGTCAAGACTCATTTCCAAGACTATCTTAGCGGACAATGTCCATTTCTGAACCGAGTTCACTCCTCGTTTCAGTCCTGTTTCACTGAACCAGTTTAACCAGCCGTTCTAGCCATGTCTATCTCATGAGATATAAATCTTTACCCAATGAATTGGAGGGAGATATAGGTCCCACCCATCTCATAATGACACCATTATTATGTGTGCCACAAGATCATAAATCATGCATCATAGCATAACCCATGTAATAAAAATGGGATTCTTAAACATCATGTCATCATAACATAAATCATATAAGATAAAAGGAATTATTAAAAATAATTCCATCGTAACATAATCAAATCAATTTAAAAATAGGGATAGAAACATAACCCCATATTATCTTAGATGGAAAATAATTTTGATAAAATGCTTGAACTCCATTCGTGAGGAAAATATCCTTTCTACTTCAAATTTTTTTTCCTTTCATAACATGTCATACAATTTTAAACTAAAAGAAGTTGATTAAAAATAATCTTGAAAACTTCTAAAGGAATCTTCTTGGAAATAATTTTTTAAAAATCCATTCATGCCGTATAAGTTAAAAAAAATTCTTCTCGTACTTATGTCGAAAAAGTCAAAAGGTACCTCATATGAAAAACAACAAAAGATTCCTTTCATATCTTTTACTAAAAACTCACCGAAGGGTAAAATTGGATTTAAACAATTGTAGAAGGATATAAATATTAAATATTTAGGAAACATGGATGTGGATGATAAATATTCCCCAATAAATCCTAAAGTATAAACAATCTCGGATAATTAATGAGATTGTGAGATTTTCCCTTACCTTAGGTCCGATTTTCTTTGTAAGTGTCCAAACCTCCTGTATAATGATTTAAATAATTCCATTGACTTATTACAGAATCATAATAATTGTAATGATATAATATATGGTCATATTCATAGCTTCTTATTATTAATATTTCATTTCTACTTGTTATTCAAGTGTTTATTACTTTTTGTTCTTATGCGTGTTTTGTCGAATAAATTATTATTATTATTTTTAGGTTATAGAAACCTCTTTCACAGAATGGAAATAGTGTAATATAAATCATATTAATTCATTCAATTGATTTATATAATCATTATTCAATGAAGATCATGTAGAATGAGTCACATCACATCATGGAGACTGTATTCCGTACGTAAGCACGAGCAATGATATCGTTCCCATGATCGTGGAATTGTATTGGAGTGTATGTATACTATTTAATAATCAATATCAATTTACAATAATCATATATAGTCATTATTTACACCATTATACCCATCCAAGTAAAATGGTGGTTGAAAATTTATTACACCACGGCGTGGAGACAGTATTCCATACGTACGCACGCGCGGTGATTTCGTTTTCCGTAGGATTGATATATGGTGAAATAGGGTTGTTTCATACTTATAATAACATATCAGTATATTAGTGATACTGATGTTATTACTTCATAATTAAATAACTAAATAAGAAGAAGTGGAAGAAGAAATAATGTTGAAAGAATTGGTAACGGACATTACCTCTTCTTTGAAGTGCCTCTTTGAGACCTTCTCTTAGGGAACTAAAATTTGTATTTGAAGAATACCAGGACCTCTAGTATGTTAATATGGAAGTGTAGAAAAGAATTTGGTAGGGGTGGCCGAGCTTGAAGGCTCAATGTGGTGTGAGGAAGGGAGGGAGGAGGTGCCCTTTTATAAAGGAGGAGAGGGGCACCATTGGAAAAACAAATAATATTATTTAATTATAAAGTTATATTAGGTTTTAAATAGCTCAAAATTGATTTATTTCAAAGATAAGGTGGGGTTGGTTCGAACTCCTCTCATCCAATAGAATTTAGACATGTTTAGGTTTCTATTTTAACCTTATCATTTAGATTTAACTTTATGTTAAATAATTTTACTTTTACAATGTCTTCTTGTTTTCTTACACTATAAGGTTAATAAACATACTATAACAAACCAAAATAACCCAAGATGTTTATTATTAATATAAATAACCTTATCTATGTAATTTTTCCGAGCCTTATATTTTTTGGACTAAAATAAAAATTAATAATATAATTTTTTTTATAAACTATTTTATGTCAATTTTGACACTATTTGTTAATTGATTTTTGTGAAAATCATAACAGAATGAGTAGTTAGAAAAATTTAATTTAATCAATACTAACATGTCATATTAACCATGAAAATTAAAGTAATTCATAAAAAGTCTCAAAT
Organism: Viscum album; assembly: GCA_963277665.1. Classification (NCBI taxonomy): domain Eukaryota; kingdom Viridiplantae; phylum Streptophyta; class Magnoliopsida; order Santalales; family Viscaceae; genus Viscum; species Viscum album. The sequence goes on from OY728126.1 coordinate 279,839,078, forward strand.
TACATTTATTTGGGTATTTATAACATCAATTATGTCAATATTTCATTAATAAGATAATTACTGCATCATCTTTGTGTCATAATTAAATTATTTAATGTCTAAAAATTATAAATAAAATACCATTATGTAGGAAATATTTTTAGATTTCTAATGAATATTTATAGACGAAATTATCGTATGTATAACCCTATATTAAAATAATTTATTATTAAACTTTGATTTTAAATATTTTAACCCTTCTTTAGATAAATTAATCTTAAATGTCCAAATCTAATGCAATTGGGCCTAAATGGCCAAATTTTATTCCTAAGGTTTTTTTGGTGGAATTACACTTATCCAATAGAATTAGGACATGTGTTAGGGTAATTATAATATTATTTTTACCCTTAATTCCCTTATTTACTTTTAACCGTGGTAAATAAAAGTAAAAAGTTACTATTCACCAAAAAATATTTTCATCTCATTGAACCACATTTTACTCACTGACATCAACCATGCCTCTCAGATTTTTGAAATTCCATTCATTGATGCGGTAAATTTATGTTTTGTGTAAATTTGCAAATTCTCCTAGTAGGTGGGTAAAAGACGGTGAAAAGATCAATAAAATTTTTATATATCTAAAATTCTTATAAAATGACTTCAATCAATTGAATTGAACTTATATAGGTATTATGTATCAATTTTGACTTTAAATATATTTAAATAAATTAAGTAATTATTTAAATAAAAAGTCGGTTTTTAAATAGTATCCCAGTTTTTTCACTATTCATCATGAATTGAAAGTTTTTAGATAAATACCAAAATTTCACCCTAGGATAATTTCGATATTCCGAATCCAAAAATGAGGTTCGTTTTGAGAAATAAAAATTACAAAATTTCAAAAAGTGGGTATTAATATTCATAACGGCTAGTTTTAATAATATTGTAATAGCATATCATTGTTTTGTAAAACTCGGTATTGCGTACAACGCCAGCTATCGAGGAAGGTCGCGATTTCATGTAAAGCAAGACATGATAGTGTTGTGTGTATTGAAAGATTCCTTTGATAATTTATTTAACATAAAAACAAAATATTTCTCATAAAAGTCTCGGGTGTTACATCTTCTAAACCTGGTTCCCACTCATCCTAAATGATATAAAAAACCATATAAAAATACAAAAACTAAACCCATACAGTGTAAAAATAAATCCTGTCTTTAAATATAACCATATAGTTTTGTGAATTATGAGGTCAAATATATCATGATAATGAACTAGAAAATATCACATGACCTTATAATCAGTGATAATGTCACAGAATTCCGAACATTTGAAACCATATTTCGTACTTATTAATAATGTAGTGGAATGAACCATTATGAGTTTAATAAGATTCATTCATAATCCAAAATAAATAATCATTATAGTTGATATAAAACAATGAGACACATTAGTATCATAAAAAGACATGATTATTTATGATGAAATAACCATCATACCTATCAAAGTGGCTAGACCTAATTTTGATTCCTATACTAAATACTCTACTACAAAAATACATCCATCGTCATATCCTCCCTTACCATTCTTCATAGTATCTGAGTCCTATTTTTCATGGGAATGAGCTCAACCATCCTTTTCGAGGTCAAAATGAACATGAGATCCTTTGGTAAGAGTTCATACTAATTAACTACACTAGGATTCTATTTTGAAAAAATATTGAATATGATTTGATTTATCAAAATATTGGAATTCCTCATGTTCCACCATACATTCAATCATAGTAGGGATAACTCTACCACACCAATATCATACCACAAATTTTTATCCTAAGGAATCCACCAAAACATCTAATTATGTGAACTATGCACCCTTACTACAATTACGTTTTTATATGATAGACTACCGCTACCTTCTGATGCAAAAAAATCTCCACCCAACACATCTTCACATATAATTCTACCAAAACCATTAATTGTTTATCAACTGCCTCATTAGAAGATATCAGGGACCAGGGAATTTTAATTTACAAAATACCATCCCTCAAATAGACCTCCAACCTTCAATCATTATATTATTCAATAGAAACATGTTTGGGTAATGGGTAAATGAACTCAATTAATTTAGAATCATTCCAATTCACTGAAAATTCACCATTATATGATGTCAAAAATCCTTGAGTTTATTCACTAACAACTCTAATGATAAAACTATTGTTTGGATAATATCATGAAAGTGTCCCAAGTATGATCCTCATGTAATTAAACATTCATGATTGATTCACCACATTTTCCATAACATTATAGAATATATGTGTAAAAAACACATTTCAGACCTCTCGTGTTTTCATGAAATGAAAGATCCCCACAATCCATTAAATCCACCCATTGTATTATTAGGACAACATATCAACATGGAATACTTGTGTATTCTTCACGGTAAATTCTGATCAATGATTTACTGATCATCCTTAGTCTCCAACACCCACCTAATCCATATTATGAATAGTGAAAATAATGGATTCTACCTACAAATGATCTATTAGAGTATTTTAATCTTGATATTGTCTCAGAGCATACTCTCATGGATCTGAAAGATAACAACAAGGATGAATTATTTAATAAACATAATTAACAATATCCAATTATCTTAAGACAAAATTCCATAATAAGAAGATAAAATTCATGATTTTTTTTAATAATAATAATTAAAATAAAAATAGATCCAATAAATTAGAGACCAGAACATTTGAAAAAAAATGTTAATCTAGATAAATTTCAAAATAATGTTATTATAAATAAATAAATCCATGAATATTACTTAATGGATGTACCTGATAACCCATGGTAAATTGGAGATAGATATAAAATTGAAATATCCAAGACCCAATTCATACATGCCGCCTACGTTCTGATGCTCTTAAGTCGTATCTATTAGAAACCCCAAAATAATCCAAAGATGTTTCATCACACTTATGGATAGTTAATCCCTCTAATACAATTTCATAATGAATGAAAATCGGTCAATATGAAACATCACCCAACATGGATTTCCAAAAGGATGATATCAACACATTATCCAAATAAATGTCTCATTGAAAATAGGGAATGAAATAAATAATCACAGTATAAATTGAATGAAAAGATACATAACTATGAGACACAAAAACAAAAACATACAAATAAAATTGGTAACAAAAATTTGATTCAAATAAAAAGAAATGGAACCATGTCTATATTTTAAAATCTATCACCATCAACCCAGCCCACTATGAAGTCAAAAAACATGTAAGACATGTCACTGAGATATATGATTCCCTTACCTTTGCATGTATCCTACAAAACCAAATATGCATGTTTCCAAAAACAAATTCTATGTGAGAAGAAACTCTTTATAGGATGCCACCGTGAATCTATATGATTCTTTTCACGGTGTGACAATTAATTATGGATTTAAAACAAAACATATTTTATACAAATATTTTGATAACATTTTACATAAATCAACCATTGTCTTTATTAAAAAAACCCTTTCCAAAGATACAATAATATAGAGAATAATATACATGATAATATATAGGGAAATAATTATAGTATTAATACCTCATTAGATTACCAAGTGATCATTAAAAACATGATTAAAAAATAAAAAAACAAGATCAAGAAACGTAATTCAGATCTATCTTATAGGAATACTAACAAGGACATGAATGAAACACAAAACCAACATAAATTGTATCATAACAATATCGAGACATTTATCATATTCTATCAATATAACAATCATTTGTTCACTCTCAATGTTCTTAAATATTACATGTTTATTGATTTCACCAAACACATATTAAAATTTTATTCATAAATTGCAGAACAATTTCACAATTCATAGAATCACTGCTTTGATGCTTAGAAATAAATTTTTTCATCATAAATATATTTGCAAATATTATCAAACACATGGTGTTAAAAACTATTTTTAATGAAAGACCCCTTTAAACACATTTCACATGTCACCCAAGAGGTAGTATCAACTAATATCCCCAATATATTTACAATAATTAAATTCATATACTACGCCAATGGAATTTTATTAGAATATAAGGTGCATAAAAGGAAAAAACCATTGTATAGATACAACTAAATTTCTAATTGATTAATAATAATTGGATTTAAAAAAATATTGGAATCATGGATCTAAATTCCTTATAATCAAAGATATATAATAAAAATCATCAATTCATTATCAAACCAATAAGATCATGTAATCATATCCCAGTCCTATTCGAATGAAATTTGTGAAAGAGAGATTATGGGAAGACATAGGGTGGGGAAAAATGGATAGAAAAAAAAATAAATTTATGAGATACACAATGAATTAATGACAATCAACAATAATATATGGATAAAAATATCTTGAGTGGTTAAGAGGGGTTAAGTAGATCCAATGAGATATTGGGAGTAAAATAAACATAAAGGCAACCATTGGTATATAGGTCATCTTATAATTTATATAAATTCATAAGGGGATCATTTATAGGACATAATGATAGAAAAAAATTGTGCTAACCGTGTGTAAGCCACTACACCTTGATACCTATATCACTAGGTAACCTAGGGAATAACAACACATTTTATATAACTATGTGAAAGATATGTGAAATACTATAAATCAAACACCATTCACCTGTTCTATTTTATTGATGACCTGTACGTTTAGGTAAACCATGGTAAAACCCAAGAAATCACTTCTATATCCAACATAACCATTCTCTATCATTTCCATATCATTACTACTAATAATTCACATGGAATATTTATCCCAAATCTTCTAAAATCCATTAAAACATATATAGATATACAATTTATTAAAAATTAAACATTCTTGTGATAAAAAAGGTGTCATATATCTTTCCTCATAGCACAAAGATCATGGTATTTCGATAAAAAGAAACTAGTGTTTATAAATCCCTTATGACATAACTCTCAGTGTTTTTTTAGTTTCTCAAATTCCATTTTAACAATATTGTAAAGAGTTATAGATATATTTTTTTTATTTGGGATGAGATATATTAAATTTTTAATTTTAGTCTAATGTAGGTGTCTAGGTATTTATTTAGGAAACACATCAATTTATTCTAATGCAATAGGTACTTCCTCTATTGTAAGGATTACGTTCCCATTTATACGATGAATCTACTCTTATTTTATATTAATTTCATTAAGGAGATCTACTGTTGGTGGATCTTAAAATGATTCAGATGATTTATTCTCCCCTCTAAACATAAGGGATTCTGTACCTCCATCATGAATAACGATTTCCCTCTTTTGGAAGTAAAATTTTACTGTATGATTTGAAATCAAATCTCTACCAAGGAAAATATAAAATTCAACCATAGGAATAATAAAAATGTTTACAAATAGGGTGTTTATATGTGTCATAATAGAGATTGTCTATCATCTCCTAGATCCAATAGACCTTCCACTAGATGTCTTGATCGAAAAATTCATAACTGAGGTTTCATATAAATATATAATTTTCATAAATAAATTGGAAGTTAAAAAAGGTGTAAATATCCAAAATTAATTAAATAATTGGATAAATTTGAAGATGAAATCAATATACCTTCCACCTAATCTTTATAACCATAAACATTCATGTGGTGATCTTATAATCTTGGAATTTCAACCTTGAAATTTTTTCATTAAAATTAATTTTTATATTAGGAAAATGGTTTGAATAGTAAATCCATATTCTTATAGTTGATGAATTGGACATTTATAGATTGTTTTAATCCAATATAATGACAAACCAGATGTCATTTTTTATCTGCACTTGATGTTAACTCACATTCAATTCAATCGTATTCCATGGATTTGTGAACTTCTGTTCTTGTTTTCCATAGAAATCATAATACTTTTAGAATTATTTTAGTGTGTTGATGAAGAATGATATTATATCCTCTTATCCTAAATTTTTTGAGATAATAATTCTCATTGAATGATAGGATATAACCCATCAAAGATGTATAAATATTAATTTTTGGATTATGAACATAATCTAAAGCATGAGTTGCTAAGAATGTAGCGTTATCCTTGTATTTAACAATAATTTATCCATTATTTTTCCTTATATTTGTGAATATCCTCTCTATATTAACTCATTTTTCATATGATATTATTTTTCAAATAGTATATCCCTAAAATTATTCCACACTATATTGTTCATTTCAGTTATATCACTTGTCTTGTTGATCAATGTACTCTATTTTTCAATGTCTCTGATTATATGATAAAATACCAATGTAAATATCTATATTTCAATACTTCCCAAATTGGATAAAATATTTTATCAATGGACTTTATCTATTTCTAAAACACTGATTGATTAGTATACCCATTAAACGATGGATTTTCTTGTTGTATGAAGTTATACAATATTTTTACAGCTTGTTGGGGATCATAATGTCATTGTATACCAGTAATGCTATCTGTTATACAAAAAGTAATCCACCCCAATATAGTTATAATTTTGTTATCTCCATCCCTAACTCCAAATAGATATTCAATGTCTTTCCCATGATCGAATCCCCTATATGGATTACATGATTTTATATTGTTTCAATTCTATCTTCTAGGAAGTATTTAAAAATATGGAATATACTAAATTAGACCATGAAATTAAGAATTTTAAATCATAGTATATAATTTTAAATCTAGTTTAACAAATAAAAATATTGATAATTTATTCATAGATTATCATAGAATCATAAGATTATTATCTATGGTAATATCATTAAATAATAAAAAATTCAAATCATTTATAATGGATCATAATGTACCTATGAATAAACTAAATATTATTACCAATGAATTTTTATCCAAGCGTGAAGTCTTAGGACCACTCAACATGAACTAAGAAAATATAATGTTGATAATAAACCATCCATTTTGAGGGTGTTTACCCCTTGGTGCGTATGTACCACAGTTTCGTCTACTAGATAGTACCTATACAAGGTTATAATTTATATATTACCACAAATTATTTTCCTTAATAATGATTTATGATATTATCCTATACATAATCATATCCTTTGAGTCTGTCACAGGGTTATGTTCTAAAATCAATGTTTTCATAAACCTAATTTTCAAGGATTATACTAACTTTTATATGATACCAATTATAATAAACTAAATCAAGTAACCCAAATTCAGCGGTTAATTTACTAAATTATCGTGGGATATAAGAAATTGTATCATCGATGATCAAATAGTTTAGCAGTCTAGGGAGATAAAAGACCTATATGATTCTCCTATTACATTATAAAAGATAATATAAAACATAAAATTTTATTGAATCTTATAATTTCATATAGTATATTCTTAAAATAATTTAGAGAACACTTACAACTCTCTGGAGGAAAATCAAACATAAATATTATTGAGATCAAGTTCCTAATAAGGGAAAACATACAATATAATCTATCATGAAATAAGTAAAGATATACTAATATAGGAGAGATAAAAATAATAATAAAATATTCCATGTAATTAATATCATAAAAGGGTATTATTTCCATAGATGAAATAAACACATAAATAATGCAGTGGATAAAAATAACAAAATTTGTAATGTTATAATGCATAATATTAGATATCATAATTAAACGATCAATGCCTCATTACAATTAATCATCCATTTATAGGTATATTCTATGACAAATACTCTAACCAGATTGTTTGATGAGACCAAATAATAAATTAATGAGATATAATGATCCATTTATATCACTTACAAGGTCAAATTAAATTATCATATCATATTAATTATTAATAATTAAATAATTAATCAATATAAAACACTGTATTTAAAAATAAGAAGAGAGATATCAACACATTACCAAGAAAATCTCAAGAGTTATCTAATCATAATAATTCCACAGTATAATGTTGGATGATATTGTTATATTATATCCCCAATAAATCTTAATATTCTTCAAGTTATGTTTATATAAATTAAAATATTTTCAAAAGATCATTGGAACATTTTTGGAAGAAAATATAATTTTCATTTTTAAATCACTAATTTAAAATCTAGAAATGTAAAATCTAGAAATTTAAAAAATATTAATAAATTGATTTATTGTATAGTATCCAAGAATATTTTTAAGGTAAACATGATATAAAAGTATTTTTATTATGGAAGGAAAACATGTTCATTTATAAAATGAGAAAAAAAATATTTCATTAACACCAATGGTAAAATGTAAAGCATTCAAAAAAATGACTAAAATATACATTATAATCAATTTAATAGAAAATAAAAATTGGGTAAAAATTAAATTAAGAAACTATTGTAGAATATTTAAAACATTCATGAAAACATTTTAAATAACTTATAGTCATGGAATAAAAATATTTTGGAACTAATATAAATTCCAAATATATTTTTCTTTAAAACAATAATTCATTATCACGAGTACTTAGTGAAATGAAATATTTTAATTTCTAAAAATAAATATTTTATAATGAAATACATAATATTTTTAATGAAATATCATATAATGTAATCATTATAAATTTATGTATAAACAATCATAGAAAAAATGTGAAATCATAACATAAAACTCTTATCCCTTTGGTTAAATTTTAATCATAACACCATGAAACATATAACATAAAATGAAACTTTAAATACCATTAATATAAATATCCAGATGTTATATCATATAATATGTTCACTATACATCAAATAAAATAAACAATTGGTAGATATTGCATGGATAATATAATCAAAAATGAGACTGGAAACCATTACCTCTGGTATAAATTTCTTCGAACGATATTTAAACCTATAATATAAAACATTTAAATTTATTATAGTTCTATAACATAATAATATTAATACCAATAATAAATTATATCTTTTACTTTTCTTTTAATATCACCCATTCATTAATAATATTTCATTATTATCATAATTTCTGGTGTTAGTCACTTCATTTTCAATTTATATTTCGATTTGACAATTATGGTCCTTGCATATTGATCATTATTCAATGATATAAAAATGTTTTTATTTATATAGATATCATTTATATTCATTAATGACATATCTATACCCATCTATAAAAAAATATAGAAATATAAATTACACAGTTTATGAAGAAGGTAGTCTGTACGTATACATAAACGTTGTTTTCATTTTCTAATGACAAAATGATAGAAATATAAATAATATATTATAATAAAATAATCTTAATTATATAATATATATTTATTAAATACATTATTATATCCATCAATATTATGTGGTTATAGAAAATGAATCATATTTATACATGGAGGTGATAGTCCACACAAATGCACAAGTGATACATTCATATCACATTTGATGTAAAAAAGGTTTAAAATTGTTATAACATAATAATTATAAAATATAAATATATTTATGATAATGGAATAGTTATTGTATAAAGTATGTAACTGATTTAGTGTAACTATAAGTAGAAATAATCATGGAATGAATCAGGTAAGATGATTACCTCTTCTTTGAGAGACCTCCATTGGCTTACAAATCATTCATTCTTATTATGATCTCTAGATAAGAATAGGAAAAAAACTAATTCAAATAATATAGGATATATTTTTGGTCGGTTTTTCCCCATCAATAGGGTTCAATGGTAGTGAATAAGGGTAGATAATATGTACCCTTTTATATGTGAGGGTAGGGTCACACAAGGAATTACATAAAATATTTAGATAATATAAAGGCATTTTTGAGTGAAAGTGGAACCAAATAGATAGGGATTATATGTAAAGATCTTTTAATATTGAAAAAATTTCAAAAAATTTAATTTATACAATATTATGTGGCATTTATACCATTGTCTTTTAGTTTAACACCCCATTGGTATACACATTTATCCTTAATCATGGTATCAACTTTTTTTACTATTTTTTCTATTAATTATGAAACAAATTAAGCTTAATTAATTAAAAAATATTAATTACGATGATTAAAAATATGTATTACATTTTATATGTTTAAATTTTCAAAATATATAAAATTAACTTTTACATGATTTTTATAAAATACAAAGAAACCCATTTTTTGAATAATGATAGTTTTAAGAATAAATGTGATTTTATAGTAAAATAAAGTATAATTTTGATTGAACAAGATTTAAATAGATTATCTTAAATAAAATAATATTTATTTTCATTTCAAACCAAATAAATATCAAAAGAAACATTATAAATAATTTACTAAATGTGATGAAATAAAAATAATTTTTATTTATACAAATATAATACTTATATTTATAAAATATAAATCTATACATATAAGTAAAAAATATATATTTTTATATAAATTATATTATTTTTTAAAAATATACATGCTAAAAAAATTAAAATTTTTTGTTTATTAATATTTCATTATAATCTCCAAAAAGTGAATCATTTTACAATATATGAATTTTTCTCTACGAACCCAAAAAAAATATTTGTGAAAAATATAAAAACTTAATCCAATAATTTTTTTGACAAACTGTATTAAAAAATGGAATTAATGTAATATAATTAAATTTATAAAATTTGGGAATTTAGGTTTTAATCACATTCTTGAATAAACCTATGTGCATAATTTTATTGATTCTTTAGTAATAAAATATTACAAACATTAATTGAATCTCAGGTGTTATAGTAAGGGTTAGGGTTATGAATTCCATTGATTAATTTCCATTAACCTAATTAACAATAATGTTCTATTGGTGATACTATTAGAATTTTAATCTTGCATATTTCATCCTAGAAAGTATATTTTGGGTTTTGGAAGGGGTGGAATGACTGGGGATAATGATGTTGGAGTTTAGTTGGTGTTTTCATTTCTCTAACTAATTTTTGATGTATGATGATGCTTGGTTTCATAGAGTGATTAATTCTAGTCATTGGTGGTATGGAATATCAAAATTTGTGATGTGAAAAGGGCCATGAGTGAGATGGTGGGATTCTATAATGATGATGATAGTCATCATGAGGGAGGCAACAGGTACTGTTATAGTTGTGTGATCTTTCCTTGATTTTGTGACTTTTATTACATGTTTTTTAAATTTCTTACTTATTTATGAGACCTCTATAGAGTCTATAATGATGGGTGGGTTCTTTTGATAGACCTTCCTAGGGTCACCATGGATGGGTTGGTCTATTAATGTGACCTACCAAGAGTCTATAGGGATGGTCTATTTTGGTGGTGTGACCAGTATAGAGTCTGCAAGGATGGTTCAAAATATTTTCGGTGGCCTTTATATATACTGTTTGTATTTTTCAATGTGCTCGATGTGGCTACTATATATTCCACAGGGATGGGTTGGTGTTCTTGAGGTGACCACATTGATGTGATAAGTGATGGTTTGGGATGAATAAAGTGGATATAAATAATGTTATTATATAGGTTCCCGGTGTTAATTTTTATTAAGAGTTTATTAAATACATTCATTCCAATACTAAGTCGGTGATGTTAGGGTCGTGGTTAATTAAAGATTGGCCAGAACATGATAAATTAGGGTGTTATGTGTTAATTTAAGTGTTTACATTCTATCATCACATGTACATTTATATGAATATCTTAATTATGTTAAAGACACATTGGTGGTGTTATACTATGTTTTTTCTTTCAATTTACATGTGCATCTCGATGTACATACAAAGTTTATAAAATGTATTTATGATGATGTAAATCGGATTACACTGGGCTCTTGAGTAGGTGAGGTAGTATACCTGTAGTTATTTTGAGAATAACTATAGGATCACTTCATAGAGATATATTTTTCATTATTCAATATTTTAATTATTTTATAGGTAGATTTTACACATGTTTTTATCTACCATTGACTCAGTGTACCTGATATAGTATACTATTTTGATATATCATTGGTTAATATTTATATTTATTCAAATATGATACTTTATACTATTTACTATGTTAATATTTATTTTTTTGTTATGTTACTCTAATGTTTATATTTTAATGAAGCAATTGTGTAATTCTCTATTATTTTACGGTATATATTTCCTTTTAATAAACAATTTATCGATAGCTTTTTCAGATGAAAAACTAAAAAAATTAAATCATGGGACATCATATAACTATTAAAATGTATTCATTGAATTTTTGGTTTAACATATAGGTAAATATATTATGAAATAAATGTAGAAATATAATAAATTTCATTTTTTATAAAAATGCATTGATAAAATTACTACGGTCAAATAACTAATAAGATCATTTTATTCTAGAACTACATTGTTTTAAAAAATTTGATTTTTTTTGATTTATTTGAAGCAACTAAATATATTATTGTTGTATTATATTATTGAAATTAATAATATTTATTTTTATATGAATTAAATTTTAACACTGGTTTTATTTGTAATGTATTATAAAAAACAATAGTTAATTCATTGAAAAATAATTTTTCCAATACAAACATATTTTTTTATATTTTATGGGTTTATGTAAATATAAAATATTCATATTTAAGAACTATATTTTGATACAAATTATCTATATACATGTTTTTAGATGAAAATACTATCTTGTTATATGTTTTTCAGATTCTTCTAAAGTAAATTATTTTTAGGCGAATAGTTAAAATACAATTTTTTTTCAAAACAGTATATTTATAAATATATAATCAAGAACAACAAGTTTAAAATATTTTTACTTAATTAAATATTTTGTATATTATCAATGATTAAATTTTTAGATGATATTATTCTTTTATAAAACCATTTCTTTTTATTTCAGGAATAGAAGTAACATTTTCCAATAAAAATTGTTTTTGGTATTTTCATATAAATAAATGTTATTCTGGAAAAATTTGTATTTAGATTTATTTGAAGGCTAGATAATTTTTTTAAAATTGATAATCTTATATAAATAAAATAAAATATATTGATAATTTCACCCAACACATAAATCTTAAACATAAAGATACCCTTTTTCTAAAAATAGGATTTTACTCTTTGCATGCGCTCATAGAAATATTGAAATTTATTATATACAAAAAATTATAATAAAACTCATTTCATTTTTTAATCATTAGGTAAAAATTATTTAAAATTTCTAAATTTATTTTTAAGAATTAATAGTATATTACTTTTGTAAAATATTTTACCACAACCAAAAACCAAAAAAGGAAATATTGAATATTTTAAGAGTATATGACATAAAACATGACTAAAACATGAGTAAAAATAAATAATTAAAGTATTATATACCATATATCATCCCTAGATTCATTATTTTCCATTTTGGAGTCTTTTTCACATGCCAAACATGTGATATTTTTATATAAAGATGTAATATATATACAAAATTAACACTCTCACAACTTATAAAAGGGGATTCTCACTACACAATCATGTCCACCCTAAAATAATTACTCATAAAAATATTCCCCTTTCACATACCTTATTAATCTATTAATTTTTTTAAGCCTCTAGTTATAACTTATTGTCTTATGTTGTCCATTTCTATAGAGCTTTCCAAGGGAAACCCCATGTCCTCAACATGTGTTCTTTTTTTCAGAACATATTTTCTTTTTATTCTTATTTTACAAAATTCAATTATTTATGTCATATATAATGAAATATTTATTGTTTGTGTACAAATTTTTATGATTAAAATTTAATGATAATTAACCACATCTCCTATTTTCTATTAATAAAAAACTGTCAATCTTTTGTTGGGCATACTATTGCCTCCATGAAGTGATGTGTAATGACCCAAAAATTCGTTAATTGAAATTACACTTGATCTAATAAAATGTAATATTATGGTTATATTAAATGGTAACTTCATTGGTTTTATGTTTCTTGTTTTCAAAATACCATTATGAATTTTGAACACTACAAATATAGTCATTGAATAGTTATCACATGATTAGTATAAATATCGGGCTTTAACAAATCAAATTACTCAGACAAATGAAGCAATGGCCTAATCAAGTATACTTTCCCCATACGAATCTCATATGCCGTACCTCAAAAAATTGGAGGAATCATTGGGATTCACTCTTTACCAAGCCCATGCCAAGCTTGAACATGTTTAACTTGGGTGGAACAAACTACGGGAGAAGTGGAAGTGAATAGAGAATACAGCCCGAGTGATGTTATCTAAGCCACCCCAAGAGTTTATCACAATCACACACCTAACTATTAAGTGATATGAGGGTGTAATAAGTGGTTATGTAGAATGACCTTACCATTGTGATTATATGCATTACATTGAATATAATAATTAATATACATTAATTTTATTATTGTTACTTTGTAAATAGTAATTTTACTAAATATTCAACCAAGAAATATATTTTGATGAATTAATGGATTTTTTAATTTGAATAAAATAATAATAATATTATTATTATAATATTACATTTTGTTAAATATAAATTATCATACAATTTAATGAATCTAATTGTAATTTTTATTAATGTTTGAAAGCTATTTTTTGTCAAAACAGATGAATTTTCAATAAAAGTACGTTTTTATTTTGAAAGAAAAAAATTCACTTACTTATAAAATTATTTAGATAAAATGAAAATTATTTTTTTTAATCATGACATCTAAATGATCCAATAGTGAATTTTTCTTAATTTTATGAGAAAGAAAAATTTTTGGGTAAAATTTAAATACCGTATAAATATATAATGTGTTTTATCACATTATAATGACACAATAGTGATCTAATAAAATTCAATAAACATTATTTTCAGCCAATATATTTTTTAAAATTAAAATAATGTTATTTTAGTTTTTTTATTTTACCATGCTTTAGTGGACCCTCCAAGACTTATAAAACATATTGCCTTTTTAAATTGTTTTCCTTGGGAGTGTGACTCACCTTCACATAAGAAACCCTATTATTTTAAAAAGTTTGACCATTGGCCGCATAAAATATTTTTTCCCTCTCCCCTTTGGAAAAAACCATTGAAAAAAACAATGGGATGGTTTCTGGTATTGATTAGTTTAATGTATGGTGACCGAAACCTAAAAAATAAAGAATTCCCTCTCATTTCCTATATATACCAACACATTCCCCCACTTACTCTTCACTAAAAGCCATTTTAGTTCATAAAACCTCTTCCCTAATCTATCTATAATCCTTCCAAGGTTCCCCAAGCTCCCAAAAATCCTCTCTCAATCCTCACACAAGCTTTTGGGATCTCACATCCAAGTAAGTGAATTCTTTGTTTCTCATTTTGTCCAATTTTTTTTAATATTTATGCCCTTTTGTATTCAATTAAAAATCTTGGGGTATGATTTCAAACCTCCCCCATACTTCCCTATTTATGTTTCGATTATGGGTGAACCCTTCCTCTATCATTAATGCCTCCCATGTACGCCTGTTACCATGCCGAAATTCCTTGAGGTATTTCTCTCTCCTCCTTCACATCCATGTAATTCTTTTGTATTATGCATCTAAATTCCATTACGTTTTTTGGGACATGAATTAATATGACCTCCTTACTGTCTATTTCATGTAAATTTTATGAGACAACCATTTCCATCACATCAACCATTTTTTATGAGTTCTTATTTCATGTCGTTATGTTCTTGAAATTGAACTATGATTTTGCAAGACAATGTCATTGTGTAGTGAATACCATACACATTTCACTATCAAGGGTATTCACCATTATGAACATTTACTTATTGATTATAAAGAATTATTTATGTATTCCACATACATTAATCATGGAATAAATTATGATGATTGATTCCACGTTGTATGATCGATATGGCACACTTATGGATGTAATTAAATGTTTAAGAAGGATGTTCCATAATAGCGCTCCTATACATTGGGTAAAGTATAGTGTCATGATATTTCATGTGCAAGGAGAATTGAATCATGAAAATTCATGTGGACCAAGGGTTTAATCATGCTTTATATGCAATGAGGGTTTACTCATGCTCCATGTGAAATGAGCCTTGGCACATGCAAATTCCAAGTCATGAGTTGTTGCCACATTTCCATGTTTTGACTATCATGCTTTATCATTCCTTTATGTTCATGTTTCTCTTGTGATCCATTTATATTCCTATTTTCTATCATGTATTGTATTTATCATGTTATTCCATGTTTATTCTCTTACAGGGCTTCATAGCTCCCCCTTCTCTAATTCATGTCCTTGGGTTATCCAATTTATTTCTAAATACGATGGAATGTAGTGGTCATGTATAAGATTTTTTAAATAAAGATGTTGTATTACATGTTTTATGTTATTATGTAATGATAATAATCCTCAAAAACACTATAACTCTCAGTCTTCTATGTTGTATCAAGTGATGTTTATGTATTAAATCATGTTTAAGTGTGAAATAAAGAGCATGGTTGTTGTAATTGGTATCAAAGGATATGTTTAGTTATTTTGGGGATTTGGATTATAAAATCCTGAGTTATCCTTAGAGACAAGACTATGTATAATAAAAACATCATTGCGTTTTGATGGGAATTGAGTAAGTAGTTTATAAAGCAAATACATCTCTGCCTGGATACAAGCATGTAGAGGCAGCTCTGTAATAAATGTACCTAATAGTGAAAACCCCAAAAGGAGTTTTGGGATTGACCTGGGGTATCCTGATACACAAAAATCGGCCTTTATACACTCTTGGTTATGAAATTTCAAGGGGATATTCAATAGTATATTTATGAGCATAGTAGGAAACATTATTAATGGAATATAAAAATCCCCTAAGAATATATGTTATAAAGTATATCATGGATAACATAGATTGAATCATATAGATTCACAAGTTATGGAAATAAAATCTATTTATAAGCCATCTATTTTTTGTCTTTGGAATACCCTTTATGTGTAACCAATAACATTCCTTTTATTCATTCTAATAGCCAGTAATAATAGTACATGGACTAACAACCGATGTGAAGATCAATGTGATGACTATTCTAATGAAATGACCAATCCGATGGGAGCGGGAATTATGAAATTGATCATGATACACTCTCAGTTAACTAAATCATTGAATAGAATCATAGTTCAAGAGGAACGTTCAACCCCTGTAAAAAAGAACAAGTCACTATCGAGAGATTCATGAGACAAAGGCCACCTACTTTTAATGAGTCATCTGATCCCTCAATTGCTGAACAATGGATCAATTCTGTTGAAATAATCTTCTACATCCATCAATGTTCTGAACATGAGAAGGTTCTTCAGGCTTCCTATCATATGGAGGGTGAAGCCAATAAATGGTGGACATTGATATAAAATATGAAGCATGATGAAAATATTGTGGCAATGGAATGAGAGGATTTCCAGAAATCGTATTTGATAAATATGTTCCATGCACCCTCCAGCTTAAGATGGAAAGGGATATCCTTTCATTCAAGCAAAAAGATGATGAATCCTTCAGAGCGTACAAGAAAAAATTCACACAAGTCATGCACGATACACATATAACTTGTTCATTATCCCCGAATGCAAGGATGAACCCATCTTTAGTGGGATGAAACCTAGCCTGTGGAAATAGCTGACAATCCGTGACTTCGATAGCTGTGATGAAATTGTCTGATGTGCCATCATGATCAAAATGCAGATCGGTGAATCTCAAGGTTATCATGGGGATAAAAATTTTAAGGTGGTATTCAATTCTGGTCATCTGATGGATAAATCCAGTGGTTTTAAGAAAATACAATACCCCACATTCCAAAGGTGTGGAAAAAATAACCCTAGGAATTGCATAAAGGGGACGAGGAAATGATTTAGGTGTGGAAGATAAGGGCACCTGGCTATTAACTATCGGCAAGAAAAACCTGTGTTTGTGATAGAGGAGAAGAATTCTCTACTCGATCCACAACACGTAGTTAATTACTTCAACTACAAAGAATAAGGGGATATTTCAAATCATTTCCCAAAGCCAAGGTTTCTATAAGGCAACCAACAACCTCCAAGTTAGCAAGGATAAGATTTTTCCATCACTACTACCGAAGTGAACCCCGACAATGATGTGGTGACAGGTACTCTGGTTATTCATTCAAGAATAGAAAACATACTTTTTGATTTTGGTTCTACACATTCTGTTATATCCTGAATGTTTAGTAGAACAATACCAGCACCACCACAAATCCGGGATGTGAAGAAGCCGGTGAGGATGAAAAATGGGGCAATCATTGCATCTCATAAATATAACTCCTCCCAAGTCATAATATATGGATTGAACATTCTATAGAACCTTGTAAAACTCCCTTTGGTTGAATTTGATACAATTATCTACAGGGATTGGCAGTCTTTATATAGATCCAACATAAATTGACGTAAGAAGGAAATCACTCTCAATGTGGAGAATCAAACCCCAAATTTGTACAAGTTCAAGATGGATGATGATTTTTCTTTAGCTTCATCATCTCATTCATGTACATTACTGCTCTATGAGCATGTGATTCTGGCTTAGTTTATTGAGTCTATGGAGGCCACCATCCTTGATTACATGCCTATTGTGAGGGAATTCGCTGAATTGTTTCTCAAGGAATTTTCTTATCTTCCTCCAAGAATAGATGTTGAATTATCAATTGATCTTATACCTAGGGCATTGAAAATATCCATGACTCTATATAGAATGGATGTTGTGGAACATAGGGAGATGAAAAAACAACAATAGTAGAATCTAGATGAGTGTTTTATACTCCCAAGTGAATCACCATGGGGTGAACCAGTCATATTCATCAAGAAGAAGGATGGGTAAATTCACCTTTGAATAGATTATCATGTGCTTAACAAAATCATGATAATGAAATAGTATCATCTCAAATGAATTGATGACTTATTTGATCAGCTGCGTGGATCACAATACATCTCCAAGGTTGATTTTCATTTGGAATATTATCATGTAAGGGTGATGAAGGAGGATATTCCCAGGACTGCTTTTCATAAATTATACATGCATAATGAATTAATATTAATCCATATCAAACTCACTAATTCTTGATAAATCTTCAAGGACTTGATGAATATAGTCTTTAGATATTACCCCATCAAATATGTGGTAGTATTTATAGATGATATTATAATATACTCCAAAACCATGGAGAATTATTAGGAGAATCTATGAACTATACTAGATACCTTGCGAAAGGGGATTCTCTATGCAATGTATATCAAGTGTGAGTTTTGGATGAAGGAGGTATCATTAATGGGCCATACGATCATATGAAATGGGATATATGTGGATCCCTATAAGAAAGATGAAATAGAGGGATAGTTGTGGACAACATCAGTAATAGATATCCATAGCTTCTTGGGGTTAGTATGATATTATCAACGATTTGTGAGAAATTTATAACGATTGTCCAACCCTCTAACCAAGCTAAATCAGAACGGATTAATGTTTTCTTGGGGTGATGAATGTGTTGAAATTTTCTTGGAGTTGAAAAATAGACTTATCACTGCACTGGTGCTCACATTACCCACAAATGGAGAACTTTTTGTTTCATTTAGTGAGGTTTCGAAGAAGAACCTAGGATTTTTGTTGATACAAAATGACAATTTCATTTTCTATGCTTCATGGCAATTGGAAGATCATGAGCAGAATTGTCCAACATATTATTTGGTGTTGGCTACGGTGATCTTTAATTTAAAATTTTGGTGGAATTATCTATTTAGGGAGATGTGTGAATATATACAGGACACAAAGGCCTCAAGTATTTATTCACACAGAAAGAGTTGATCATGTTCCAACGATGATGGTTAGAGATGATCATAGACTATGACTACTCAATCTATTACCGCCCTAAGAAAGTGATCAAGTGGGAGGATTCTCTATGTATAAAGGACCCAATGATACTATTATTGATGAGGATTTAAAAGGATCCAATCTTCTTAGATTCGATGAAGATGAACATATGAATCATAAAGAAGAGATCAACATCAATACATTCACAAATTATTTCTCAACCGTCTCTTTTGATATCATTAAAGGATTCTCAAAAGTATGACTTGGAAATTCTGAAGAAAGTGGAAGCTATCAGAAAAGGTATATCCTTAGAGTATAAGGTTAATGAAGATAGAATAGTGAGATTTGGGAAATGACCATTTGTTTAATCACGTCCATAACTGAAGATGGTACTTTTGGATGATGCACATAGATCAAATCTCTCTATTCACCCAGGAAACACAAAGATGTATCCAGATCTCCAAGACCATTATTGATGGAATAATATGAAGAAGGAGATCACTGAGTATACATCAAATTTCATAGTGTGTCAGTAAGTGAATGCAGAGAGGAATAAGTATAATGGGATGATACAACCAATGACTATACTGGCATGGAAATGGGAGTAGATCACCATGTACTTTATCACCGGACATTCGAAGAAATCCAAAGGCAATAATGAAATTTGGTTATTTTCGATCAGCATACAATGTCTTCACAATTCATTAAAATTCGGGAGGATTTATCATTGGATAAACTACCTCGGATATACATCAGAGAAGTGGTAAGGTTACCTGGAGTATAACTATCTATTGCATCTGATCCAGATTCAAGATTCCACTCTATCTTTTGGAAGAGTCGTCAATATTCTCTGAATTTTGAACCGAACAACAGGACATCCTATCATCCTCAAATTGATGGCCAATCTGAGTGAACTATTCAGACACTAGAAGATATGTTATGATTATGTTCGATGATATGTAAAGGAGTTTGGGATCAATATCTTCCACTAGTGGAATTCTCCTATTATAACCTCTTCCACTCAAGAATCGGAATGAAACCATACAAATCCATGTATGGGAAGATGTGTAGAATGCCGACATGTTGGGATGTATTCAGTGGGAGTAGGGTGGTAGGACATGAAATGGTTGACGAAATGGTGGAGAAGGTGAGAACCATTCAGTAGCATATCAAGGCCACCCAGAGTCGACAAAAGAGTTATGCAGATAATAGTTGACAATACCTTCAGTTAAAATTTGGAGACATGGTATTTCTAAGCATATCTCTATGGAATAATTTCATGGTGTTTAGAATTAAAGGGAAGTTATGTTCTAAGTATATCGACCGCTTCGAGATTCTTGATCGTCTTGGGGTTGTAGACTATTGACAAGCACTTCCACCAAACCTGGGCAAAATATATGATGTCTTTCATGAATACCACTTGAGGATGTACATAGCAGACCCTACACATGTATTATCTTTAGAGGAAGTACAGTTAGAGGATGGAAATTATTTTGAGGAGAAACCAATGAAGATATTTGATCATGGAGAAAAATTTCTATGAAATAAGATAAAGACCCTTGTCAAGGAGTTGTGGAAAAACCACATGTTTGAAGATGTGAGGTGGGAATCAGAGGATGTGATGAATAAATGTTACCTACAATTTGTTTAGATTGGGAAAAGGAAATCTCGAGGGAGAAATTTATTAAAGGGGGAAGATTGTAATGACCCAAACATCTATTAATGTAAATTCATCTTGATCTAATTAAATTTCATATTATTGTTTTATAAAATGTGAACTTCATTTATTTTATGTTTATGGACTTTAAAATACCATTAGGAAATGTGATCGTTGTTAATATAGTCATTGAACCGTGAACACATGATTAGTAATTATATAGGGCATTAACAAATCAAATTTAATAAGAAAAATAAAGTGATGGACTCATCTAGTACAAGTGCCCCATATGAAGCCCATTTGTCAGAGCATAGAAAAGAGGTGGTCTCATTGGTCTTTTCTCTTGACAAAGCCCATGCCGAACTAGAACATGTTAAGATTGAGCGGAACTGACTACGTGAGAAGTGGAAATAAATAGTGATTACGACCCGAGCGATGTTATCCAAACCACCCCAAGAGTTTATCACCATCACACACCTTACTCTTTGGTATTTTGTGGGTGTTATTAGGTGTTATTTAACAATACCAAAGAAATATGATTATGTGCCGTATTTTTTATATAATAATGAATATGCATGAATTTTTTATTGGTACTTGGTTAATAGTTTTTTAGTTATTATTCATCCAAGAAATCTATTTTTTTGAATTATTGGATTTTTGTATTTTTATTAAATATTATTATTATTGTTATAAAATTACATTTTATTAAATAGAAATTATCATACAATTTTATGAACGAAATTGTATGTTTTATTACGGTTTGAAAGCTGTTTTTTGGCAAAAACCAAATAATATTTTATAAAATACTGATATAATTTTAAAATTAAAAAATTAAAATATATAGAAAATTAATAATATAAAATTAATATTATTTTTGGAATCAGGATATTGAAATTATCCAAAAGTAAATTTTTCATTATTTTCTAAGACGGTCGAATTTTTGGGTAAAAATTAATTACTGTTTAAATTTATAATTTGATTTATGGCATCATAATGACCCAATAGTGTTGTAATAAAATACTATAATCATTATTTTCGGCCAATATTTGTTTTATAATTAAAATTATGTGAATATATTTTTATGTGATTTATTTTTCACCGCTTTAGTGGACCCTCCAAAACATATAAAACATTTTGACGTTTTAAATTGTTTTCTGTGAGAGTGTGACTCACCTCCACAAAAGCAACCCTGTTATTTTAAAAATTTATGTAATTGGACTTATAAATTATTGTTTTCCTATATCCTTCGGCAACAACCATGTGAAAAATCCATTGGCTGGTTTGTTGAATTGATTAGTTTAATCGGTGGTGACCGATACATAAATAATAATGAATTCCTTCTCCATTCCTATATAAACCCACTCATGATCCCACTTAATCTTCACTAAAATCCATTGGAGTTCATCAAAACTCATTCCTAACCTATTTATAATCCATCCAAGGCACTCCAGGCTCCCAAGAAGCCTCTCTCAAGCCTCTCCAAAGCATTTGGGATCACACTCCCGTTTATGGTATTTCTTCCTTTCACATTTTGTCCAATTTTCATTAAGTTGTTAGGCCCTTTTTTTCAATTAAAAATGTTGGGGTATTATTTTTCACCTCCCCCATACTTCCCACATAATATATAGATGATT
Organism: Viscum album; assembly: GCA_963277665.1. Lineage (NCBI taxonomy): Eukaryota > Viridiplantae > Streptophyta > Magnoliopsida > Santalales > Viscaceae > Viscum > Viscum album. The sequence continues at coordinate 279,862,105 of OY728126.1, forward strand.
TGAGACCCCTCTAAATCTCATTAATGCCTCCCATATACACCTGTTAACATGCCGAAATTCCATGAGAGATTACTCTCTCCTCATGTACATCCAAGTAATTCATTTATATTATGCTTATAAATTCCATTATGTTTTTGGGTACATGTATTTATATTAATTAATTACTATCCAGCTCTTTTAAATATAATGAGACACCCCTTTCTCTCTGATCAAAAACATTTTATGAGTTCTTATTTCAAGTTGTTAGGCTGCTGAAATTGCACTACGATTTTCCAAGACAATGTCATTGTGTAGTGAATACCATTCATGTTTCCCTACCAAGGGTATTCACCTTTATGAAGAATTAATTATTCATTATAAAGAATCATTAATGTTTTCTATATCCATTTAACACTGAATAAATTACGATTATTGATTACACATTGTATGATCCATGTGGCACACTTAATCAAGAAATTAAATGTTTAAGAAGGGTGCACCCTGATAGCACCCCAATGCATTGGGTAAAGTATATTATCATGATACATCAGGTGAAAAGAGTGTTGAATCATGCTAATTCAAGTGCAATGATGGTGTAATCTTGCATCATGTTCAATGAGGTTTTACTCATGCTCCATGTGCAATGAATATTGGCTCATGGAAATTCTATGTTATGTGTTGTTTCCACATTTAAATTTTAGGATTATTTGGCATTATCATTCCGTTATTTACATGTTTCATTTTTATCCATTTATATTCCTATTCTATAAAATGTATTTTATTCCTCATGTTATGTTAAGTTTATTCCCTTATCAAGATTTATAACTCACCCTTTTCTTAAGAATGTATTCAGGTTATCCCATGAAATGCTATGTATGAGGGAATGTAGTGGTCATGTAAATGATTTTTTCAGTAAATATCTTGTATTTCATGTTAAAAGTTGTTATGTAATGATACTAATCCACAAATACCCTATCCCTCGGGATCTTCTATGTTGTATCAAGTGATGTTTATGTAATAATTCATGTTTATGTGTGAAATAAATAGAAGGGTTGTTATATGACGACATGCATTGTCCCTCCAACCACTATTCGTTAATTATAATGGTTTAATTGAATAATAAATATTATATATGTAAAATAATTTTTCTTATGTGGACAAATATTATAATCCGTCTTCTTTCCTACTTATTCTTCGAGAAATGAAAACGTTAATCATGTGTTGTGTGGAGTGCCACCTCCATGTAGTAACATATCTCATTTTTCAACTCAATTATTTATTATTTATTGAAACCTATTAAAATAAAATTTAATAAATTTATAGTATGTAAATAATTTAGTTATGATCTTATAAGAAAGATATTATTCCCTAAATAAACATCTTTCATAATTATAATCATCCATTAATGATAGTGTGTTCATGTTCTGTTCTGTATAATCCAATAATTGAGAAATTATATAAAAAAAATATCATGGATGACGATTATAACATAATTAATAAAAATATATGATAAAAATAATAAAATTACTATTTAATTTTTTTTCTATACTGGTTACATTAATATTAAACTTGTAACTAAAGATAGGAAATTTCAATTATCAAAAATCACTAAAACATTATTATCCCCAATTTCCTCTACAAGAAACAAAACCAAAAATTACATAGAATAAAAAAATAAAATTATACAAGAATCATTTATATTAGCTTGTAATATTTTGAAATGATTAAAATTGGGTGAAGACAAAATAAAAATATGGATATCATGAAATATATAAAAATGATCAAGATTTCTCATACTCGATATTTAAAATAAATCACAAAAAATTTATATAGATATAAAAAATGATTATAAATTAATATTATCAATGTTAATAGTTATTAATATGGTTAGAAAATAATATATTAATATATTTATTTTTTTTACTGGATATTCAAATTCTTTAAATAATTTCAGGAAATAAGGTATCGGTTTTGGGATGTCAATTTGGTATCAATGAGATATGATTGATGTTCGACACATGTTCCTTCTTTTTATGGTGTATTTAATTTAGATGGATTTAATTTTTTATTTATGTTTATGAAATAATATAGTTTAAATATTTCATTTAATTTTATAATTTTCCTGAATTTTCAATTTGAATGACCACATTGTTGAACCATTTTTTTTAACTAAAAATTCATTTTTATGGGGTTATAAGATATCATCTTGATATTTGTAAGTATATAATATATTTTTTCCACCCTAAGATTTTATATTTAAAATCTCATAATATATTGGGAAAAATTAATTTTTAAATATTGATATTACTTTGATGAATTATAGTTTTGAAATGTTTACCATTTTCAAGAATAATTTGTATCCAATTTAGTGATAGTTTATCATCCTTTTCCATAATTTCACTTCACAATATTTTTTTCCAATAGATTTGGAAACCAAATTATGTGTTATATCACGTGAAATGTGTATTTCAGTTCTATTATTTTCAAAAAATATTATTATCCATTTTTATGATGTGATATTTCTTTAAATGGGGATTTTATAAATTAAAATGGATCTTCCAAACCACTATTATTATTTTTTGGTTAATAATTATATTTATATTTATCCCATTTACTAATAATTATTATAATTAATTTGTTAAATATTTTGTGTATATTTTCCTTAAATATATATATCATGTTCAAATTACCTTTATTTTAGAGATAAATCATGTTTTAAATTCCGTTCTAAATTCAAAATTTTATTTAAAACTGACAAAAGGGAACATTCTAATTTTTTATTTCATAAAAATGTTCATTTATATAAAATGATTCTCATTATGAATATATTTTTAACTCCTTTATAATATCTAAGAAATAAATATTTCTTCCATTGTTGTGTAAAATGAAATAATAATCTATCTCTTTTTTTAAAATATCTTATTCCCATTTTGAAAAGAGTCACCTATGGTGTTCATTTTTTATTATTACTCCCCTTTGATCCTTATCATGAACTTTACTACATTGTAAAGTAATGATAAATACATATTATTTATTAAAATATTATCTTAAAAAAAATCTATTCCTTTTTCAACCTGGAATCATTAGGATATATCGTTTGGTTAATCTTTGTGTCTAGATTTTGAAACCCACTTCTTTAACATGGGTTTTATCATGTTTAGAATTATTAATGATTTTGTTTTACAAAAATGGAATAAGTATGAATCTTTGTATTTTTATTCTATTTATAATATTGGTGGTCTTAGAATAATTTATCCTACTAATTCACTGGTTTTTGTTTTCATCTCATGGGATACCATATATGGTGTGTGGTATGCTATCAAAAGCACACTATGTTATAGAAAAGGTTCAAAAATAATTATATATCCATCTAATGAATTGGTAAATATTTTTATACCATGTCATAATATTAAATGAAATGGGGATTGTTCTAAATCTATAATGGCACTCCTTCAAATGAGTTTATAGGAATGGGGAGTAAACCTATTTCACCATGGGACTAAGCCCACTATTTTTTATGGGAATGGGGAGTGATCCCAATCCCCTATGAGACTCTTTAAACAATTTTTCTAAAAATGGGATGTGAAAAAATCCACTATTGGCGTTTATCTACTATCGTATACTTGGAAGTGAGCCATGACTTATTCTTATGATGTCATTTTTTTTATGTTTTTACCACATATTGAGGATTCCATGATCTTATGATGTCATTTCTATAGGTCATGTTTCCATGGTAATATCACGATCTTATTTTTGGATATATATTTGTTTTTTGATATTACATGTCCACCCTTCATGATTTGTGGAAAACTTCTATAGTTAGATTTTCATTTTAAACATAAATTTAACTTTATACATGTCATTTCATATGGTTATGATTTAACCCTTGTTAACATGTTGAAGATATTTCCCTTACTGAGTGTTTGATCAGACCACTTTATTATGTTTCTCTTACAAATTTTATGATGTTTAGTATAACATATAAGAACCCTATAAGGAGGTCTAGAATAGTATAATTATGGTTAAGTGTTCACTTGTTTTGTTTAATAATAACCTATGTAATTGGTATCTGAAGACACTAATCCAAAGATTCTTTGAGCTATGTGATATTTTTATGATATGTAATTTTTAAAATTTTGAAATTATGGAACGTAAATATATTTTTATATTGTTTCTTAAACATAGTCTTCCAATGTTGCTGTTTAGGACCCCAACAATAGTTGTCATCCTCTTGTGTACCAAAAGGTGAACATGATTCCATTTGTTGAACTCGACCAAGATTGGGTTATTTCGATAAGGTAATCACGAATTAATATCAATGAAATTTTATTTATTCATACTATTTTTAGATTGGTATATAATATATAAGGAAATATTAGGAATTGGTACAGTACACATGTCTAGGAGTATATAACACATGTTTGATGAATTTTCATATATCTAGAGGTGAAATTTTTATTTTTTTATTCTTTTTTTGTTCACATATTTAACTATAGGTGATTCAACTGATTTTTGTATTTATTAATTTTTGTATTTTTTCTTGGCCTAGATGAAAAGAGGGTGTGAGCTCAAAATCATGGATATTAACATAGGTTCAGATGTCATGTGATTGTTTTCCTATGATTGATAAAGGTTTCAATTATATAAATTATCAAAATAATATATTAATTTAATTATAAAATACATTATTCAATAAATATAATTTAATATATATAATAATGTGTTGATTTTTTATGTATAATTATCATTAATGAAATGTTTGAATATTTATATGTAATTGGGGATTGAGTAGGTAGGAATTTGATTTTAGAGCTACCTTCCTATGGGTCTTCATTATGTGTATGGTTTTTTAAAATGACTTGTTTATTTAATTTTTATATATGGGTGATAATAATGTTGAGTTTATATGTGTATTTAAAATAAGGAAAATTTACCTATCATAAAAGACATTTAATTTTTTCCATGGGTTATCTAATTTATAAAGGTTTATATGAATTACTTGTGATTATGGAAATATTTTAATTATTTTTATAATGGAATTGATGTTTTAATGGTATTTTACCACGATTGGGTGTTAAGTTCGTTGATGAAATGGTTTATATGGGGTTTCCTTCAGTGAATGTAAATGTATTGATTTCTCAATACATTTTCAAGTTGAAGGATGAATTTATATTGAAATGGTTTTCATGTGTTTTCCAAGTGTATTTTATTAAATGGGTGATTTTAAATAAAAATGTAAGTGTTATAAATGTCTTGGTATAACAAGATGAGAATTTTTTGGATTGTTTAGCATTCTTGAATTGGAATTTTAAGATGTGAGAGAGATAGAGACCCTGTGGAATCCTCATTATTGATGTATTTATTTGAATTAAATCCAAATTTATACACATTATTTTGTGTGGTTATATGTGGATATTTAGAAATGGACAATCTAAAGAGATGTGCTGGTATGTGATTAGGACAGTTGTATACCTCCTTGTCTAGATGTGGAGACTAGAGTGGTTGTCCTAGTGGGATGCTATTTTTGTTCTAAACCCATTAGTGAGATCGGTTTTTATGGTTGTTTTCCTGTTGTTTGTGAAATGTATATTTATATGTGAGATTTTTTCTAGTATATGGATAGGATTAATGGTTATGTGTGTCATACATTGGGTTTATAATTTTTAGGGGGATGGTTAGGTTTTATCTACCTTGAGGGGAATGCGAATCGGTTTTTGTACCTTCCTTGCGTGGTAAGTGAGAAAAAATTATAGTGTTAGGTGTGGGTAGTGAAATACCTAAGTTGTGTAGGAATTAGGTGAAAATTATTAATTGGTATGGAAACTATAATTTGGTTTTGTCATGAGATGCCTCAGTTTTGTGAATATTTGTCTCAATGAGTGATTCATGATAGATATCTTAGTGTGAGGCATATGTTGGAATAATGGTTATGGTTATGGTTTTAGTTATAACTTATGGATTCTACTTGGAAACCAAACCCGAGTATTATAGCGAGATGAGTTAGTTGTTGGTTACCTAGTTGTTAAAGAACACACAAGACATTATAATCTTGAATCACAATAATAGGTGGTTCACCATGAGAATCTTGTTTAAATGCCTTTGATACCTTGGGTGGAAATGATTAGGGAACCTTGGGATTTTGAATAGTTAATTAGAGAATGAAATTTAGGTTATTTGGTGTCATTGTAATGAAATTTAAATTCTTAGTCACTTCTAGAGTGTTAACTATGGTCGAAAGGGTCTTTAAGGGGTTTTGAGTTTGTGAGATACTTAAATTCCATGGGATCATCCTCAATTCCCTTTAGAGTGAAAATCTTGAAATTTATAATTTTCTTGACCGACAGTAACAACTAAATCATATAATATAATAAATGATGGGTCAATCCAATAAAAAATAGCACCACAGCAACAATACATGATTCAATTATAGTTCATAATGTTCTTTTTTGGATCATGAAACACAATATAAATTATTTAAATAAAAAAATCTAATTGATCAAAATATCAAAACTAAAGAATATATAAAAGAAAAAATATATCGGAACCATTTTCCAAGGGCAGTTTTTTGAAATATATAATATGAATTCACTCTTAAAATAATCATTTATAATACATACATAATTAATCAGTATTATTGATAAGAATATGTAAAATTCTCATTAAATGACCCGGTCATCTTAATTTATCAGGTTTTGATGAATAAATATTACTAAATTTCATTATTATTTGAATATAATTGAAGAATAACAATCAAATTCAATTTTCATGAATAAATTATCTTTATCATGTGGATTTTCTTTCGTTATTAAATACACATGGCCAATGATTTAATAATGAATTATATAAGAATGTATGTGCAATGAAATACTAAATTTAGTCACACAAAAAGAGAACATGAATAAAAAAGAGTAAAATTCACCTTTCAAGATAAATTGTGCTCCCCTATGGATATATACAATCATTATTAGTTATCAATGATGATGAATAAACTAAAAATATAGAATAGAGAATAGAAATATGTTATTAGGGAAAATATTTATTAATTACAATAAAATCATTTATATATTATAGAAATAATGGAAAGCATAATTGATGGTTGGAAAATATATCAATGAACTTCCTCCAGATCGAAATGCTACAGATAGCCTCACACTGGTCAAACTCTCATCCCTTGAGTGTTGAATCACCATTTTAATTCCATGAAATCATACTCATGGTCTCATAGTCAATATCTATAGAAAGTTCTATACAATAGGGGGAATAAAATATTATTGGAAATAAACAATTAACGATATGAATCTATAATTCATATTGTTTATAGTACGGGCACTTTTCAATGGGGATTTTCCCTGAATAATTACAGTATGGTTGATTTTTAATATCGTAAATAAAAAATTCAAATCTATAAAATTCCAAATCTTACATGATTAGAACTTTGGGATCTTTGGGGTCATTAAGAGGTTCATATGAACTGCTTTGAATTAAAATATTCACATTTGGAATTAGGTTTAACACTTTAAATTGTCTCATTATATGTTGTTTGTAGTATAAAAAGAGATTCAGGTCATTAATGTTCTTTGATTATTATCTTTTATATTTAGTCCATCCATGTTTATGATGTTAATACTGATACGTAGTATGAATCACCTTTTACTATAGTTATCTTCCACTTCTCTACCCCATTTTTCTAGTTTCATTATTTGATGTGTATAAAGCATCCTATAATACATCAATTTCATCTATATTGTCCACTATTTTATATCCATGTTGTTTCTTCCATTAAAACAAATAGAAAAAAAATAATCTCATATGTAAATCCTAATGCATAAACAAAATCCAAATAAAACATATATAATATAATATGAAAATATATATATAAAAGAGACATCAAATTCCCCCACACTCAAAACATTTCACATCCTTGATCAAAATATCAACATATTTTCAAAAAGGATTTATACCTCAAGAAGAGAAACATTTATTTTATCATGATCATAGATAACAAGTTATAATAGATTATTCTAAAATAAAAAATCATACCCAATATTTAATTCTTTCATAATGATTCATCTATAAATCAAAACTCATTATATTTACCCTTTTAACTCTTTTCTTTCAATCACTAATTAACTTATACGCCATTTTTGATTTACCATTCCAAAAGTGTTTTCACTCATCACTCAAAAAAAATTTATCTAAATTTATGATCATTTTCATGTATATTCATTGTATCCATATTCTAAAAAATTATCTCATTATTCACTATTAAATAATAAATGTAAAAAATAATCCATATGGATTTTCATTTTGGTTTTAATGAATTTTAAGTCCAAGGGTTTGCAGTTAACTGGTGTTCAAACATTTAAAGCTAAAAAGGTGGATAATCACTATTATATAATTATTGATATAAATTTTTTTAACTCGATTAAAATATTTAATAAAATTACACTCTCTCACTCTTAAAATTAATGTTTTCTCATGATGAACAATAATACATAATAAAATTATTCAGCCTACACTATTTTTTCTTTCTTCCATTTCATTTTTTTATTTTTTTTTTGGGAAAATCACATATTCATCACTCATCCTCAAAAGATCACATCATAAAAATAATTTTAATAGTTATAAAAACATTATTTTTTAATTAATAATAATTTTTTACCGACCCAAGACACGACTAATTTTTTATAATTTTTTTCTTTTTTATTATTTTTTCGTATTATTTATCCTTTTTCATTTTCATAAAAACAATTTGTAGGGATAAAAAATTATATTTAATTGATGAAAAATTTTGGTATCTACTCAAGTATTTATGAAACACACGCCCTACATCACCCCCAATGTGGAGAAAACCTTTACACTATAGAAAACATCTCCCCCACACATAAATATTTCAATATCATATAAAATACAATGAGTAGGGTAAGAAAGGATAAAATAAGATTGTAATTTAGATCAATCCAAAAAATTTATTCCATGGATTATATGTGCTATGTAGGATAAAATTTTAAGGTGGATATCACATAGGTTCTAAAAAATAAATTGCCTCAATCATATTAAGTGTTCTTTTATTAACATATGGATTTGATGAAACACACTATAATTTATAATAGTTGTTCATGTATTAATTTCATTAATGTGAGTTTATAAAAGAAATAATATATCAAAATATCTCAAAACCCTCTTCGTAATGGTAATTATTAATTATGTTAATCTGGTTATTGAATGAACATCAATAATTAGTTTACGAAATGCAATATTCTAAGAATAAAAAAATGAATAGAAATCATATCCATAAACATTTTATGAGAAATTCAAAATCAAAGTACGAATGTGATATTATAAATTTCAACCTATATATTTTACAGTTATATTTATGTTAATTAGTAATTTCTAAAAAGTCAAAATAAATTCTATAAGAATTGTTGTCTACAAGTTCCATGATTAAATGTCAAATAATTCGAGTATTCACAGGAGAATTTAATTCATTTACCATCATTAAAAAATCATTTTTATTTCTCAAGAGTATTAATAGGTAAATAATTATGGATTAAAAATATAATTAATTTATAATGGTGATCCCCTATCCTAAAGTTCATCCCTTTTAATCATTATTTATTTAAGCTCCATATTTTCTTATTTGGATCTTATTGTTTTATTTTGAACCAATAGAATAAAAACTACCAGAATAAGAGAATAATTCAAACAATTTCAATAGAAAAATATATTGGAATCAACCCTCATGAGAGTAACTAACATAAAAAAAATTAATAAAACTACATACAAAAAATCAATTAAAAATAGTGTTGCATCCCCGAATTAATTCTATATTGTCTATAGTTATATTGTTACCACTTGTTTATGTACTTGGATATTGATATAATGTTACTCGATAGTATGAATGAAAGGACATAAAATAATGCTCATCACGAATTAATATTATTATCCTCATACATTGGTTCTTCTTAATATAACCTTTTGGTGGGACTTAATTTTCAGATATATATAAGTAAATTATAATAAAATATCAATCTAAAAACACCCAGTAGTACTCCCCAACCATTACATATTTTTCCGTGTATTCGATAAATTCACTAATGAATCTAGATATTTCCATAGCCTTTTTGTCATCAAATTGTGTTAGAGGTGATTCTTTATTAATAATATCTGAAATCTTCAAATATCCCTATTTTCCAACGACATTTTTTATTTTGATTCCTTAATTTTATGGATTTCATCAATATTATACAACATTATTTCTCATCAATCATCTCATAAATTAATTTTATCATATTTCACACATATTTTTCTTATAATAACCAAAGGGAAATATGGATTTATTCTTTTAAATGTACCCAGATAAGAGATTCATCATATTCACCCTATAAAAATAAATCATCATCTTCAAAATGTTCATATTTATTTTACGCCAGTAATATTTGTTAGTAAACTCCTTACATTTTTTCTTTAACAACTTTAACTTCTTTTAACTCATGATCTTATTCCATTTATTCTTTCGTTATATTAGAAATTATACATATATTATTCACAAGTGAATTTTAATTTGTTTATATTTTTTGAAATGTGTTTATTGATTTATCCATGTTCTCTAGAACATTTTTCATTCTCTTCTATCCTTTATTCAAGTGTTCCAATTTACTTTGTTAGTGATTACATTAATATATTCACTAAAGCCAACTCTTGTTGTACTTGAAAATTATGTTATCATTGATCATAATATGATTCCAATAGTTACCTTTATATTCTTAAATATTAGGATATCATCCATGGGGTTGATGGTTGTTATCTCCCCACTATTATGGTTATATGTTATTTTATTCCTAAGAATAAAAATTATTTTAGATCATTTTTAGTATTAACACCCTTGAAAATTTGTTGTTTCCCATATAGTGGGATCATCATGCTAACTGTTATACACTGATGATTGTGGGTATAACACTAGTTTATTTGACAATACATCATATAAACCACCACAAACTACAAAACATGTAATGTTTAAATAAAAAATTAAAACAAAAAAAACCTAAACTAAAATAAGTAGATATAAATGAGATAAAGAAGGAATTTTACCTAAGAATTAATTCTCTAATTTGTAGTTTTGTTCCATTATTCCCTATAAATTTTAGTATATGTTAACAAACACATATTTTTTTATTCTCCATGGGAGAGAATAATTTATAGATTTATGTTGTTTGTACACCATAATTACAATTAAATCATAGAAAGAAATAGTGCGAGGTAGAGTTGACAAAGAACAATGATAAAAAATAATTACTATTGAATAAATGTCATGGAACCATGATATTTTTATTATCACAACACACAATTAAAATGAATTAAACTACTAGACTAAAATCTCAAAATAAAGTAACTAAATAAGATATAAAATATATATTAGAGGGGAACTAGTTTCCAAGGAAAGTTTTACTAAAATCAATAATCTAGACTCACTGGTTAAATAATAACTTCCAATAGTTGTGAAATAAATCAATTTTATAGACAAAAATATTATCATTTATAATAAAACTACACAATCATCATAATTCCCCATGTCCTAGTGAATTAAAACAACTAAAATAAATTATGATACGATCACAATCATAGATGTCTAATATAATTAAATGTTTGAGAATCAATTAAAATTATCATGAATGGTTTTTTTATCAAAACATTATTTATATTATTTACTAAAAAATTACATAAAACTGTGATCATAAAAAATACTTATAGATGAAAATCCCCTATGAGATAAATCAATTCCAAATGATAGTGTACATGCCATCATAAAAAAGATTATCTCTCCCCTATGTATCTTTCCAATCATTATGGTGATCACCAATATTGAATAAATAAATACCATAATAAATAGAATATATGATATGGACTGGATAAAATATTATTGAAATAATAAAACCATTAAAAAATATTGTGCATTATTGAAAATTGAAAAGTATTATGAAAAACCTAACTATGAACATCCTTCGGGTCGGAGCCCTAGTAGTAGCCTATTTGGGGTCTAACACTCCTCCCCTAATGGTAAAATACCCAATTAATATCATTTTAATAATTCATTTAGTATTGTAGTCAACTATATATAAACCCCTTGAAAATCAGAGGAAATTATATCTTTCGAATCAAAATACGCAACCAATTCACGGTGTGAATAACTAACTTCAGTAATAATCGGGATTAGGTGTTTCTAAAGGGGATCTATCTAAAAAATTTATATTGTGACTAGTGTTTCAGAATGTGAATAAAAATTTCCAGAATTTATATGTCTAAATATTCCTTGATTAAATTTTTTTGATATTCAGGACCATCAAGTGCTTGATTGGGTTTGATTTTTCTCAAAACTATCTCATTGTGAATATGTTTTCAGTAATGATATTATCTTTATATATATGTTGATTGAATCCTAAAATTATATTCATGGATTGAATATTATTTATTCATATATCTTCAATTATTTCTACACTCATTTTTGATGTAAATAAGATTTTATGGTGCGAATAACCTCTAACTCTGATGCTCCACCTTTACTCTGAATCATTTTTATAATGTCATATTTTGAATTATTTTTAGCTTCCCATAATTCAACTATTTCTTCATCTTATCCAATATTATATAGTCAAATAGAGCATCTGAAAAAAAAAGCATGCTTGTAAATCCTAATTAACCCTCATAATCTCATGGAAAAAATTAAATTAGATTAAAAAGTATATAAAAAGTAGATATTTATAAAAAACCATAAGATATATGGTGTTATGGTTCTTCAAAAAAAAATTTTGTTTTTAAAGAGGAATGTGGCAGTGTATTGTTTGGCTTCCTTGGAATTATTTTTTGAATTCATGGAGGAGTGTGGACCATCTATTATCTTCGTCGATAAATCTATCATCAGGTAGTTTACCTAAGTATCAGGGTAGTAGTTATTTTGGTTGTTTTGAAATATAAAGTTGGTCTAAAATGGTGTATATTATCATTATTTGGTGATAGGTTAGAGGAAATGTCTCATTTGAGGTAAGTATGAATGATGATAATTCTTATTGGGATCATTGTGGGTATAGTATGGTGTATAATTGTTAGTCCTTGGGATGTACAAGTTAGTTGTTGGAATCAATTTTTTCAATTCATCTTGGCTCAATGGGTGGGGTTATTTTTTCATGTAAGTTTTAATAATCATTTGATCAGGAATAAATAATATAGATATTCCAAATTAAGTCTGGATTGTTTGTTTATTGGTTCTATATAACCTATAATTAGATCCATGTGTTAAATTTATCAGTTATGGTGGGAAAACCCCACGGTGAACGTTTTTAAATATTGAGATGAATTAGAATGGTTTATTAGATCAGTGGTGTGGGTAATCTCATGATTAGAGGCAGTTTTTTTAGGGTAACCCATATAAAAAATCGGTGGAGATCAATATTGAGTTTTATTATTATGATGTTTTCTATAAGGATATTAATTATCATTTTTCATTCGTTTTGTTAAGATTAGGTGGTTTGGTTTTAGAAAATATTTCTTTGTTGATGTTTAGTAGTTGTGATAAAGGTGACCCATGTGTTCAGTATTTTTTGAATTGGGGAATCATAGTTCCATCTAATAAAATTCCACTCGGGTTTATATTATAAAGGTTTAAGAGAAAAGATATAAGAATTAACTTATGGTTGATGAATGATTCAAGGGAACTATGAGGAAATAAAAAATAATCAAGGGTTCATGGTGGTGGGGCCCTGTGATTGAAATCATGATGTTTTTATCATAGGATGATATATTTGAAATCAAAAGAGTTCCCTACAATAGTCCATGTTGTTCCTAAAAACAATCATTAGTCGGTAAGAATAAGTTATCCATATTTAGAAATTAGTTATGGTACTCATCAGTTTTGACATTTGAGTGATAGTGATGTCTGTTTACGATTTATATTGGTGGTGATGGAAATTTGGTGGTGCATGTAGAGAGTAAAAAGTAGGTGAACCTAACACATGGGTAAATTATTTTTGTGTTGGTTTGTGCATGAAAATTGTTATGTTATATTAAATAATAGGTCATATCCATTTGTGGGTATCAATAATAGATAATCAGATGTGAGTTTGTGTTCATGACCAATAATGTGATACAAGGGTTGTTAAGAAGGATTCTGTTGGGGATAGTGTGTTCATAGGACTATAATTTTTTGTGTGAACTATGATTAATTATATGATTATTATGGTAAAATATGTTTTGTTTCATGATTCATAGAGTGAATCATCTGAGGAATCAATGTAAGATTGTTGGATGGAATGATAATTTTTTTAGAATTTAGGGAATTTGATGTCATTTTTGGGGGGTACAAGTGGGACCCTCCATTTGTGTTTGATAGTGATATTGAAAAGTTAAAAGTAGGTGGTTATATTAAGGATCATCTCATTTGTATTATAAACTAAATCGTATAAGGGGTCATTGGGAATGGAAACAAATCTCATTCAAGTTTTGAGGAATCCTATATGTCTCATAGAAGATATTGGTGAGCGAGAGTCGATGTTTGTGCCAAAAGGTTATATTTTTTGGTGGAGACCACAATATAAACTTATCAAGTATGATTTATGTGTGAGGATATATTGTTCTTCTACGGTTAAAATTTTATTTACCTAATCATGAAATATAGTGAAAACATTAGGTTAGTCTCACTTTATATTTTAATTAATATAATACTAAATAATTAAAATTGGATGATTCGAAAAGGCTAATTATAAATAAATAAATATATATATATTATGAAATGTAATGTTTGATGAAAGAATATTTTTAATCATGAAGGATATCCACCAGGAGGACCCAAAAAATGAACCTTCATCATCTTTTTATTAGTTTTAAATTTAATTAATAAGCACACATCATATTATGTGTGAATATCATCATCTACCTAGGTTTTTAAAAATATAGGTCACTTAACTATCATGAATATACAACACATCCACCTCCTTGATCAATGGAAAATATCGAAGAAGGGGAATTTTAGCCTTAACTGGAATGTGGAGGTATAACATTGACATAGCCACTAAGATTCCCCTTGACGAAACTCTAAAAAGTCGGAAACAATAAACATGATTGTGAAATGACTTGTCTTCAACTACATATTGATCCCATGAGAACTTCATTGGGTTAACTTCTCATGATCATGATTATTAGATATCACAATGGAGAAGGAATTTATGGAATGATAAATAAATAGAAGAAAATTAAGTAAAAAAAAGATGAAGGGTGTGTGGACGATCAATGAAATATAAAAAAAACATGAATAATCTTAATTTTATTTAATATAAAATTAATTAAAATTAAATTGATAATTAAACTAAATTAAAAATAATAAAAATTAAAATTAAGGAAGAAAAAAAATTTGTGTTGTACATTCCCATCTATACTTCTTCCATCAAATGTCTTCTCTGGATCTAGCACTCATATAGTCGAAATGTGACTAGTTTCCTTATTAAATGATTCTATATATTGAATTATCAATTTACCCTAATAATTTAAAATTTTGTTGTTGAGTAACTCTGGAATTATAAAATTATAAATGATTTAAACATTTGATAGTCAAGGGTTCCATAATCTTCCTTTAACATTTATCATTAAATGGCCACATTAGGGAGTGAATAAAAACTTTAATTTTAATGGTTAAATGAATGTATGAGTTTTTTTCAAATACAATTGGAATCACCCCAGTTGGTGGTGTGTAGGTCGAGTTATGTATCATTTCCATAGGTGGGGTCCACTCTATTCTCCCAAATGGTTATTTCCATTGGTCTATTTTTTCTCGACCCTTATCACTTAAAATTAGATCATGGCCTAAATGATATATTTTAATCCAATAAACATAGATACCCAAAAAGAAGAATAACTTTATTTGGGATTATATTGTAATATGTATTCTCAAATTACCAAGGTGGATAAAATATTCTATAAATCCATAATTAAGTAATGTTCATATTTTTTCTAGTATAACAATATAAATCCAAAATTAATGCAAATAAAAAATACTATAGTTTCTTTATTATATGAAAATAGAGAAATTAAATAGATATATTATGTTTATTTTAGAAAACCGGTTTGATATCAAAAATTATTTGATTTTATTACTTTGAAAGTGAAATATTTGTAACATTTGGACCATTTGAATTATTTGTTGGGGAATTATTCTTGAGGATAAGAATTGTTAAAGTGTTGGGGAATGAATAAAGCTAGTTTGTTTCATCCTTATTATTCATTTTTTTCTATTCTTCTCACTAATTTTTCTATATCGATAATGTTATATTATTTATATTTATATTTATATTTAGAATGATAAATTATATTACATTATATTTTAATATAATTTCAATTTTTCTATTTATCTAAATTAATATATCATCGTTATTTTTGAAATTAATCTAAAATTATTATATTTTATTTCTTACTATTTTATTTATTTTATTATTAAAATAATAATGATATTTTTTATGTTTTCTTTATCTATTTTAATTATCTTATTTATTATGTTTATTTTTATATTAATTATTTTTTATATAATCATTCATTATTAATATATTAATTATTTTATTCTTCTCATCTCTATTTTCTAATTATTCGTTATTCATTTATTTTTTTCAAATTTTTATTTTTATATATTAATTTTTTTCTATATTTTATATTATCACTACTATTTATATCTTATATTGATATATTTTTAAAAAAAATTATTAATTTATTAGAATATTTATAATCTATTTTTATATTTTTTTATTTTTTATTTTTTTCGTATATTTATTACATCTATTTTTATATTGGTTTGATTTTCACATATTAGTAATTATTATTTTTTCAAATTTTTGTGTCTCCCCTATAATGGTGCCAAATTGATCTATGATCATTTTTAGTGAATCCTCAGTCAATATTTTATTTAACTAAACATGTAATATAGTGTGCAAACACTATCAGTCTAAAAGAGGCAGCTCACAGAACACACCATTTCTATTGACACAATTTACCTTTTTTAAAATATAATAATAAATAATATAAAATATATTATTTTTAACGACTGATCATATATATATAAATATATAAATATATATTTCATGCATGATAATTGCTAACAGAATGGTGTTAAATACAATGGAGAACCTCCAAGAAGAATACTTAGAGTGAACCTTCATAGTATCTTTATCTATTTTAAATATACTTAATGTAAATGCTCAATCATGTGCATTAATATCCTCTTATACCTATGGTTTTGAATATATAGTTCACTGAATGTTTATTTAGAGAACAAATATCCACCTCCTCGATCGAGGGAAAATATTACGTAACAGAATGTCAAGCCTTGGGTGGAATGTAAAGACACAAGACTCCTTACCCACAAAGATCCCTCAGACCTAACACTAATAAAATAAGAAACAATAGGAATGATTTCATAATTACATGGGTTAAACATGATATTAATCCCCTATGAACTACTTTAGGTCAGTTACATTTGATCAAGAGAATTAGATATCCCAGTGCAGAAGAACGGGGTGGAATGAGAATGAAAGTGAAGAAAATTAGAAAAGAAAAGAAGAATGGTTTCTTGAAGATAAAAAAACAATTAATTAATTATATTGCATTTAAAATAATCAAATGTAATATTAAATTAAAATAAAAATAGGAGAAAAATAAAAAAAAATGAAAAATTCAAGAAATGAAATTGGTGCAGTAGCTTCCCCTGTAATATTTTTCATCAAATCGATTTCTCCTATTTCATATACCCAATAGAAATATCATCCAATTTACCTTCTTATAAGATCGATGAAATTAATTTTTTATTCTACTCTAAAAAATTAAAATTATTTGGACATGTAACATAGAAGTTATGAAATTATAAATGAGTTGGATATTTTTTTGTTAATGGTTCAACAAATATTTCATCAATTTTTAGCATTAAATGGACACTTTATGAGTGAATACTTCCATGAATTTTAAATTTGAAATGTGAATATGAGGCCTCATTAAAATACAACTAAAATCACTTCAATTAGTGGTTTGTAGCTCTAGTTAAGACACATTTTCACAGATGGTGTCCACTTTGTCTTCCTGAAAGATTGCTAATGTTTACTGATTTTTTCCACTGTTATCTATTCTAATTAAATCATGGTCCAAAATATAAATTTCAAATAAAAAACCATGTATTCCTAAAAAATAGTCACAAAAAATTAATATATATTATAAAAATTATTATCAAATTACCAAAGTGATTAAAATATATTAAAATTCCATAATTATGTAATTCTCACATTTAAGCCCAAAACACACCATAAATACAAAATTTGTTTCAATAAGATAAAATTTATACAATTTTTTGATAAAATAATTTAATAACATATAAAAATTTGTTAAAATATTATCTCTATCAATTCCCCCATAGCTGAATCTTGATTTTACACAAGCATAAAATATTTTCTAGGAATTTAGAGGACTCAAGTTTTACTAATACTCTACTTCTAAAAAAATTAATAAGAAAATAAATATAAATATATATTTTTTCCAAAAAAAATAAAAAAATTCCATTTATTAATTTTAAATGGAACAATGAACAAATGTATTTTAATTATTCCATTTTGAATATTGTTGAAATTCTTTTATTATTCATTCATGTTCCTCAATACATTATTGTTAAACATTACCAATCATTATTTACCTCACTCTTCAATATTATTTTTTCATCACCCACGATACAATTAAAGTGGAGTAATTCTCATGGAATGAGAACAAAATTCTAATTTTCAATATTTTAAAGGAATTAATTTTCCACTTTTTAAAGACAAAAGGAACAAAAAATTATCAGGCTTTTCAGTAAATGTTGATATGAATCTCGGGGATAAGGTTAGTAGGGTTTGATGCTTCAAAAATTAATGATCAAAGTAGAAGTTTGTATTTTATTAACAATTCATGATATCAGTAATAAAAAGTGAAATTAAATTATCCCCTTCAAATTAAAAACCCATGATTCCCCCAAAATTTAATAGTAAAGGTGATGAATATGGAAACCCTAATGAATGAGGTGACCATATTCAATTTTTACCTACATCTCTGGTTTTTTAAAGAATATTTTATTATTTATTCCTATTTTTAATGTTTTTATTAGAATAAATCTCACATCCCCCACTGAAACATATATAATAAAACTCAATGGCCCAGTGAGGGTAATTTTTTATCTTTGTTATTCATTGCTAATTAATTTTTACATTTTTTTAAAATAAGGAAAAATAATTGTGTGACTTGAATAAACTAAAAAACTGTCCTTATTCCCAAATTAAAACCACCAAAATTTTTCCATAAAATGAATTTCATCGCTTATTCCATGATTCCCTTTACTCCCATCCTTTAACATTAAAATAATATGCATTTAAAAAAAGAAGAGTAGGAATGGATAAAAATGGATTGAAACATAGATAATTCCTAACTAGTTAATTCATGGTTTCTATGGGATAAATAAGGATTAATATAAAGTTTTTCATTTGGATAATGCCTTTTACACATATAAAATAATAATTTTAAATGTTTTTTTCATAGTTAGTAGATTTGATAAATTAATTTCGTGTTTTCGTTGGATTTATGTCCCATGATCACTCAAAAAATATTCTCATGAATAAAATGAAAATATTTTTCTTGAAATTCTCTTGGTAATCAGAATATGATATAGTAATATCACTAAATTGATTATTAATAATAAAAAAATTATTCATATTAATATCAAATTTTTAAAGTATTATGTTTTTTGGGATATTTCATTCACATGAATCAATTAATACTATAAAATTTTGAGTACTCATTTTAATATCCATGGTTCATTTTAATAATCAAATTCATCATTTAACTCTTTCAATTTAATATTAATATAAATATAAAACACATTAGAAATGGATTTATTTGATAATTAGGTCTACTAAGGATGTCATATAATCCATGAATTCAAATGTGGCCAAGTGATTTCCCAGTTTAAAAGACAAATATTTTTATTGGACATAAATATATAGAGTTTAAAAGATAAGAATTAATTGTAAACATCATTTCCATTTAATATTAATACTATTTCCACCTTGGATATTTGGATATTCCTTCTTCCATCAGTATCCTACAAAAAAAAATTACTTAGTCAAGAACAAGGATTTGATCATTTATGCTCCAAAAGATAAGAGGGTGTGGGTTTTATTATGGAAAAATCCTAAAAATTAATTTCAAATATACATTCATAGAAATAAAGTAATGATAAATCTTGTTATGACACCCCCTATGGGCCTTATCTTCTTTTAATTCCACTGGAGGGTAGCCCCAACTATTATATATAATATTGTAGTGGGTGGATATTTTTTGATTTGAAATGCCTCATGTGATTCCTTTTAGCCTTCATTTCATTATTATTGTTGAGGAATGATCCATGGATATAATATACCAAATACATCCACATCAAAATGAATTATATATTGCATCATTGGGGTGGGATGAAGTATTGATCATCTGCCTTCTTAGTTACTACTAGTGAACCCTCTTCATTCTCTTCCTGTGTTAGATCAAATTGTGCTTCATGTATTGTAATTTCAAAAGATAGGATAGAATATATTTTTAATTTAAACTAATTTAAATATGAAAAATATAAATCAAGATCATTCATTTCAATGTGAGCATCTTTTATCTTTATTTACATTTCCTCAACTACATTAATATCTTCATGGGATTACTGAAATTCATGTACGTCAAAACCAGGATATCCATGTTTTCCCCTACATGTGAATTTTATTTTTCCACATCACCATACATTATATTAAATGAAATGTGCAAATCTGTAAACTAAAAATATAAATGTGTGATGGGAAATTCATTTTCAATAAAGTAAAATTATTTTCAATTCAATAGGTATTCTAGTCCCCGTGTAGGTTTGGTTGGAATATGTTCTTCGATATAAAGTGAATATTAGAGATGATCATTACTGAATGATGATTTATAGTCATTCACATCCATCCTTTCATAAAATTCCACCTCATGGGTGGAATATTCCTCTTCAATGGATAGATTTACAAGCTATATTTGTAGCTCTTCTACATTATATGGATTAGGGATATCCTTTTCCACCTCATACTAATTCTAGATTTCATTTAGATCTCATTGATCACCCACACGAATCCCAAAAAAAATGTCTTCCTCTTGATGAATACAATCTAACTATCATGGTAATATTGGATTTGATTTTTAAAATAATTAGTATGTTAATATTATTTTACAGTTTCCTCAACAAATTTTAGGTCATTAGTGAAATTCAGAAAAACCATGGTCACTTCCTTCAATAGTGTTGACTCTTTTTATTTAGGGAGATCCAGTTGTTCTTTTCATTTATTCCAAGTGTATTCTAGGTATTTTTTATCACTAATATAATGCTATTTCTCAAGTTCTAGTTTCCCCATCAATACAAAAATTTATTAAAATACATTTTCATCCTTGTTCATCAGTTCTTCAATGCTTTATCTATGTTCCTGTATCTAGGATCTTCTATAACATTATTAAGTTTCATAATTATTTGTTTATGGTTATATCACCTATGATTAATAAAACTCTTAATAATTACCCAAATTTTAATACATCATGGAAAAATAATTATATTTTCCTTTTTATAAAAATTTAAATTTTAAATTTTTTTCTATTTTTAGGAAAAATTTTGTGTCAATGGTTTCCACATCCTTGGAAACATCAGAAAATTAATGCATGAATATCTATTTAAATCATTGGTCAAATTTTTATTTACCTAATTATTAAATATAGTGCACACATAGGTTCAGTCTCAGGGAGGAATCTCACACAACACCAAATTTCTGTTGTCACTATTTGTATATTAACTAAAAAACAAAATAATGTAAATTGATTGATTTTGAATGATGCTTGAAATATATATATATATATCAAGCATAATTATTTCCGATATAAATTTTTTAAATGGAAAGGATATCCTCCTAGGAGGACACCCAAAGTTATCCTCTATCATCTCTTTATTAGATTCCAATTTACCTAATGAATATAATCCATCATATATATAAATATACCAGTATAACAATGGTTTTTATACATATTTCACTCAAAGGTCATCGAGAGACCGCACATACAACTCCTTGGTTGAGGAATAATATTGTAGAATATAATGTTAACCCTCGGGAAGCCAGTGGTTAAAAAAGGGGCCTTACCCACTAAGATACCCCTTGATTAAACTCTATGAAAATAAAAAACAACAAATCTAAATGCTCAATGACTTGAGTTAAAAAATTTATTAATCCACTTGGAACTTCCATGGGTTAGTTACTCAAGATCATTAATATTATTTATCCAAATGGAGTATAATAAGGTAGAATGAGAAAAAAAGATATGAAAAGAAAAGAAGAAAAAAGAAGGGTGATTGGAAGAGTAAAAAATTTAAACACCATGAATTAATTATTTTATATTTAAAATAAACATTATTAATATAATATTAAAAATAAAATAATTATTAAATATTATATATAAAAATAATAGAATAAAATAAACTGGTACAGTTTCCTCTCCTCTAGAATCTATCATCCAGCGGTTTTCTCATATTTCATCCCCTATATGGTCGAATAATTCTATGTTATCTTCTTATAAGATTCTATAATTTTAATTTTCAATCTATAATAAAAAATTCAATCATGGTGTATTCATAAAATATATTTTTTGACATTATTAATGGGTCACACTTTTTATGTATGAGGATTACGTAAATATCCCTTCAATATTTGTCATTTAATGGCCATATTAGTGATGGAGAAACTCTATGAAATTTAATTAAAAACCTGCCTTTATGTCCTATTTCAAATCCATCTGGAATCACCTCAATTAGGGTTGTGTAGTGTGAGTTAGGTATATTTTCAATAGGTGGTTCCACTCTATACACCTGAATGATTTATAAAATTGATTAATTTTTTTAGCGATTTTGTTTTCTAATTAGATGTTTTGCATATAGAGAGACGAAGATAATGAAAACAAAATTCCTAAAAAATATAATAACATCAATTGGATAAATAATGTAAATGTTATGATTTAATTACTGAATTGATTAAAATCTTTAAAATTTCCAAATTCCGCAATTTTCCCATTTTAACCCAAAACACACCATAAATCTAAAATCTAGGTAAATAATCTCACATTGATAATTTTATTGTCTTAAAATAATTGATAAAAAAATAAAAAATGATGAAAATATTATCTCTATCAATGTTAATCCATTATAGGGGGATTTTAAATCACCCAGTGGAAATCTCATGGGGTGTTATGATATAGTTTTTGGACTAGACATGTATATCTTGGTTTTTTTCTATTAATGTTGATAGGGTAGCTTGGGGATGTGTTTTGGGAGTTGGAATAGAATTCATCTAAAATGTAGTATGATATAAGTATTCACATCCTGACGTGGGTTGTTATTTCTTAATGTATAGATCAAGAATATCAAGGGATGTTTTCTATATTAGTTCATCACATTAACCTATTTCTACACCATGAAATGATACCGAGTAGTTTTTTTGAATGGGGATAGCTTTTATCTTTTCCAAAAAAAAACCTATATCTTTGGTATACCTCTTCTCCCTAAATTCCCTTATGGGATTTCACTTTATAGAGCTCCCCATTTTTCATTTGGCCTTTGTCCCTCTAATTTCATCACAAATAAACGATTCATTCACTGTGATTGGTTCCTCCTGGTTATTATAACCATATTTTAGTCATATATGCTTCTTCCATACTTATATTCTTATTTCTCATGATGTATACCATAATTTCATAATTTCATTTAAGTTTTAAATGGTTCTACATCATTGTATTTGTTTATGTGTATATTAATTGTGATTAGGATATATCAAACATTAAATAGGATGTCGTTACCATGTCATGACATTGTTATGTAATTTCATTCTATGATTTTCATGTGGCACATGTGTAGCCTATTATGACAAATGTTTTTGTGTTAAAGAGATTGTGGAAGGTTTCTACTGAACTTTTTGAACAGTTGTAGTGGGATATCAATTGATTCGTCATATAATGATGTGGGATTGACTTATATTCGGCTTTACGATATGGTTGTATTGTAAAGTAAATGGGCTTAAACATTCCATTCAATATAAATTATTATGGTTGGGATAAATGGTGTAGGAGTTCATGTTGTGAATTACCTTTCATGGGTTCCATAAAAATAAGGAATGTTATCTTTGATACAATGATAATGGTAAGGTTTTAAAGTTGTTTATTTATTCATGTTATGTGTCAATTAGGGTTCAGGAAGTGGATGAATAACATTGGTAAATGATTTCGTGTATTGTGAACTAATTTCACATTATACCATTATGTATTAATTCATGATCAATTTTTGGATCATACGGTGATGTGGGCTAGTCATGGGTGATATTACATTTCTTGACATGAGATGTGAGTATAACTATACGTGAGATAGTTAGAATTCATTATGATGATGATAATGGGCATGTGAGATATATCATATCAAATTATGGGTGAGAATGTTTCTATTGGTTATGAGACATTTAGTTTTTTTAATATTTTTTATTTCTTATACAGTGGACCTCCCCAAAGTCTATGGGAAAATTTGGTGTGTTTGATAATAGATACCATATATTGTTAGGATGGACTATTAGATTTATTTTAAATTCTTGTAGTCTATGAGGATTGGTTGGTATGTTGATGTAACTTCTCTTGAGTAAACATGGATACAATGGTGTGTTTGAGGTGACCTTCCTAGAGACCGCAAGGATGGTTCATTGTGCTTGTGGGGACCTCACTAGTGTTCATATGGTCGGGTTAGTTTTCTTGATGTAACCTCCATCGTGTGAGTAGGGAAAATTCAAAGTTAATAACTAGTTCATGACCTATGTTATCATTTTTTTACCATATGTTGTTTTTGATTTTGGATTTTCGATAGAAATTCCTCTAAGAAATTCATTGATTCTAGTCGGGTTGGGGTTCGTGGTAGACTGGTAAGTGTAGGATAACCCTATGTGATTTATACTTATTTTTTTACTTACATTCATTAATTTAATATGCTTATATATGACTATTACACTTATTTTATAGATATATTGGTTATGTTATATTGGGATTATACTCACTCCATTCAAGGTTATATTGATGTGTTTTCTTTCTTTACAACTAGGAATATAGATAATAGAAACGAACCTACTAAGGTCCAATAAGTAGGAGGAGGAGTTGGGTTGGGGTAATACTAGGGCAGAATATAGGATCTTTTTTGTAGATGTTCCTCTTGATTTATCATTTCTTTTTATTAATTCATATACTGATATACCACATATACAGATCTATCGTTATCTCTATGTATTGTATATTGTTTTTCAATTTTTTTTATTACATGAAATTTTGTTTATACTGCTTCAGCTATGATATTTTTTAAAAATTTATCATGGTTACATTGCTTTTGTTATTGTGTTAATCTAATGGTTATATGTTACTGAGGGAATAGAATGTGCACATTTCCATACATTCTATTTATTTTGTACTATGCATATGATAATGATTAATGATCATGAATGCTCCATGGAATATTTTAGATATCTCATTTTTAATAATAACTCTTCTAATTTAATAATATCCCATAAAAATATCTTAAAAATGAAAAAATATTCTAAATTATTTCATTGAGAGGAAGGATAGATCAATCTATCAATAGTGAAATATATCCTAATTTTTTCTTACATGATGGGAAAAATATCATCTAATATGATGTTAAATTACAATATAAGGTTATTAACACAAATTTTTACTAATATAAATTTTTGAAACACTAAATTAAGTGCATCATATAGCTGAATATGTAATGTATTATGAAATATAATTTTTTATTAATGTATATATTATTTTTTGGGTATATATATAGAAATTTTATATTAAATTTTTTCATGAATTTATTCCTCATAACACTTATATTAATCAACTCACAATTGAAAATATATAGGATATTTTTTATGAGTAATTTCAACAAACCACAAAATTTCAATTTATATATATATGACTATCATAACTTTTTTATTAAATTTATAGGTATGAAAACACATAAATACTTTATAAAATTTATATAACTTCTCAAATAAATATAAATTTGTTGTTTATTTCTTAAAAAATATGCAATAATATTTAGACGTTATGTTATTCATGAAATTAATGTTTTCATCAGAAATGGGTTTTATTAATTATAGTGAGAGAATAATATAATTAATTTTTTAAAATTTATATAGTCTATATAATAAAATATATTTAATTTAATAAAAATAATTTCAATTTTATGATCATTATTTCAAAATTTTCAAATAGTGAATTTTTATTATTTTTGTGAAAAGATAATATTTTCAATTAATAGTGAAAAACACTAATTTTTATTGAAAAATAAATTTTCATTTATAATATTTATAAATTAAAAAAATGAATTAGTTATGAAATTTATATATTTAATATTTATTTAAAAAAATATATCTTTTTTAATTTTATTTTATACTTGAAATTAGTATAAAAAAAATTTATAATAATAGGGGAATTTTTTTTTGAAAAAAAATCACATTTTGTAGATTTAATTTTATGTTATACCACTTCTATGTATTGAATAATAAAAACCCATTTCTATATTTGGAATCAATGGGTCCAAAATTTGAAAATAGTCCCCTTTTATTATTGGTCAATGTGGATAGTAACATTAGTAGTTTTTTTTCAACGGTAAAGGATAAATCAAGTAATTAAGGGTTTAAATGAAGTTATAAGGATTATAAAATGATCTTAACAGTAGGCATAATTTTATTGTAATTTTTTATATAATTCAAAATCATCCAATATTATTTTTTATGTTCCTTATTCATTTTTTTGTGATTATGACCGTTATGATTTTTTATATAAAAAGAAAAAATGTAACACACATGATTTTAAAAATTAAAATATTTTCATAATGGGAACAAATAGATGTAATTTTCTATTATAAATATTTGTTCGTCATAAAAATGATTTATCTTCATCATTGAAATTTACATTTAAATATTAGTAAATATATCAGTATAATAAATTCTTGCACAATGCTGTTATAGTAATTATTCAATTAATACAAATATTAAATAACTGATATTAAATATATTTAAAATAATTTAATTTTAAATAATTAATATAATAGATGAATTTTAATTATTAATATAACATCTTACAGATGTATTAAAATATTTTTTTGCATTTCATTTGTTTTATTAATGTTATTAAAGTCAAAGAAATGAATTGTTCTTAAATTTAAATTAATGATATTTTATAATAAATTATATTTTCAGAAAGGATATAAAATTACTAAAAATATGATATTCCATAAATTGAATGGTATATATTTTAAAATATCAACCATCTTCTATTTATGTGCCTCTTTCTATTTATGGTAACATTATTTATCCTTAATAGGAAACAACATTGTTATCTTGGTAAGTGTGAAAATGTGTAAGAGAGGGTTACAAACAATAAGGGGAGATAATGATCAAAATATTTAAAAATTTTAACGTATGGGAGTATTTAAACTCATAATCTTCTTATATTTTGATATTATCAATTTATAGGCATTTTGACATTGTAATAAATTTATAATAATTTATCATTTTAGGAAATTCCAAAAGACCCCCCCCCCCTTTTAAATGGGATCCTATTATTCATATTTATTAACACTAAAAAACCTTTTATTTTAGTATATAATTATAAAAATTTGTTCCTTACATCTCTAGCCTCATTATATAGGGATTGGTGGGAGAATGATACCAATCTTAAAGGTTTTTTGTGTACAAGAAAATTACATTGTCCGATGAAGAGGATGATGAAAAATGTACCTAATGAGTCAGACTTAATGAAAGTGAATTTCTATTAAATTTCCTCCCTTAATGTTTTTTTACAAAATATAATTTTCAAGTATATATTTTTAAAGTATATTTCTTGGATGTTTTATATAGATATAATATATTTATAAGGGAAATTTTGTGTCTATTTTTACATTCATTGAATTTATTTATAATGGAATCATTTTAGGGAATGTATTTAATTTCATTATAAAATACAAAAGGAATGTTATATTTTAATGTATATGAGGACGATTACATTTCCCTCCACCAAAAAAATTTATTTATTTATTGATTCCATTAAAAAATATCATGTTTTCTTAAGACAAAAAAACTTTTTTCTGTATATTCTTGTTATTATCAAAAAGGGTTTCAAAATGTAACAAATATTTCAATAACAAAAAATGTTTTCTTCTCGATTAAATGATCATTTTATGAGTGTAATGTTGAATATTAAAATCTTATATGTGTTTTGATTTTTTTGGATCTTGGTACTTTTTATGGTAACATTTGATTACATTATTAACAATGTACATGTGGTTATATTATAAACCAAGTCCAGGTATGTTGAGTAAATAAGGTTTTCCTTATGACATTTCCATTCATTCTTGATTTGAAAATCGCAAACACCTTTACTTAAGGAAAAATTCATTTGACCCCTATTTCACATCCATAAGGAAAATTTCCTTTCCAAAGGAAAATTACCACTAACTTGTTTTCATTGTTTATATCAATACTTTTACTATGTATAAAAATTGAATTCATATCTAAAACCTCGGAATCATATAATACATAGATATGAGGTATTCTGTTTATGACTCTAAATTCTGGATATGAAATCTAATGAAGTCTAACTCCGAATTCTAAATACGAACTGTCATTAAGATCCACTCTGAATTCTAGATAAGAACTCTCGTGATGATAAACTCCAAATTCTAGATACTAAATCTAATGAAGTTAAACTCCAAATTCTGGTTACAAACACTAATGAAGTTCCACTCTGAATTCTGGATACAAACTCTAATTAAGATCAACTCTGAATTCTAGATATGAACTCTCAGGAAGTTCCAATCCGAATTCTGGATACGAACTCTCATCATGTTCCACACTGAATTCTAGATACGAATTCCTATAAATTTCTTCTCCGAATTCTGTATACATAATCTTACAAAGTTCCACTCCTAATTCTGATTACGAACTTCTCTATGTTCTGACTCCGAGTTCTCTGAATTCAGACTTTGAACTCTGATGAGGTATGACTTCGAATTCTCTTGAACATAGACTCCGAACATTGTATTGTGTGGATCTGAATTCATGTGAAATAAGACTCTGAATTTCCTTTAAATTCAGACTCTGTATTTCTGCAGAATTCAGGTTCTTAATTCCTACAAAATAGAATCTAAATATTCATAATTGTATAGACTCTGAATTTATTTTTACTTCCATTCCGAACATTATACACTTCCATTATGAACATTAATTTTTTACTACATTCCAAATATCAGTTTAGTTATGCTTACACAATTTTTATTACAAAATGATTTCGTGATTTCAGTTATTGACTAATCGTTGTTCGAGTGACACATGTACAGGTCCCACAAAAATTCAAGGAAGAATATGGAAGTTGGAGGAGGGAGTCGACCGTTGGAGCTACACCAAAAAATAAGAGCTCATTTGAATGTGCTTAGAACTTTTGACAACTGTGCTTACATGCTGTTGAAGTGAATTCTAGAGAGAGAGGCTCTTAAGAACTCTCAAGCTTCATGCAGAACGTTTGAACAGCTTGTTCAAACTTTTCCTTATGCAGATTTTCATGCTACGACTCCAATTGTTGTTGTGTACAATCAGGGGCTTCTGGGGATAGAAAGATAGATGTTCCAACACCTTGAAGTTGGGGGATTCTGGGGATAGGAAGAAAGAGGTTCCAATAACATGATGTTGAGGGATTCCTTGTTGAGGAAGATAGAGGTGCTGAATACATGATAGTTGAGAGCTTGCGGGGATAGCATGACAGACTCTGATATTCGTATCAAGGGATTACCCTGGTGTGGGTAAGACAAAAAAAATTTAAAGTATAAATCAAGGGACCACTTATCCGGGGTTGTTGGATACCCTTCTTTTGGGTTAAAAGAGTTATTGTTTGTTACATGTAGTGTTACTACTTTGTTTTCCACTATGAATTTTGTATTGTTAAGGAAAGTATAAATTTTTTATTTTTCCTTAGTTGTACTTTGTTATAGTTAGATTCTATATGATTTAAGGTAGAATCTTCATCCTTGTATACATTAGTTAACCTTTATTTTTTGAATCACTATTCTGAAATTTAGCAAGTGACTAGGAGTTCTAGAGGTCATGAGAATTATCTTGTTTAACCTTGTTAAACATAACCATATTTAAAAGTTCCAAAGGAATTTTTAAAAGGTAAAATTCACACCCTTCTTGTATCTAAGAATCCCATTATTATTTTGATCCTACGTTTGGTATTATAGAGTATATCATACTCAGTCACATACCATCCTAACAATTGGTATCAGAGCATTTGGTTCAATCTAAATTAATCTCACAATTACATTCAGAAGATAATTTCCGGATATGAATTGTTTGAATTCATATTTTCCAGATACATATTTTTCGGAATCTATTTTTCAGACTAATAGTTTGAATTTAATTTTTTTGTAGAGATACACATGATCTATATTTTCTTTCTTAGAATATTTCTCGCTTGTTTACAATCTTTTTCTACTAACATGTTTGTGTGCCAAATGTTTTCTTAATAATGGTAGGTTTAAATGTTGGACCCATAGACAATATAAATCCAAAAAGACCACCAATCTTTGATGGTAATGATTATGAATATTGGAGAGATCGTATGAAGACTCTCATTATCAACACTGGGGTTGAAAATTTTGTTATTCTTACTAGTGGATACAAAATTCTTGATAGAGAATTAACTGCCTTTACAAATCAAGAAAAACATGATTATCAACTTAACTATAAGGTACTCAATACGTTACTTTGTTCAATGAATAGAAATATATATTGCCAAATTTTATCATGTGAAGCAGCAAATTATATATTGAAGAAACTTGAAGTTACTCACTTTGGAACTTCCTATGTAATTGAGTCTAGAAGATCTATGCTTAGAGCTGAATATCATGGTTTTAGTTTTCCATATGGTGAACCCATATGCAATGTACAACATAGATTCATGACTATTGTGAATATTTTACAATCAATGGGTGAAGATGGGTTGGATGATGAAGCCCTTGGTGACATGATTATTGATATCAGGACAAAGGAGTGGGAATCTAAAAGAACTACAATTGATGAGAATAGATAAAGTTACTCAGATTACCCTTGATGAGATGTTTGGCACTCTTCTTCAGCATGAGACTAGAATGAAGATATATGGTGATATAGTGAAGAAGAAGAATGGAAATGGAAGAGTTTTTTTTAATACTCCCTCCAATCATATGAAATCCAAGAATCTTGAGAGAGTTACTAGATCCAGATATAAGAATGTTGTTATACATTTCGAATCAAGTGGAAGTGAATCTTCAGAAAATGAATTAGCAAAACTTTTTCGATGGATGAACAAGATAGCTGGACAAATGAACTTTAAATCTAAATATAAAAATAACTAATGGAAAGACATGAAAGATGGAGAAGTTACATGTTATTAATGTAGAAGAATAGGTCATATCAGAAATGATTTTCCCTTGTTAAAAAAAAGGAAAATAAGGAAAGGAATTCAGAATGGAACAAGAAGAAATTATATCATTCAAAACTCATGAAAAGCCTTAAAGAGAATGCTACTTGGAGTTCTGGCTGTGGAGACTCTTAAAAAAGTAAATCTTCTGAAATTGATTCATTATCTCAGAAGAATATGTGATTCATTGCTACTACAGCTTTCCTAAATTGATTTCTTATGGCCAAGGTATGCTCTGCCGAGGCTTTAAAAACCCTATCTCTGGATAATAATTTCTATTCTGAAAATAGTACTTCTAATGAAGTTACTTCATCTTTTAAAAAATGAAAAACCTTCATATGAATAAATATCTATATTTTCCATGTTACATGAATCAAAAATTGTAAAATTTCTAAAAAATTAGACATGGAAAATACTAGGGAAGAAATTTTTACAAAAGAGATTTTAGATCATTCTACAGATCATAGAGATAAAGAAGTGCTTGTAGAAAAACTCTCTACAGACCTTGGGAAAGCAAATTCTCTTAAGGAAGAACTTTCTAACGATCTTAATAATGCTATTTCAAAGATAAAAGTTTTTGAGGAATAATCTAACTCTAAGGAAATGATTCCTAAGGATAAGAATTTATTCATCAGACTAAAATCAGAAATATTTTCTCTTCAGAAGCTCCTTGCAAAATTTAACTTTGGGAAGGAAAGTTTTGACAAGATTTATTCACAAATGAATCCCTAAAGAAACACTACGGGAGTAGGTTATACTCACCAAAATCCAATTATCTAAAAGAAACTATTTTGTTCTTTATAGAGCCCCTTTTTTGCACTATGTGTCAAAGTCGTGGTCATTGGAAGAAAAATTTCTCCTTGAATAGAGTTCAATCTCTTGGGTTTCATAAAGAATATTTTTCTAAGTGGATACCCAAAATTTTGTTGTCTAACAATTCTGGATCTAAGCATGTTTGGATTCTGAATACCTAACATTTTCTTATTTTCAGGAAAATAGGGAAAGTACCAACAACAATAAATTGTACATGGATAGTGGATGTTCCCGGCATATGACTGGTAACAAAAACTATTTGGAAAAGATTATCAAGACGAAATAAGGAAATGTAACATTTGGAGATAATTCTCAAGGAGAAATTATTGGTATAGGTAACATCATTCTTCATGGAAAAACGTTGATTTCATATGATTTATTTGTTAAGGGCCTTAAGCACAACTTCATCAGTATAAGTCAATTATGTGATGAAGGCTACCTTGTGTATTTTAGGAATGATAAATGACTAGTACACAATTCCAATGAAGAGTTTATTATTTCTTCCCAATGGCAAGAGATGTTTACACCCTAAACATAGTAGACCTCAGGAGCCAAGACATACCTTTCCTTAGGGAAATGGAAGATCATTCCTGGTTATGGAATAGAATTTTAGGATACTGTAACCATAGTAACATATGTAAACTATCTAATAATGGTTTAGTTAAGGATCTACCTGAGCATAGATTTGATTTTTCAAAAGTCTGTGAACCTTGTCAATATCTAAAGAAACATAAATCAAGACTTAAATCAGTCAGTGAATTCTCAACTACTAATGCGTTAACAGCTAGTGCATATGGATCTTTTTGGTCCAACACAAACTGGAAGCATTGGGGGCCTGTACTATGTATTGTTTTGGTTGATGATTACACTATATTTACATTGGACTATTTTCTAGCAAAAATGTCTGAACCTTTTTATTATTTCAAAAGTTTTAGAGCCCATGGAAAAAATGAGAAAAACCTTCCATTTAAAACTATCCATAGTGATCATGGAGGAGAATTTATAAATTCAGATTTCGAATCTTTTTGTAGTAGAAAAGGCTTTACTCATAAATTTTCAGCACCCAGAACACCTCAAAAAATGGTGTTGTTGAAAGAAGAAATAGAATTCTTCAAGAGATAACACAAATCAAATTGAGTGAGTATTCTGTTGACAAACACTTATGGGATGAAGCTATATGTACCACATTTTTTACTATAATTCTAGTTTTGATTAGACCTTTTCATAATAAAACTCCTTATGAGTTATGGAATGGTAGAAAACCATGACTTTCCTACTTTAATGTTTTTGGTTGCAAGGTATTCATTCTAAATATTAAAGATAATCCTCATAAATTCACACCAAAATCCGATGAAGGAATTTTCATAGGCTACTCCTCAATATTCTAAGTCTTATAGTGTTTTCAATAAAAACACATGTACTATTGAAGATAAATTACATGTCAAATTAGATGAAAATGATCCCTTTGTTTTTAAAAAACCCCAACCTAAATCATTGGATGTATTTTCAAAAACAGATTGTCAACCATTAATTTAAAATACTTCTGATAAGGAAAATTTTCAAGAAGATACTTCTGAAACATTTACCCTTAAATATTTACTACCCTAAGTTGATGAATAGGTTTTACAAAACCCAAATCAGTCATTTCTAACGAATCATCCCAGTGATAGTATCATTGGTGATTTCAATCAACCTGTAAGGACCAGATGTTCCTTAAGAAATGAAGTAGATAATCTATCATTTCATTCCCAATTAGTACAAAAAAAGCACTGATAAAGATATAGGTGATGATCATTTTACTAAATCCATGCAAGATGAACTAAAATAATTCGAAAGGAATAAAGTCTGGACCTTGGTTGAAAGACCCAAGGAAACTTCTGTTGTTGGAGTAAAATGGGTATTCAAAAATAAGTGTGATGAAAATAGAATCATATTAATAAATCAAGATAGATTAGTTTCTAAAGGCTATAATGAACAAGAAATAATAGACTATGAAGAAACCTATTCTCCAGTAGCTAGACTTTAATCTATTTGTATTTTACTTTCCTTTGCAGCATTAATCAATTGTAAACTTTTTTAAATGGATGTGAAATGTGCTTTCCTTAATGGTTACGATCAAGAGGAAGATTTCATTGAACAAACTCCTGTTTTTGAATATAAAAAACATCGTGATCATGTTTTTAGACTTTCCAAAGCTTTATATGGCCCTAAACGTTCCCCTCAAGCCTGGTATGATAGGCTTAGATGATTTCTTCTTCAAAATAACTATGTTAATTGAAATGTAGATCCTACCCTTTTATAAATAATGATAAGAATTTTTTTTAATTGTTAAAATTTATGTTGATGACATTATATTTGGTTCAAATCAACAATCATTAACTGATTCCTTTATGGATATAATGAAATCTGAGTTCGAAATAACTATGAAGGGTGATTTAACATTTTTCCTTGGTTTTCAAATTTCTCAAAAACAAGAAGGAATCTACACATCTCAACATTTTTATATTAATGATCTTCATAAAAATCATGTATATGGAAATACTAAGAGTATAAGTACTCCCATCAGTACCTCAAACACACTTGATCTTGATAAAGCTGGGAAACCAATAGATCGAACATCTTTTAGAGATATGATTGGAAGTTTACTTTACTTGATAGCTAGTTGACCAGACATAATGTTATCAGTATGATTATGTTCAAGATATCAATCAAATCCTATGGAATCTCATTTAATGTCAGTGAACAGAATTTTTCACCACTTAAAGGGAACCATGGATTTAGGACTATTTTACTCTTTTGGAAATGATTTTGTTTTATAGTTTTTTTTGGATGCTGACATTTGTGGATGTAGAATGGATAGAATGAGTACATCCAGAACTTTTCATTTCTTAAGAGATTCATTAGTTTCTTGGTCTTTCAAGAAGCAACATTTGGTAGCACTCCCCACTACGGAAGCTAAATATGTAGCAGCTGGAAGTTTTTGTGCTCAAGTGTTGTGGATGCGACACACACTAATAGACTATGTCCTGAGTATTACTAAGACTCAAATTTTATGTTATAACACATGTTCCATTTCCCTTAGAAAAAATCACGCACATCACTCTCTTGAAAAACACATAGATATTAGGCATCACTTTCTTAGGTATCACACACTAAAAGAAGATATTATTCTTCAATTTTTCGGAACGCAAGATCAACTTGATGATATTTTCACAAAATCTTTAGCTACCGATAGATTTGAATACATTATACAGATGTTAGGAATGATAACTGTGACATATTCATCCTGAATTAACTTCCTGTTGAATAAATATCCTTAGAGTAGTAAACTCCTTTTCATAGGGGGGTACATTTGTTATTGAAGGTTTTTAATGTTTTTTTCAAAATCATCAAAGGGATTTTTTCAGATTTTTGTAATGAAGATTTTATTATTTAGTTTTTAAAATTTTCCTAATGAAAATTTTCTTATTTAGTAATTAAAAATTACAATAATAAAATTTTTCTAGTTGGTTTTTTAAATTTCAGTAATGGAAATTTTCGTAATGAAAATTTTAAAAACGGAAAATTCCGTAATAGAAATTTTCATACTTGAAATTTTAATATTGAAAATTTTTGTAATAGATATTTCCATAATGTAAATTTATTTAATGGGATTTTTTTTACTCATAATTTTTGTAATCAAGTTTGTGGTACACAATGATTTTGCAATAATTTTTTTTTGATCATATGTTTTTCGTAGTGAGTTTTTCATAGTCAAAATTTTCGTCAATAAGAATATCACCTATTATGAATAAACTTCCTAACCAATCTGAAAGGTATGTCTTCCATACTTAAGTTTCTGTAGTTTTCTTTTCTTGCAGTTATTTTCTTTTAATATTTCTCGGATTCATTTTTCCATAAATTCGAATGTTTTTCATAAAACCTCAAAAGATCGGATTCAATATTTCCTTGTAGGCATGTTTTCAACCGTCAGATCAGTTCAGAGTTTTTTTTCAACCATCAGATTGTTTTGGGAAGTTGAAAGGTCACTACTGTTGCCTGTATAAAGGGTCACCTAATGTTGTCCCACATATATTTCTAATCTCTCACATCTCGAAGCTATGCCTCAGTTCTTAAAGCCCATTCTGAATCAATCAGAATCCCTCGAATTCAAATGTATCTAGAAACCACTTCTCAAGAAATGTATACCACGAAGCCAATCCCAAAATGGAATGTTTACAGGGAAAGGTTGGTGCATATGAACTTTTTCAATTATTATTCTATCATTTATAAGTATATCAAGCTAAATGTTTTCGAAGATGTATGCATATCTAAGATAGGTTTTCAAGACATGGAGTATCCGGAATTGCTCATATTTTTCTATGAATCAATTTTCTTCTTCGAGGAAGAGAGTAGAGAAAAATTTTATTTTAAGAGTTATGGGAGGACCTGCAAACTTACTTACACCAGGGATGCAAACATGGTAGGGCTGGAATAAAAAGGAGAATCTGAATATTTCTCACACAAACTCACAGATGTTCTAGGTAGTTTTGTTAAGGTGAAGGCCTTACAGTGTCTTGGACTTGATGATGTCAAGATAGAAAAAATTGCTGACATTTCTTCTAATAATCAGATTCTTCATTTATGGGTACAAGGAATCTTGGTATCGAGAAAGGGTGACAATGATACCCTTAATAAATGTGATATATATTTCCTAGACTTCCTGGTGAATATAAGGAAAATAAATTTGATGATGCATGTTCTTATTACAATTCAGAACATCATGATTGGAAATTTGAAAGCCCAAATCATCATGTATCATGCTTTACTATCATATTTGATTGTTCGGTGTCTGGATTCATTCAATATTGCATGAAAATCTATGTCTCTGAATTTAAAGGTTATACTTGTTAGTGATGACACCCTGAAAAGAATGAATTTGGCATATTACAAGGAAGGAGAAGAGTTTTATAATATACCAGAGGAAGAGGCAGAAGTCAATCCAGA
Source organism: Viscum album (assembly GCA_963277665.1). NCBI lineage: Eukaryota > Viridiplantae > Streptophyta > Magnoliopsida > Santalales > Viscaceae > Viscum > Viscum album. Next base: position 279,899,524 of record OY728126.1, read on the forward strand.
AAATGTGGAGAAGGCTGACCCAGCAAAGAAGGATGGAATGAAGAGGAAATTAAAAGAAGTGGTAGCTAAATACAAGACCCCTAAAGCTAAGGAGACCGAAACCACAACACCCAAACCGAAGAAACATAAAGTGTATCCAGATGAGGTGGTTGCGAAATGGAGGGAAGATAAGGAAAAGTGGAAAGAAGGGGAACCTCAGTTCTGCTTAGACCCTACTGATGAAAAATCATTAAAGGAAAATACTGCTGAATATCTTGAGAAGGTAGAAAAAGAGAAGAAGATGAAGAAGAAATTGTCTGAAGCTGAAATTTTATAATCTCTTTTGAAAGCCACTGATGTAGCTTCCGAGAATATTCGAGTACCAGAAACCTTCCTTGTCGTGCCTTTGGATGAGACTCCAGGGAAGAATTTCTTCAATCCTAAAAAAATATATAGAAAAAGAAGTTATTGAGGAAATAGAAGAAGAATTAGTTGAAGAACTAGAAGAAGAAGTTGTTCAAGAAGTAGAAGAAGAATTTGTTTAATAAGTAGAAGAATAATTGGAAGTAGAAGAAGAATTACACAGAGAACGTTGTGATTTAGATGATCTGATTAAAAAAGTTGAAGAGTATCATGAGAAGGAAAATCCATCAGAAAAACCAATGCTCCAAACTTCTGAGTTTGAGTCCTCAATAATTGTCACTCCGGGAACGCAAGATGAGAAATATGGAAAAAAATATGAAAAAAAGGAAGAAGATAAATTGAATGAATTATCTGAGGAACAAATCTATAAAAATAACCTTCTTGAGGATGGAGTTGAGAAGGAAAAACCTGATGAAGACAAAATAGTTCAACTATCTGAAAGTGAAGAAGAATATCATGATAAGGAATCCATTCCATAAGTTTATAAGTGTAAGGAAGTGCTTAGGGAAACCCCAACAAAAGATATCATAAAGAAGAAGGATATTGGTGGCACTTAAAAAAGAAAGATTTTGTAAATTGAATAAGAAAATTCACTGATAAAGTTGTCGGATTCAGAGTCATCTTAACTGGGACACGTTTTTTTTGTTGACTCTCTAAAAAAAATGGTGGATACAATTCAGATATTTCCTATAATAGACTCCAGGTGCCAGATGATTCTGCAGAACATGAATCAAATGTTAGAATCCATATCCATGGTGATGGATAAATGTGTGAAGATTGAGGTAGATCATAAAAATTTTCATATCAATTATGAGGTCCATAGAAAATCTTGCAGTAAAATAACTTTATGGTCAATGAAAATCGATGAGGATTTGACAGAGCTATATAACGTTCAGAATGATGTTAAATAAGCTTTTGATACCAAGGATGTTAAGATGAAGAATCTTCAGGAAAAGATGATCCTTGAGAAAAATAATCAGAATCAACAGGTGAAGGATCTGAATGATAAGCTTAACTCTGTTTCTCAATGCTAGAAAAGGTAAAGAGATCTCCGGATTGAAATCGAAGAATATCATGCAAAGCATGATGAAGTTAATAAGGCTCAGGCTGAGCTACTGAAGTCTCAAGATGATAGGATTAAAGCCTTAGAAAACAAAGCTTAGGAGGACCAAAAAGACATAAAGAAACTTTAAGCCCCTCAAAAGAATCTAATACCTAAGGAAAGGGAATAAAAACAGACCTTTCCAATCTTTTTTGTATTATTTTTTTCCTTTTACTAATACTTCAAGTCATAATGGAATTCTCGATGCGTGTTTTTTCTGTCATTACTCATGTTTCTGTTATTTTACTGTTTTTCTATTCCCTCAACATTTTTTTGAAAATCATAAAGGGGGAGAAAGAAAAAGAACTAAAAAAGAAGAAGGAAAATCTAAAAGATAGAAGAAAATTTTCTAAATATAAGATGGACTATCCTTAATTAAGGGGTAGTTCTCATTACAAATATTTCTACATTCAAATGAAATTTCTCATTCCAGAAATATAGAATAGAATCCTTATAGTTTCAAAGCCTAAGGGGGAGTTAGTCATTTTCACCATTGATCATAAACAAAGGGAGATAAGAATTCATTACAAGTCTATAAATTTATTCTAAGTCATTAAATTATTTTTCGTAAGGATGTTTGTGCTTTCAAAAAAGGGGGAGATTGTTGATTCAATATGGTTTTCTTTATTAATTTTCCATTCCTTCTTTTTTTGAAAATCACTAACACCTTTTATTAAGGAAAAATTCATTTTAACCCTATTTTACTTCCATAATGAAAATTTCCATTCCAAAGGAAATTTACCCCTACCTTGTATTAATTGTTCATATCAATATTTTTCCTATGTATAAAAATTGGATTCATATCTAAAACCTTAGAATCATATAATACATAGATATTAGGTATTCTTTTTAAGACTCCGAATTCTGGATACGAACTCGAATGAAGTTCAAATCTGAATTCTAGAAATGAAATCTCATGACGTTCCACTCTGAGTTCTGGATACAAAATCTCGTGAAGTTCAACTCTGAATTCTGGATACGAACTCTAATGATGTTCATCTCTAAATTCTTGATACAAAATCTAATGATGTTCCACTATGAATTCTGGATATGAACTCTCATGATGTTCAACTCAGAATTCGGGATACGAACTCTCATGAAACACCACTCTGAATTCTATACACGAACTCTCATAAAGTTCCACTCCAAATTCTAGATACGAACTCTCATAATGTTCTACTTTGAATTCTGGAAACGAACTCTCATAAAGTTCCAATCCGAAATCTGATTACGAACTTCTCTATGTTCGGACTCCGAGTTCTCTGAATTCAGACTCCGAACTCTGATGAGGCCTGACTCCCGATTCTTCTGAACATAGACTCTTAAAATTGTATGTTCTGCATCTTAATTCTAGTGAAATCAGACTCATAATTTCCTTGAAATTCTGACTCTGTATTTCTACAGAATTCAGGTTCCAAATTCCTACAAAACAAAATCTGAATATTCTTAACATTATTGACTCCAAATTTATTTTTACTTCCACTCCGAACATTAAACTTTTCCATTTCGAACATTTTTTTTCTAATGCATTCTGAATATCAGTGTAGTTATAATTACACTTGTTTTATTACAAAATGTTGTCATGATTTCAGTTATTGACTAACCATTGTTTGAGTGACATGTGTATAGGTCCATCCAAAATTTAAGGAAGAATATGCCCATTGGAGGAGGGAGTCTACCGATGGAACTTCACCTGTAAATACGAGCTCATATGAATGTGATTAGAACATTTTACAATTGTTCTTAAATGATGTTGAAGTGATTTTTAGACAGAGAGGCTCTTATTTACTCTCACACTTCATGCAGAATGTTTGAACAACTTGTTCAAACTTTGCCTTGTGCAGATTTTCTCCGCGTGACTCCAATTTTTGTTATGTACAATCTAGGGCTTGCAGGGATAGGAAGTCTGAGGTTCCAACACCTTGAAGTTGTGGTGTTCTAGGGATTGGAAGACAGAGGTTCTAACACCTTATGTCAAGGGCTTCCATGCTGAGGAAGACAGAGGTGTCGACTACCTCATTGTTGAGGGCTTGTGGGGATAGAAAGAGATACTTCGATCTTCATATCGAGGGCTTACCCTGGTGTGGGTAAGACATACTTTCTTAAAAGTATAAATCAAGGGACCTCTTATCCAGGTTTGGTGGATATCCTTCTCTTTAGATTAAAAGAGTTATTGTATGTTACTTGTAGTGTTACTATTTTTCTTCCATTGTGCATTTGGTATTGTTAAGGAAAGTATGACTTTTTTTTACTTCCTTTCATGTACTTTGTTATAGATATATTATATACGCTTTAAGGGGGAATAATCATCCTTGTAAACTATAGTTAATATTCATTTTCGGAATCACTATTCCGAAATTTAGCAAGTGATTATAACTTCTAGAGGTCATGTGAATTATCTTGTTTATCCTTGTCAAACATAACCATCATTAGAAGTTCCATAGGAATTTTTAAAAGGTACAATTCACCCCCATCCTCTATCTGAGAATATCAGTCTTATTTTGATCCTATTTTTTGTATTATATATTATATCATACTCAGTCACATACCATCTTAACAAGTTAGCATGTAGTAGCTCTCTTATGCGTTGGGTAATGGGATTCAATTAACTAATTTGGTTTCTAATAAGATAATATGTGAATATACTGTTATGGTTATTCGAAATATAGGATGATGTTATATGATTAGGTTTCTCCTAAGAGATTATGGGACTATACTATGATTGTTATTCCATGTACTATTGAGGTGGTTATTCCATGTGTAACCATGAGGGTTAATATCAATATAAGAGTAATACAGATATGATACCTCACATATTATGCATGTTTTATTTATTCATTTTTGGATTTTACAAGTTTCCTTTGAGTAAAGAGTATGTGTTTTTCATAACTAATTTTTTTATTTCATATTCTAAAATAATTGTATAATAATGTAAGTATCTTTTGGGATCTCATGTTTATCACATGACTAATGCATTTCATTGTTTTGAAGAACCATACTGAGATTTTTGTGCCCATTCTGAATTATAAAATATTTTTCATTGGAATTAAGGATATGTAAGGGAAAATAGGTGGTCGAGTTGAACACTTTAAATTTTTTTCATGAAAAGAAAAAATGTTTATTTTTAGAATTTTATTTTTATAGGAAAATGGATAATAGTTAAAATTGTCCATCATTAAAAATATGAGTTTTATATTTAATAATTGTGTTATAATTTTATAAAAATATAAATTAAAATATCTCTATGTATTAGAAAATAAATTCATGATTTGAAATGCATGATTATGTAATGTTTAAGGTGGATTCCTTATAGTTAGTATCAGAGAAACAGTTTAGATATCTATATAGGTTAGTATAATGTACATAAATACACATAACTGGTTTTAATCAATGGTTATCATGTTATAAAGAATACATATTACAATGTTTTTTTTCCTGGACGTGGTTTGTTCAGAATGGTTTTTCATGGAGAAAATTGAGAAGCGGAAGTAAGGCGGTGCTAAGGTGATGACATACTTTTGAATTAATCACCTAGAATGGTTGTAATTAGTACTGAATAATTTTGAAATGATATCCCAATTTACCCAAGCAATAAATGGTTGTTGTATCAATACCTAAGAGGAGCCAGATCTTCAAAAAAATAAATTATTAATAATGGATCATTTTATGATGTGACACCCTTGGCATTCTGTGGATCCTATGAACATGGAGTAGCTGAAGTGTTGATTAAATCACACGAAAAGATATCTGATAACATGGGATGTCTGGATAAACAAATTTTAAGTCTTTATATTAATCATTTTAATGTTGATGTTGTTTATATGTGGTCAATGATCATCAATATTTGAGAGAAAAATTGATTAATTCCTTGAGATATGATAAATTTAATAATATTTTCCTTGAAAATATTTTCCTAAGGTTCTTTGACATAGTATGGTATATACTTTCATGTAATTGAAAGAAAATGTGGAATATTTACTTTCCATGTACGAATAAAATTTCACGTAGTTCAAAACCTATAAACAAAATTTTATCATCGAAATTGATATAAATATTAACATGATTTACTCATTATTAAAGCCAATATATCAAATGGAATTGGATTTCCTTAAATTCAAAATTTATAAGAAACATTCAAAAAGTGATGATAAGGTATAAATAGTGTTTTATGATGATAATGAATAGTTCAAAAACTAGTAAAACATATCTCTTGATTCCCCATATGATAGGCTATAATTAAATAAAAGATAAATAACCCTCAACATACAAAAATAGCTTTAATAGTTCGATATCTACATTTTATAAGCATAAACTAAAATAGGGAGTGATTGAAAGTGTATTATCTCAAGTAGAGTAGAACTCATCTCTTAATTTACCATTACTCTACCGAAGGATTCCCATGAATTATCTAAATAGATGTGTGGAAACTGTCCTAATATCATAGTATAATATAAACATAAGAAAATACTAAACCAAAATATCACCACTATATAACCTTGAATTAAATAAATCCTTTCAATATTAGTAATTAAAAAAAATTCACATGTATGATATATAACAAAACAAGACACATAAAAATGTGAAACCACATGAAGGGTTTTATTTACATAACAGTATCACTTTACACATTTTCAAAACAGACAATCAGTTTTTATAAAAGAATGTAATACCACAAAACTAAAACTAAATGATCAAAAAATAATTGATTAGTCAATGAAATATAACTTGAATTAATATAAAATCCAATAAATATATCAAAATTATACATTCATTATCAAAATGGCTAAACAAAATAAGAAATATTATTTTTTGCAAAAACACACATTTATTCAATAGAGATTTGTTATCGAATTAAAATACCTAAAATAAGGGAACATACCAAAAACTTAAATTACAATAAAATGATAGTGAAATTACACCAAAAAATATCCAAATTTTCCGTATAAAATTAAATGGAATAAAAAAATCATGAAATACCTAATTTAGTTTGATCCAAAATGTAATAACATGATATACACCTACCAAAATAGGGAAAAAAACCATTGCCTTCATTGACCGTCACTGGAATGGGATTCAATTTACTCCTTACGAACCCTAATAACAAAAAAAAACAACCCAAATTACTTAGTTTTTAAACATAGTTGTGTCAGACTCAAAATTGGAGGGTAGAGATGGAGGGGGTTAGGGGATCTGGATCAGTGGTGATGGGGAACATGGAATTGAAATAGTGGGGAACAAGGTGCTATGGAGAGGGGGATTAGGGAGAGATGGTAAGGGGAAATTCCTGTAGGTCATGATCAGGATAAAGGAGAGGAATGGGCATTAGGAGAATGGGTGACCTTGGAAATTTTAAAAAGATATAGTGGACCTTTTAAAAAATCTACCCCTAAATATTTAAAATATTTATTAATGCTGGATTCTGAAACTGCCACTAATATCCCACAGTTATTCTATTGTTTTATTATAATGACATATCATCATTAAGAGGATTGAGTTACCCCTACCCCCTTTGAATTTAACTACTACATCCAAAAAGAGGTTTTATTAATGATTAAAGGTGATATATAATCCCCAGGGTGTGTACATTAAAATGTTTTTGAATAAATGTAGAAGGATTGTTTTCTTTGTAAAGGTGGATATTCATGTTATATTGATTGATAGAGAATGAGTGTGTATCAGGTGTGTATTAGAAGTATTTTCTTAGTTAATATGAAATTTTAATACACTAATAGTTGGGATAATAATTATTTTACAGAAAAATCCATCAAATTTGTATATATGCTAATGAAATCAATTCATACATGTAATTATGTGATGATAAATGCAGTGTTAAAGATGAATTTTTTCAAAAATGTTGACAAAGATGTTACTATATTAAAACCATGATTAATGGGTTCCTATATGCTTGAATTAGTGTAAATATTATTGAATAATGAGATATTGTTAATTTTATACTGATTTTTGTGATCTAAATTTCAAATAAGGGTTACATACATCCCAAAAGTGATAATACTTATTTAGAAGAATCTCATGAAATTTTTCACCTATTTTAATGATGAAAGTAATTGAAGTGGAATATGGATTTCTTTGAGGTGATTTATATTTAGTTATTTTACCCTTTAAAAAACTATCATTGATTAGTTTTTTAGATATATATAATCTATTGTAATGGAGGAACATTTTCAGAAAAGTTATTTTCCATGTCGTGGATTAAAAAATGAGTATATAGGTGATATATTAAGGGGTATTGATGGAAATAATATAAATTATATAAATTATCATATAAAAAAGAAAATTATTAATAAATAAATGAAATATATCTAGTTCAAAATGAAATCAGTTGTTTAATATTAATAAATGGCTTAATTATATTTTCAATTTTTATGTTACCTAAATTTTTTAAAAAATGTTTATATCCTATCATTTGGATGAGAAATTGTTTTGATTCATAGGTGTTTTTTTTTCTCAGACTACCTATCATTTATCGATACCCAGTGAGTGATTTGGAAAATAATGACGTTTTTAACTTTGAATCATTATTACCACACAGAGCTCAAAATGTGTATGAAAATATATAGACTTCCTAATAGTGATAATACATGATTGGAAGCATCTAATGTGATATCATACCTATTTTAATGATGTAATCTATTTGATTAGAAAATTTAGTCAATTAATATTATTTATTTTCAATTATTTTATCTTTTTAAAAAATAAAATTAATTTTTTTGAGATATAGTAACTATTGGAAGAGAGGTACATTTTCAACAACATGGTTTCCCATTCATTGATTCAAAAAAATTATTATGGTGGTGACAATTTCTTAGGGTTTTTTGGAAATCATATAAAGGATATTATGACTCATTTAGAATAATGGGAATTCATTATTTATAAATATAATATATGTAGTACAATGTGACATCACTAGTTTAATATTAATAATTTTAATTTTTTAATTTACAAGGGGTGTGTTCCTCACCTTTCTACCTTAATGTTTGTATTCTAACATCTTGGGGAGAATATTTTTTAGTTTATAGGAGTTTATAGTTTCACATATATACAATGTTTTATATATATTTTGTGTGTGATATAGAGAACGTTGAGATCATCAACATTGAGTATTGTTTCCCACATCGATCTCTAGCCCCATTGGTATAGAGTATTTGTTAAAAATTCATGGCAAATTGGTGAATCTCAATAATTATAATTTGAAATGGTAAATGAAACTTTTATATAATATTAGGTTGTTATGTATATATGTTTATCCCTAGTGGATGGAAAAATTTAAGGATTTTATGATATTTATATAATGATTATGTGGATTTTATTAAGTGGGGGCATGATATCCATTTAAATTATCAATTATTAGAGTATATTGTAATGGTGAATAAAACACTTATTTAATTTATAGTGAGGTGTTTTTTGAAATTGGGTAAATTTGGTTGATATTCATACCTCCAAAGTATATAGGAAGAATCTTGTTTGTATTTCCATATTAAATGAGGAGAATAAAAATTGATTCATATAAAATCATACATTTTTTTCATCAAATTTATATGTTTAGGTGTAAAGTGAAGATATATATTATTAAATATTATCAAAAAAATAATAAGTTGGATATTGTTGAATCCATGAGTCTATATGTTTGATTTATTGAAAAAATATATTAATTGATTTAAATTACATTAGATGTATGTTGAATAATTTCATGAAAATGCTTAAAATTTCATTGTTTCATGGTCGGAATTCTATTATGTAAATGGGAGTATCATAGTATATTATGTTTTTTTCATGAAATTATCTATGATATTTATATGTATTTATAGAGATTATGATTCATGATGATGTCTTGTCCTTATTATGAAGTGATTTTGGTTATTTTCCTTGGAGGAATAAAAAGATATATACGAATAAGGATTTGTGTTGGTTATTTTTTAGATATGTTTTTATTTAAGGTATATTAAAATATGTAACTGACCTCTAGTATGGAAGCCTAATAAAGACACACTAGATGTGGAAACAACCTCAATATATATTTAGATGTGATAGACGTTTAGGTTTTAACCATTGTGGGTCAAAACTAGTGTGTGTTAAGGGAGGACTATACACGATGTGAGTAAATGGTTGCTTAACCTCTACACATAGGGTGTAGTATGATGGGTTGAGGGAGAGCACCATTTACCATGAATCTTTATCAACCTATTAATGGAGTTTTGGGATAGTAAGATACTTGGCCTAACAAGTCAAAAAAATTTGTGGGATAGCAATATAGTTTCACCATTCACAATTGTAAGTGTGTGTGGAATTTAAATTTCATTGTTCCATTTTTAACTAATTTAGCCTCCAATTAGCACCTACGTGCATGATTTAAGAGATACAAATTCCTTTATCGAATATGGAATCAAATTTTTTAATTTAACTATTCCATAGACTGAGTAATGTTTCTTAAAATGCAAAAACAGTGATGAAATATAAACTGCAAGATAATATCATAAGAATAAATTCATACCATATTCATAATGTGTGTGCAACAAATGATTTGCACATGGATCAGGTGAATCATTCACAAGGTTAAGATCATGTGAATATTTTGTATAGGTATGTTCATATAATTTATTTTGGAGTCTGTATACAAGAAGATGAAATTTCCCCACATCATTGTATAGGTTGGGGTGATTGGGAAATAATCATTACGATTTCAACATACTGCAATTATAAACATCATTGGATCTAAATGAGGAATAGAGTGAGACTACAAAATTGTTTGGGACCAGTTTAGTGGAAAGATAGGTAAAATGAGATATTAATTAAAACATCACTTTAAGTAAATTCTTTTTTTTATTTCAATATATATTGAGGATAATATGTATCTATGTAGTGAATGTGTTGCCATCTATTGCGTTGATCAATGTACAATAATGTAATACTCACTACACCATGGTTTCATGGGTAAAATTATTTTACTGTGAATGTAGGGAATCATATATATGGTGTATGGTCAAAATGGGTTGTGTAATCTATCCATGTCTTATTTTAAGAAGATGTAGAGAATTGAGAATATGATTGTGTGAAACTAGATAACCACTATGAAAATTTTAATGGACACAAAACTATTAGTGATAAAATACCAATTCATGTAATAGTTTCATTCTAAAATTATATAATCTGAATTTTATATAGATTTAAATGTAGTGATTTATGAAAAATACCATTAAGATTTTGGTGCATTAAATGATGATATTTGGAAGGATTATCCCCATTTAAAAGCTTGAACAATCAGTGAGAGGATAAGATATTTTGAAACTATTTATAATGTTTTTGAGATTGTGGGAGTTTTATGTTGAAGACAAGATTCATGGAGTAAGTAATGAAGGTTTTATTTGAATTTTTTTAGTAACTAATTGCATGAGACACGTGGTGGTATCATGAAGTTTAATCGAGACCTGATATAATCTGCATCGATGGTGGTTGTTCATGTAGTTGTGACGACATCTATATAAATTTCTGGAAATGTGGAGAGATCTAGGTTACATTGTTTTGACTCCCCAGCCCTATGCCACTCAATAGTTCCCGGATCGATGTCAACACATAACCTTAATCATGCCTCACTATATTCTAGAGGCTGGAGACTAGCGGTGAGGGACTAATAAATATAGTGGTGATACTATTACCTTGAATTTAAGTTATAGAATATTGGAAAAATATACAATACATACACTACACATAATCACAGTATGTGGAAATAAATAATGAAAATATTGTAATAAATGCTATTTCGATGTTTTGTAAGTACACATAAACTGATCACTCACTAGGATAAACTGAAATACATATAAACCAAAATATAACTCATAAAAAAATGTTCAAATTTCATACATAGGGCTCACACACACAATGTCACATTCTGAATCATGATGCAACTCAACAGTTCTCCAAACCAAGTGGGTCACATAACCACAAGGGCATGTCCCTAAATTCTAGATGCTGCTGACTAATATTGATGGTCACGGTGTGTCTATGGGGGGGCTATTCCCTTTAAAAACGGAGTGCAGCCCAATGTATATCAATAATATTCTAGTTTTGAATGTAGTAAAATGTGCATATGATAATGGGGGTACTGATAATATAATAATTTTAGATGTCAACTCATATACAAATGACAATTTATTTCACAAGTCTCTAATAAATCAACCAATATTGGAATGTAAGTAAGATGTACAATAAATATAAAATGTTACAAAAAAATAATCCAAAATAATCTAAGTTGCATCCCAAGCTTCAGCTTGGTCCCATGCTCTACTCCTCCTAAGAAGAAAATCAAGCAACTTTAGTTGGGTGTTTTCCATTATGAACAGCTAAAATCATATAATCTTAATGGGTACACAAATTTTGCCTAATAGGGTGTTATACTAAATCATAGTTAGCAACTACCCAATGTTTTTTCCAATCAAACAGTGAATAGATTCATATAAAATGTGAATAAAGGTAAGGAAGTAAGAAAGAAAGTACTCGAAATTAAAAAATCCCACAATTAAAGGCTTAAATTTAATACCCAATTTAATGAATTAAATTTATTTAATCAATAAAACAATTATTTTATAGTTAGCCATGCATTATTAATAACATGATTATTTAGCAGTTAAATTTCATTAAATTTGTAATTTATGAGATCCAGTGAAATTCTAACATCCCTCGAAAGGTAATAAGAAAAATAGATGCATAATGAAGACATCTAAAAATATAAATTTTCAGACCAAATCCAAGCTTGTTCATTGGATTTTCAAATGCTTTATTAGATTCATTTATTTCGTAATTCTATTTTGAACTAGATCCCGACCATGACAATCATATATTGTAAATAATGTAAAAATCCATGATTAATATGAACCGACACCCTATAAGACCATCCCTGTTGAACCTCATAAAAACCCGGTATCGCTCTAGGTGTGGTATAAAGTCACTTCCAATCGAGTTCAACCTTAGTGGCTCACTACAGAATCTCAAGTATCACACCATTCATAATAATTCAATTCCATTTGAGTCTTTCCAAGGAATTATAATTTGAATCCATGTATGACTCAGAATATATATAAAACATCAATTATTATTTCTATGGATTCTATCATTTGTATCTATGTATCACCCATGGAATATTCAATGTTCAAGATTTTGGAGTCCTTCTATAGAATTCAGAGATAAATCCACATATCATGCATGTCAAAATATTCAATTTCCACATATGTATGTCCATGAAATTCCGATAGGAATCCATGTATCACCCGTAAATATTATGAATTTAACCAAATTAATTTTTTTTAATCAATTACTTTCACATGACAAGGTCAAACCCAATAGAATCTAATTCAAATATCTGTAATGTTGACTGATTCATTTTACAACCACAGAGGGATTGGATCCCAAACTACACACATGGTTAACATCACGTAAACATGTTTTTTATGATTAACATTCTATCACATGGAATATTCTCCACCTATCTCACCTGGGACTATCAATGTACAGTGGAATTCAAGATTGACCAGACAATTGCATTTCATCGGCCAAGGGTCATGGTCATTTCATCCCATCTCATTAACTAATTCAAATTAAATTTATGTCACAAGTTGATTCAAATATTAATTCACAATTAAAACTCATTGTAGTTAAAATTTGACAAATCAATATTTAACATCCCACGACTTATGGTAAAAAGATACACCTCTATGGGGTCAAAACCATGATCCACTAAATTGAATTTTAACATCCAAACACACCAAATGGGTGGTTTCCCTATAATTCATGATTCGGAACCTATAAACCCAATAACATGGCTCTTAAACCACCTAGATCATTCCTAGAAATTCTAGGCTTTAATTCCATTTTAAGGTGACACGCTTAAATTGGTTATATGACACCATAACATATAAAAATAACTTGATCTTATGAGAAAAGCATGATCCCCCCTATATAGGTTTGTAGTTGATAAGACATCCAGTATCATCTCCCAATTCGACTCCAATTAAGATAAAATAAAAGAACAAATGTAGAACCTCATAATAGGTAAAATCAACGTGGACCCATATAGTACAACAGATATCGAGAAAATTTATGAATGGCTAAAATGGATCGAGTTATAACAATTATGGATATTTCTATATGCACAACCTTCTATTATAAGATAATATGGAGAAGTTGTCTTGATTCCTATATTTGAAACTGTGGAGGATCTATGAATGTTTGATCATGATGTACATGTCAAAAAAACCTAAATTAGGTTTATAAGTTGAATTCATTTAAATTTGGAAGCATTTAATTTCCCAAAATTAGGGGGTCGCATGGTTTGAGAACACATTTTGAAAAAAATTCTACAACAGTGCATGAGCACCAGTAGATGAAGGGTTTTTGTACGGTTACCTTTCATGGTTTATCTAACCATGCAGTAACCATGAAAAAGACAACTATCAATAATGTAGGGCTAGATTCATTGAAGTGTGGCCTGAAGTGAATTGTTTTTCAAAAATGGTATGGCATATCCCTACTCTCTACCAATACCTCGCATGGTTTGTTAATCTGTGTGGCTTGCCCCACACATTTTACACTAATGATGTTTCATGCCAATATCACCCAAAATATCAGGCTTTCTAATTTCAAACCGGCCCTGAATACCCCCAACACATCCATCACCTCAAAAAAAATTAAGATTATTCTATATTTAAAATTTTAATCTAATAGTTTAAAATAAAAGTATTTTTACCTAAAGAATAATTGGGTTCTTAAAACATCCCATATTAATGAAAATTCATCCCAAAATTTCCTTCTCAATCGTGATGCAAAATTATTATGAACTACTCCAGCCATTGTTCTCATATATTAGCCACTCAATCCTATGTACCATTATATACATGGTCATGCTATAATAGAACCCAAACTAGATGGACTGACCACCCTTAGAGAACAATCATTATTAGATCAAAAATATAAATAACATTCTCCTAAAAGAATTTATCTACCTCAAAATCAATCTCCTCAGGATAAATGGATTGACAAGGGTCTGAATAATAGAATAATAGCTGAGAAACATGGAAGACATCATGCATGGCCTGGTACCTATGACATAACTACAACTTAGTGTCTACCGGCCTGACTCTCTTAGGATTCTAAAATTGTGTATGTATCATGGTGAAATCATACCATATCTTATGATCCTCTTCTATCCCAACCTTGATGAAACATGTTGGAAACCCCAATCACTAAAAATAAACTCTAGAGGTCATTTATAGAGATTAGAGAATGATTTATTATGAGACTTTACAGTTGATATTCTCTTCAGAATCAACTTCACCAGTTCTTAGTATCTTACACAATATGCGGTCTCATTATCATAGCTTATCCTATCTCTGGCCAACATAGTGTTGATTGTCATGGAATTCCATAAAAATCCTCATAATGAGCCATTTTAATATTATCATTAATTCTCTTATTGTAGTATAATTGAACCATTGTTATATTCCTCTCCCATGATAACTCGAAATCGAAGACGCATTCTCATATCATGTTCTCAATAACCTGAATCATTTTCTTTTATTTACTATCATTTTGTGATGGTATGTCATACTAATAAGCATTTTGGTACAAAACTACATCTATATCCCTTTCCACAATCATGAAGTAAATTGGGAATCCCTATCTGAAAGGATATAATGTCGAACACTTTGCAATCACACTATCTCATGGATATAAAATCACTAAAGAACATCCACACTAAAGGATTCCTTTATTGGTAGAAAATTTGAATCATTCATGATCCTGTTAACAATAACCCATACAACCTCATTACTTCGAGGTGACCTTCATAAACCTGTCATTAAATATATCATCATGTCATTCCATTTCTACTCGAGAATGGGTAGCTGCTATAAAAGTACACCTGGCTGCTGGTGCTCTACATTCATCTGCTAACATGTGAGAAATCTCATAAAAAATCTTGCTACGAATCCATTCGTATCATTTCACTAATAAGAAAGATATAAATGCTGATATATATTGGTGACACCATGATTCACTACCCAAAATAAAAAATGTAAATCCTATAATATATCCTCACACATGTCTTCTAAAACCTATATGAAACCATGGGTGTGTAACTTCATCCACACATACGATCCAACCAAGATGATGTTCCTCTCCTACCACACTTTCCCATCAAAATAGGCCTTCATAGTCTAATAGATACCCCATTATAACTCTTTCAATAAGGGAAGAGTTTACTACTAAGTATAATAGAAGCATCCTCCCCAGACAATCAAGCACAACAAAGTGAATCTTAATGAAAAAATCCATAAGATTCCACTCACTACTATCCTGTCACAATGTCATTATATGAGTCATCATGCTTATTGCATCATCCACATAATTAGCTATATCATGCGTATAATAAATATTGAAGTCAAAAGACAGCAGGTACTCTAAAAACCATTACAACCATAGATTATAATCATGTTGTGTAAATATGTACTTCATGATTTTTATTCCATGTACACCATAAAACAATCTCCCTGAAAATAGTGCCTCTAATTGAAAAAATCATGAATGACTTCAGCTAACATAAGATCATGAATTAGGTAATTCCATTTATTTTTCCTCAACTTATGAGTCATGTATTTCATGAATCAACCATTCTTAGTAAGAACCACCCCTAACCCAATACCAGATGCATTACAGTAGATGATGTAACACCTTCCTAACACTGGAATAATCAGTATCTACACTGATGTAATTCCCCTTTTCAGGTCCTAAAAGGGCATATCATAGTATTATGACCATATTAACTACCCAACCGTCCATCTAAATCTCTTCAATGGTCCTATTATGTGTGATAAGTCATGTATGAAATGCCTCTAAAACCAACAATCCCTAAGAATCTTCGTTACCTAAATATGTTTTTGGATAGCTTTGAGGAAACCAAATACCTCACCTTCTCTGGGTCTACTGATACACCTATCTCTAAGATGATGTGACCAAAGAAGTTAAAATGGTCTAACCATATATGGTACATTGTGAGTGTAGAATATAACTAAATCACTCTTAGTGTATTAAGTATGATCTCAAGATGATTGGTATGTTTTTTTTGATTGTTAGAAGACATCAAGATATCGTCCATTAAAAAACTACAAATGAATCAATATAAGTATAGATCACTTTTTTCATCAGTTCTATAAAAACTACTAGTAGGTTCCTGAGACTGAATGGAATAAGTAAATACTCATATAAACCATTCCTTCTCCAAATGTTTGTTCAAGGTACGTATAATTA
The DNA here is from genome assembly GCA_963277665.1 of Viscum album. Lineage (NCBI taxonomy): Eukaryota > Viridiplantae > Streptophyta > Magnoliopsida > Santalales > Viscaceae > Viscum > Viscum album. The sequence continues at coordinate 279,916,340 of OY728126.1, forward strand.
TATAACATGCACTAGTTGATAACCAAATATCAAGTAAATATATGAGAAGACCCACGCTCCTTGGAGATATTCGAAGAGATAATATTTCTGTGACATAAGACACTGGTTCTTTCTTGTTAGGTATTTCAATTTCTAGAAATAAACACAAATAATGAGTGTTTTCCTTCCTTTATTTCCAAATGGATCGATGTACGACATGGGGAAGAACATGGTCAGATAAAAATTATTTTTTTTAAATTATCGAGAAGCCTCTTAATATCATGAATCATAGAAGCAATCATCATATATGGAGTCTCTAGATTGGTAGAGAACTCTACCTCTCTCACATGAGGTAATGATGAAAAGTCTTCTGTGAAGACTTCTATAAAATGATCAACCACTAGAGGGAAATATTCCTGACATTATCCCTTGATATCAAAATATAAACATGGAATATAACATGTCATACCACCCAACCAATGATACTAATATCCAACTCAGCTTTTTAGGACACCACATTCACCTTTGTGAATGAACTGTATGCTCCCTGGTGAAGTTAAGAACACCCTTCATTAATAGAAATCAATGATAGCATGAAAGGTAACCAACCAGTCCATCATGAAAATGATTTCAAAACCCACAATCATGAAGACAAAGAGGTCTAATAGGAATTTCAACACTCCAATCATAAGTGGTAACTCCATACACTGACATACACCATCCATTATAATCACTAATGGAGTATCAAGCATCATAATGTAATAATGTGTATAAACACTAATACCAAGGCTCTCCAATGTGGTCACAGATACAAATCAATGAGATTACCCTGTATCAAAAGCGTATAATATAAAGTATATGCTATTAGAATATTGCCAAGGATAGTAAAAGTTCAAGTATCCAAATTCTCATGGGTCTGTTGCACTGGATACACCTGTCATGAACCGAAGCCCTAGGATACATCCTAGATAACCTAAGCAGATTTATCTTTTTATTTGCTACATAACTGAGGTCTGACTACCATGGCCATGACCACAACAATGGCATGATTGGAAAAATATATTCCATCTCCCTTCTTGATGATAAGATATTGACCATGCTCTTTATCTTCAAGTTAGTTCATGACCTCACTCATTGTTTTGTGGGGAAACATTTTACAGAGTCACTATAGATGGACCATCTTATCATAGGATCGACAAACGAGTGGGTTGCTCGCATACTATGGCCTCGTATGATCCAACCTACCACACTCTTAGCACCTCACCTAGATGTATTATTATCACCACATTTACTCTATTAAAGATTATTCCTATTACCAATTAATACAATTCTAGATATCCATTCCAAACCACCCAGGATCGCTCCTCCAGAATCTCTCAAGTAATGCTCTCTGATAAGATAAACAAATCTCTATTCCAAAAATACAATCAGCCAGAAAAAATTCACCTAGGATCATATGTTTTACTTGATACAATCCTAAAATAATATATATTTAGATTGATCATAACATATCATAATAGGTGATAAGCACTAAAGACCATTCAAATGGGATGAGTAATCCATAACATATATTGTGCCCTTCTATATATGAATGAACTCATAGGCTTTATTAGCCCTCATGTCTCAGGATGGAATTGGTTATCGAAGGTCATCCTAAAATTCCACCAATCTATCTTTTGAATACATTCTGTCTAAGGGTTAACATCCCAATATTTCCTAATGGAATCATGTAACATATTTGTACTAAGTCAGAACATCCTCTCATGACGTGTCCCAATATTCTCAATGATAGGTAGCATGGAATCTAGACATGATTCTACAACCTATGGTCTACCATCCCCTAAATGATTGGTTGCATGATTCACCTGAAACACTCATATCAGCTCATCTATAGATGTGTCAAGCTAGAGTGCACCCTAAAAGGTCATCATATAGTGAGTAAAGTATTCATGGAACTATTCCTTAACACCTACGTCTAGTACAACAACTGGTACCTCAACATTCATGATTGGAGGATCTACTAGTACCCTATGTCCCACCACCTATGAAGTGTGGTCATCATTGCTCTACTTGAATATGATTGGACGACTTCATGGTGGCATGCCCCTTTAATTTCAAACCCATGCCTCATTTCAAGATCATTATCAAATTCTAAAGCTCAGAAGAACAAAATAGATATAGTAATGGTACATGATGTATTATATAAGAACACACCCCTCTTCCTACTCCATGAGTCAAGTCAGGTTTCCATAAAGATTGTATAAAATATGATCATTGCCCCAAAATCCCACAACTATATTCATGTCTGGTCAGGTTCTTTTATAAAACCAATTTTAGTTTCATTTCATTCTACATTGATTTCACAATTCATTTTCACTTGAATTCATATATTCACATTCATTTGGGGTTCATACTCATTCAAATTTATATCAAATTATATTTCAAATTATCTATCAAATGGTCCTCCAAATTCTAATACAATAGGGTATATAAACCGCCAAGAAAAAATCATATCTTCCCCCTATTTCACTCCATACAATATTTCAAAATATCTATCACAATAGAAATTATATATCAAAACACATATCACATCCGCATGAAACAAATAATTCATCCAAAATGGCATCAAATAATGCATGGAATGTTATATATACCATGTCTCTATATGATTAATGAGATGGAATACACTCATCTCAATGGGATTAAACACAATAGAACCATAATCATATCAATTATAACATCACAACTATGGTTCATGCCCCAATGGTGATATCAAATTAACTAAAATAGGCTAATTCCAGAAAAATATAATTTAATTTGATGGAATTTGGCTTTTTATTTACGTGGGATTGCTACACCCAAGAACATATAATTACCAATTTCAATTCCCTTCCCTTATATTTCTATTTTCTCCAAATATTAAATCATGCACGAAAGTACTTCATTGATAAAATTTTTTAACATCCCTGATTTGGATGCCACTCAACAATACTTTGAACCTGAGGGTTCATACTGCCTCAAACACATCTCCCCGAACACCAAAGGTTTCCATATACAAATTAGGTACTAGGTGTGTTCATTAGGAGACTATACCCAAATTACCATAGTATAGCACAATAAGTATAAAAAATATGCAAGTCATGGATGATGTGAAACATATAGATGACACTATAACAATAGAAGACGTATAATATGAACCATCCAAAAGTCATCTCATAAAAAAATACAATTTTATGTCACATGTCTCTAATAAATAATAAAAAATAAGAATATACGGAATATGTACAGTATTGATAAAAAAATTAAAAAAATATTCCAAAAGTAACCAAGAAGCATCAAAAGCCTTGACTTGGTCACATGCTCTCTTACTCCAATGTAGAATATCAAGTACTTATAAAAGGTTGTTTTCTATAATCCTGACTTGCTATCATATAATCTATTTGGGTATCCAATGGTTTCCCAAATAGGGTGTGAGACTAAATTCCAATAGTCAACCACATATGGTTTGTACCAATCTGTTTGTGAATATATATATATAACAGCGATCTGTAGGCAAGTAAAGTTGTAGGAAAGGTTGTAATCAAAAGGTAATACCTTATAACTATATGTTCCAATTTAATATCCTTTGTGTAGACTCAAATTAATGTAATCAGGAATCCTTTGATTTAACTATCTGGAAAATGTCATTGACAACAATTTCATTTAACAATCCAATTTTATTCAATTTTTATGTCTTCATATCAGGTGTAATATTTGCATCACCCATATAGTCATAATCAAAACAGATGCCTAAGCATGCCGTCTAAAAATATATTAGTTAAGAATAAAATACAAACTTGTTCTTTGGATTTGTGAGGTGTCATAAGTGTCATTTCAATCATTATTCAATTTTGAACTAGATCTCATCCTTTACATTCCTATGATTGAATTCAAGTATATATCCAGGTGTAATATGAACCATCACCCAAGAATCCCATCACTATGGAACCTCTCAATAACCTGATATTCTCCTATGTTTGGTATAAGGTAAGTCCCAATCGAGTTCGTCCTCAGCAGTCCACTAAGGGAGCACGAGAATCACCCCTGGCATATGTATTCAATCCACATTGATTCCATCAGTGGAATTTTCATTTGAATCCATCTATCACATGGTATATAAATCATGCCACAATGAGTTCATCCATGGAATCCTTCATTTTGATCCATGTAGCATCAATGTAATAAACATGGATAAATTCTTTTGTGTCCATTTATGGAATTATATGATGAATTAATATATCACCCAAGGAATAATATTCATTAAACACATGATTCCATCCATCTAATTCCAATATCAATCCATGTATATTTCATGGCTAACATGAATTTAACCAAATCAGTTCCATTTAATAAATTCATTTCACATGCCAGGTTCAAAACCATGAGCATCTTATTCAACTAACCTAAAATGTTACACAAGAATTGGAAAAACAAAGATGTCATGGATCATGATTACTCAAATGATAAAATTCACTTATAATTGTTTCTCAATCTTAACATTCTATTAAAAAGAATATTCTCTAGCGATCTCACATGGGCCTATCAATATAAACTACAATTCAATATTTAACAAGAAATTCCATGTCATTGGCCAAGGGTCTTGGTCATTTCTACCCTTCCCATTTACCAATTCAAATTAAATTGATATCAAAAGTTGATTCACAAATTTATTAGAAATTACAAATCCTTATAATCACAAATTTAAATACAAGGATTAACATCCCAAGACATGTGGTAAAAATGTACACCTCAAGGGGGTCCAAACCATAATCCAAAAAATGTATATTTAACAACATAACACACAAAAGGGGTGGTTTCCATATATTTATTGGTTTTATACCTATATAAAAATTATAAAACTACAATTTAACCACCTAGAACATTTCTTCTAATTCTAGGGTTCAATTTGATTTGAATAGGATGCTAAAATATTAGTTTTATGGAACCATATAATATATAAATAGATCAACATCATGTGAATGACCTGAGACCGCCATCCTTATGTTCGTATTTGATATCTCATCTAGTACATCTCTTAATATGATTCTATTTGAGTGAAAATTGAAGAAAGGATAAGGAACCTATTAATAGGGAAAATCATCTTACCACAAAATAGTGAAATTGATATCTAGAAAAATAATGAATGGATGAAAAGGAATCAAGGTCATACCATCATAGATCCAATGAGATGAACAAGCATTGATTTGGAGATCGTACACATAAGTTATTTTTATTCTTGTATTGGACACCATGGAGGAGCTCTCAAGGCTTTATCTTGATGTGTGGTTGAAAAATGACATAAATTATGATTATATATTGATTTAATTTTATATTATCAATCATATAATTTCCCAAAATTATGGGTGACTTGGTTCTTGCACACAATTTGGAGAATCGTGAAACAAATGGGCAGGAGCACCTGTAAAAGAAGGGGTCCAACACAATTACCCCACATAGTATTTATAATCATGTGGTAACCATGGATATTATTGGAAACAAGGCTGTTTGTTGATAATAAAAGAGTTTGGTTTGTATTTTTTTTGATTCTACACATAGATAACTAGGTTGTTTGTATGGAATACAGTCATATGCAGTGCATGTGCTCGATACGCAGTACAAGCATGTGGTACGCGATGTAGGCAGTAGGAACGGTATGTGGAATGGTGCGTGTAACCAAAACAAATGCACAACAATTGTATGCGGTGAACGATTTCAGTTTGAGGAATGCAGAAGATTGAAAAGAAAAAAGGTTTGCTGTGATGGTATATAGTGAAGGCATGTGGAACACAGATGATGATGGTTGGTTGGATTACTATGGTTCATGGAACATGAGTAGTATACATGGGAGGCTAACAATATGCATATGGAGTGATTATTTCCCCTCATTACAAATTTCGGTAAAATGGATTTCCAATTTTGGTGAAGTATTGTGCCTATTTAAGGAATAGTAATCTTCTTTGTTAAGAGGGTCTTTGGATATTATAATTCTGATAGGAAATCTGAATAAGTACAAAGTGGTTCGAGGAGGAGATGATTGTACATGAAGAGACGCATCCACGTAAGATAAATAGTCCACGAAAGTGTGTGTGGTTCGTGTTGGAAGCACTTGTAGTATGCGGCGAAGTAAGGAAGTACATGTAGTAGGAAGGTACACGGTGGTGTGGAGAAGTAAGTGGAGTAGAGTGAAATGTGGAGACACATAATTCATGGAGGATCAAGACAGTACGTGGAGGAGTTAGATGGTATGTGAAAACAGTAGTGGTATGCGGAGAAGGAAGCAGTGCGCAGAAAACACCTGGAAGCCTAAAAATTGACCAAATCAGTTTGTGAAATCAATTTCCATAACATTTAAGTATAATGAAAAATAAATTAAATCTATGGGTGACTAGAGGAAATCGGTAGAGAATCCATTTTCATTTGAGGATGCATGATTTAATGCTAAAAATTGAAGCAACCTTTATCTTGATAACCAAAATGAATATTCTTCCAGTGAAGTGTGCAAGGGGGAGTCAGTAGAAGTGATCCCAGGGATGCAATTTTCTATCCTAATAACCATGAAAAGGCATTGTTCCAAGCACATATTTAATTTTCAAAAACTTATAATCCACAACTTTTTAATATTAGTGGTTTTGGTTCGACTGACACACTGTAGGCGTATGCTCCTTGGAGGTAGCAATATGTACTAAACCAAGTAAACATTATGTGTCATTAATTTATAGGTGAATTTTTATTTCTATTCATTATCTTTAGATATGTTTAATAGGTTCCTACTGATGTGGGAACCAGATCCATCAGTCTAAAAGAAAATTTAACTCCCTGTTTCACCCTTCCCTCTCAGTGTGTTATAGGGTCCTTCAGAAATGACCTGTGTTAAGATTGTAGAGTTCTCTTCATGGCTCAGATACCAAAACACACAGTTTATCTAAAGCAATGTATAATATCTCAACTATATTCCCATTCCTCTTGTGGTTTGTTAAACTATGCCACATGACCCACATAGTTTACTCTAAGCATCCACCATTCCAAAATGACCCAAAATCCCATGATTTTGGCTTCGAACGAGCCCCCAAACCCCCCAAAACCTCAATGGACTCAAAATTCATTGAAATTATCCCATATTTAAGCATTTAACCTATAAATTGATGGAAATAAAAAGATGAATAACCTAAATAAGAACCGAGTTCTTAAAAATTTCCCCTTAACACAATTCATTCACAAATCTCTTTTTCTAGGGTGATCAAGATTTTTTGAGAACAACTCTAGCCACTATGGTCATACATCAGCCTCCCACTCCAAAATCTCATCCAATACACAATCGTACTGCCATATAACCCGATCTAAAATAATTGACTGGACTTATAGAACCTTCAAGCTATGATCCAAAATATATATATAGGTTGCTTTTAAAAGGACTCATCTACCCATAAATCTATGTCCATGGGAAAAATGGCATGAGACAGCTATGAAAAATAACGTCACAGATACGATACATGGAAGATTGTGTGCATGGATCAGTACCTCTAAGGTAAATACAACTGATAGGATATCATATCGACTCTCTCCCAAATCCTCAATGGCTCGACATTTCTTGGAGAATGTGGACTATGTCCCCTGGACCTCTTGTATCCTAGCCTCGTTGGATCTTTTAGGGAAACCCAATCATCAATTTCAAACTCCATAGGACATATTTAAGGATCATTGTATTATTTTTTATGAAACTAAAATGTTACAACCCACATTAAAATCAATTATACCTTCTATGTGCTTATTTGTGAAATATGAAGTCCCGTAATAGCTGCCTCTCCTACCTCTGATCAACACAATGGGGATCAATGTAAGATCTCGGTTTTTGGAAAGGTATGTTTTTTGTGTTCTAGGTTAAACTATTGATTTTGAAACATTAAAAGGTTTTTTGAAAGTGTGAGAGGCCTTTATTGTATTCCTGGGGATCGTGGCATGGAATAAGGGAAGGCTGGGTAAAGCAGACCAAGGCGCACGACATGCGCACGGTCATCCAAACCGTGCGGCCTACCCAGGTGAAACCGTGCAACCGTCCCTCCTCTGGAAAGAAGCAAGTTCACGGTTTGCACATGATTTTCCAAACTGTGTGAATCCTCCTCCTCCAGGTAGTGTTATGCGCACGGTTTTCCAAACCGTGTAGACAAACCGTGCGGCCACGTAATGTTGGAAAAATTTACAAAATTTCCACTCCGGGCTTTTTAAACCCCACCCGTGATTTTCCTCTCTTCCTCCTATCTTCACCGTAGGCACGAACCAAACCTCCCAAGGACTTCAATAGATTAAACTCCCTCGATTATAAGGCGTTTTGGTGTCGTTGGATGCGGATCAAAGCTCCGGGTATGGCTGACCTCATCCTTGCCTCTCTTTTTGTTTTAGGGTTAGTACCTTCTCTCCTTCTCATTTTGAAACCCAAAACCCCTATCTTTTGGGTGAGTTTTAGGTTGAAGCTCTAAATTTCTGTTGTGTTGATGTCTAAGGACTCGATTGAGGGTGCGTTCAACTACGGTTTTGGGGTAGGGGGTCTACAAGTGATATCCCATGTTTATTTTGGGTTTTGTGCATGTTTACTTGTGTCCTTGTTTTCCCTTGGTTATGTTTTGAATAAACTAGGCTTGTTGGGTAATATTGGTGTTTAAAATGGTAAATTGGAACCCTCAAAATTCCCGTGGGATGTGTTGGGATTGTCCTGACCTAAATAGGTCCATCCGTGAGATGGGTCGACTTTTCCCGGGTTCCAGGATTTTTGTTAAACAAGTGAACATGTGGTAATGAATTGTAGATCCCTTGATAGAAATTTTGGCATGATTGTTTGAACATGGAATAGAAGTTAGGTGATGCACCATGACTTGGAAATTACCTAGGGGTTATTAGAAATGGAATGAATGGTTGATTCATGGGAATGATGAACGAGGTAAATGGGTTAATGCATAAAAGGATTAAAGACCATAATGGGATAGATTATGGGTTTAATGTTGAATGCATAGTGAGATAGTCATAACACATGGGAATTGGGTGAATGGTTAAATGATGTGATATGGTAATGTGTTAATGGGATAAGTCATGATATGGTTTCCCATGTGGGTAGTTGTGAATAGTGTTTTCTGAAGTGAAATTGTTTGGATGGTTGATGGTTACTTATATATAAGCATGTGCACATTGCTTCATAGAGTGGGGTATGACATGGGAATCTACACCCATGAATCGAGTGCTGATTGAGGTTCTAAATTCCAGCCTAAATGCACAGGTTTGGAAAGAGGACTTTGGGTTTATTATTTTAACGGTTGCATCCACCCGGACTGAGGCTTCGAGCTGAGGTTATGGTTTCTATGAGGGGTTAGTCCTACTGAGATAGGATAACAATGTGTTTACCCTCTTTCCAGTGATTGTTGGTCTTACACCCATGTAATGTAGTGTATGTGATTAACCCATGGAAATGTGATGAAATGGTAAATAGTAATAATGGGTGTGTAATGAATGGTTATGGAAGTGGCAATGTCTTGGCTCTAAACTAGATAATGGTACCTTAAATAATTACTTTGTATTTATCATTCAATTTCATTTTGCATGCACTTCTTGTTTATGCTGGTTATTTTGTAAACACTATTGGTGGTGGCCTGCTGAGTTATACTCACACCCTGCTCAGGCCGCCGTTGTATACCCGGGAAGACTTCATGTTTGCAGGTTAGGACAAGGGCAAGGGTCCTTGCTAGATTGCTGAGTGGACATGGGTAGCACATGGTGGAGGATCCAGACTTGGAGTCATGACTATATCTGGGATTTTTCGCATTGGCATCATTTTGGGGTTGTGTACACTTTTACACTTGTAGTATGACATGGTATATGTATTATTGGAAATGGTTGTTATACATGTTCCGTATGTATTGGTTATTGTTCTCACTATTTGGTTTATTGCTATTGTGCGTACATTGATTAAAAGGGGGTATAGTCTCCCCACATGACACTGTAGACCCCCGCTACTAGTCGGCAGTGTTTTGCGTATGGGGATGCGCGCTTATAGTCATTTAACCACCTGGCTCGGAGCACCGGTTTAGTGGATTTCTGGTTGGGGACGTTACAATGTGGTCTCAGAGGAGGTATTTCTTCTCCTTATATGAGGTCTTGTTATTTGGGATTGGTAGCCAAGGGTTAAGAAGTGTCGGGTCTTCGTAATGAGCTCATGCTTGGGATTTGGTAACCCAGGAATGGTGGAAACCCAAGTCACCCTGGGTGGGAATTGTTGTTCATGGTTGTATGTTGTTATCGTTGATGATATTTCACCATTGGGTGATGCACATGTGGTTTTATTTGACTATTTTATTATGTTTGTATCGTGGAATTAATGGCATGAGGGTTTGAATTCATGCATCATTATAGGCACCTAGGGAGATAGGTGACATGCATTGTATTAGACACATGCACGTGGTGGGTGTGTGAGGCTGGAAAGTATGGTGCATCATGCATTTCATGAAACCAAGAAATAATTTGAAGAATGAAATAAAACTAGTGGGTAAATGATGTTTAAGGGGTAATTGAGTTTGAAACAAGTTTGAAAAATGTTGTTGGGTTAGCAGGTGAAAAGTCGGTTTTTTAGATAGTAAAGAGATTTTGGTGGAGTCATTAATGATTATGGTATGTGTGCTAAAACTCATGCATGGAATTATAGAGAAATTCCACCATGACATCGGTTACCAGTTGGGAAATGAGAGTGTGTTGCTGAGAACTCTCCTCTAGTAGAGGGGCAAGAAAATGTGGCGATCAATGAAGCTAGAGATGACCAGTTCCGAGAGAACATGACTCACCATATGCAGATGATGGATCGGCACCCAGGGAGGGTTGTACCGAGTATGTTTGAGCTGACCAGGGAGTTCCAGCTGCAACACTTTCTGACTTTCACCGTAGAGGGTGGACCAGAGGGAGCGGAATTCTGGTTAGCATCTATCTAGATGATACTAGATAATCTAGATACCCCTTTTGAGAAGACAGTAAAGTTGGCCACCTATATTTTGCGAGGTCAGGCTAGGTGTTGGTGGGACATTTAGGCTCAAATTGAGAAGGCTGAGGGAATGGCATGGAAGGATTTTCAGGTAATGTTTCTGGAGAATTTCTAAACAGATAACTTGAGACAGGAGTGGGCTTTAGTGTTTATGAGCCTTACTTAGGGATCGCTATCGGTGATGGACTATGCTAGTCACTTCACTGATTTGGGATGCTTCGTCCTAGTGTAAGAAGAGGATGAGGAAGCAGTACCAAGGCGTTTCTAGGATGGGATGAGACATGAGATCAGGTCTCAAGTGAACATCTTCCTCACGAAGAGGTTCTCAGAGGTAGTTGACCAGGAAATGATCTTAGAAGGAAACCTGAAGGGAGCTTCGGTTAGTGGGCTTGTGGTGCCAGTGGGACAGATGAGCGGTGCAACAACTAAAGGTCGGAAGTGACGCCATGAGATCTCACAGTAAGGCGGAAGTGTGCAAGGTGGCTGGAAGAGAGGTTCATCCTCTCAGACTGGAAATCAGGTGTTCTTCTATCAGTGTGGTAGGCAGGGTCATATGCGTGGTCCGTGTCCTCGACCTCCAGTTGAGTGTCATTCATGCGGAAGGATTGGGCATGTTTACAGGTTCTGCAAGAATCCTTGGTAGGCAGGTTAGCATGATGGTGGAAGGCATGAACTGGATACGAGAAGTTGCTCAGTTACCCCGTATCAGGCATGTAGTTGGAGCTCCACGGGCCGTACTAGCAGGGGCGGTGGACCTGGAACTCCCGGTCAAGATCACTCACCCCAGAAGGAAAGTGTAGTGTATGGTTTTTAGGCTGGAGCCCAGGGTAGAGGGGCAAGTCAGCTTCAGGAAGATCAGTTTGTGCCTGGTGATGGAGAGGCTGGACCATCGACTATTCGAGGTACAATTCTTGTAGCTTATACTCTTGCCAGTGCGCTATTTGACAGAGGTTCCACAAACTCTTTTATTTAAGATCAACTTGTGGTATCATTGGGTTTACCTATAGTGGGGGTGTGTGGGATGATTTCAATTGACACTCCATTGGGTGTGCAGGTTTAGGATATCATTCAGTACAAGTAATGTGCCTTGGAAGTTGGTGGGTATCGTTTTCTATGGAACTAGTTCATTCTCGAGATGTCAGTGTTTGACCTAATCTTGGGAATGGATTGGTTGGTGTTGTATCAGGAGAACATATTTTGTTAACGTCTCAGAGTATCATTTAGGTCACTTGAGGGTGATGCTTATGCCCACCGTGGCGAATGGGATATTCGAGCAGGGCATGCGAGGCCGTTTTGTCAACAGATGAGTGGATTCGCGGCTCATGTGGCATGCCTCATTTTTGTGTATGATGAGGGAGGGGAACAAACAAATTTCCCTCCTGTGGTGGATCGGTTTCAGGATGTGTTTCTTGAGGATTTCTCGGGGTTACCCCCTGAGAGGGATGTTGAGTTCACGATTGAGTTGCTACCAGGAGCAGAGCCAGTCTCTATTCCACCATACCGAATAGCACCAGTAGAACTCACGGAACTGAAGGTTCAACTTGAGGAGTTGGAGACTAAGGGGTTTATCCGTCCTAGTATGTCTCCTTAGGGATCTCCAGTGCTATTTTAAAAGAAGGATAAAGGGTCGTTGAGGTTGTGTGTTGACTATCGGAGGTTGAATCAGTTGAATGTGAAGAATCAGTACCCTCTTCCTAGAATAGATGACCTGTTCAACCAGTTGAGGGGTGAATTAGTGTTTTCTAAGATTGATCTGAGGTCGGGTTTTCACCAGTTTAGGGTGAGGCCTTCGAAAATACCACATACAACTTTACAGAGTCGGTATGGGTTGTTTGAGTTCGTGGTAATGCCTTTCAGCTTGACCAATGCACTGGCAGTGTTTATGGCATTGATGAACCAGATATTTCATCCCTATCTAGATCGGTTTGTTATTGTCTTTTTTGATGATATCATAGTGTACTTGACAACTCACGATGATCATGCCCAATATGTTCACATCGTCTTGGGTGCGCTAAGAGACCACCGGCAATACTACAAGCAATCCAAGTGTCAATTCTGGATAGGTGAGGTAAATTTTCTGGGTCACATCATCTCAGAGGAAGGTGTGTCAGTGGATCTAGAGAATGTTTAGGCAGTTGTATCTTGGGAGCCACCCGAGAGTGTTTATGATGTTTGGAGTTTTCTGGGATTTACTGGGTATTACCGAAGGTTCATTCAGGATTTCTCTCGCTTGGCAGCACCACTTATGGGCTTGGCCAAGAAGGGAATCAGGTTCGAGTGGTTGGGGGCTTGTGAAGATTCCTTCCAAGATCTGAAGAAGTGGCTGACAACCCCAATTATCTTGATCTTACCCGAGTCGGGTAAGAAGTACATCGTGTTTTGTGATGCGTCTGGAATCAGACGTGGGGGTGTGTTGATGTAGGATGAGTGGGTTATTGCTTATGGGTCAAGGTAGTTGAGACCCCATGAGTGGAATTATCCCACTCATGTCCTTGATTTGGCTATAGTAGTGTATGCCTTGAAGTGCTGCAGGCACTATCTGTTGGGAGAATGGTTTACCGTGTTCACTGACCATAAGAGTTTGAATTGCATCTTCTCCCAACAGGATCTAAATCTTTGGCAGCGATGATAGGTTGAATATCTCATGTCTTTTGACTTTGTGTTGGTTTACACGCTGGGAAAGGGAAACAATGTTGTTGATGCTCTAAGCAGGAAGGATCATAATCAGGTGGTTTAGGAGTCCAACACCAAGTGGAAGGTGATGTCCTTGTTTGCAGAGATGCACCTATGGGTGTAGGAGGATAATGGTAAGGTCACTCTTAATTCCTTAACGATGAAGTCGAAGCTCTTGAGATGAGTTAAGGAAAGTCATCTTGATGATCCTGAGTGTTTGATCATGAAAGAAAAACATAAAGGTAGGTATCTACCTTCTGGCTGGGCCATCAGTTAGGACTGTGTTGTTTGAGTTCGTGATCGTGTGGTTGTGCCAGAATGTAAGCGGGAAGTGTTGATGCATGAGTTCCATGCATCGAAGTGGAAAGTACATCCTAGTTTGTCCAAGATGTACAGTGATCTCTGAAGGCAGTTTTGGTGGCCTAGGATGAAGAAGGATGTTGTGGGCTTTATGGCTTGTTGCCTTACCTGTCAGCAGTTGAAAGCCAAGAATCAACGTCTAGGTGGTTTGTTGTATCCATTACCCATTCTGGAATGGAAGTGGGATGATGTGACAATGGAAATTGTCGTGGGGATTCTGAGGAAGCCACAAAAGAATGATGCAATCTGGGTGGTTGTGGATCGGTAACCTAAGTGACTCATTTATTACCGATTCTTGAGAACTATATCGTTGATCAGTTGGGTGAGCTTTATGTTTGGGAAATAGTGCAGTTTCATGGTGTTCCACATACCATAGTTTCGGACCGAGATACACGTTTCAAATTGCATTTCTGGTAAGGGTTGCAGAAGGTGCATGGTATACAAGTGTTTTTTAGTACGGACATTCACCCACATACAAATGGGAAGTCGGAATGTACGATCCAAGTGTTGGAAGACATGTTAAGATCTTGTGTCATGGACTTTGGTGGTTCTCGAGAGAGGCACCTATTGTTGGTTGAGTTTTCCTACAACAACAGTTTTCAGGCAACAATTCAAATGGAACCATTTGAGGCGCTTTATGGGAGACCATGTAGATCTCTATTGTGTTGGATAGTGGCCAGTGAATCTGTGTTTTTGGGGCTGAGTCTCGTGCAGGAGACTTCAGAGAGAGTTCAGGTGATCAGGAAGTGAATGGATACGACTTAGAGTAGGAATATTTCATATGCATATTGGAGGTGTATGCCTCTCGATTTTGGGGTGGGTGAAAAAGTATTCCTACGGGTGTCGCTAAGGTTGGTTCACTGACAGATTCGGAAGCAAGGTAAGTTGGCCCCCATGTATTTGGAACCTTTTAAGATTGTGGAGTGTATCATACCTGTGGCTTACCGGTTTTCTCTTCAATAATGGTATGGTGGGATGCATGATGTGTTTCATGTGTAGTAGCTTCGATGGTATCACCCAGACCCGTCTCGCGTGGTTTATGTTGAAGATATGGAGCTTGAGGTTGATGTGTCCTTTAAGGAGCATCCGGTTCGTGTGGCGGATAATAGTTAAAAGGTCTTGTGAGGATAATTTGTGCAATTAGTGCGAGTACTATGGAAGAATGGGAATGTTCAGGAAGAATCCTAGGAGAGGGAATCAGATATGTGGGCTCAGTGGCCCGAACTCTTCTCCTTAGTGGATCAAGGAGGTCAGGAAACTCGGCTCGAGGACGATCCATTATATGGTGGGGATTTTGTAAGATCTCAGTTTTTGGAAAGGTATGTTTTTGTTGTGTTTTGGGTTAAACCCTTTCTTTTGGGACATTAAAATGTTTTTTGAAAGTGTGAGAGGCCTTGGGGGTGTTCTGAGGGATCGCGGAACTGAAGAAGGGAAGTCTGGGCAAAGCAGACCAAGGAGCACGACTTGTGCATGGTCAGTCACACCGTGCGGCCTTCCCAGGTGAAACCGTGCAACCCTCCCTCTTCTGGACAGAAGTGAGCGCACAGTTTGCGCACAGTTTTCCAAACCTTGCGGCTAAACTGTGTAAGTCCTCCTCCTCTGGGCAGTGGCATGCGCACAGTTTTCCAAACCGTGTGGACAAACAGTGTGGCCATTTAATGTTGGGAAAATTTACAAAATTGCCACTCCGGGCTTTTAAAACCCCACTCAGGATTTTCCTCTCATCCTCCTCTCTTCACCTTAGGCATGAACCAAACCTCCCACATAATTGAAGACATCAAATTCCCTCGATTCTAAGGCATTTTTGGTGCCGTTGGTTGTGGATCGAAGCTCCGGGTAAGGCTAACCTCATCTTTGCCTCTCTTTTTTGTTTAGGGTTAGTACCTTCTCTCCCTCTTGTTCTGAAACCCTAAAACCCTATCTTTTGGGTGAGATTTAGGTTGAAGCTCCAATGGTTGGTTGGTTTGAGGCCTATGGACTTTATTGAGGGTGTGTTTAACTGCGGTTTCAGGGTAGGTGTTCTACAAGTGATATCCCATGGATACTTAGAGTTTTCTTCATGTATACTTCTGTTATTGTTATAGCTTGGTTATTTTTGGAATAACCTGGGAATGTTTGGTAATATTGGTGTTTAAAATGGTAAATGGGAACCCTCACAATTCCTGTGGGATGTTTTGGGATTGTCTTGACCTAATTAGGGCCATCCATGAGATGTGCCGGATTTTCCTGGGTTCCGGGATTGTTATTCAACAAGTGAACATGTGGTAATGAATTGTAGAGGCCTTGATAAAAATGTTGGCATGATTGGTTGAACATGGAATAGAATTTAGCCTATGCACCTAGACTTGGAAATGACCTAGGGGTTATTTGAAATGGAATTAGGGGTTGATTCATGGGAATGATGAATGGGTTAAATGAGTTAATGCATAAACTGATTAAAGACCATAATGGGATATATTATGGGTTTAATATTGAATGATTATTGAGATAGGCATAACACATGAGAATTGGGTGAATGGATAAATGATGAGAAATGGTAATGTGTTAATGGGTTATGGCATGATGTGGTTTCCCATGTGGGTAGTTGTGAATAGTGTTTCCTGAATCGAAATGGTTTGGATTGTTGATGGTTACTTATATATAAGCATGTTCACATGGCTTCATAGAGTGGGGTATGACTTGAGGATCTACTCCCACGGGTCGAGTGACGGTTGAGCTTCTAAACTCCACCCTAAATGCACGGGTTAGGAAATGGGACTGAGTGTCTATTCTCCTAACAGTTTCATCCACCCGGACTGAGGTATCGAGGTCAGGTTATGGTTTCTATGAGGGTTTAGTCCTAGTGATATTGGATAATGATGTTTTTACCCTCTTGCATGTGATTATTTTCCTTAGACCCATGTAACGTAGTGTATGTGATTAACCCGTGGAAATGTGATGAAATCGTAAATGGTAATAATGGGTGTGTAATAAATGGTTATGGAAGTGGAAATGGCTTGGCTCTAAACTAGATAATGGTACCTTAAATAATTACCTGTCATTTATCAATCATTTTCCTTTTGTATGAACTACCTATTTATACTGGATATTTTCTGGACACCGTTGGTGGTGGCCTACTAATTTGGACTCACACCCAACTCGGGTCGTCGTTGGGTACCCGAGTAGACTTCATGTTTGGAATTTAGGACAAGGGAAAGGGTCCCTGCTAGATAGTTGAGTGGACATGGGTAGCACTTGGTGGAGGATCCGGACTTGGAGTCGGGACTATTTGGGGGATTTTTTCCGTTGTCTTCATATTGGGGTTGTGTCCACTTTTTCACTTGTAGTATGACATGGAATATTTATTAATGGAAATGGTTGTTATACAAGTTCCTTGTTTATTGGTTTCTGTTCCCGCTATTTGGTTTATTGCTGTTGTGCATACTCTGATAAAAAGAGGGTATAGTCTCCCCACTTGACACCGTAGACCCCCATTACTAGTCAGTAGCCCTTGGCGTATGAGGAGGCACACTTATGGTCATGTTACCACCTGAATGGAGCTCCGGTTTAGTGTCTTTTGGGTCAATGAAGTTACAATTAGCATGGCCTACAATACAATGCCCAATAATGCTTCATCTGAATAGTTGCATGTAAACAATAATTTTAGTATAATTCATCCCTTGGTATATATATCTCCCATGAGCCCTCAAAATCTAGGATTCATTCTCAAAACATGTCCGGATGCACCTAAACCATGTGGTCTCATTGGATATATATGTCTAGGCATGGTATTTCATGCTTAAAAAATAGAAAATTTGGTCTTTAAAAGTGCTAGTAAAATGGATTTATCAGTGCTATAGAAGCACTGATAATGTAAGAGATGATAAAGGAACAACATTAACAACACTCAAAAAAAATCTATGATAAATGTCTCCATTATCAGAGCTAAAAAGACACAATTAAAGTGGGCCTTTATCAGCTATTTTTTAGAGATAAAAAGGAGGGATTTATCAGTGATTTTTTTAGAACTATTAAAGGACACTTTTATTATTCTTTTTACCACTCATAATTTTCCCATTTAGTAGAGCTGATTCATGGTATAAAATTTTATTTTACGACCCACCCACCCAACTTATCAAAGCCTCACCCCATCATCACCCCCAACCCTTTATCAAGGCTTCCCCCATCCCTTTATTTTTTCATTAGCATGAACCCCTACTTCCATTGAGTTTTAAATCTGGGACCTCTAGCTTATACAACAACACAATTTCCACTACCCTATAATGTTTTGTTTTGAATTTTATGATATATATATATATATATATATCATTATATTTTTTATCCATATATCTATATAATTATATATATGTGTTTAAATAAATTATTCTATATATATTTATAAAAAAATCACATAAATATTTATTTTTATACATATTATAAAATTGATACTAACTCTAAAAAACAATAAAACACATAAAAATATTAAGAAACTCTGAAACCCCAAAAACCCCTAAAAACCTAAAATGACCATAAATTTTGATATGGGTGTCTTTTTAATCTCAAGAACCTTTCAATTGAATCTTTTGAGATAATATTTGATATAATATGTGGTACAGGTAGACCAGACACCCTAGTTGGGTGTTCTAGCCATTTGGATTTTTGGAAATCAGGGATGATAACTAAAAACTATGTATTAGAGACCTTATTGTACTTTATGGGGGGAGAGATAGAAAATTAAATTATATATTTTTTTATAAATACATATCATAGATCTCATAAAATTATTCTATTTGATCAGTGGTATATCCAAAAACAACACTAGGAACCATAGTTATGACCTTTTGATGTTAATGTTCAATTTATGATTTTTTTTGAGACTGTAACAACTTTTAATTATTTAGTTTTCATGAAATTTAAAAATAACATAGTTTTATCTCATTTGATAAGATTTTATTTGATGATTTATAGAGCTCAAATGAAATTCAAGACCTATCGTTATGATCCTTTTGAGGTTTTTAGTGGTTTTATGGGTTTTATGTGTTTTCAAATTTTATGGCCATTACTTCTGAACCAGGTGTCTATTATTCCCCATCGACATAAAAAATCAAATCTTATGACATTATCTACACCTCAATTACACACATAAACCCCTGATCACCAATATTGAGGCTAAAAAAGGAACATAAGGCATATAAAAATCAATAAATTATACTATAGTATTCTATTAATGAAATATATATTTTGGAAATATAACAATTTTCAATGCATGTAAAAAAGCATAGATAAATCCCCCCACATTTATTAGTTCTATTTTAGTAGCATTGGTAAATTACCATATTTTCAAAACGATACTAACACTGGTAAATGGGGCCTTTTTCATAAATTTTTTACAAGAAATGATAAAGGTCCCTCTTTAACGATGATGTTTAGTGATGTTAAACACCCCCTTTAATAGCACAAAATAATAATTGTTAAATACCCCCATTAAATTGTGATTTTTTCTTGCGATGAGAAAGAACGTTTTAACGGTGCTTTTAGTGAGAACTGTTAAAAACCAGGGGATAAATAACCCCAATTTTTTAATAGTGATTAAAGAACCAAGGTACGCAGTTCCCTCTTAAGTTCTACCTAGAATAATGTTGTTAACTCGGAACCCTTATCTGAAATTATAGAATGTGGGACCCCATGTAGTTGTACTATCTCATGGATAAACAATATCTCAAGATCATCCATACTAAATGTATACTTGATTAGAAAGAAATTTGAAGCATTCATTCTCCTATCAAAAAGAATCCCCTGCAACATTACTACATCAAGGTGATATCGGTAAACCTGTCATGAAATCAATCACAATGGCATTCCACTTCAACTCTAGAATGGGTTGCTACTCCAAAAATCTATATTGTCACTGGTGTTATGCCTTTATATACTAACACATGGAAGATATCATGAAAAAATGAGCTATATATATTTTAATACATGGACACTAGTACTAATGATATAAATCCTAATACACCTAGGTGATTCCAGGATGCACTACCACAACTGAAGCCTGAAACTCCCAAATCATCTGCTACTACATGTCTACTCAAACCCATAAGTGACCTTTGATATAGAGAACACCATCATATCCTATTATCTAACTAGTAGAATGGTCCTCACCAGCCAAAATCTCCCATATAACATGGCCTTTTGATTCCAACATCATCCTCATCCAAACTCTATCCATAAGTGTTTTGGTAACAACTAAGGATGATAGAAAATTCTTCCCCTAACTGTTATAGACATCCATGTGAATATAAAAGAAAATATCCATAATTTTCCACATTCCACAATCCTATTTCACTAACTATATCGATGTCCCCAGGCTCAGTGCATTAGCCACGCCATTTTCACTACCAGGCATGTAGGCACGCTCAAAGTCAATAGACTATAGTTACTCTGCTCACCTTCACTACCACAAATTCAGATCATGCTATATAAATATGTACATGAGTTGTTTTTGTTTAGTGTGCACCAAAAATTCTTCTCCCTATAAATAGTGACTCCAATAGTGCAATGTGTGAAAAATTACCACTAACTCCAGATCACGTGTCCTGTAATTTATCTCATGTTACCTTAACTACCGAGACTCGTAAACCATGAATCATCAATTAAAGGAACCATTACTAACCTATTATCTAATGAATTATATTAGATAGTGTAACTCCTTCTTGGATCTGGAAAAAATAGTTTCAGTGCTCAAGCCAATCTACTTTTTAGATCATGAATGTCCATATCAAAGGAATTTGACCATGTGAATTTTACACCAATCAAATTCAAGCCTATAAATGACACTTGTATGCATGATAATTCCTATATGAAATGAATGTATTTACTATCCAGTCCTACAAAACATTTTACCTCAAATATGTTCTTTGGATGCACCAATGAAACTAAAACTTCCACCATCTCTAGGTCTACTTACACTCCTCTCTCTGAGATTATATGACCCAGCAAGTGAACCTAATCCATCCATATGTGGAACTTTGTGATCTTAGTATATAATTGATCCTCTCCCAGTGTATTCTTGATGAGATCATGTTTTTTGGAATGGTATTGTCGAATGTGGGAATTTTCCAAGATATCATCCACGAAAACCACTACAAATGAATCAAGATAATGATTGAACAATTGGTTCTTCAGTTCCATGAAGGTAGCTGGAGAATTTATGAGATTAAACAACATATCCAAATACTAATATAAACTATACATACATCAGAAGGATGTACAAGGTATTCTAATGATATAACATGCACCTAGTGATAATTAGATCTCAAATTAGTCTTCAATAAGAACTTATATCATCAGATCTATTCATAGATATAATCTATTCATATCCTATGATATCGGTTTTGTAACACCATGAGATTTTATGAAAAATATTATTTTTAATTTCATTAATGTCTTGTGTTATAGGCTACACCAAAAAGATCTTTCACAAAACACATCTCTGACCTGGCTTGAATTACACGCAATCGCGGCCTTCCACGGTAGCGTGTGTTGTACGCAACACCAAGTTTCACTAAACAACGATATGCTATTAAGATATTATTAAAACTAGCCGTTATGAATAGTAATAACCAATTTTTGAAATTTTGTAAATTTTATTTTTCAAAATGTAATTCATTTTTGGATTTGGAATATCGAAATCAGCTTAGGGTGATATTTTGGTAATTTTCGGATAACTTTCATATTTTGATGAATAGTGGAAATTACTAAATTTTAATTAAAAACAACATTTTCAATCGAAATAATCAATAGTGATAAATTATTAATTTTAGTGGTTTTAAAGTATATTTATAATATATTTTTTACAATTTAATACAATGTTGGTCATTGGATGTAATTTCACATTTAAACCACTTATAAACAAGTGTCAATCTTTTGATAGTTATTATCTCTTAAAAACACGCCTTTTGTTTTGATGACGGGAATTAATTTTTTAATTAATTAATGAAACTGAAATGTTTTGAATTTGGTAAAATAGAAATCATTTTTGAGTTCATAATATCAAATATAGCTTAGGCCTAATTTTTGGCATTTTTCTGAAAACTTTAAATTTTTGATGAATA
Organism: Viscum album; assembly: GCA_963277665.1. NCBI lineage: Eukaryota > Viridiplantae > Streptophyta > Magnoliopsida > Santalales > Viscaceae > Viscum > Viscum album. The sequence goes on from OY728126.1 coordinate 279,938,498, forward strand.
GTGAAACCACTAAGTGGTAGTTAAAAAACTGAATTATTCATAAAACATAATTTTACCACTTCTGTGAATGGAATTTCGAAAATCCTAGATACACGGAAGATGTCAGTAAGTAAAATGTGGTTCAATGAGATAAAAATAATTTTTTGGTGAATAGTAACTTTTTACTTTTTTTACCACGATTAAAAGTAAATAGGGTAATTAAGGGTAAAAATGATATTATTATTACCCGGACACATGTCCTAATTCTATTGGACAAGTGTAATTCGACCAAAAACAAACTTAGGAATATAATATGACCATTTAGGCCCACATGGATTAGATTAGGACATTTATTATTATTTAATTCAAAGAAGAGTTAAAAGAGTTAAAATCAAAATTTATTTAATAAAACATTTTTAATATAGGGTTATACATAAGATAAATTCGACTATAAATATTAATTTTAAAGATAAAAAGATTTCCTACATAATGGTATTTTATTTTTAATTTTTAGACATTAAATAATTTAATTTATTTATGACACAACGATGATGCAGTAATTATCTTATTAGTAAAATATTGACAAAATTGATGTTATAAATACTCAAATAAATATAATTTGAGACTTTTTATGAATTCACTAATTTTATAGGTTAATATGACATGTTAGTACTGATTTAATTAACTTTGTTCGAACGTATCATTTTGTTAGGATTTTCACAAAAATCAATTACTAAATAGTGTCAAAATTGACATAAAATAGTTTCTAAAAAAATATTATATTATTCATTGTTATGTTATTCCTAAAAATCTAAGGTTCGGCCAAATGACTTAGATAAGGTTATATATATTAATAATAAACAATTTGGGCTTCGTTTGGCTTCTTATAGTAAGTTTATTAACCTTATAGTGTAAGAACACAAGAAGACACGGTAAAAGTAAAATTATTTAACTTAATGTTAAATCTAAATGATAAGGTTAAAATATGAACCTAAACATGTCTAAATTCTATTGGAAAAGAGTATTTCGACCCAGCCCCACCATATCCTCTAAATAAATCAATTTGGAGCTATTTAAAATCGAACATGACTTTATAATAAAATAATATTTTTAGTTATTCCAAAGGTGCCCCTCTCCTCCCTTGTAAAAGGGCACCTCCTCCCTCTCTTCCTCACACAAAGTTGAGTCTTCAAGCTCGGACAACCCCTGCAAAATTCTCTTCTCCACTTCCCTAGAAACATCCAAGAGGTTCTGGTCTTCCTCAAAGACCAATCTTAGTGCCCTAAGAGGAGGTCTCAAAGAGGCGCTTCAAAGAAGAGGTAATTTTCGTTACCAATTCTTTCACCTTTATTTCTTTTTCCACTTATTCTTCTTAGGTTGTTTCATTATGAAATAATAACATCAGTATAACTCATATACTGATATGTTATTATAAGTATTAAACAATCCTAATTCACCATATATCCATCCTACGGAAAATGAAATCATCGCGCGTGCGTACGTACGGAATACCGTCTTCACGCCATGGTGTAATCTGTTTTTCCACCAACACCTTACATGGATGAGTATTATGGTGTATGGAATAACTATAAATAGTTATTATAACATCATAATGATTCTGATATATTGTATCATCCAATCCAATTCAATTCAATAATTATGGAAATGATATCATCGCTCGTGCTTACGTACGGACTACCGTCTCCACGACGCGATGAGATTCATTCTCCATGTTAACCATTTAAAATGATTATGAAGTATATATAAGCAATAATAATGAAATATATGGAATTATAAAGCTACTTGATTTGTGTGTTTATATATGTATGTCATCTACTTAATTCCATTCAATTCAATAAGGAAACAAAAACAGCATTCATGCGTACGTACGACCTACCGTCTCCATGAACGGTGTATTTCATTCCATTTATCGATAAATTATATATATGTATATTCTGAATATATATTATATATAAATCATGTTTTATATTCTATAATTAAGTAATAATTATCTAATTAATCATATAAATAATTACAAGTTAAAACACGAACGACAAATGAGACGATTTTACCCAAAATGCTACTTTAACATGAATTTACAAAAGAACTGGTAATATAAAGTCATAAGTGAACCATATATGATATAATAACAATGAAATGATTCTGTAATAAGTCAATGACATTATTTAATTCATTATACAGGAGGTTCAGACACTTACAAAGCAAGTCGGACCAAAGGTAAAGGAAATATGACAATCTCATTTTTATCCGAGATTGTTTATACTTTGGTATTTACTAAGGTGTATTTTATCATCCACATCCATGTTTCCTCAAAATGTAATATTATTTCCATCCACCTAAAATATTTTAAATCCAATTTTACCCTTCGGTGAGTTTTTAGTAAAATATATGAAAGGAATCTTTTGTCGCTTTTCGTACGAGGTAACTTTTGACTTTTCCGACAAAATTACGAAGAATGTTTTTTTTAACTTATACGGCATGAATGGATTTTTTAAACATTATTTCCAGGAAGTTTCATTTACAAGTTTTGAAGTTTATTTTTAATCAACTTCTTTTAGTTTAAAATTGTATGACTTGTTAAGAAAGGAAAAGTGTTTTTCAAGTAGAAGGGATATTTCTCTCAAGAATGAAGTTCAAGTGTTTTATCAAAATTATTTTCCATCTAAGATAATAAAGGGTTATATTTTTATCCCTATTATTACATTGATTTGATTATGTTATGATGGGATTATTTTTATGAATTCCTTTATCATATATAAATTGTTTTATGATGTCATGATGTTTAAGATTCACATTTTTATTACATGGGTTATGCAATGAGGTATGGTTTATGATTTTGTGGCACACATAAAAATGGTATCATTATGAGATGGGTGGGAACTATATCTCCCTCCAATGCATTGGGTAAAGATTTTATATCTCATGAAATAGACATGGCTGGAACGGTAGGTTATTCCGGTTCAGTGAAATAGGACTGAAACGAGGGTGACTCGGTTCAGAAAGGGACTGTGTCCACTAAGATAGTCTTGGCAATGAGTCTTGACTAATAAGAAATGATTCTCTATGATTATTTGTGTATGCCAAAAAGTTTCAGGTTTTATGTTATGATTATTGGGATTACATTTCACTACTATGATTTACCCCATGTTATGAAATTATGATCTCTTTTGCAGGTTAAGATTTCCAAAAGATATCTTCTTATGAATATCATGTGATTGAAATTTATTCTTTTACCCTTACTGAGCATTTGAGCTCACCCTTTTATGTTTTCTTTTCCCCAGGATATAAAGAAAGGTTTTAGGTAAAAAAAGGAAGATCCTTATGGGAGATGTTGATGATCTTTCACCACGATTAGAAGATTTTATTCCGAGTTTCCAAAGACACTAAACTATTACAATCCTTGTGTGTGTGTTTTTGTTATGTACTAAGTATTCCGCAAATGTAATGTAATGTCAATGTACATCAAGATTTGGGTCTCTATAGTTGGTATCAGAGGATAGGTTTAGTCAACCTTTGAAACTAGGATGCGAAAACGTTAGTGAGATCCCTAGAGATATTTCTAAGGTGTGTCTAGGGATGTCCCTATGGTTAAGTATACGTATAAGTTATAGTACTAGAATTATGCTAATGATCATAGAATTAAACCTAAGATGTTAGATATTGAAGGTACTCCCCCTTTATTATGTTGTTTTCCCGAGCATGATTTTTGCCTCTCACACTATTCTTTTTGGGTTTTAGACGATGGCTGGAACCCGAAGGAACCGTGTGAATCAATGCAATGGAAAATGCCATGATTGCCCTCCTGAACAAACAAATGTTATGGGAGATGGAGTGAAAAATCTTATTGCTATACTTACACAAGCTATGAATCATTCTGGACTTACAAATGATCAAGGAAGGGAACAATATTCTATTGAGTCCTTCATGAGGCAACGTCCACCTTCTTTCAGTGGGACTTCTGATCCACTTGTTGTTGAACAATGGATTAGTACCACTTAAAAGATATTTTCAGTTCTTCAATGTTCTGAACATGATAAATTCATCTTAACAGTATATCATTTGGAAGGTGAAGCTGATCAATGGTGGAATCTTATCAAGAATACGAGGCCAAGTGATGAAATTGAGTCCATGGAATGGGACGAGTTCAAGAACTTGTTTTTCAGTAAGTACTTCCCTCGTATTCTTCGAACAAAGATGGAAAATGAGTTTCTTGAGCTGAAGCAGAAGGAAGATGAATCTGTTGGTATATACGAAGCGAATTTTACAAGACTTGCAAGGTATGCATCTGGCATTATCATCCAACCTGAAAGTAAAGTTGATCGATTTTTCAGTGGCTTAAAACCAAGTCTTCAAAGGGAATTAGCTATAAGAGACTTCAATAGCTACGATGAAATTGTGCATTGTGCTATCAAGGTAGAAATGGAAGTTGGTGTTACATATCCATCTCATGGTTTTGACAAGAAACGAAAGATGGAGTTCAAGGAGAAATCTGAGAATAATTGTGAAAAGAAGATGAATGTTTCCTTATGCACAAAGTGTGGAAAGAAGCATGGAGGAGATTGTCTTAAATGGGAATAGAAAAAGTTTTAAGTGTGGAAAAGAAGGTCATCGAGCAGCTGAGTGTCAAAGTAATGGAAAAAGGGTTTCTAATGATGTGAATAAAGAAAACACTGCAGAGAACGCACCACCAACACTTCAATGCATCAAGTGCAAGGAAATGGGGCATTATGCTAATAAATTCCCTAATCCAAGGGTTAGTGATGATCTACATGAGCAACCGCTTAAGGCAAAGGACAAAGAGAAGTCACATGTTATCACTATTGGCGATGTTGAATATGACAACGATGTGGTGGAATGATTAAGTGTTTATGTAATGGGATTCAAAAATAAATTTGTATCATGGAGTATTGGAATATTTATGTATTGGTATAATGTGGTATTCAAAGTGATTGAGATATTTTTGGAAATAAGATGATATGCGCATAATGAAGGTAAAATAGGGAAAATGAAATGTTTAACAGTATTCATGAGCTCATGATTGATATAAGGACTAAGTGATGTCATGGTTTGAGTATATAGAATTTTGAGGATTTTGGTATGTGAAAAGTGTTAACTTTTAACTGCATCCATGTTTTCACTATGTTTCAATGGGTATTCAAAAGAATACATTATTAAGGCCTTTGAATGTTTTGAATTTGACCAACAAGACATATCTTATAATGTATGGGGATCAAAGATGGTATTAAATCTCTGGTAATCGTTTTCACTATATTATGAGAGTGGACTGAAGTATTATGGGTAAGTCTAAAGATTGTAATGGATTATGTTGGACATAAGTTATTATTGTTTAAGGATAAAAGTTTTTTTCAATATTATTGATGTGATGTTATAGTAATATAGTTTTAGAAAAAGGACAACCTGCAGGACGGGCGATAGCCCATCGCGTCGGACAAGGCTGTGGGAATCGAACCAACAACCGAAGTGCGACTGGCCTTTATCGCCTACCACAAGCCTACAAGAAGTCCTGGTTAGTGTAAACTAGTTTTATTTTATTAAGCAGTATGATATATGAAGTATAAGTTCTTTTTAGGAACTATATAGGATTAATATCACAATAGATGGACTTATGTATTTTTTGATAACTTTTCTAACCTTTTGTTGGAGACAGATGGAATGACCCATCATTCTATCACATGATCTGCTAACACATCACGATTGACAAATTCAACATCATTTCTTTAAGAGATGAAGTGGAAATTGTCCAAATAATGACAAACAGTGAGACTATACCAAAATCATGAAAGTATTTCTTCTAATTCCAATTTCATCAACTTTTGGGAAATGATCTTAAAAACCAAAAATGTTGTCCTAGTGCTCTTATATCTGATTAATCAGATGGTACCTCAGATCGTCACAAATTTATGGATTTGTGATTGTTGGATTTTCCATATCCATCTTCTCTACCACTCTCCATCAGAACATGATGGTTAGATTTTTCTTCTATATCCATATTTTCACCTATGTGGAAACCCAGTGATTAGTTTATTTGGGTAACCGTTATGTTTCATACTTTTGTTTTTAAAGATTGGTTTTGGTATTCCTTTTTACGATGTGGGTTTATATTAAAGAAACTTTCGAGTAGTAAACCATTTATAACCCCGACGAATTTCGAGGGTGAAATTCATTTTAAGGGGGGTAGAATGTAACACCCCGAGATTTTATGAAAAATATTATTTTTAATTTCATTAATGTCTTGTATTATACGCTACACCAAAAGAATCTTTCACAACACACATCTCTGACCTGGATTGAATTACACGCAATCGCGACCTTCCACGATAGCGTGTGTTGTACGCAACACCAAGGTCCGAACTTATTAAAAATTAGGGTTGCTTATGTGGAGGTGAGTCACACTCCCATGGAAATTAATTTAAAAAGGCAAAGTGTTGAATAAGTCTTGAGGGCCCCATTAATGCTTTGAAAAGTGAGTCAAACAAACTCAAAACCTCATTATTTTAATGATAAAACATATATTGGCCGAACATAAGGATTATGGTATTTTATTACATCACCATTGGGTCATTATGATGTCATAAAACACATTATATATTTAAATGGTATTTAATTTTTACCCAAAAATTGGACTGTCTCAGAAAATTATGAAAAATTCACCGTTGGATAATTTCGACGTCCTGATTCCAAAAATAATATTTATTTTATCTAAATAATTTTCTAAATATGTGAATTTTCACTTTTAAAATAAAAACCGACATTTATAAAAAAATTCACGGGTTTTGACAGAAATGGCTTTCAAACCTTAATAAACATTTTAATTGCATTCATAAAATTAAAAGATCATTTATATTTAATAAAAAATTAATATAATAATAATAATAATATTTTATTAAAATATTATTTAATTAGAAAATCCTTTAATTTAATAAAATATAATTCTTAATTAAATAATAACTAAAAACACCATTTGTACTTTAAAAACTAATTACAAAGTATCAAAAATGACTAGAAATTATATTCATTATTATATACAAAAATAATGTACATGAACATGGTGCTACTTATTTGTTACATAACCCCTTAAAATAGCCGCATAAGACCTAAGGGTAAGGTGTGCGATGGTGACAGACTCTTGGGGTTGCTCGGATAACATTGCTCGAGTGGTAATCTCTATCAACTTCCATTTTTCCCGTAGACGATCACGTTCGAGCTTGACTTGATGAAGCTCAGCTTGGGCTTGGTCAAGGGCAAAGTCCAAAGACGCCACCTCCTTTCCGAGCTCCGACAAATGGGCTTCGTAAGGGGCAATTCTACTGGATGAGGCCATCGCTTCCTTTGTCTGAGTAGAAAATTGGTTCGTTAAAGCCTTATATTAAAACTACCCAGATGATCACTGTTCAACGGCTATAAAAGTAACAGTCACAAATCTTAACGTTAAACTAAAGAAGTTGACATCTTATAAAAACATAAAGAAACATTTAACTGGATCAAGAGGGATTTTCCATTAATGAAATTTTGGGTCGTTACAACATTCCCCCCTTAAGAAATTTCGCCCTCGAAATTTTCCTTTTCCCACACTAAAACAAATGTGGGTAACTTAGCTTCATCATATCCTCCGACTCCCAAGTTGCTTCTTCAAACTTGTGGTTTCTCCACAACACCTTGACGAGGGGCATTGTCTTATTTCGTAGAACTTTTTCTCTACGATCCAAGATCTTCACTGGTTTCTTCTCATAAGAAAGATCGTCTTCTAATTGTACCACCTCAGAAGAGAGTACATGTGAAGGGTCTGGTATGTACTTCCTTAAGAGGGATACATGGAAGACATCATGCACCTTGGCCATAGTAGGTGGAAGTGCTAGTCAATAGGCCACAGCCCCAACACGATCAAGAATCTCGAAGGGGCCGATGTACCTTGGACTTAACTTCCCTTTCTTTCCAAACCTCATGACCTTCTTCCACGGAGATATGCATAAAAACACCATGTCTCCGACTTTAAACTCAAGGTCTCGTCGACGATTATCTGCATAACTCTTCTGTCGACTTTGGGCTGCCTTGATATGCTGCTGAATGGTTTTCACCTTCTCCACCATTTCTTCGACCATTTCTGGTCCAAGCAGCTTACGTTCACCGACCTCATCCCAACATGCCGGTGTTCTACACCTTTTCCCATACAGGGCTTCATATGGTGCCATTTGGATGCTCGAGTGGAAACTATTATTATAAGAGAACTGAACTAGAGGAAGATGTTGATCCCATCCTCCTTTAAAGTCCATTGAGAATGCTCTCAACATATCCTCAAGTGTTTGGATAGTCCGCTCGGATTGGCCATTAGTTTGAGGATGATAGGCCGTACTGAAGTTCAGTTCAGTAATCAGAGCATGTTGAAGACTCTTCCAAAACTAAGAGGTAAATCTTGGATCTCGGTCCGACACAATAGATAGTGGTACTCCATGCAACCGTACCACTTCCCTGATATATATCCGTGCCAGTTGATCCAAAGAGAAATCCTCTCGAATAGCAATGAAGTGTGCAGTCTTTGTAAGACGATCCACAATAACCCAGATTTCATTGTTGCTTTTGGATGTCCTTGGAAGTCTAGTGACGAAGTCCATGATGATGTTCTCCCATTTCCATTCTGGTACTGGCAATGGTTGCATCATCCCCTTAGACTTCTGCCTCTCTGCCTTCACTTGCTGACACACCAGGCACTTTGATGTATATTCGGCGATCTCCTTCTTCATATTATCCCACCAAAAGTTTTCTCAGAGATCTCGATACATCTTCGTGCTCCCTGGGTGAATAGAGAAATTTGAACTATGTGCATCATCCAAAAGTTCCTTCTTCAGCTCCGAACTTGTTGGGACACATAGTCTTTTCCCAAACCGCACAATTCCTTCTTCATTAACATTAAACTCTGAGGATTTTCCCTTTTTGATAGCTTCCACTTTTTCTTGGATTCTCGCATCATCCTTTTGAGCATCCTTTAACCTTTCCAAAAGAGATGGTTGAGCAATCATTTGTGAAAGGATTGATGATGTTCCCTTCTTTATGATTCCCACGTCCATCTTCATCAAGTCTAAGAAGATTGGATCTTTCTCAATTCTCATCATTGATAGAATTGCTGGATCCTTTCTACTTAGGGCATCCGCCACCTTGTTCGCCTTCCCAGGGTGGTAATGTATTGAACAGTCATAATCCTTTATGAGCTCTATCCATCATCTCTGGCGCATATTAAGCTCTTTCTGTGTGAATATATATTTAAGACTCTTGTGGTCAGTATATATCTCACATTTCTCTCCATAGAGATAATGCCGCCAGATTTTCAAGGAAAAGATCACCGCCGCCAACTCCAGATCATGCATTGGATAGTTTCGCTCATGGATTTTCAACTGCCTTGAGCCATAGGATATCACTTTATCATTCTGCATCAGCACACATCCTAAGCCCTTCTTCGAAGCATCACTGAATACCACAAAAAGCTCCCCACTTGTGGGTAAAGTGAGCACATGTGCAGTGATAAGCCTCCTTTTCAACTCCTTGAAGCTTTCTTCGCATTCATGACTCCAAGAAAACTTTACTCCCTTTAGAGTTAGCTTGGTAAGAGGGTTGGACAATCGTGAGACGTTTCTCACAAATCGTCGATAATATCCAGCTAACACCAAGAAGCTACGGATATCAGTTACCGATGTTGGCCTCGGCCATCCCTCAATTGCATCTGTTTTGGAGGGGTCCACAGATATCCCATTGCTTGTGATGATATGGCCCAAGAATGAGACCTCCTTCAACCAGAACTCACACTTGTTGTACTTGGCATAGAGCTTCTCCTTGCGCAAAGTCTCCAGTACAGTTCTTAAATGCTCCTCATGGTCCTCCTTGGTTTTGGAGTATATTAGAATATCATCTATAAAGACTACCACAAATTTATCTAGGTAATCTCTAAAGACTCTATTCATCAAGTCCATGAATATTGCTGGAGCATTGGTGAGTCCGAAAGGCATTACTATGAATTCATAGTGCCCGTACCTTGTACAAAAAGCAGTCTTGGGGATATCTTCCTTCTTCACCCTTACTTGATAATATCCCGACCGCAAGTCGACCTTGGAGAAGTATTGTGCTCCACGCAGCTGATCAAACAAGTCATCGATTCTTGGGAGAGGATACTTGTTCTTTATCGTGATTTTGTTAAGTTCACGATAATCGATGCAAAGCCGCATTGACCCATCCTTCTTCTTGACGAAGAGGACTGGTGCACCCCATGGTGATGCACTTGGGCGTATAAACCCTTTATCCAGATTCTCCTGTAGTTGTTTCTTCAGTTCTTCAAGCTCAACCACAGCCATTCTATATAGAGTCTTGGATATTGGTAGCACCCCAGGTATAAGTTCAATTGAGAACTCAACATCTCTTCTTGGAGGAAGACCAGGAAGTTCCTCGGGAAATACTTCAGCGAATTCCCTCACAATAGGCATTTCTTCAAGGGTGGTTTCTTCCTTGGACTCAATCATCTGAGCCAGATATGCATGCTCATAAGGCAGTAATATCCATGCTTGAGATGATGGAGCTAAAGGAGATTCATCTTCCTCCTGACACTTGTAAAGAATCGGGGGTCGATTCTCCATATGGAGTGTGATTTCCCTCTCCCGACAATTTATGTTGGCTCTATATAAGGGAAGCCAATCCATTCCAAGAATTGCATCAAATTCCACCAAAGGGAGTATGACGAGGTTCGCCGGGAAATTCAATCCACAGATTATAACAGGGGAGGACTTATACTCATGGGATGCAATGATTGCCCCATTTGTCGTACTCACCGACATCTTTACTTCCAGGATTTGTGGTGGAGCAGGGATTGTTCTACTAAACTTTTGAAATATAAAAGAATGCGTAGAACCTGAATCAAAAAGTACATTCGCTATTCTTGAATGAATAACTAGCGTACCTGTCACCACTTCGTTGTCGGGGTTCACTTCGGCAGAAGTGATGGCAAAAGCTCTTCCTTGCTGTCTTGGAGGTTGTTGATTGCCTCCGATAACCCTTGGATGAGGGCACTGATTCGCAAAATGACCCGGTTCTTTGCATTTGAAGCATTGAACAACGCGTTGAGGTTCGAACGGAGCGTTCCTCCCCTCCGTCGCAGTCGCGGGTCCTTCTTGCTGACAGTTAACAGCTAGGTGCCCTTCTCTTCCACACTTGAAGCATTTTCTTGTCCCCCTAAGGCAATTTCCAGGGTGCTTTTTTCCACACTTTTGGCAAGTGGGGTGCTGGAATTTCTTAGCGCCGTTGGATTTATCCATCGGACCAATAGCATTGAAGTCCACCTTCCGCTTCTTGTCCCCATGATACCCCTGTGATTCTCCAATCTCCCTTTCAACCTTGAGGGCACATCGGACAATTTCCTCATAGATGTCGAAGTCACGGATCGCTAATGCTTTCCGCAAGCTAGGCTTCAGCCCACAAAAGAAGCGGTCAACCTTGCATTCGGGGGTAACGACAAAGCCGGAAGCGTATCGTGCAAGCCTTGTGAAGTTTGCCTCGTACGCTCCCACAGATTCCTCATCTTTCTGCTTGAGGGAAAGGAAGTCCCTTTCCATCTTAAGACGGAGGGTGCGTGGAAAATATTTATCGAAAAAAATCTTCCGGAATACCTTCCATTCCAAAGCCTCAATCTCCTCCTCAGGCTTCGTATTTTTGATCAATGTCCACCATTGATCAGCTTCACCCTCCATACGATAAGCCGCCAGGAGAACCTTCTCTTTTTCAGAGCATTGGAGGATGGAGAATATGTTTTCAATGGAGTTGATCCATTGTTCAGCAATCGTGGGATCAGATGATCCACTAAAAGTAGGAGGCCTTTGTCTCATGAAGCTTTCAATAGCAACTTGTTCATTCTTAAGGGGGGTTGAACGTTCCACTTGACCAATGTTTCAATTCAAAACTTGAGTTAGCTGAGAGAGAATCGTGACAAAGTTCGCGATTCCCGCTCCCATTGGATTGGGCATCTCATTGGTACAATCATCACACTGATCTTCACAACGGTTGTTAGCCCGAGTTCTCCTATTACCGGCCATTGGCTGGAATAAAAGGAAAGTTAGGGGTAACACATAGAGGGTAATCCAAAGACAAAAGTTGATGACATATAAATAAACATTAATCTCTTTAACTAATGAGTCTATATGATTCAATCCAGGATTTTCATGATCTTCCTTCTAAAATATATTCTTAGGGGCATTTTTCCCTTAATAAGGGTTCATACTAAGATTGTGAATTTATCAAAACATATCCCCCGGGAGTGTCGTAACCAAGAGTGCAGCAAGGCCCGTTGTCGTGCACCAGTTCCTGTTCGAGTCTAGCTCAAAGTGGTGTTTTCGGGTTTTACCCCTAGGATACTTCTGTGCCAGAGCCGCCTCTACCTGCTCGTATCCAGACAGGGATGTATTTGTTTGATAAAACACTTACATAGTATTTACCAAAACTTAGGGATGTTTATTATTATGCTTAGTCTTGTATCTAAGGCTTTACTAGGGTTTCCTAATCCCAAAAATAAATAAACCTATCCTCTGATACCAACTATGAAAACCCTGCTTTTTATTACAACTTAAACATGCTTTATTACATAAAACTTCACTTGATACAACAAAGAAGATCGAAAGGTTTAGTGTCTTTGGGGCTTAGGATCATTACATAAAAACTTTAAACTTGAAATACAACATCCTTATTGAAAACTTCCTTTACATGACCACTGCATTCCTTCGTACTTAGCATTGCATGGGATAACCTGAGGACATGCATAAGAAAAGGGTGAGCTATAAAGCCCAGTAAGGGAGTACATAATGAATAACATGAGGAGTACAATACATGTTAGGCAATAGGCATATCAATAGAGCATAAGAGATACATGAACATAAAGGCGTGATAAAGCATGATAATCATAACATGGAAATGTGGCAACAACACTTAACATTGAATTAGCATGAGCCAAAGCTCATTGCACATGGAGCATGAGTAAACCCTCATTGCACTTGAAGCACGAGTAAACCCTCGTTGCACTTGAATTAGCATGAGTAAACACTAATTGCACATGACGTATCATGATACTATACTTTACCCAATGCATTGGAGCGCTATCAGGGCGCACCCTTCTTAAACATTTCATTTCATGCATAAGTGTGCCACATGGATCATAAAACATGGATTCATAAAACATAATCATTTATTCCACAATAAAGGAATGTGGAATTCATACATGAAACTTTAAAATCAAAAAGTAAATGTGCATAAAGGTGAATACCCTTGATGGAGAAATGGGCATGGTATTCACTACACAATGATATTGGCTTAGAAAATCGGTGTGATTTCGGCAGCGTAATGGCGTGACATAAGAATTCATAAAAAGGCTGATGAGAGAGAAAGGGGTTTCTAATCATATTTACATGTAATGGACAGTAAGGAGATCATATATATACATGTCCCAACAATATAAATGGAATTTAGACTCATGATACAAAAGTATTGCTTGAATGTAAGAAGAGAGAGAAGTTCCTTTCGGAATTTCGGCATAGTAACGGGTGTACATGGGAGGCATTTAATGAGAGAGAAAGGGTTCTCCCATCATTCAAACAATAATAGGGCAGTATGGGGGAGGTGAGAAACCATACCCCAACATTCATAATTGAAATAAAAAGGGAAATACAACTTACAGAAAATTGACAAAAAAATGAGAAAGGAAGAAAACCCCTTACTTGGAAGTGTGCTTCCAAAGGCTAGAGAGAGGCTTGTGAGGGGCTTCTTGGGAGCTTGGGGCACCGTGGGAGGATTATAGAGAGAGTAGGTCAGAGGTTGGACGAACTTCAAGGGCTTTGAGTGAGGAGGAAGTGGGAGCTTGGGTGGGTTTATATAGGAAAGGTGAGAGAATTCTTTATTATTTAGGTTTGGGACCCCTTATATTAAAATAATCCAAACCACAAACCATCCCATGGTATTAGCCCATGGTCTCTGGAAAAGGAAAGAGGAAAAAAATATTTTACAAGTCCAAGGTCCGAGCTTATTAAAAAATTAGGGTTGCTTATGTGGAGGTGAGTCACACTCCCATGGAAATTAATTTAAAAAAGAAAAGTGTTGAATAAGTCTTGAGGGCTCCATTAATGCTTTGAAAAGTGAGTCAAACAAACCCAAAACCTCATTATTTTAATGATAAAACATATATTGGCCGAACATAAGGATTATGGTATTTTATTACATCACCATTGGGTCATTATGATGTCATAAAACACATTATATATTTAAATGGTATTTAATTTTTACCCAAAAATTGGACTGTCTCAGAAAATTATGAAAAATTCACCATTGGATAATTTCGACGTCCTGATTCCAAAAATAATATTTATTTTATCTAAATAATTTTCTAAATATGTGAATTTTCACTTTTAAAATAAAAACCGACATTTATAAAAAAATTCATGGGTTTTGACAGAAATGGCTTTCAAACCTTAATAAACATTTTAATTGCATTCATAAAATTAAAAGATCATTTATATTTAATAAAAAATTAATATAATATTAATAATAATATTTTATTAAAATATTATTTAATTCGAAAATCCTTTAATTTAATAAAATATAATTCTTAATTAAATAATAACTAAAAACACCATTTGTACTTTAAAAACTAATTACAAAGTATCAAAAATGACTAGAAATTATATTCATTATTATATACAAAAATAATGTACATGAACATGGTGCTACTTATTTGTTACATAACCCCTTAAAATAGCCGCATAAGACCTAAGGGTAAGGTGTGCGATGGTGACAGACTCTTGGGGTTGCTCGGATAACATTGCTCGAGTGGTAATTTCTATCAACTTCCATTTTTCCCGTAGACGATCACGTTCGAGCTTGACTTGATGAAGCTCAGCTTGGGCTTGGTCAAGGGAAAGGCCCAAAGACGCCACCTCCTTTCCGAGCTCCGACAAATGGGCTTCGTATGGGGCAATTCTACTGGATGAGGCCATCGCTTCCTTTGTCTGAGTAGAAAATTGGTTCGTTAAAGCCTTATATTTAAACTACCCAGATGATCACTGTTCAACGGCTATAAAAGTAACAGTCACATATCTTAACGTTAAACTAAAGAAGTTGACATCTTATAAAAACATAAAGAAACATTTAACTGGATCAAGAGGGAGTTTCCATTAATGAAATTTTGGGTCGTTACAATAAATGTCATATTTGGTGACAATTTCAAAGGAAAAAATAATTATACTCAGTCATATCTATAATTCTAATATTGATTTAATTTTAATTTTATAATTTTTATATGTGTTAAAATATAATCTACATATATTTTTATAATTGTGTTATGATGGTTACCATGTTATGTTTGAATACAATGCTTTAAATGCATTTGATTCCAAACATGATTTAGTTATTACTACTATTAAAAGTTATTAAGTCTATACTTTTGATTTGAATTACTAATTTTCTTATAATGTTTATTATTTCTATTTATTTAACAAAAAATATTTGATTTTGAATAGGAGACTAGTGCAATGTAATGTTCACTCTCTTTTAAATCTAAATTGGAAAGGATTATTTAATGATTGACCCAAAAAATAATTTCAAATATAAAAGTATGTAAAACCTTTCATAATGGCAAGTAGTACAAAATCTATATCAAATAAAATAAATAATTATTAACTTTGTTATCTTTAGAGTTGGTGCACATAGACTTGTTTAGACCTTCTAGAGTCTCTACTTTAGTAGGATACATCATGCCTATATTTTATTGTATGGTTACACAATATAAACATGTGTGTTTTTTAATTTATCATAAAGTGAAGCATTTAATATTTTTTCAAATTTAGTAGATCTGTAGAAAATATTAGTTGGCTTTGAAGAAAGACCTTAAGAGATGAACAAGTATGTGAGTTTGAAATTCAAAATTATGAATCATTATGATCACATCATGGCTATGGTCACACCATTTTTTCTCCTACAAACCCATAGCAGAGTACTATAGTATAAATAAGCAATATAACCCTTTAATAGATTTCCCAGACCTTACATAAGGAGTATTATTTTATTATTTATTTTCTGAAATTATCTATGAACTCATCATTCTATATAATTAATTGAATTATAATTAGACCACTCATAAATAAAACCACATAATAATTATAAAATGGTAGAAAAACATATGTTAATTACATTAGCGTTTTTTTGTATTTCCTCTATACACAATACAAAGGATAATTTATACCTATTTTCATCCAAAAGTTTTGAATGTTTTTGGATATTATAAAACTATTAAATCATAGTTGATATTTTATAAAAGGATTAAAATTTTGGAAGAATTTAAACACATCTTGTTTGATAAGAAATATCCATATAAACCTAAGAACTATTTAAAAATCTAAAGGATTATATTTCTAACGTAGTAATTAATTCTATTCCTAGTGAAATTGTTTCTAGCACTAATATTGAAAAATATCTTAGTTCAAATGAACAACCTGTACTCGAATACGTAGATGAAAATGAATTATCAAAAACATATATCCCTAAAGATTATAGGAATCATAAATATCATCCCTTATATGAAGATGTCAGTGACCTACATAATGGATCATTGACTATATATTCTCTTAGAAACTAAGTTTAAAATCATGATTTACTATCATATTAAGAACTTAATAACAAAAATGAATCAACTAATAATGCATTATAGGTAATATAATTGAAATAAGAGTTAAAAAATTGTAAGAAATAGATTTTTTGAACAAGTTGAAATAACTCAGGTCTAAATAACCATTGGAAAAAAATGTGTGTTTATAAATGTAATGCCCCGACCACAGTTACCCATAGTCAGTGCATTATTACATGACATTAGCATGATCACAATAAAGATCAAACCTTGAAATACCGATTGGTTTTGTAGCCTTGGAAACACTAGATATATTCATAAGGTTTACATTACATCATAAAATGAAAACTACAACAACATAGTCTCCATAGTCCACACTCTTACCCCCTCACACTATCCCTTCAGGTCATTCATAAATTACTTCTTCACATCCTGGGAAAAATAAAACATAGAAAAGGGGTGAGATTAAATACCTAGTAAGGATAACAATATAGCAGAAACATTCATAAATAAGAATAAACATTGAAGGAAATGTATAACTAAAACAAAAGCCTTTTAAACTTGAACTTAAACTTAATATGGAAAAAGTAAAATGAAATAATTCCATTTACTTATTTACATGGATATTCTACTAATGAAATAACCACATGCAATATCATTAACCACTTTCATTATTATGGAATGCATAATGCCAGACTATCATAACCACATAGCCAAGGCCTCATGCCAAGACTAAAAATAATATTTTTCCAAGGCCTTGTGCCAAGAAAGTAGTTTGTCTCATGAGACCTACTGATGCATCGAGGAGCTATAGCGGGCTCCACCCGTCACATATTAAGTCCAGTGCGTTCCCATATGAAAAGGTTTAAACATAACATAAACATTCGTATTAAAACTAGCATATGAAATGTAAATACTTCATCCATAAGCCATGAAAATAATGTATCCATAGTCAAACATATCACAAAACTTTCAATACAATATGGAAGTTTTGTTTCATAATAAATCATCTCCAAATAATCCTAAAATCCATCAAAGGATGTTGACATAGATGAAATCAAAAATCTTTTTAGAGAAATATCTCTTTTTATTTTGAAATCATTTAAGAGCCATATAAAATGAAACATTTTATTTGAAAGTATTTTTATAAGCTTGTAAGGGAATCTTCGACGATTTTATAACAGCGGAAAATAACCGCACACGTCGTATAAGTTAAAAAAAAATTCTTACATTAATTCTGTCGAAAATGTTAAAAAGAAACTTATTTGGAAAACGACAGAAATATTTCTTTATAAAGATCTTATAAAAAGTCAAACAAGGGTATAAATGACTTTAACCCATATTCTTCTAAATAGTAAATTTTTTTTGAAATACATTTTTAAGAAACATGGATGTGGATGATAAAGAGATCCCAGTTGATTATTACGTATAAACAACCTTGGATAATGAAGAGATTGTGAAATAACCCTTACCTTGTAATTTTCCTTGGATGGGGTATGTAAACCTCATGTATAATGGTGAAATAATTGTTATTAAATTATTCAATAATCATATACATTAATATGATATCATACATTATCTTTTAACATTACTTTGTTAATAATAAATTTGAATTATCGTCGTTTCGGGTGATAACTTACTCGTTTTCTTTTATATGTTTTGTTACGTAAGCCATTTTTGTAATGGATAGGTTGTATATTAATCATATATAGAATTATATCAAGTCCATAGATATTATTATTAATCATTAAATGAGAATTATACTTGAATGGATACGATGGAGAATGAATCTCATCGCATTCCTGGAGACGGTAGTCCGTACGTATGCACAAGCGATAATATCATTCTTTTGATATTAAAACAACATATAATTGGATGTTATATCATATATAAAGAATCATTATCATGTTATATTGATTATTTACATGAGTTACACATCATTATTATACCCATCCAAATAATAATTTATTGAATAACAATTACACCACGACGTGGAGACGGTAAGCCGTACGTACGCACGCATGGTGACATGTTTTTAAAAGGGTGGATAGAATACTGAATATGGTTGTACCATATTTATAATAACATCACAGTATATATAAGATACGGTAGTTATTATTTTAGAATGTTAATAAAAAATAAAAAAGTAGTGGAAGAAGAAATGAATTTGAAAAAGGGTGGTGAAAACATTACCTTTTCTTCGGGTTCTTCCTTTTGATTTGATCAAAAGGGATCCTTAGGTTGGCTTTATGATCAAACTAAGGAATCTAGGTTGTAGTGAGCGAAGTTGGGAGAGTATTTGGGATGAGTTTGGCCAAACCAAAAGGCTTTGAAGGTGTGAAGTAATGAGAAGGGGGGTGCCTTTTTATAAGAGGGGTGAGGGGAACCATTGGAAAAGATAGAAATATTAATATATAACAAATTCATATTCGGTTTCTAATAGCTCCAAAGTTGATTATTTAAAGTTTAAGGTGGTTATGGGTCGAAAAACACTCAACCAATAGAATTTAGACAGGTTTGGGTCATTATATTAACCTTATCTTTTAGTTTTTACTCATAGTTAATTAGTTTGACATTTACCATGTCACTTTGTATTTTTATATTGTATAGTTAATAAACATACTATATACATCCAAACAACCTCCAAGTGGTGAATTAATGATACACTTATCATTATATAAGTCTCTTGCCCAAAACTTAAATTTTTAAGAATTTAGTATCAATTAATAATATAATAATTGTTTTACAAACTCTTTTGTGTCAATTTTGACACTATTCAATAGTTGATTTTTGTGAAACTCATAACAAAATGATTACTTAGAAGAAATTAAATTAAATAATTCCTAACATGACATATTAAAATTTAAAATTAGTTTCATTCATATAATGTCTCAAATTATATTTATTTGGGTATTTATAATATCAATTATTTTAATTTGTCACTATTATGGTAATTACTACATTATCATTGTGTAATAAATAAATTAAATTATTTAAAGTCTAAAAATTATAAATAAAATATAATTATGTAGTAAATATTATTATCTTTATAATGAATATTTACAATATAATTTATCTTCTGTATAACTCTATATTAAAAATGTTTTAGTAAATAAACTTTGATTTTAAATCTTTTAACTCCTCTTTGAATTAAATAATAATAAATATCCTAATCTATTCCAAGTGGACATGAATGATAATATTTTGTTCCTAAGGTTGTTTTTGGTCGATATAAACTTGTCCAATAGAATTAGGACATGTTTTAGGGTAATATTAATATCATTTTAACCCTTAATTACCCTATTTACTTTTAACCGTGGTAAATAAAAGTAAAATGTTACTATTCACAAAAAATTATTTTCATCTCATTGAACCACATTTTCCTTCTTTATATTAACCATGTATCTTGTATTTTTTAAAATCCATACACAGAAGAGGTATAATTAAATTTTATGAAAAATTCAGTTTTTTAACTAACACTTAGTCGTTTGATTATTCATCAAAAATTGAAGTTTTTCAGAACAATGCCATAATTTCACCCAAAGCTATAATTGATATTCCGAATTCAAAAATGATGTCTATTTTAAAAAATTTCAAACATATTAGTTTCATTAATTAATTTTATAATTAATTCTCGTTGTCACAACAAATAGCGTGTTTTTAAGAAATAATATATACTGAAAGATTGACAATTGTTTAGGTCCAATTTCAAAATGAAATTAATTATAATGAACACCAATGGATAAAATGGTAAAAATATATTCTAATTATACATTAAAACCACTCAATAATATAATTTATCACTATAAATTATTTTTATTAAAAAAATTTGTTTTTAAGTATTTTTCACTATTCATAAAAATTGGAAGTTCTCAGAAAAAGACCAAAAATTAATCTTTAGATAATTTCGATAATCTAAATCCAAAAATGAAGTCCATTTTGAAATATAATATATATATAATTGTAAAATTTAGGTATTACTATTCATAACGGCTAGTTTGATCGGTTGTGGTGTGTTTTAGAACTCGATGTTGCGTACAACACATGTTATTACATTATTCAAAGGGAAACGTACCGTAGAAGCTTGGGGTGTTACATTCTCCTCTCCTTCAAATAATTTCGTCCTTGAAATTTATAGAATACTACCGCATGAAAAGACTCGGGCGGTTCTTCTTCATAAGTTCCCCGGGTTCCCACTTTTCCTCTTCTATATTATGGTTTCTCCAAAAAACTTTTACCAGACGCGTCATCCGGTTTTTCAGTACTTGTTCTCTCGTATCAAGAATTCTGACGGGCTCTTTGCAATAAGACAGATCGGGTTCCAGTTCCAATTCCTCATAGGTGAGTACATGCATTGGGTCAGGCATGTATTTCCTCAATAGAGATACGTGGAACACATCGTGAACTTTGGAGAGACTTGGCGGCATTTCCAATCGATAAGCTACAGCCCCAATTCATTCTAGAATTTCGAAAGGTCTGATGTACCTGGGACTCAATTTACCTTTCTTACCAAAATGTATGACTCCCTTCCATGGAGATACCTTCCGGAAAATATGATCATCGACTTAAAATTCCAAATCCTTCCTTTGATTATCGGCATAGCTCTTCTGCCTACTTTGAGCTGCTTTGATGGGATTTTGGATTACCTTCAACTTTTCCATCGTTTCCTCTACCAGTTCTGGACCTACAAGTTGTCTTTCACCAACGTCATCCCAACAGGTTGGTGTGCGACATCTCTTTCCGTATAACGCTTCATATGGTGCCATCTAAATACTAGAATGGAAGCTATTGTTATAGGAGAACTCTACCAGAGGTAAATATTGATCCCACATACCCTGAATGTCAAGTGAGGAAGATCTCAACAAGTATTCTAAGGTTTGAATAGATCATTCTGATTGTACATCTATTTGAGGGTGGTAAGCAGTGCTCAAATGAAGTTCAGTATCCAAAGATTTCTGAAGACTCTTCCAGAATCTTGAAGTAAAATGGGGCTCACGATCAGAAACAATCGATAGGGGTACTCTATGAAGTCTCACAACTTCATTAATATATAGTCTCGCTAGACGTTCCAGTGTTAGATCTTCTCTTATAGCAAGAAAATGTGCTGACGTGGTAAAATGTTCAACAATAACCCATATTTCATCACTCCTTCTATGAGTCTTTAGTAGCCCCATGACAAAGTCCATCGTAATATTATCCCATTTCCACTCTTGTATGGGAAGAGGTTGCAATACTCCACCAGGCTGTTTCCTTCCAGCTTTCACTTGTTGAAAAACCATACATCTTGAAACAAAATCAGCAATCTCCCTCTTCATATTGTCCCTACAAAAATGTTCCTTCAAATCTCTATCATTCTGGTGCTCCCAGGGTGTATAGAGAAATTGGAACTATGAGAATCATCCATCAATTCCCTTTTTAGATCAGGTATATCGGGAACACAAAGTCTCTTCCCAAAATTTAAAATTCCAACTTCATACACAAAGTCTCTCAATCTTCCATCATTCACAGCTTTAATCTTCTTTTGAAATTATTCATCATCGTTCTGAGAACTCTTAATCCTTTTTGCTAAAAATGGTTTGGCAACCATTTGAAAAAGCATTGATGTTTCACCTTCCCTGGTTATTCACATGTCCATCTTCACTAGATCCATGAAAATTGGATCCCTTTCAATTCTCATATTGTTCAAAACTCTGTGGTCTTTTCTTCTCAAAGCATCTGCCACCATGTTTTCCTTCCCCAGGTGGTAGTGTATCGTGCAATCATAATCCATGAGTAATTCAAGCCATCTCCTTTGCCTCATGTTGAGTTATTTTTGTGAGAAAATATACTTCAAACTCTTGTGATCAGTATAAATCTCACAATTTTCACCATAGAGGTAGTGCCTCCATATCTTCAATGAAAATATCACATCTTCTAACTCGAGATCATGAGTAGGATAGTTTTCTTCATGAATTTTCAAATATCGTGATGCATAGGCAATAACTCTATCATTCTGTATATGGACAAAACCAAGACCTTTCTTCGATGCACCACTATAAATAACGAACCCATCATTCCCCGATTGTAGAGTCAATATAGATGCATTGACTAATCTTATATTCAGTTCTTAGAAACATTATTCACACTCTTTTTTCCAAACAAGTTTAACCCCTTTATGAGTGAGCTTCGTTAATGGGTTAGCCAATCGGGAAAAATTCTGGACGAAACATCGATAATAACCTGCTAAACCAATAAAACTACGTACCTCTGTTATATTCGTAGGTGCTGGCCATTCTTGGATTTCCTTGGTCTTAGAAGGATCAACTGAGATTGCATCTTTTGAGACAATATGACAAACAAAATAAATCTATTGAAGCCAGAATTCACACTTGCTAAACTTCCCATATAATTCATGTCTTCTCAGAGTCTTCAGGATAATGCGGAAGTGATTTTCATGATCTTCGTATCTTTTGGAGTATACCAAGATATCATCAATAAATACCACCACAAATTCATCAAGATACTCCTTGAAACTCTATTCATCAGATCCATGAATACAGAGGGTGCATTAGTCAATCCAAAAGGCATTACAGTAAACTCATAATGCCCGTACCTGGTTCGAAATGCTGTCTTTGGAATGTCTTCCTTCATTACACACAACTGATGGTATCCAGATCGAAGGTCAATCTTTGAAAAGTATTGAGCTCCATGCAGTTGGTCAAATAAATCATCAATTCAAGGTAGGGGATACTTGTTCTTTATTGATATAGCATTGATCTCTATGTAGTCGATACATAACCTCATAGATCCATCTTTCTTTTTAACAAAAAGAACAGGGGCTCCCCATGGAGAAACACTAGGGAGAATAAATACCTTATTACTCAATTCATCTAGTTGTTTCATTAGTTCAACTAATTTTACAGTGGCCATTCTATAAGGGGTCTTCGATATAGGCCTTGATCTAGGAATTAAATCAATGGAAAACTGAACTTCTCGTTCTGGAGGATGTCCAGGTAAATCTTCCGGAAATAGATCTACATATTCTTTCACAACATGTACATCTTCTATTTGAACATTCCTTTCCTCACCCATAGTCATTTCATTCTATTCCTCCCCAATAATTGAATTTAGTTGATCTACTGGGCGTGGATCTAGATAAGAATTAGGTGGTGATGATTCTACTCTAAAGATAAGGTGTTCCTTATCATCATCATCAAAAATCGTAACCTCTTTCTTATTACAATAAATCTTCACATCATAATCTGAAGCCAGTCCATATAGAGGATTATATCAAACTCAATCATTGGTATGATGATGAGATCAGCAGATAAAGAACATTTATTTACTATAATGGGGACCTATTCACAAAACATTCTTGCAATGATACTTCCCTTAGGAGTTTTAACTGACAACTCCTTTGTTAAATAAAATTGGAAATATCTAATTTTCTTAGCAAAATGATAAGATATGAAACAATGCGATGATCCATAATCAAATAATTCATTTTCTAAACTTGAGGAAACCATTAAATTACCTGCCACCACGTATTTCGGAGCTTCTACCTCAGCAGTAGTGATAACATAAGCTTCGCCTTGATCCCTTGGCCTTTTATGAGGTAAGTTCTCCTAACGCTTAGGACATTCATTTTCATAATGCCCCATTTCCCTTCAATTGTAGCACTGAACATTGGTAGCTTCCTTCTTCCCCTTGCAGTCACGAGCTTGGTGGCCTTTTTCACCATACTTGTAACAGAATCACGTTCCCTTCAAGAAAGTACCAGGGTGTTTCTTACCACATTTAACATATGATACATATTCAACCTTTCCCTCCATCCCATTATTTCTATTCCAAGATTGATCAGAAGGTCTCTTCTTCTCTTTCTTTGCTTTAAAGTCATAAGACCTAGAGAATTCATTTTCGGTATTGATAACACATGAGAAAATGTCTTCGTATGACGAGAAGGATTGTGAGACTAATGCTCGACGGAGAAATGGTTTTAACTCATCAATGAAACGATCAATATTACTTCTTGGGTTGCGTATATAATCTCCAGCATACCTTTCTAACCTTGTAAAGTTAGCCTCATACTTTTCAACATTCACCTCCTCCTTTTGTCTCAGACTCATAAATTTCCTTTCCATATCAACTTGATGGTCATGAGGAAAGTATTTTTCTAAAAATAGATCTTTGAACTCCCTCCATTCCATATTTGATACTTCATCATCTTCCTTCGTATTTTGAATCAATGACCATCATTGATCAGCATCTCCAGTGAGGCGGTAAACTGCCATGATAACATTTTCCCTTTCACTACTCCCCAAAGCCTGAAATATTTTCTCTAGGTAAAATATCCATTTCTCAGCTACTAAGGGATTTTTACACCCATTAAACATTGGTGGTTGTTTCCTCATTAAGCAATCTAACATTGATCCTCCACGCTGTGGATCAAGGTGCTCTATACAGGTAAGGTTATTATTCATAGCCTGAGTAAGTTGTCCCAGTATGGTGATTAGCTGATCGGCACCAGTTGCATCACCAGCTCCACTATAATTATATGGAGCATGAGGGAAATCCCTACATGGAGTGCGTGCATTGATACAGTTTCCCTTTCTTCCACTAGGCTCCATTTCTAAACAATGGTATAAACTAGATCATTTTATGAATCAAAATACATAATCCCATACAAATAAAACACTTAACATAAATTGAACTATTTATGGATATAATCCATAATCATAAGAAAGTTTTCTTTGAGTATGTATATACTCATAAACCCTTCATAATGATTTGTAATGAAAATGAGAGTTATCCTAAGCATATCCCCCGGGAGTGTCGTAACCAAGAGTGCAGCAAGGCTCGTTGTCGTGCACCAGTTCCTTTTTGAGTCTAGCTCAAAATAGTGTTTTCGGGTTTTACCCCTAGGTACACATGTTCCAGAGCCACCTCTACCTGCTCGTATCCAGATAGGGAGGTATTTCTTGGAAAACTCACAAAATCTCTTCAATACCAAAATTCTAGGAATTTCTTCTATTCTAATCCTCAAATTCCATCTTAAATCTATGTTCTCTAATCAGATTTTATCTAAATCTAGATTCCAAGGTTTGTACTAAACTTCCTCTAATACCAACTGTAACACCCCGACCCCAGTTACCCAGAGTCGGTGCATTATTACATGACATTGGCATGATCACAAGAAAGATCAAATCTCGAAAGACCGATTGGTTTAGTAGCCTTGGAAATACTAGATATATTCATAAGGTTTACATTACATCATAAAATGAAAAATCCAACAAAATAGTCCCCATAGTCCACACTCTTATCCCCTCACACTATCCCTGCAGGTCATTCATAAATTACTTCTTCACATCCTGGGAAAACTAAAACATAGAAAATGGGTGAGCTCAAATGCCCATTAAGGATAACAATATAGCGGAAACATTCATAAATAAGAATAAACATTTAAGGAAATTTATAACTAAAACAAATTCCTTTTAAACTTGAACTTCAACATAATATGGAAAAAGTAAAATGAAATAATTTCATTTACTTATTCACATTGATATTCTACTAATCAAATAATCACTTGTAATATCAATAACCACTTTCATAATGATGGAATGCATAATGCCAGACTATCATAACCACATAGCCAAGGCCTCGTGCCAATACTAAAAATAAGATTTTGCCAAGGCATTTTGTCAAGACACTAGTTTGTCTCATGAGACCTACCGATGCATCGAGGAGCTATAGCGGGCTCTGCCCATCACATATTAAGTCCAATACATTCCGATATGAAAAGGTATAAACATAAAATAAACATTCGTATTAAAAATATCAGACAAAATGTAAATACTTCATCCATAAACCATGAAAATAACATATCCATAGTAATACATATCACAAAATCTTCAATACAATATGGAAGTTTTGTTTCATAATAAATCATTTCCAAATAAGCTTAAAATCCATCAAAGGATGTTGACATAGATGAAATCAAAACTCTTTATAGAGAAATATCACTTTTTATTTTGAAATCATTTAAGAGACATATAAAATGAAACATTTTCTTTGAAATTATTCTTATAATCTTGTAAGGGAAGCTTTGACAATTTTATAACGGCGGAAAATAACTGCACCCGCCGTATAAGTTAAAAAACATTCTTACCTTAATTCTGTCAAAAAGGTTAAAAAGCACCTTATTTGAAAAATGACGGAAAGATTCCTTTATGAAGCTCTTATAAAAAGTCATAAAAGGGTATAAATTACTTTAACCCATAGTCTTTTAAATAGTAATTTTTTTTGAAATACATCTTTAAGAAACATGGATGTGGATGATAAATAGATCCCAGTAGATTATTACGTATAAACAACCTCGGATAATGAAGAGATTGTGAAATAACACTTACCTTGTACTTTTCCTTGGTAGGGTTAGGTTAACCTCCTGTATAATGGTGGAATAATTGTTATTAAATTATTCAATAATCATATACATTAATATGATATCATATATGATCTTTTAACATTGCTTTGTTAATAATATCTTAGAATTATCGTCGTTTTGGGTGTTAACTTACTCATTTTCTTTTATATGTCTTGTTACGTAAGACATGTTTGTAATTCATAGGTTGTATATTAATCATATCCAGAATGATATCAAGTCCTTAGATACTATTATTAATCATAAAATGAGAATTATACTTGAATGGATACGATGGAGAATGAATCTTATCGCGTTCGTGGAGAGGGTAGTCCGTACGTACACACGAGCGACAATATCATTCTTTTGATATTAAAATAATATATAATTGGATGTTATATCATATATACAGAATCATTATAATGTTATATTTATTATTTACATGAGTTACACATCATTATTATGCCCATCCAAATGATAATTTACTGAATAACAATTACACCACGACGTGGAGACGGTAAGCCCTACGTACGCACGTATGGTGACATGTTATTAAAAGGGTGGATAGGATACTGAATATGGTTGTACCATATTTATAATAACATCAAAGTATTTATAAGATACTGGATTTATTTTTTTAGATTGGTAATAACAAAGAAAGAAGGAGTGGAAGAAGAAATGAATTTGAAAAAGGGTGGTGAAAACATTACCTCTTCATTGGGTTATTCCTTTTGATTTGATCAAAAGGACTCTTTAGGTTGGCTTTCTGCTCAAACTAAGGCCTCTAGGTTGTAGTGAGAGAAGTTGGGAGAGTATTTGGGAAGAGTTTGCCCGAACCAAAAGGCATTGAAGGTGTGAAGTAATGAGAATGGGGAGTGCCTTTTTATAAGAGGGGTGAGAAGAACCTTTGGAAAAGCTAGAAATATTAATTTATAATAAATTCATATTCAGATTCTAAAGGATCCAAAGTTGATTATTTAAAGTCTAAGGTGGTTATGGGTCCAAAAACACTAAAACAATAGAATTTATACAGGTTTAGGTCATTATATTAACCTTATCTTATAGTGTTAACTCTTAGTTAATTAGTTTGACATTTACCATGTCACTTTGTATTTTTATATTGTAGAGTTAATAAACATACTATATACATCCAACCAACCCCCAAGTGGTCCATTAATGAAACACCTATCTTGATATAATCTCTTGACCGAACCTTAGATTTTTAGAAATTTAATATCAATTAGTAATATAATATTTGTTTTAAAAACACTTTTATGTCAATTTTGACACTATTCAATAGTTGATTTTTGTGAAACTCATAACAGAATTATTACTTCGAAAAAGGTTAATTAAATCATTACTAACATGTCATATTAACATATAAAATTATTGTAACTCATAAAAAGTCTCAAATTATATTTATTTGGGTATTTGTAATATCAATTATTTTAATTTGTCACTATTATGGTAATTAATGCATCATCATTGTGTCATAAATAAATTAAATTATTTAAAGTATAAAAAACTATAAATAAAATATCATTATGTAGGAAATCTTATTATCTTTTTAATGAATATTTACAATCGAATTTATGTTCGATATAACACTATATTAAAAATGTTTTAGTAAATAAACATGGATTTTAAATCTTTTAACTCCTCTTTGAATTAAATAATAATAAATGTCCTAATCTATTCCAAGTGGACCTAAATGATAATATTTTTTTCCTAAGGTTGTTTTTGGCCGATATAAACTTGTCCAATAGAATTTTTACAAGTGTTAAGGTAATATTAATATCATTTTTACCCTTAATTACCCTATTTACTTTAAACCGGGGTAAATAAAAGTAAACAGTTATTATTCACCAAAAATTATTTTCATCCCATTGATCCAAATTTAATTTCTTGATATTAACCGTGTCTCTCGGCTTTTTGAAATTCCATTCACAGAAGCAGTAAAATTATGTTTTATGAAAAAATCAGTTTTTTATCAACCACTTAGTAGTTTCACTATTCATCAAAAATTGATGTTTTTCAGAACAATGCCAAAATTTCACCCTAAGATATTATTGATATTCCGAATTCAAAAATGATGTATATTTTAGAAAATATCTCACATATAAGTTGAATTAATTAATTTTATAATTAATTCCAACTTTCACAACAAATAGTGTGTTTTTAAGAAACAATATATACCAAAAGATTGACAATTGTTTAAGTCAAATTTCAAAGTGATATTAATTCTAATGGATACCATTGGATAAAATGGTAAAAAATATATTCTAATTATACTTTAAAACCACTCAATAATATAATTTACCACAATAAATTATTTTGATTAAAAAAATTAAGTATTTTTCACTACTCATAAAAATTGGAAGTTCTCAGAAAAAGACCAAAAATTCATCTTAGGATAATTTTGATATTCCGAATCCAAAAATTAAGTCCATTTTGAAATATAAAATATATATAATTTCAAAAATTAGGAATTACTATTCATAACATCTAGTTTGATCGGTTGTGGTGTGTTTTAGAACTCGATGTTGCGTACGACACACGCTATTACATTATTCAAACGGAAATGTACCATAGAAGCTTGGGGGGTTACATTCTACCCTCCTTCAAATAATTTCTTCCTCAAAATTTCTATATTACTACCGAATGAAAATACTTGGGTGGTTCTTCATCATAAGTTCCTCGGGTTCCCACGTTGCCTCTTCCATCTTACGATTTCTCCACAAAACTTTTACCAGATGCATCGTCCGGTTTCTCAGTACTTGTTCTCTCATATCAAGAATTCTTACAGGCTCTTCACAATAAGATAGATCAGGTTCTAGTTCCAATTCCTCATAGTTGAGTACATGCATTGGGTCAGGCATGTATTTCCTCAATAGTGATACGTGGAACACATCATGATCTTTGGAGAGACTTGGCGGCATTGCCAATCGGTAAGCTACAGCCCTAATTCGTTCGAGAATTTCGAAAGGTCCAATGTACATGGGACTCAATTTACCTTTCTTACCAAAACGTATGACACCCTTCCATGGAGATACCTTCAGGAAAACATGATCACCAACTTGAAATTCCAAATCCTTCCTTCGATTATCGGCATAGCTCTTCTGCCTACTTTGAGCTGCTTTGATGTGATTTTGGATTACCTTCACCTTTTCCATCATTTCCTCTACCAGTTCTGGACCTACAAGTTTTCTTTCACCAACGTCATCCCAACAGGTTGTTGTGCGACATCTCTTTCCGTATAACGCTTCATATGGTGCCATCTGAATAATCGAATGGAAGCTATTTTTATAGGAAAATTCTACCAGAGGTAAATATTGATACCACATACCATGAAAGTCAAGTGAGGAAGATCTCAACATGTCTTCTAAGGATTGAATAGTTCGTTCTGATTGTCCATCTATTTGAAGGTGGTAAGAAGTGCTCAAATGAAGTTCAGTATCCAGGGATTTCTGAAGACTCTTCCAAAATCATGAAGTAAAATAGGGATCACGATCAGAAACAATCGATAGGGGTACTCCATGAAGTCTCACAACATCATTAATATATAGTCTTTCTCGACGTTCCAGTGGTAGATCTTCTCTTATAGCAAGAAAATGTGCTAACTTGGTAATACGGTCAACAATAACCCATATTGCATCGTTCCTTCTAGGAGTCTTTGGTATCCCCATGACAAAGTCCAGCGTAATATTGTCCCATTTCCACTCCGGTATGGGAAGAGGTTGCAATACTCCACCAGGCTGTTGCCTTCCAGCTTTCACTTATTGAAGAACCATACATCTTGACACAAAATCAGCAATCTCCCTCTTCATGTGGTCCCACCAAAAACGATCCTTCAAATCACTATACATTTTTGTGCTCCCAGGGTGTATAGAGAAATTGGAACTATGAGCATCATCCATCAATTCCCTTTCTAGATCAGGTATATCGGGAACACAACGTCTCTTCCTGAATTTCAAAATTCCATCTTCATACACAATGTCTCTCAATCTTCCATCATTCATAGCTTTAATCTTCTTTTGAAATTCTTCATCATCGGTCTGAGACCTCTTAATACTTTCTAGTAAAGTTGGTTTGACAACCATTTGAAAATGTATTGATGTTTCACCTTCCCTGGTTATTCCCATGTCCATATTCACTAGATCCATCAAAATTGGATCCCTTTATATTCTCATATTGTTCAGAACTCCATGGTCTTTTCTGCTCAAAGCATCTGCCACCCTATTTGCCTTCCCCGGGTGGTATTGTATTGTGTAATCATAATCCTTGAGTAATTCAAGCCATCTCCATTGCCTCATGTTGAGTTCTTTTTGTGAGATAATATACTTCAAACTCTTGTGTTCAGAATAAATCTCACATTTTTCACCATAGAGGTAGTGCCTCCATATCTTCAAAGAAAATATCACAACTGCTAACTCGAGATCATGATTAGGATAGTTTTGTTCATGAATATTCAACTGTCGGATGCATAGGCAATAACTCTATCATTCTGCATAAGGACACAACCATGTCCTTTCTTCGATGCATCACTATAAATAACGAACCCATAATTCCCTGATGGTAGAGTAAATATAGGAGCATTGACTAATATTCTCTTCAGTTCTTCAAAACATTCTTCACACTCTTTTTCCCAATCAAATTTAACCCCTTTACATGTGAGCTTCATTAATGGGTTAGCCAATCGGGAAAAATTCTGGACGAAACGTCGATAATAACCTGCTATACCAATAAAACTATGTACCTCAGTTATATTCGTTGGTGCTAGCCATTCGTGGATTGCCTTGGTCTACGAAGGATCAATAGAGATTCCATATTTAGAGACAATATGGCCACAAAAAGAAATCTCTTGAAGCCAGAATTCACACTTGCTAAACTTCCCATATAATTCATGTCTTCTTATAGTCTTTAAGATAATGCACAAGTGATTTTCATGATCTTCGTAGCTTTTGGAGTATACCAAGATATCATCAATAAATAACACCACAAATTCATCAAGATACTCCTTGAAAACTCTATTCATCATATCCATGAATACAAAGGGTGCATTAGTCAATCCAAAAGGCATTAAGTAAACTCGTAATGCCCGTACCTGATTTGAAATGCTGTCTTTGGAATGTCTTCCTTCTTTACACATAACTGATGGTATCCAGATCGAAGGTCAATCTATGAAAAGTATTGAGCTCCATGCAGTTGGTCAAATAAATCATCAATTTGAGGTAGGGGATACTTGTTCTTTATTGTTATAGCATTGATCTCCTTGAAGTCGATATATAACCTCATAGATCCATCTTTCTTTTTAACAAAAAGAACAGGGGTTCCCCATGGAGAAACACTAGGGCGAATAAATCCCTTATTACTCAATTCCTCTAGTTGTTTCTTTAGTTCAACTAATTCTACAGTGTCCATTCTATAAGGGGTCTTCGATATAGGCCTTGATCCAGGAATTAAATCAATGGAAATCTCAACTTCTCGTTCTGGAGGATGTCCAGGTAAATCGTCCGGAAATACATCTACATATTCTTTCACAACAGGTACATCTTCTATTTGAACATTCCTTTCCTTACCCATATTCATTTCATTCTCTTCCTCCCAAATAATTTAACTTAGTTGAGCTACTGATGGTGGATCTCGATAAGAATTAGGTGGTGACGATTTTCTCTAAAGACAAGGTGTTCCTTATTATCATCATCAAAAATCCTAACCTCTTTCTTCTTACAATAAATCTTCGCATCATAATCCGAAATCTAGTCCATACCGAGGATTATATCAAACTCAATCATAGGTTTGACGATGAGATAAGCAGATAAAGAACATTTATGTGCTCTAATGGGGAATGATTCACAAAACAATGTTGCAATGATACATCCCTTAGGAGTTTTAACTGACAACAACCTTGTTAAATAAAATTGGAAATATCTAATTTTCTTAGCAAACTTCGAAGATATGAAACAATGAATGAAATAATTCATTTGCTAAACATGAGGAAACAATTAAATTACCTACCACCACGTCTTTCGGAGTTTCTCCCTCAGCAGTAGTGATATCATAAGTGTGGCCTTGATCCCTTGGCCTTTTATAAGGTAAGTTCTCTTGACGCTTAGGACATTCATTTTCATAATGCCCCATCTCCCTAAAATTGTAGCACTGAACATTGGTAGCTTCCTTCTTCCCCTTTCAATCATGAGCTTGGTGGCCTTTTTCACCACACTTGTAACAAACTCTCATTCCCTTCAAGAAAGTACCAGGGTGTTTCTTAACACATTTACCTTAGGATGGATATTTAACCTTTCCCTTCTTCCATATATTTCCATTCCCAGATTGATCAACAGGTCTCTTCTTCTCTTACTTTTCTTTAATTTCATAAGATATAGAGAATTCATTTTCGGTCTTGATAGCACATGAGACAATGTCTTCATACAAAGAGAAGGATTGTGAGACTAATTCTCGACAGAGAAATGGTTTTAACCCATCAAAGAAATGATCAATATTAATTCTTGGGTTGTGTATATAATCTCAATCATACCTTTCTAACCTTGTAAAGATAGCCTCATACTTTGTGACATTCTCATCCTCCTTTTGTCTCAGACTCAGAAATTTCCTTTCCATATCTTCTCGATGGTCACAAGGAAAGTATTTTTCTAAAAACAGAAATTTGAACTCCCTCCATTCCATATTTGATACTTCATCATCTTCCTTCGTATTTTGAATCAATGACCATCATTGATTAGCATCCCCAGTGAGGCGGTAAACTTCCATGATAACTTTTTCCCTTTCACTACTCCCCAATGCCTGAAATATTTTCTCTAGGGAAAATATCCATTGCTCTGCAACTAAGGGATTTGTACTCCAATTGAACGTTGGTGGTTGTTGCCTCATGAAGTGATCTAACATTGATCCTCCACGTTGCAGATCAGGGTTCTCCACACGGGTAAGGTTATTGTTCATAACCTGAGTAAGTTGTCTCAGTATGGTGATTAGCTGATCAGCACCAGTTGCATCACCACCTCCACTATAATTATCTTGAGAATGAGGGAAGTCCCTACATGGAGTACATGCATTTATATGGTTTCCATTTCTTACACTAGGTGCAATTTCTAAACAATGGTATAAACTAGATCAGTTTAGGTATCAAAATACATAATCCCATACTTATAAAACACATAACATAAATTGAACTATTTATGGATATACTCCATAATCATAAGAATGTTTTCTTTGAAGAAGTGTATACTCATAAACCCTTCATAATGATTTGTAAAGAAAATTTTAGTTATCCTAAGCATATCCCCAGGGAGTGTCGTAACCAAGACTGCAGCAAGGCCCATTGTCGTGCACCAGTTCCCGTTCGAGTCTAGCTCAAAGTGGTGTTTTTGGTTTTTACCCCTAGGTACATCTATGCCAGAGCCGCCTCTACCTGCTCGTATCTAGACTGGGATGTATTGCTCAGAAAACTCACAAAATATCTACAATACCAAAATTCTAGTAATTTTTTCTATACTAATACTCAAATTCCATCTTAAATCAATGTGCTCTAATCAGAGTTTATCTAAATCTAGCTTCCATGGTTTGTACTAAACTTCCTCTAATACCAACTGTAATTCTTCGACCCCAATTACCTAGAGTTGGTGGATTATTACATGACATTGTCATGATCACATGAAATATCAAATCTTGAAAGACCGATTGGTTTAGTAGCCTTGGAAACACAAGATATATTCATAAGATTTACATTACATCATAAAATGAAAACTACAACAACATAGTCTCCATAGTCCACACTCTTATCCCCTCACACTATCCCTGCAGGTCATTCATAAATTACTTCTTCACATCCTGGAAAAAATAAAACATAGAAAAGGGGTGAGCTCAAATTACCAGTAAGGATAACAATATAGCGGAAACTTTCATAAATTAGAATAAACATTTAAGGCAATGTATACCTAAAACAAAAGCCTTTTAAACTTGAACTTCAACATAATATGGAAAAAGTATAATGAAATAATTTCATTTACTTATTCACATTGATATTCTACTAATCAAATAATCACATGCAAAATCAATAACCACATTCATAATGATGGAATGCATAATGCCAGACTATCATAACCACATAGCCAAGGCCTCATGCCAAGACTAAAAATAATACATTGACAAGGCCTTGTGCCAAGACACTAGTTTGTCTCATGAGACCTACCGATGCATCGAGGAGCTATAGCGGGCTCCACCCGTCACATATTAAGTCCAATGCAGTCCCATAAGAAAAGGTTTAAACATAACATAAACATTCATATTGAAACTAGCATACGAAATGTAAATACTTCATCTATAAACCATGAAAATAACATATACATAGTCAATCATATCAAGAAACTTTCAATACAATATGGATGTTTTGTTTCATAATAAATCATCTCCAAATAAGCTTAAAATCCATCAAAGGATGTTGACATAGATGAAATCAAAACTCTTTTTAGAAAAATACCTCTTTTTATTTTGAAATCATTTAAGATCCATATAAAATGAAACATTTTCTATGAAAGTATTTATATAAGTTTGTAAGGTATGCTTCGACAATTTTATAATGGAGGAAAATAACCGCACCCACCGTATAAGTTAAAAAAACATTCTTACCTTAATTCTGTCGGAAAGGTTAAAAAGCACCTTGTTTGGAAAACGACGGAGAGATTTCTTTATAAAGCTCTTACAAAAAGTCAAAAAAGGGTATAAATGACTTTAACCCATATTCTTTTAAATAGTAAAAATGTTTTGAAATATATTTTTAAGAAACATGGATGTGGATGATAAAGAGATCCCAGTAGATTATTACGTATAAACAACCTCGGATAATGAAGAGATTGTGAAATTACCCTTACCTTGTACTTTTCCTTGGTTGGGGTAGGTTAACCTCATGTATAATGGTGAAATAATTGTTATTAAATTATTCAATAATCATATACATTAATATGATATCATATATGATCTTTTAACATTGCTTTGTTAATAATATCTTAGAATTATCGTCATTTCGGGTGTTAACTTACTCATTTTCTTTTATATGTTTTGTCACGTAAGCCATGTTTGTAATGGATAGGTTGTATCTTAACAATATCCAGAATGATATCAAGTCCTCAGACACTATTATTAATCATCAAATGAGAATTATACTTGAATGGATACGATGTACAATGAACCTCATCGCGTTCGTGGAGACGGTAGTCCGTACGTACGCACGAGCGACAATATCATTCTTTTGATATTAAAATCATATATAATTGGATGGTATATCATATATAAATAATCATTATCATGTTATATTTATTATTTACATGAGTTACACATTATTATTATACTAATACAAATAATAATTTATTGAATAACAATTACACCACGACATGGAGACGGTAAGCCGTACCTACGCACGTATGATGACATGTTATTCAAAGGGTGGATAGAATAGAGAATATCGTTGTACCATATTTATAAAAACATCACAGTATATATAAGATACTGGAGTTATTATTTTAGAAAGGTAATAACAAAGAAATAAGGAGTGGTAGAAGAAATGAATTTAAAAAAGGGTGGTGAAAACATTACCTCTTCTTCGGGTTCTTCCTTTTGATTTGATCAAAAGAGATCCTTATGTTGGCTTTATGATCAAACTAAGGCCTCTAAGTTGTGTTGAGGTAAGTTGGGAGAGTATTTGGGCAGAGTTTGGCTGAACCAAAAGGCTTTTAAGGTGTGAAGTAATGAGATGGGGGAGTGCCTTTTTATAAGAGGGGCGAGGGACACCTTTGGAAAAGTTAGAAATATTAATTTATAATAAATTCACATTCGGTTTCTAATTGCACCAAAGTTGATTATTCAACGGTTATGGTGGGGATGGGTCAAAAAACACTCAACCAATATAATTTATACAGGTCTGGGTCATTATATTAACCTTATCTTTTAGTTTTAACTCTTAGTTAATTAGTTTGACATTTACCATGTCACTTTGTATTTTTATATTGTATAGTTAATAAACATACTATATACATCCAACCGACCCCCAAGTGGTCCATTAATGATACACCTATCATGATATAAGTCTCTTGGCCAAACCTTAGATTTTTAAGAATTTAATATCAATTAATAATAAAATATTTCTTTTGAAAACTCTTTTATGTCAATTTTGACACTATTCAATAGTTGATTTTTGTGAAAATCATAACAGAATGATTACTTCGAAGAAAGTTACTTAAATCATTCCTAAAATGTCATATTAACTTATAAAATTAGTTTAATTCATAAAATGTCTAAAATTATATTTATTTGGGTATTTATAATATCAATAATTTTAATTTGTCAATATTATGGTAATTACTGCATCATCATTGTGTCATTAATAAATTAAATTAAATAAAGTCTAAAAATTATAAATAAAATACAATTTTGTAGGAAATCTTATTATCTTTCTAATTAATATTTATAATCTAATTTATCATATGTATAACCCTATATTAAAAATGTTTTAGTAAATAAACATTGATTTAAACTCTTTTAACTCCTCTTTGAATTAAATAATAATAAATGTCCTAATCTATTCCATGTGGACCTAAATGATAATATTTTATTCCTAATGTTGTTTATGGTCGATATAAAATTTTACAATAGAAATAGGAGATGTGTTAGGGTAATATTAATACCATTTTTACCCTTAATTACCCTATTTACGTTTAACCGTGGTAAATAAAAGTAAAAAGTTACTATTCACCAAAAATTATTTTCATCTCATTGAACCAAATTTTTCTTCTTGATATTAACCGTGTATCTCATATTTTTGAAATTCCATTCACAAAAGTGGTAGAATTATGTTTTATGAAATATTTAGTTTTTTAACTACCACTTAGTAGTTTCACTATTCATCAAAAATTGAAGTTTTTCAGAAAAATGCCAAAATTTCTCCCTAAGCTATAATTGATATTCCGAATTCAAAAATGATGTCTATTTTACAAAATTTCAAACATATATGTTACATTAATTAATTTTATAATTAATTCCTGCTGTCACAACAAATAGCGTGTTATTAAAAAACAATATAAACCAAAAGATTGACAATTGTTTAGGTCCAATTTCAATGTGAAATTAATTATAATGAACACCATTAGATAAAATGGTAAAAATATATTCTAATTATAGTTTAAAACCACTCAATAATATAATTTATCACTATAAATTATTTTTATTAAATAATGTTGTTTTTAAGTATTTTTCACTATTCATAAAAATTTGATGTTCTTAGAAAAAGACCAAAAATTCATCTTAGGATAATTTCGATATTATGAATCCAAAAATGAAGTCCATTTTGAAATATAAAATATATATAATTTCAAAAATTAGGTATTACTATTCATAATTGCTAGTTTGATCAGTTGTGGTGTGTTTTAGAACTCGATGTTGCGTACAACACACGCTATTACATTATTCAAAGGGAAACGTACCGTAGAAGCTTGGGGTGTTACAATAGACATGGTTGGTAAGTCAGGTATAATAGTTATAAATAAAGAATAGTTATTTTGAGAAGGATTTATTCAAGAAGAAGTAATTGACCATGATTAAACATTTTCACTAGTATATATATTTAACCTTATCCTAATGTATGTTACCTATGATCCACATATTAATTTAAAATATTATAAATGGATATGAATAGTTCTTTTTTAAATGGTTATATTAATGATGATTTTTTATTTGAACAACATCTATGAATTTGAAAATCCTCACTATCCAAATAATGATTAAAAATTAATAAAATTTTGATATGTTTTAAAACAATCATTTATATCTTAGTATTATAGGATCAGATAATTCTTTATTTCAAAAGGTTACAGTAAATGAATATTCGAAACTAATTTATTTATTAAAAAAAAAGATACGTTATAGTTGTAAAAATCTATTTTGATGATATAATTTTTAGATCTTTCGTTAATTCTTTATTTGAAAATTGTTCTATAAATTATGCAATGTGAAATTGAAATGTGGTTGATGGGAGTTTGTTGGATTTAATATATTTCAAAATAATTATATAATGATTCTCAATCAAAAAAAGTACACTATTTAACTTTAAAAAACTTTTGGTATAACTGGTATAAATGTTAGTGGTACTCCCATGAGTTCCAACTATATATTAGATCTTGATGATGTTTGGAAATAGGTTGATCAAACAGCTTATAAAGAAATAATTGGAAGATTACTATACTTAACATCTAGTTGGCCTTATATAGTGTTTTGTGAGTATATGTGTACCCATTTTATAGAGAATGTAAAAGAGTCACATATACATAATGTGATAATTTTTTTCTAATAACCCAAAATTAAAACCAATTTAAAACTATTTTATTCTAGTGGATAATAATTTAATCTTATCATTTATTTTGATAACGAATTTCGTGGTTGTAGGATATATTGAAAAAAACCTCTAGTACATGTCACTTTTTTGTCAAGTATCTAGTTACATAGTGTTGTAGGAAACAAAATTTGTTTCATTATTTTCTACTTCTTCTTAATTCATAGATGCAATATGATTTTTTGAAATAATATTTTCGATGAAGAACAATTTACTATAATGTGGGTGTCAATTTCAACGTGTACTTATAAACATTGACAATAAAAGTGATATAAACTTTTCCAAGAATACTTTATATCACTATAAGAAAAAATATATAGATATAATACATTACTTTTTAGAGACCATTTTAAAATGTGTGATATAACACTTGACACCGTTAGTAATGAACATCATATAGCTATGATATTCACAATGCCTTTAGATTTTTAAAGAATGAGCTATATCTGAAAAGAAATTGGAATGATATGTTTTGGTTTGGATTTTTTTCTAAAATATATTTTTGTCCTGGTAGAGAAAAATCACAACTCTGGTACTACTATGGATGATATACCATTTTCACTACCAAGGTAGATCTACTATTGTTACTATTATGTTTGGTCTACCATTGGTATCAACTATAGATAATCTACCATTAGTCATACTACTATGATGATCAATCATTAGCAATGCTACAATGATGATCAATCATTATCCATGTTACTATGAGAATCAAAAGTTATCCATGCTACAATCTGGATACTACCATGACATAGTTATATGACCACCTACAACTTTTATGTTACTATGATGTTCTCCTATCATATGATACCATGAGAATATACTATACTATATTCTATTCCATGTTTTAATATTAAAATTTTATGTAATTAAAATATTATATTATTTGATTCTTATTGTCTATATTTATTTTAATTTATTTTGATTTTATGAATCCCTATGTGATTAAGATTTATTTAAATCCATGCCTGAGAAACCCTCTCTCATTGAGCACCTCTTAATGTTTTCTCTCTCTATCTCTCGATCTTCTACCATCAGTACTTAAACCTGTTGGAAAATGGTGTGACAATAACATCCTGGTGGATTTTTTTATTATTCACAACTCTTAAAGAGGTGATAATAAGAATCGAGTCAAGATATAGAATAAATGAATCTCAATCGCTCATCTCATGCTATCATCTCTAAGAAAGAAATCAATGTGGTGTGGTTTCCTTCAATAATATTCCTCATTTGACAGTTTATCCAATACTAAGTATGGGTCGAATGATACTCAAGGGATGATCGGATATTCTACCATAGGTTTCTCTAAAAATTTATATCATTGTGTAGAGTATCAGATTGGGGAAATTAAACATGTTATTAATAAAGTGATAGATAGAAAAGATCATGTTTTTCCTTCAATGAAGAGAAATAATTGTGTGAATATTACTCATAAAGGTATATATGATTGATAACAATGTGTTGTTCCGATTAAAAAGGAGAATATGTTGATTTAGGATTCATTGTTTTGTTTGATATGGAATGCCATTTTCAAAGGACTATTAATGTGGAGATAGATAGAAAATGTTGTCTACTATTTACATATATTCAGTATATGCTATGTTAGAGGTAGGGGGATTTTAGAATACTAAGGTTTTATGGAATATTTATTTTATGTCTTAGGAAAATAGGATATGATATTAATTTATGAATATATCATTTAGTTCATATAATATAAATTTTTTGTCCATACTTAAGATGAAACACTTTTGCCTATCTTAAAATGATCTCTGCTATGTTAGAAGAAATATGTCTTATGTTCTAAAGAGAACATCAAGTGAGTATGTCTTGTGGTTTCTATCTTACTCAAGTAACATAAAAATTATGAGAGATAAATGTGACCCTTGTTTGAAAAATTATTTAGTTGATAATGATAAATATTATTAAAATTTTAACCCTAAATAACTTCTAGAACAAGAGATATGGTTGACCCCAGCTTGAAGCCAAATGATATTTTAGTGAACTTCTCTAAGGAATAAGTTGAGGCTGAGTTTTTATTGGAAGAATATGTATATGGGGAAGAATATTTTATGTATATTTTTGTTAAAGTGGTGAGTTATGCTATTGTGGCTAGGATTCCCAATATGTATTATGGATCTTCCAATACAAATATTTCCCTTAATTCCAATGAATGTTTTTTAGAAGAATGATGTGAATTAGAAGATTTGTAGGTATCTATTGGTGATTAGGTTGAGATATCTTCTTCATAGACTAATGTGATTATGATTGTTGTTTATGATGAATCATAGTATGATTCTAATGCTGGAAATGAAGATGAGCTATCTGACCCTTATCAAACTATCATTGAGTCTTAAGGATCTTCTAGTGGAGACTATAATATATTACCTCTATCTAATTCAGCTGTCTATAAATATATTGACAGAGTTGATATGGTTACTTTATATGGCCAGCCTTATAGAATCCATATTGACCCACTTATCTCAGAAGAGTTGAGGAAGTAGCACTATCTAATGGGGTTAAATCCCCTGGATATGTAAGAGTGGGGTAGTGTATTCTAAATCACATAATGATGATGATGATTATTATTATTATCATGGTACTCCACCAACGCATGGTGTACCTTCCATATTTGTTGAGCATAGAAATCCCATGGGATTCTTAGTATAGTGGATTCATCATGTAGTGATTTTGAATGATTTACATTTTAATTATCCTACTGTGGATATTGGACCTAAGGATGCTTCCTTGCCCAGATATGTTTCCATGATCCAACTCAGGTACTCTCGTAACCTGGTAAATGAACTGGACTTGACATCTCTGAAACGATGTTCACAATCCCCCTAGGTAAGCAACTAGAACCTAGGATCATACAAAATGGATTTGGGAATGTTTTTTCCTCAAACATTGTGAAAGACAAAGAGGAAATGCGTTATTTATATCCAATGAAACTCCACAAGTGGTAATGTTCTAGAAGTAAAAGAGGTATTAAATCCCAAAGTACTAAAACCAAATTACCAAATCATGGAAAGAAAATCTAATACCCAAAAAAATCCCCATGTCCATGGTTCAATAGCTGTATTTACCTCTTAGATATATTATTCCCTTTTTTGAACCTCGGTTGAGATTATATATCATCACCTAAAGAAAAAATTAGCATGTGATCCAAACCCTGGTAGGATTTCACCAAAAATTCCATGACAACATTCCAATATAAAATTAACCAATAATATCGTTTAATTTTCAAATAAACATATTTGGTATGTCGTGAGAATATTTAAACAAATCATACTTTTCAATTTAAAATATTTAAATACATTTAAAAAATAATTTTTCACATTTCAAATGATGGAAATATATTTCAAATGATGGAATTTACCTTTATTGAAATTGGGTACATTTCACAAATGAAACTTTTTGAGAAATTTAATTAGTAAACACATTTATATAAATATGTTTGTATAAATATTAAAGGCATGTAAAATAGTTTATAACAAAGGAATATAATTTTGAAATACCAACAAGTAAGCAACACAGTCATGTTCCAAAGGGGTATGATATTTCCAGAATTTAGGGAACCTAAACTATTAAACTGAAAGTATGTATATACGTTCTTTTTGGACTAAGAAAAATGGGAACCATCATTATCTATTAAAGAGTTATGATATGGTGATATGATGATTTGTGATGTTATAAATCATATTTTTTTTCCAATGTAATAGACTAACTACAAAGTTATTTCATTAACTCAAGTACAAACAATAATGGGAAATTTATTTGAAGACTACTCAAAATACAATTTAATCCCATCTCATTTTCAAATATGAAAATTTTCTCTTTATACCCCATAATGAGTTTTTAATAGAAAATATGAATTTTCAATTATATGAAACGATTTGGCCTCAAACAAACCCTTTTTAATAAATTTTTTACAAATAATGATTTCAAACCAATTTACGAAATTTCACAATCAATTTAATAAGTAAATCCAACAATTTAATTTTTATACAATTCCATAAATTTCATCACAAACCACCCATTCATTAGATGGGGTGTCGCAATTTTCCATTAAAACAAATTTCACATTTTAATTCCACAATTGAATTGATTTAATTTCAATCAAATCCAAAATTTAAATTTTCAAATTCCCAAAAACACGCCCCAAATAAATGGAATTTGGTGTTTTCAAAATTACATGCCAAAGCGAAAAAAAACCTCAATTAACCATAATATATTTATTAATTAATTTATATAATGTAATTTATTAAATTTAAGAAAATTAACTATAAATTAAAATGAATCAAAATTAATAAATTTAAGGTTAATTAAATTTGAAATCAATGTCAAAACCACCAACCTTTCTCATAGAAATACAACTTCTGAAAAGAAACCAGAGAATAAGAACAAATTAACCAATGATTGAGAAACTCAACACAGAAATGAGATTCCACAAAATGGGGATTAGATCCATAAAACTAAAGACGATCCTTCAAACACTAAATAATTAATCGTGAAAGTGATAGAGAGGTATGAATAACACTTACTTTGAAATACAAATTGTGATATCCACAATGATCAATAATGGAATGAAAAGTTATATAGGGGTTGATGCTCCAAAAATCATTTGGTAAAGATCTTGGTTTGCAGAAAGTAAGTTTGGTGGATGCAAAAAATATGAAATCAATCAAGATACCCATTTAAAATAAATCATTGGGACTTTACATGGCTGTAACCCAATTACATGCCATGAAATTTATATGTCTCATAATATCTTAAAAACCCATCACATATTTGATAGAAAAAGATTTAGCTTCATAGAACCAGAAAATTCTATTATGCAGCATGTAATTCTCTAGTAGTCTATAGAACCAGAAAATTCTATTATGTAAATTTTAAAAAAATATCAGACTTCACTATTATAGGTGTCCTCCAAATTCCTTGTCGGTC
The DNA here is from genome assembly GCA_963277665.1 of Viscum album. NCBI lineage: Eukaryota > Viridiplantae > Streptophyta > Magnoliopsida > Santalales > Viscaceae > Viscum > Viscum album. The sequence goes on from OY728126.1 coordinate 279,982,889, forward strand.
CTACATAGACAATGAAATATGGATACCATGAAATAGCTAGAAATATTCTATCTTTAGTGTAACTAGATTCCATATCCTCCCCAAGATAAAATCTATCTATACACATAAATCCTTCAAAGAAGCTTCCACACCAAATAGTTGAGGCCACAACCCTCCCATCAGTGCATCCGTCTCCCACATCTTGTGAGAATTAGAACCACACTTCCCTATCACACAAACTAAAAGTATCGTCCTCTCATGATGTAAATTTGTTTTAGAATCATCTATCATAATGGTCTATTCATAATTGTTAAATTAGATTCAACTTCTTGATCAATTTAGACAAGAATATGAGATGGATCATATAGATAATTTTGGATCTGAGATACATGGAATACATTATGGATGGACACTTACTATGGTGGTATTTCCAAATGATAATAATAATTCTATAATTTTCAAATACCTCAAAATATCCCAAAAAAATGAGGTGGAAGCTTCCCTTTTCTCCCCAAACATCGATAACCCAACTATGGTGAAACATTCAAGAACCCCTGGTCAACAACTGATAATTCCAAAGCTCTATGGTGATGATTAGCATAAGACTTATAATATATTTGTTCCATCACCATAAAATGAAAAATAAACTGAATATTCACATTCATGTATGGGACTCTGCTCTATACAACAAAGGAAATTTCACCAATATCTGACAATCACAATAGATATTTATAAACCTGGAAATACTAGGCCATAAAAGGATCAATTTTGATTCGGACTGGTAACTATTGTTATAAGAACACTCTAACATAACCAAATGAACATCACATTCTCAACAAAATTCAATAACAAAAGAGTGAATAATATCTTCAAGAATTAGTATAGCTCTTTCTGTTTGGACATTTTCATGCAGATGGTATGTCAGACTCAAATGGATGTGAGATCCTAGTTCTTTATCAATGATTTTTTAATGACGAGAAGTGAATAGATGATCTCTGCTAATGAATATAGAATATAGAACTTCCTGAAAATGAATAATATCTTTCACATAGATATTTCCCTATGACATAGATTTGGTTGTATAAAGAATTGGTAAGAAGTCAGAAAATTTCATCAGACTATTAGTCAAAAAACATATCATATTTTTTTTTCTGCGTACATGGAATCCCATCCAAAAAGTCCATAGATATCCCATACCAAATATATGTAGGTAATGAAAGTGTATAAATAAAACCAGAAGGTTTCTTATGCTCGACCTTAACCTATTAGAATGTATAACTTTGAGAAACAAAATCCACAATGCCCCACCTCATACCTAGACACTAGAACTGCCACCACATTTCACAAAATATCTATGTTGTTCAGGGGTTTACTTCCCACTGCAAACAATGGAAATACCCTATCACATCATTCCTTACCAAATATGGTACCAAAAAATGGATATCATAGAATTCCCTCATTAGGGAATTACTACAAGGAAATAGTGTAACCACAATAAAGGGAGTATCTAATTATACAGAACTCAACATAAAGTTGTTGTTCTTGTGTAATTAATTCATAAAGAGATGATGTCAACTGAACATTGTCCAAAGAAACTCTATCCCCTTTCTCAGGTTATATAATATGAACTTGTACAATGAGATACATCAAATTATACTATTATAGGGATTGTTTTACTACATTTCTCAGATGTTTCTTACCAAAAAAATCTACAGAAACATTCCCTTTCCACTGGTTATAAGAGATGAAAAAATCAAACGATAGTTTGGTATTCCACACAACACCTATCCCATATATTTAAATATTTTTGAGATACGATATATCTCATTCTCTTGTGATATAATAACACGGTAAACCATTCTCTATAAATGTAAATCCAATAACTCTTAAATGTGTTCATCACAAGTCTAAGTTCATGGTCATTGGTCATATATTTATTCTCATGTGGCCTAAGCTAATGAGAGTTATACTCTACTTCATGATTACCCTACATAATAATACATCCCAAGCCTAAAACCAAGGAATCAAAAAACATTACATATCCTTTAACATCTACTAGAATAGTTCACATCAGTGTAGTTTCCAAAATATTATTCATCTAAAAAAAGAACATTGAAATTTCTCATCCCAACAAAACTTTACTCCATTGTGAGTTAGTGAAGTCATCAGTAAATCTGACATTGGGAAGTCCTTCACTAACCACTAATAATATCCAACTCATCCCATGACTCTACAAATTGTGAAAATATTCCCTTTTTGTTTGCATGTCATAACAACATTCACCTTCTACGGGTTAGCTTATATAACCTTTTCAGACACCATGTGTCCAAATAACATCCCTTCTCATATCTAAAAAACAAATTTCTATATCATTCCATAAATTTAGTGATTTCTCATCAAACTCAGAAATGTTCTAAATTAATGAACATGATCCTCTGAGGATGTAGAGTAAATTAGGATGTTATCCACAGATACTACCATTAACGTATCGAGATATAAATGGAAAATAATGTTCATCATATCCATAAAAACTATACAAGAACTAGTTAGAAAAATGGGCATGACAATGGACTCATAATTTCCATACCTTATTCGAATGTTATTTTTTCTGTATGTCACACTATTTTTTTCATAATTGATGATAACTAGAGAAACAATTAATCTTTATAAACCAAATATAACCCATAAACAAATAAAAAATATCATTAACCTATAGAAATGGAGATATTAACTTCACCATAACTTGATTAAGCTATAGGTAATTAACACGTAGTTTATTTCAAGAATTATCTTTTTTACCAAGAGAACATGTACCATCCACGGTGAAAAACTCAAGAATATAAATACTTTCTCAGAAAAAATTCCAACTAGAACCTCTGCGTTTTCAGTTCATCTGGTGCCATGTGGTATGAAGGAATTGAAACAAGTTGAGTACCTATTATTAAGTCAATGGTAAACTAAACCTTCTTTACATAGGGAAAAGAAAAGAAGAAGAAGGAAACGTGTTGGGAAACTCATTGAAAACATGAGGGAGATCACTACTCAATCATTATAACTCTAGATAACAATCATGCACATGTATCTCCTTCCCCAACTCTGAATAAGAAATTATAGATTTTGTTGACCTTGGGACCCATTCTCATTAAAAAAAACCGAGAAACACCATTGGTTGTAATAAAGAAGACCCATTGAAGATGAAAACCATTTTGAAATTCATTATAAATGATCCAATCCATCCATAAAATGACATCATGTGGTTTCATGTTGAGAACAAAAAAACTCTTCTAAAGAAACAACATCTAGTAAAGAGAATACAAAAGGACTATGGAGACCCTGATATTTCTTCATACCAAGGTGTGTATTAATATGCATTGCAAAATATAAAATCAATATGGGACGATTTAAAATATTAATTATATGGGTTGAAATAAATGAATGAGATGCACCAGTATCAATTATTATAGTCACTGGTGACAATGCAATTGTAATGGAACCTCTCATAGTTATTGGACATGTATCCACTTCCTCTAGAGACTCTGTCACTACATGAATAAGCTGCATACCATATTTCTATATATGTAACTCTATTAAATGGGAATAATTTTATTTTCACATAGTTTTAGGAGGAGTTGACCATTTTTTTCCACTCCAAATAGAGAAATTGATATATAAGAATCATTTTAAGTGAGCTAAACATCCGCATGAGCTATTTCATAGGTGCCTTAGTGAAATACCTATTTTAATATCCTGCCACTCCACACTATTATAAAACCAAGGGATGTATTCATTAATCTCTAAGAGTTATAAAAAAATATTACTCTTGAGAACTCTATGATATTCATCATGATTTTTATTTCCCTTTAAATAACTCACGATACCACTTGGAGTGAATTAAACTCATAATAACCCTATCTTTTTAAATAGTTCCATCATAACCATTATATCACTATCTAGTACATCAGCATAAAAAAACATCAAGAAATAAACATGAGAACTAATATCCTGATAAAGTCCCAACTCAAACCTTCAAGCCTTCATATTCATATTAGGTATTATATTAGATGATAAAATAACTATCATAGAAAAATAGTTTCCATATTCTGTCATAGTCCTATGAAGCTACTCAAGAGTGAAAAACATTGTAACCTTGGCCAATAGCATTGACCCAAGATATATTTGGTTGGTGAAAATAATAATGAACTTTTTCCACTATAAGACTTCATGATTCTTCTATATTACCATCACGTCCCACTATCTCATTCTCGTTCCTTATAGAATGAAGTTGGAACACATATCTTTGACTTCATCAGGTGTGTCCAAGAAACCAAACAAATACTCCATTCTGATCAACCACTCCTCAACCTCTTGATGATCATTTGAGAATTGAAACAATATTCTCTTCTGATGAAGGAACTATTGAGAAATAATCTTCTGAGAATCTCTATGAGGATTCATAGCTAGAGTATGAATGAGAATTGGAGGTATTTCATGTCCAATATCAGGAATAGTTTTCATGATCACCTCCGACAAATTCGTGTCTATAACAGGATTCACCGAAAACAAATTAGCAGTATCATCCTCCAATATCCAATTCTCACATTTTTTAAGGCATGATGCTACACAACATCAATAAACAACAAAACATACATTATGGTACACAGAAATAGAGAAATATGGGAAATTCATCCCAACAGATAGAAAAAATATACGGATCTCACTTTATCCATGTAAAAATAGGGAATATATTAGAAATAGTCCAAAAGACGCATATCCCAAACCACCAAAAGAATCATAAGATTCATTTCGGTGAGAGCTAGTCTAGAACGCAAACACAATAACCCCATTGTCCCAACAGGATTTCAAAAAATGCATAGTCACTTCAAGAAAAAAGGCACATAAATCTCTATTACCCCTTTTCATGAACCAACTAACATACCTAGTAAAACCAATAACTGAGTAATTCCTAACATAGCTCAAAGGATGTTTCTGATCCACATCGGTTGGCAACTATCACCTAACATCACAAAAACTAAAAGTGGGACTGATTTTTCCTCCACCATTATGTAATTAAAATAGACAAGGCATTATTCATATCAAAAGACACTCCACTGGGAGTAATGTACTAGAAGTCAAATATTAATGAATGACCAATGTACTAAAACCAAGGTACCATAATAGGAAAAATAGCTTATTCCCCAAAGGACACAACGTACCAAGTCCATGGGTCCACATCTTGATCAACCTCTAAGACATTAATTTCCCTTCCTCAAACATATATGGTTATAATCTAAAAACACCATAAGACACTAGTAAGATGTGAGCCATATCCAGGTAGGATTTAACCAAAGGCATCATAACAGGATTCCATTATCAAATTATCAATGAATGTGCTTTAAATTTTCAAATAGAAAGACGTGTAATTTCAAGAGAATATTTAATCCATTCATGCTTTGCAATTTCAATGATGGAAATATATTTATAAATTCATTATTCACATTAAAAATGATGGAAATACATTTAAAATCACTGAATTTCCTTTTAATAAAACGGGATTTATTTAAAAAATTGAACTACTCAAAAAATTTCGTAAATAATCAAAGTTATATAAAATCTAAAGGCATGTAAAATAGTTTATAACAATGAAATATAAATTTCAAATACCTACAATCAATAAAAATGGCCATGTGCCAAATAGGTATGATACATCCAGGCTATAGGTAACCAACACTATGAAAATAGAAAGAATGTGCATATGCCCCATTGGGCCTAAAAAAAAGGAGACACATCCCCATCACCTAATGATTGATGATGTGATAATAAGATGTTTTGGAATATTGTAAATTGTAATGTGTTCTATAATATAACCCACTAACTACGTTATACTATCATGTGATCCAGCACAAAAAATTATGGTAAATGTATGTCTTGAATGATCAAAATATAATTAATTCCCATTCCTATTTCAAATATGCTAATTTCTCTATAAAACCCTAAAAGGTTATTAATACAAAAATCCATTTCAAAATTTGAAACAACTGTGTTTCCATTCAAAAAAATTTTAATACATTTTTCAAAAATAAATATTTGAATCCAATTCTGGAAATTTCAAAATAAATTTCATAATTAAATATGATAATTTAATTTCTATACAATTCCATCAATTTGATCACAAACCCCCAATTCACATGAATTCAAGTTTTCCTTACAATTTTCCATTAAAAAATTCAACAATTAAATTTAACATATTAATATATTCAATTTACATCTAAAATAAAATTTTAATTAAAAAAATGAAATTTCCAAAATTCCCATAAACGCACCTCCATTCAATGAAATTCAGTTTTTTTCAAATTCTCAGCCAATGTGAACCAAAACCCCAATTCACTAGAATTGGTTTTTGGATAAAACAATTTAATGAAATTTATTCAATTTATTCAATTTCAATTTAAATCAAACTAAATATAAATCATGAAATTAAATATAAATTAAATCGATAACCAACGGTGGGACCACCATCCATCCTCACAAAAACCCAACGCCCAAAACAGACACAAAATAGAATAATAAATAAAGTTCTAGGAACTAAAACTAGAAATGAGATTCACAAACACTATGTTTAGATCCGTCAAACCCATGATGGTTCATCAAAATATAAGGAATGGATAGAGAATTATATGGAGGCTCATTATGAATTCTTAGATAAAATGAATCCTAGTGATCACCACAACAATTGATCATTGGACATGAAGGTATAGTGGAGTTGGAGGCTCCTAAAATATCCTAGGGAATTTTCTAGGTTCAATGAAAGGAAGTCTGGATGAAGAAAAAAATTGAGAAATCAGTCAGGATACCTATTTAAAAATTTCATCATTACTTTACATAATGTGTTACTCAATTACACATCATGGAATTGATAAGTCTCATAATTGCTGAAAACCCATCGACACTTTGATCAAAAGTGGATTTATTTTAATTTATTTTTTACAAATCATTTAAATATATTAAATGACATGAAATTCAATATTAGGCTCAATAACCATCATATTTCATGCTAGAAATTTCAAAAAAATCAATAAAATCACCATTATAGGTATCTTGACAATTTATTTCTCGGCCCTACCAATACAATGAAAAGGGAAAATCATGGAAAGGATAGAAACATACATTTCTAAATAGTAAAGGGATGTTACGTAGGATAATAATCCTCCTACTCCTCTATCATCTCCACTGAATTCCTACTATCTGAATAAATATTATCCATAAGCCTTAGGAATAACTATTTTACAATATTATAGTGTGATTATTTGGTCACCATCATTCCTGTAAACAATTTTTAGTAAATCTAACAAGAGGATGGTAGTAACTTTTTTCATTTCTCTTATCAAACCTAAAAATTTATTGAAAGTAGAACATTTGAAAATTGAGGAAAAATAGTTAGAAAAAAAAATATATGTTATTCTAATGTATATAGAGAACATGATTACTTGTTTCAGAAGAAGGGATATATATCTTTTAGAGAAGTTAGATTCTTCATCTACTCTTGTAGAATCATCTTACAAAGCTCCACCACTTCCTCCTCCAGCATCCATTGATACTAATTTGACCTAATCCTTATTCTAAAAAAAATTGAATGCTATGATAGGTGATCACTCAAATTCTCATCAAGATGAGCTTGACCAGATCAAATCTACTGGTGATAACACATATTATTGGGTTAGATAACAATTAAATTTATCTTGGAGTGATAGAAATAAAAACCCTGAATATATTAATTGGTAAGCCTCAATCCTTTATACCAAGCATGTGTTTGAATCCCATTTTAAGATCATGGACGATAATTTGTCATTTTATCCTATGATTAAGACATTCATGGAGAATTTAACCCATTTGTATATCATAGAACTCATACACAAGTTTTTTTTGTAGAATAGAATGCTTACTTTTCAATGATATAGAGAATGGTGGTCATATAATCTTTTAGGTTTTGGAGTTGATGGATCCTTTTTAGTATATCCCTAGGAATACTATCATTTCACCTCCTACTATCACAATGAGTACATCCCATTTTAATACGTATATCAGCCCCTATTCACACTTCCTCTAATAAATTTAGTCCTCTTAGACTTAACCTTATTGAATCTGCGAGGCATGTAAAGCTAGTGGTATATTCAATAGTGTTTTTTCCATCTTCCCCCCATTTCACTCCTATTACTAGAAAAGGAAAGGATCCAAAGATTCCCATTTCTATTAGGGCCATAGATGGTTCATCATTGATAATTATCATATATTCTATGTATTAGTTTAGATATTATATAGACTATTTCCAAGACTTGAAACTTATACGGTGTACAATTCTGAGGCCTAGTTTTCCCATAATAAATGCCTAAAATTAATTAAATATATTAAATAGCATGTGTGAACATTTTTACTAATTAGGTGGAATAACATTTAAACTGTAATCCTGAGTAAAAATATAAGAGAACTGTTGAGCTCAGAATGCAATTTTTACATTAGGCACGACATACCATTAGTCTATGGGGGTTTTTTGGGGAATATTCATCCGGTGCATGAAAATAATTATAATAATTAAATAAAAATATTTAATTTCATTTGTATCGGCGAAGTGATAAAAAATATTTAAATATATTTATATGACAGAATTATAGGGTTAGCCACATAACCCTTGATATATTAGAGACCCCTTGGAGAGACTATTGGATAATTCTCTCCATAAAATGAAAAGGTATCATGGATCGAGGATCAGTGCACCTAATATTCCATGGATATCACTAATGAATGTGACACAGCTTCATTCCACATCATCTATCAAACCGAATTGATGTAGGGTTCATCTTTTGATTTTATTCTTCCTCGTTTTTGATATCTATGAGTAATTCATACCAATTAATGAATATTTTGATTCATGGTTCTATCACATAACAGGATAAGAGTATTTTAATTGATATGATAATATAATTACTTTGTGATTAGATTATATATTTTTTTTAATGGAGATGTATTGATATCGACACTAACATAAATTTATGTTCATTCCACTAATCCATCCTCATCATTTTCTCCCCCCATTACTTGTTCATCAATAGCATTCTCTATATGGTCATTGACTTGACTTGTCTTATTTGATTGATTGTTTCACACACATTTCCTATCGCAATGATTCGATGTTGTAGATCTAGGATCACAAAATAACGAAAAAGGTGAAATGATGGAGATGACATGATTTAGATAACAAAGGATACTTGATTTCAAATTCTTCATCCTTATTCAGAACACAATTATGAACGACAATTAGATCCATTTTCTGAGAATATATAATGGTAAGATTCTTTCTCCATCAATGGTGAGTCTTGGATGATTTGGTATTGTTGATCTCACGACAAAACAATAACTTGATTGAAGGCCAGAGGCACTAAGATGAAATCATACATCAGATTTGTGATTATGGAAAATATTAATCTCTACAGCATGTAAACCGGATCTACACACCATATAGACCCCTTTACTGTTGGCTTGGGTTTTATGATGAAGTTAAACATAAAAAAATCTGTGAAACATTTCACAATTCATGTGGTCTTTCCTGGGTGACTCAGAGTGTACAAGGATGGGTTCACAAACATGATGTTGTGTATAAAGAAATTCTATATGGTGTGTAATCCTTTACATAATCATGTATTGGACCATGTGCATAGGTTGATCCATGTACTAGAACATGGGTACAATGTAGAGATTCCAAAATGGTGTGTACTGAAATACAAACATAGTTTGATGACATGGTCCATTTACACAGGTTAGTACTATTGTCAAGGGACATGGCGTGTGACCCCTATTACCCACTATATACTCAGTTAAACATGGATGGATGACTTATCCTACTTATCTTGGATAAGATTCATTAGGTTTCATTCCCCATATCATTTCATTGAAGGTATGGAATTTTCTCCTACTCTTAGTTCACTGATCTATTCAGTTGGACTTCTTATATAGAGTCATTGGAATCCCTCCATGTGGATCAAAGTGATATCATATATTCATCTTCATTCCCTATGTGGAGTAATTTGTATTGTTGTAACCAATAGTAAATGGGTGTTGATCTTATATATATCAGGTTTATCCAGATTGAGTTGACGGTGTCACCCCATAGACATGGAAAATATCCTCATCTATGTATCGCATTTTCATCATATTATTATCATGTTCTTTATCATGACGATACTCGATGGGTATTACCTCTTGAACGGACATCATTAGTGTTATCAGACACATGAATGTGTCCTCCTAGAAGAGTTCTTTGTGAAATTATGGAGCTGGAATAGTAGGATGGTATTCCACAACCGTGATTTACCTTTGGACAATATTTATTGGTTGATAATATCTATTTATTTGTAATACTTATTGTACAATTATAATTGTGTAGATATGAATGTATTTACTTTGTTGAATGCTTTTTGGTTTTAGGGTGTTCTACTAAGTATTTTTATACTCACCCATGCATTGGTTTTTCATTCATATGGCATGTCTTGTATAGGCGATCAACCTTGTGATAGTGTCCTTGATAGACTACGAACAGATGGTTCTCAGTGAGATTGGTCATCCAATGGTGTATTTCTATGTTTTCCTGATAATATTCCATTTACATTCATGCTGGACTTATGACTCAAACACTTTGTGAAAGGCGTTTATTTGGCACAATTTCCTTTTTTTTAATTCATGTAATACTATAGATATATGATTTAGAAGTATGAATGCATTTTGTTCAAGATTTTCTACATTTTATAATTGTATATAGTTGGAGATGTTTATGTGTGCATTGTTTCATAGGATAAGGCTTCTTGTGTCTGTGATATGACTACTTGAGGCTAGTTTCCAACCCCTTGCCTATTGACAAAGGGCTTGGGAAGTTACAAAATGGTCCCCATAGGGACGTGTCCTATCATGTAGGAATGTGGTGTGGTTTCTATGTCCTTCTATAGTCATCTATCTAGATATACTCAATGACTATGGTATATATTGTTCATTTTAGGATGCCTCTATGACATATACCAACTATGATTCAGATTGATGATCACATTCATGATCCCCTCAGTTACAAGGGTTAAATATAGAGGCAAGCTCCTATGATGTTACCTCCATGTGTGGCACCAGCCAATCCACCACCTATAAAGAGGCATGTGGTTCCCACAGTACCATTAGATGTGTTGTGCAGTCTTGGCATGCTTCATGAGTTTCAATGATAGATACCCCCAGGTTATGAGGTGATCCAAACACACATGAATCTAATTGAATGCTTGAGGGGGTGACCTATGTTTTCCATCAAGTAAGGACACCAATATATCATATGGTGGTCCTAGCGGTGATCCTTCTTCATGGATCATCAACAATATAGTGGTGTTTGGTAACCTATTATTATGATGAGGCGACTCTTGTTTTGAAATAGTTCATGTGCCTTTTAAGAGAAGAGTTCTCTCTAGATACGCTAAGGTATATATATCTGCAATAGGCTATGTAGCTTCAGTAGGTAAACAAAACAAAAGATTAGTATTTATAATGGTTTACCAACCTCTTCACATATTGGATGGATATGGTTGATAATCAGTTCATCAGGGGTTGAAAAATTGATGGTAGTCTGTGTAGAGACATCTGAGAAAGTGTTATTAATTTTTGAATTTAAACATATGCTGATGTGTTAGAGAAAGAATTCATGGTTTAGATTTTCATGGATAGGAAGATACAGTTGGCGGTTCTTAGCAGTGGGAAAGTAGGTGCAGAGACCTCTGCAGAAGGGAGACAACGTTAGTCTCATGTATCAGGACATTCCGGAGGTTTTTAGAGGAGGTACCATGATAGTGTATATATAGTTTAGGGCTCATGGGTTGGGGCCCGTTACCCTAGAGAAAGACAATGCTACTATTGTGATGGAAGGGGAAATATTTCATTATATTTTTGCAACTATTTTATAGTTGACAGAGAGACCATTAAATGGATTAAGGGGTAGAGGTAGCTGCAGGAACAGGTAGGTCTCTACGGTGGAAGTCATAGATGAGGATGTGGTAGAGAAGTAGGAGGTGATCTACACATTGACTTGTTACCACTATTCCCAAGTCATGCACACGACGCTCAGAGAGATATAGGATATGGGTAGGGATAACTGTAGGTGGTAGAAACATATGACCACTACCACAAAACATGGTTTCAGTTGCACCACTATTTATCAACACTAAATAAGTACCAATAAAGATCCCCCCTTTATCAACTCTTTTTAGTAGCCCTGATAAAGGGGGGTTTTATAATTGCACATTTTCCTAGCACTGATAAATTTTTATATTTCAAAAAAAAAATCACAAAAACTAATATATTTATATATAAGTATATTTATATTGATATTAATATAATAAATATTTTTAAAATATATTTTACATCGATTTGATATGTTGTAGACCCAAAATGGACACCCCGATGCAGAAATTATGGCCGTTTTTAGGGACTAAGAAACTTTTTCTACCTTAACGAATTTGATAATGTGTTACAATGGTCACCATAGTGTAGGTTTGGTAGTAATATTTTATTTCTTATGTGGATGAGGCAAAATGTACTCTCTGAGCAGATGTTATGGAAGAACAGTCCCTCTGAGTGAAACATATTACTGTTCATATGGTTTTTTGATGTTTTTGAACCTAGAAGAACATGAGAAGGGGTTTTGGTGATCACTGGAGTGTGTAAAATTTTTCATTCTTTGATTTGATATGTGGAAATGCCAAAATGGTCCCTTGGAGCAGAAGTTGTTATCGTTTGAAATTTGACAACTCTTGTATCTTCTACAATCCTAAGAAACCATCAAATAACTAAAATGGGAATAACTTCATTACCATTTGTACATGTGAGCACTACAACAAGTCAAATCAAATCTCATGAATCAAGTGATGACCACGTCTAGTCGGAACCATTAGAGGATTATAGGAACAAAATATTTATCAGTTATAGCACTACGAAAAATGTACAAAATCCAACGACCACAACATTCTCTTTTGGTGTCCATTTGGGCTCTACCACATATCAAATCGAAGGCAGCGAGGATATCCATGCAGCCAATTGACTAATACATTGTCTGAGTCATGTATAGAACTCGGAAACACCAAAAGAACCACCAGAAGGCCTCCAAAACTCAGTTACTGTGTTCAGACCCCTCTAAAATTTTTCTTAAAACTGTCATAACATCTAATTTGTGTGTTTGTACGGCCTCCACCACCTATTTTATCATAGTTCATTCCTTGGGATTCTTCTTGACTATTTGCAGAGCTAAAACGAGTACATGAAGAAGATGTTATGCCTTTTCCTGTGATTCTGCGATTTTTTAGGTTTTTATAGACCCCATTTCTAGCACATTTATATATACATATTAGTATATACTATTTTTAAATATATATAAATATGTATAATTTTACCTATAGATAAAAATATAATATATATATTTGTATATGTGTGTGTGTTGTATACATGTATATATGTATATATTTATTTATAAAAACACACATAAGAATACATATTTTATAAATGTTTTTAAAACTAATCTTATAAATATATATATTAAAATATATTTATATACAAATAAATAAATGTAAAATAAATTATAACTATATATATATGTTTAAATATATATTAATATAAGGATATATATATATTATAATATAATTAAATATATGTATATATGTTTATTGCTAAATATATATGTGTATATTAATATGACTATATATATATATTAATATTAATATATATATATCAATAAACGAAAATATATAATACTATAACTAAATATACATATATATTAATATATGAGTAAATATAACTAAATATATATATTAATAAATAGATATATTAATAAATGAAGACCAGTGAAATATGGTGGAGTGGTAAAGGCTTAGGCACGCAGGAAAAAGATATCGAGATCAAATCCTGGGGAAGGCAGGGCATTGTGCTGGTGGGGGGAATTACCTATCATTGTTAAAGGGTGGTTGGGTGGGTGGAGTTGTCCAGGGGAGTGTGTGGACTATCATGGGCAGTGGGCACTGTTAAAGGAGGGCTTCAAGTGCTGTTGAAACCCCCTAGAATTGAAAAAGTTTTTTTACTATTTTTAAACATTAATAAGAGATTTTTAAAAGTGCCGACAAAAGGGACCCCCTTTATGTTCACCTCAATTAACAATTCTTTTTTACCGATGTTAATCAACATTTATAGCGATGATAAAGGCCATATATGAATTAGTGGACCCAAAATCTCAAAAAATATTTCAAGTTACGATCTATGTATTTTCTACCTTGTATATAAGAATAATAGAACCAATTTCAAAAAATTCTTTTTTACCGCATACCTTGTATGAGACATAGATATTCTCATTAAACCTTTGGCACAACCCTTTTTCCTAGAGACTCCTACTAGAGAAGTCATGGTGATCCTGAACTTATGCTGACAGTGTGGCCCGAATCTTCGAGGTGAGAGTTTGTGTTAGAATTTCATGGTAGTTGTGTCGAGGGCTTATGACAACATTCTTTGTATGGATTTGTTATCTATTGTTTGTGACCAGATTAATTGTTTTAGGATAAGGGTTTGGTGTTCCCACAGTGATAAAACCAGGTTTTCCTTTTTCTTTAAAATGGAGACAAAGGAAGGGTAGAATGGACTCATGCATAGGAGCGTGCAACTGATTTCTCATTATTTGCCTAGACTAACCATTTTTACATTAGATGTTATGACCTCCCATATTCATAATGTGGTGGTGGAGTAAAAAGACGTCTTCTATGAAGATTTTTTAGGTTTACCACCCCATATAGATATATTCATATTCATTGATCTACACCCCATGATGAAATTGATATCTACACTATCATACCAGATGGCTCTCATAGAAAGATTCATGCAGAGGGTTCTGTTGGAGTACTTACAGTGGATTCTCTTTATTATACCCAGTGTGTTCCCCAGGCAGCCCCAGTATTGTTTTCCAAAAAGTCAGAAGGGATCTTGAGATTCTGTGTTGACTACAGGAACTTGAACCTGGTTACCATGAAGAAAATGTATCCACCACCAAGAATCTCTTACGTATTTGATCTGTTGATAGGGTCATAATGGTTCTCAAAGGTTGACATCAGATCAGGCTATCACCAATTGCGATTTTGAGATGTGGATATACCAAAGATTGTATTTAGTAGTCAGTATAGTGAGTATGAGTTCTTGGTGATACCCATTAGCATGAAAAATACCACAGTAGTGTTAGTGGGACTCATGAACTTGATATTGCAGTCTAATGAAGACAGTTCTTTAGTCATATTGTTAGATGATATTCTTATGTACTCAGTATCTGAAGTGGAGAAAATTAGACACTTTTCTATAGTTCCAGATTTACTCTACGATCCCCATCATTACAAAATGTTATTTAAGTTCCAATTTTGGATTTAGGCAGTTCACATTCTAGGACATGTTATCTCAGTAGATGAAGTGGTAGTGGGCCCATCCACTATTGGGGGTAGTGTTCGCTTGGGGTCCACTTAAGGGTGTGATAGATATGCATATATTCCTTGGGCTATAAGAATAGTTCCCAACATTATTAAAATATTTCTCTTGGATTTACTTAGCCTTGAGATAATTGAATAGGAAGGGGAAGCCTTTCATTTGGATAGAGATTTGCCAGTGGGATATTCAGCAGTTGAGACCAAGTTTGATGAGTTCTCCCATCTAATGATTTCTAGAAGAAAATATCAAATAATTGGTTTCTACGATCCACTATGAACCCAGATTGGTTGTGTTATGATTCATAGGTAAGAAGAGATTTTAAATAGTTCACACTAATTGATACCACATGAGTAGAACAATTTGACACAAAATTTTGATCTAACAGCAGTAATCCTCACATTGAAGATGTGGATATAATACATAATGGGTGAGTAATTTATAGTCTACTCTGATAACGAGAGAATAATATATATATTTTCCCATAAATATATTAACTTTAGATAGAGGTGATGGGTGGAGTTACTCTTGGATTATAACTATTATATATTATACACAATTGGGAAGGGTAACGTGGTAGTAGATGCTTCCAACAGATGATCTTATTCCCAGTTGTTGAGTGAAGGATCAGAGTACTTTCTATTATTGCAGTTATCCATTGTTTATGTAGAAGGATCAGCTTACATATAGTGAGTGATTGTTACCCCTCAATGCTTTTAGTACATCAGGTAGGAACATCTTGGGGATACCAATTGTGTGATACTATATACCATGATATCAATAGGTCATGCAACTGATGGATTTTCTAAAGGCAGAACCATGTCATTCTTTTCAAAGGATACATAATGGTACTAGTGAAATTTCAAGAGTATGTTTAGAGATAATTTAATACATCTCTTTTTGTAGTATATTGAGGTGTGTAATAGTTGTACCATGATCTCTAATCTCAATTTTGGTGTCCATGGATATTGAAAGGATTCACATTGTTTGCCTCTCAATGACTTACTTGTTAGTATGTTAAGGTCATGCACCAAGTTCTAGTGGGTTTGTATCAACCCCTTGAGGTGAAAGAGTAGATGTGGAATGGGATATCAATGGACATCATGATTGAATTACCACATACATCCAGGGGATATAATACCTTCTAGGTGACCATAGACTAACTCACCAAGTCATCTAAATTTCTAGCGATATGAAAGTAGAGTTCATAAGGGAGGTTGGGAAGCCTAAAAAATTAGATGACAGAACAAATCCATGGTGTTCCATTGATGATCATTTTAGATAGTGATTCTTTCTTCAAATTTCTATTGGGGAAGGAATAATAGTAGGCATTTGGGAGCCAGTTACATTTTAGAGCATCATTCCCCCTCAACTAATGACTATAATGTAGAAACTATTCAGGTTATAGAGGAAATGTTGTGAGATTTTATGTTGGACATTGGTCATAATTTTTAGGATCACCTAACACTACTAGGGTTTTCATCCATCAAAAACTACTATTCTATAATCATTATTGCATCATTCAATGCTTTGTATGGGAAACATTGTAGGTAACCCCTTTGCTAGATGGAACAAGGATAGTGAACACGCATGGCCCCAGAAATGGTCTGAGATACAAGAGATAAGGTACTAATCATTTTAGAGGATATTAAGAATGCACATAGCTATTATAAGTCTTATTATTTTTGGAGGCAAATGCCTCTGGAGTTCAAGGGGGTAGGATATGTGTTCTTATGAGTTTAACATTGACATAGATTATGCATACTTATTTGGGCTGGAAAGATATTTATGAAGTTAATTATCACATTCAATATACATACTATAATTACTGAGGTGGTATACATATTTTCTTGACATCCACAGTTAGACCAGGTACATGATATCTTCCACGTGTCATAACTAAGGAGGTACATGTAGGACCCATCCCACATTTTCGACTGGGGTGAGATTGACATTGAGGATTGAGAAATCATTATTAAGTAACTCATAGAGATCAGGATCATCATAAAGGGATCCTCCATGGGTGATCAATTCCTTTAGTTCATGTGTGGTGGTAACAGGAGAATATTCTGGAGAGCACATGGGAGAGAGATACTCATATTCATCTTCAGTACCCACATGTTTCTGAGTAGCTCCTTTTTTGTGTCTTCCAGGATTTAAAGCCTTAATGTGGGGAGAATAAAATGTCTCAAATTTTAGGTACAACATATTTGAACATTATATTGATTATTTTTAGACCAATCATTAAGATTACTTTTGATTCTAAGGCCGGGTGTGCCCAAAATAAATGTTTGAAATATATTAAACAACATGCGCACACAGTGTTTCAAAAAAATAAAAAATAACATATAATGGGAGCCCAAATCAGAATTATGAGGTATAATTATGTTCAGAATTTGTTTTTCACCTTAGAAACGACATTACATTAATTAGTGTGGGTCGTTTGTGAAAAAATCATCATGTGTGCAGAAATGAATTAATTAATGAAATAAAAGATTTTCATTTCATTTATATTGACATGATGACTAACTCTATTTAAATATATTTTTAATTTATTATTTTAGGGTTAACAGCATAACCCTAGTTAAATTAGAGCACCCTTATAGAAAACATTGATAATTATCTCAGGAAAATGTTGATAGGATCATGGATCGACGATCAACACACCACTGATTTGAAGGTTCTCACCAAAAAAATGCGACACATCATCATTCTACATCGATGATCAAACTGAATTGATATTGGGAATGCGTTTTGATTTTATTCTTCCCCATTCTTGAACACTATTATGAATGTTGAATAATCAATGAACATATTGATCCATGGTTCAATCCACTTGTTGGATGGGTATATTTGTGAGGTTTTGATGGGTGAATTATCTTTCTGATTTCATTTTTTAAATTTTTTCCTCTAATAGAGACATATCCATATCAACATGAACATTGATCAAGGTTTTTTCCTCTAATATTTTCCTGTTCTTCTCTCCCTCGCATTCATTTTTCATCATGGGTGTTCTCCATTGGATGGTGACTCAACTTATCAAGATCGATCGATCATTACAATCCAATTTAATAGGGAAATGATCTAATATCAAAGATCTAGGATTGGAACAACACAACAGAGGTGTAACGAAGAGCTAAGATCGATTTGGATGATGTAGGATACCTAATTTTGCATTATTTTTACTCAATTTAATGGAAAATAAAGAACAAAAATTTGATCCATTATATGTGAATATTTGAAGGCATAATAAAATCCTCATTTATGGAAAAGATTGGACATGTTTGGATCTCTTATTTTTTGGTGAAATGATCACTAGATCAAATGTTGTAGGTTATGGGATGAACACAGATAGAAAATCTAGGATTTTGGAAAATCCCAATCTTCATGGCATGTAAACCAGATCAACACGCCATGTGGGCCACCCCATGTAGTGGCTAGAGTTTCAAGAGGAATTTAAACATCATATGGTGTAAACCTTGTCACATTGAGTGTGGTGTATCCATGTATACACAATATGTACCTAAGAGGGTAAAAAGACTTAGGGTGGTGTACACTGATATCCTATATGGTGTGAAATCCTATACTTGGATACCGATTTGACCAAGTACATGGGATGAAATGTGTAATGGAACATGGATGGAGTACATAGGATGCCAACAAAACATGTAAAACTAGAAAGAAAACTTTTTATGACATAGTAAGGACATGGGGTAAAGGGACATGACATGTGGACCCTACTATATATCATGTACTCTTTTATATGTTTTATGGATCTATTTTCCTCCATATCAGGGGTGATTCATTAGGGTTTATTCTACTTATCCATTCCATTATGGTCGGTATGAAATCATATATTACTCCTAGAGAAATGATTCTTTTTGTGGTACTTCTTGGATTGAGTCATTGGAATCCCACCGATATTCCCAAAGTAAAATAATTTATTCAAATTTGTTCCCATAGGGGAGTTCATGGTATCTTCATGACCGATAATACATTGGCATCGATCCACTACAATGATATTTTGGCTAGACAGAGTTGCAGGTGTCACCCCATAGATATGGTGGTGATCCCCATCCATGTGTTGTATTATCTTCAAATTATCAGAATCTTCATTCTCATGATTAAATCTAACAAGCGGTACAACGTGGACAAGATTCATATATGATATTAGACTCAAGAGTGTGTTATCCTTAATGATTTCTCTATTTAATCATCGATCAAGAATCCCAGGTTGGAATTCTACTATTGTGACTGTGTGTATTGTTTGAGTATATCTTGATATTTTTGTTATTTTTGTTGTAGACATATACCTATGTAGAGAAAACATTACTTACTTTGTTTTATGATTTGTGGTTGTGTGGTGTCCTATTGAGTATGTTTATACTCGACTGTGCACAGGATTTTCCCACACATGTCGTGTCTCGGGAAGATGATCGACCTTTTGATATAGTACTAGACTGACCAGGACAAGATAGCTCATAGTGAGACCAGAATAACATAGGTGTGTTCCTATGGATTTCAAACAGTTTTCCCTTTACTTTTATGCCTAAAATGTGTTTCATACTCATTTAGGTGGGATTTTCTTTGGCACCATTTAATTTCCTTTACTTCAAATCATACTCTGGTTAGGGGATTTAGATGTATGAAGTGATAGTTTAGCAGGTGTTTTAAAATTTCAACATTGTATAGGCATAGATATGTTCATGAGTGTGTGTAAACTTTAATAGGATCTGGCCTCACAAGTCAGTGATATTCCTTCATGGTTCTATCCTCTAGCCCCTGGCCTCTTGGAGGTGTCCTTGGGGATACACGGCATGGGCCCTACTAGCATGGGTTGCTATAATCATACTCTAATTAGAAATTAGAAATATATTTTTTTCTTCTATTCCCTTTTTTAGATATAATATGATGACAATACTACATAATTGAAACCCTTTCTACTTCATCCTTATGTATTGTATTTAATTTTATATTATTTTTCTCATTATGATAATCCCAATAGTGGGAGTAATTATATGTCTTGAATAAATAACTATGATTAGAACATGTACATTGATTGTTGAGTGGACTATCCATATATTATTCATATATTAATGTTTTTCTATATTATTATGAATGTCCAGATTTTTTATTACAAAAATTAGGGAGATTACTGAATTATTAAAACAACATCATTCTTTTTAATAGTCACAAATCATGTTTTTTAGGTTTTTAAATAATTTAATGTTTTTTGATAGTAATCTTTTATTTTATAAATCATTAAAAATTTCAAATTCTTGATCAACCATATCTATAAATCATTAGTTATAATGATATATCATTGGTTTATGAAAGTTATCTATTTAAGATGGCATCAGTTCAACAAGTTATCATCTGTTCAACAAGATAATACTAGTTCAACATTTTGACCACCAGGATCTACTGTTAGTTTAATCATCCATCCAATGGAGATATATCCATTTCCATTTACATCAATCAGTAGTATTTGGTACAAAATCTCAATGGTACTTCTATTTCAGGGATGATATCACAAGATGATGCTGTGATTTAGTACAACTACCACAAGGGAAATTATATAGATATTATTATATGGATATACCACTAACCATTTAAATATTAAGAAGTAGCTATCATCACATAGTTCTACCATTTAGTGAAGCTGCCACTTGTTCATTAAGTGGTTTAAAAGTAAAATCATTTCACTCCAAATGATGATTTATCGCTAGAGAGAAGTTATTGGGATACAAAAATAAATTTAAAAATAATTCAATAATGACTAGTTTAGGAATTTAATGTGTTCTTGAAGAACAGCTATATAAGAATGATCTGTATTAAAAACACCATGGTATTTTAAGTAAAAATCTAGAACTTTATTGATATTTATTTTAAATTAGTATTCCTATCATTTATTTTTTTCATCGTTAGATAATTGTAACTCAGAACTATATATTCAGATTAATCTCCCACTTACATATGTGATACCTCAGAATATGCATGGACATATAAATATATTCTCTTATAAACTAGTTCAAAAAGAAATAAAATTAGATTCAGGTGTGATGAAGAACCCTATACAATTGCAGATAGAAAATAGAATAATTTTCTAGGCTTCCTTGACGCATTTTTTTTGCATTTTATGTGCATTTTTTTCATGATCCTTTCGATATAAGATTCAAGGAATCATGTATAATTAATTCTATTCAGATTGAGTAGCACTAAATTTTCTCATCTATAATATCTTTATATTTTTGTTTATGTGTTACCTTTAAGTTGTGTTTGGTATTACGATACATATATATATATATAACACAATCGCTTTCAATAAACTAGATAGTTCTCGACACACTCTCCCAATTTTATTTTCATTGGTATTCCCATGTATTACTATTGAATAGGTCATGTGTGACCAGGACTGGTTTTATCCAACATATAACCATTTATGATGTTATGTGCCTGTAATTATTTTTAAAATTTTGTCTACAAAACCCCATCTAGATATTGGATTAGTTTATTTTATTATAAAATACTTTGATGCTAGTGATTTCTATGTGGAGATGATTATGTCTCGACATGAAGCTGAACCCTTTACATGATCTTCATTGATCCTTAAAAACCAATTGAGTTTTAGTTGTTTTAAAGAATGCTTGTTTTTATTTCTATAATTATAAAACAAAACTTTACTTTAGTAGTTAACATAAATATATGTATTATATACAAAATTTGATATAAAAAAATTAGATTCAAAATTTAATGTATTTTCATAAGTTATTTATCTAATATATAATCGATAATTTAAAAATATTTTCTAAATATAAAATCATATAATTATACTCTTTTTAAGCACAGATTTGTTATCAAATTCTAGATTTAGGTTTTTAAATTATTTTTAACATAAAAAATTAACTGAAACACAACTAAACACCTCGTAATTTTTCCAATAGGACCAATATTATATTAGAATTAGTGTGGTTCAATAATAAATTATAATAAATATCTATTTATTATAAAATAGGTTTGAACATGTATGATGAAATATAATAACATAGATAAATGAATTATTATACATTCACATTTCCAATCAGTATTCTGTATTCAAAATTTCCATTGATGGAATTTATATATATATATTATATACTAAACACATATATTTTATTTTTATGTGTTTATTCATTTAATTTTACAATGATAGAATAATTTCCCTCTCTTTTGTACTTAAAATGATTGAGAAAATAGTTTAAAAACAGATTTTATTTTTTCCTTGGTCAAGAATTCTTTTCATCCATGTCTGTTTGTTTAAAAGTGGTTTCAATATTGTTTTTAACTTTCCCATATCATTAATTAATGTGATTTTACATATTCATTAATTTTTATAAAATTTTTTAAATGGAATATTCATGTTTTCGAACAAGGTCCTTATTAACTAACGGGGTAAATGGAATCTATTTTTTAATGTATAACATAGAAAATAATTTTTTTACCATGGAAACTAATCTTTGATTTGATGGTTCTTTTATAATATCCTATATTCCATTTTAATGTAATTATTTTCCGAATTTCTTAAGAAATTTTTATATTTTATATTAATTATCACAAAGTGAAAGTGTAATTTCCTCACGAAATGTTCCATTGTTCTTTTAAATGTATTTTAAATATAAAAAAATCATTTGATGTAACTTATTATTGATAGGGGATATGATCCAATGATACCATCCATTTTATATTTCTAGATTAAAATTGATTATGATGATGAAATCATGATGCACGCCATTTTCTTTTCCTCAATTTAAGCTATGATGAAATGTTGAATGTAATTATTACCTTATGGAATACATATAAATATTATATGACTATGTGAAAATTGGTTCCATTATATCCCTCAAATGAAATGGATTATTTAATATTGATATACCATGATATGATGATGATAAGTTTATAAATTATTTAAAATATCTTTTTTCGCATATTTATGCATGAGTATGATTTCTTCAAGACATGCTCATAATATTTTTCATAGAAATGATTGAGAATATTTAATACGTGGGTACGATTACTTCTCACTATTTACACAAGATTATGTTAGGTGATGACTATGAATAAAAAAATTCAGAAGATTACGATTTCCTAATATATGATGCCACATACTTATGTTGTGAATCATGACTGATGTTTACTACTTTGACACCCTTAATTGTCATAATTTTGGATATGACTAGATATTGATGCTTATGGAATAAGATTTCATAGTTTTTATTTTTTTTGTTTATAATATGAAATTGATTATCTTAACATGCCCTTATAAACATATTTTTATTTCTTATGATTGACATCTTCCATGTCTACCCTTACTATGAATTTCATCCCACTCTTTCTTTTGTTTTCCTTAACCAAGTATTGTGGGATAGATTTATGTGTGGTGAGTTTAGAAATCTACCATATATAATCAGATATTAGAGATGATGATGAATTTACATATATAACAAGTTGAATATATAGTCATTAAGTAGAATAACACTATTGGTTTTAATGAATATTTATTTAGATGATATATTAAATATTCCTAAAAATTATTTAATATTTATATATGAAATTATTTAGTAGCCTCATTTTCGATTAGAATTATGTTTAGTTAATTTTGGAATTTATAATGAGTAAATTTATTGAGAAACCTTATAATAATACTAAGTATGGGATGACGTCCTATGATACTATAAAGTAATGAGTGCAGTTTTACTAGAAAATATATCTGTTTTTGTATACTACAATGTGGATGCAGTTGTAGAATAAATGAACATAAGGGGGAAAAATATCTGAATTAGGGGTATTGGGTATTAGCTCAAACATTAAATTTGCCTTATGTGTCGGCCTTATTATTTCCATCAGGATAGACACTACCATGGGATTTTATTGGGTTTATTCATATTTTATTTATGAACAATTTTGATTGATTTATAAAGATGATTAAAATGGATAGCCTAGTTTACAACTAAAGTCTATTTGAGTTAATATAATGTTTCATGAATTATTCATCATATAAATGATTTTAATTATTATATTTTTTCTCACTATGATTATTATTTTAAATAGATATGCTTATTTTTTGTTGTCAATTGCTGGAATTAGAATGAATCATGGTCATGATGAATTTTACAAACAATACAAATATTTTCCTGATGATAAACCAAATGAAGTGGGAGCTGGGATGTGAAACCATATGGTTACTACTAACCTATAATATCAGAATATGATTAACAATATATACATATTTGTGTTTTTTAATGATAAAAATAAGAGAAAAAAATAAGTTCATGAAGACCATGGAGGAACGAATATTTATCATAGAATATATTGATGATTTATTATTAAAATCCCCTAATTATTTATCAAGGGAATGGTAACATGCTTCAGGTGTTGACAAGTAGTACATGTAGCTAATAAGTGTCTAGAGAAAATGGATCTCTTAATATAGGTAAGTAAAGTACATACTAAGGTACCATGTATAACTTAATGTCTTATGTGTGGGGAACTTAATAATTATTTGAGTCCATGTCATAATATAAAGGATAAATCCTAGAATAAGGATGTTTTTATTTCAGGCATATCATTATAATAGAATGATTAATGTTTTTATGTATTGGTATTCAATAATTATTTTTTAAATGTTTTATATGAATGATAATCTCTTTATAAGAATCATTAAACCTCTTTGGATTATTTTTTAGTATTTTTTCATTAAATATTTTGAATCATAGGTTGAACAAAACATATAAATTTGAAAATTAATTTAGTGGTGAAATTATATTTCTCTGGAATACATGATTGATTAAAAAAATAACTATAAATATTTTTCAGATGTTGAGATAATGTTTTTCAACTAGGATATAGATTTCTATTGATAATGACAGAGTAAATTATATATTTTTGATGATGTAATAAATTATTAGTGATTTGATGTTTATGTAATTTATGTTATCTGTAATGAATTTTACTACAATTTTTTATGGAATAAATTAAATAGTCAATTTTTTAATTATGATCTATATATAGAGTCGGTTTTTATATGTATTTATATTTACATTAGGTCTTTATGGTGATTTATGATGTTTTGGGGAAGGATTATCATGTTTTATGTGAATATATAATAATGGTGTTCTTGTGTTTGGTTTGTGAAATTATGATCTATTTATATTTCTTAGGTATTAACATTAAGTTGGTTTTGTAAATAAAGATAACTTCTATCTAAATTTTTGGCTTCTAAATTTGGCTAGACATAATTTGAAGGATTCTTAGGGATAAAATGTTATAGAATTGTTTAATTTAACCTTTCAGTGTTGTTGTTGAGTTTTAAGAGATTAATGTGTTATTTAATCAAATGAATATTTCTATATATTGGATAACCTAAGACAACCATTTTGGTTTTGGTAAATATCTTATGATAGGAAGAATTAATTTTCATTATTCTTTGGATCATATAATTAATTTAATGATAATTTTAGTTCTTTAGGAAAAATAATTCATCATGAATATTTATTTCATGTAGTAATAGATGAGATATAATAAGAAATTGATTGAATTATAAATGATTATATTGAACATATAAAATGAAAAAAATAATGTAAATATATTTTCTAATGTTTTCCATGTTGATATTAAAATAATACCTCAGCTATATGTAAAATATTTTTAAAATAAAACATTATTTCTTTTCTCTTCAATAATGATTCATTAATGGCGTTTTCACCCACACTAATATATAGTTTTGGGGTCATTAACTTTCACATGACCATTTTCTCTATCATTATCATTTAATTCTTGTATCTTGTTTTTATCCAAAATATTCATATATTATATACCCTCTAATGTTATTATTATCTCATAACCTTATTTTGTTGTTTTCAGTTAACCTTTATGGTTACCACTCCCCTTTTTCAAAGGATATTTTATTATCCTTTTGGACATTGTGAGTTTTCAATAAAGGTAATTTCTGAAATTAAAACATTGATAACTAAGATAAAAATTATGGGGATTAAATTTATTTCAGATGGTATAATGTAACACCATAAAATTTTATTTTAAAATGGTCATAAACATGATAGCTTTCTTAAATTACAATATAAAAATTTAATAGAATTATTGTATACTATATAAATATTATTATTTAAATGTGACCATTACAAATTAGATGTTGAATTGATAGGTATGAATATAATTAACAAAATTATGAAATATATTTTTAATTATCTTACTAAATATAATTTTATTAATTATAATAAAAAAATTACAATTTTTATAATTTAATGAAATAATTTTATTCTTATAAAATCATTTTCATTAAAAAAATTTCCTTTTTTTATTTTGAGAAAATTTTATAATCAGTTTATTTCAATTATAAATATTTCACATAAAAAAGATATAATTTTTGGAATCATAATTTCAAAATACCTTAATTTTATATTTTATATTTTCCTAAAAAGAATTATTTTTTAGTGAATAGGAAATAATTAATGATTTTATATAAAAATACCTTTTCTATTCAAGTATTTAAATAGTACATTATTTTTTTAATTTATTTAAAAATTTCATTTTTCCCTTTTGATTAAAAATAATATAATTATTTTCATTATAGTTGATATTATCATTAATTTGGTTTTAAAACATTTTTTGTAATTAAAAATTCATTTTTAGGAAAAACAATTCATTGCATTTATGTGATTATTTTAAATGTAATTTCTGAATCATTTAACGATTTAATTTTTTAAAATGGATTTTATATTTATAATCATCATATAATTTTTTTTAAATATATCCACTATATTTTTTGTCATTATGAATAGTACTTAAGGATAATATGTGTCACTGTAGTAAGGGTAAATCGAGTAATAATCGTAAAAAATAATGTGAAAGGGCTTTGAAAAATATATATAATCTATATTAATTATATTATGTGAATTTATTTCTTCTATAATCATAAAATTTGGTAAATATGTAATATTTGTGCCATCTTACATCGATAAAGTCTTTTATATTATTTTATGTAATGGAAAATTATGAATTGTCAATCTATTTTAAATTCTATTACATGTTCAGATAGTGATAATAATATATAATTAACGAATATAATTTTTTACATTCAACATTTCTTTATGATTTTATTTTATTTCATATTTTTAGTGAAGGAATAATTATATTAAATTCGTAAACAACGTCGGCATAGTGCATGTGCAAGCTGTATAAAAATAAATGTATATGATTTAAAAAAAATAAAAGTAATATTTTAGGATGAATTATGGTTAACATGAATTTAATCATTAATAATTATGTATAACATAAGTTAATTGAGATTAAATTTGAATTACATACCCTTTATGAAGTCTTTAATGTCAAAATATGTGAATAGTTCATAAAATGTCTTTAAAAGAATTTTATTTTAAATAATTTATTATTAAATGATATAAAAATCCAAAAAACATTGAAATCAGTCATAAGGGATTGGATATGATTTAAAATTTAGTATATTTTCTAATTTTATTTCAATTGATACCTATAATTTA
The DNA here is from genome assembly GCA_963277665.1 of Viscum album. NCBI lineage: Eukaryota > Viridiplantae > Streptophyta > Magnoliopsida > Santalales > Viscaceae > Viscum > Viscum album. The sequence continues at coordinate 280,010,935 of OY728126.1, forward strand.
TTTTATAACTATTAAGTGTTGAAAACGTTGTTATCGCGGTTATGGTTAAAATTGGTTAATTAATGGGTTATACCAAAACAATATTTTTTAAAATTCCACATAAACCTATAAAACTTTTATTGGTCAAGGGAATTTAAATATTAAACTATATTATATTATAAATGTTTTTCCAATTGTGGTCATATCATATAAAAATCAATTTACTACATTTAAATTATTTAATTAATTCCAAGTCATTCATTTCATTAATTATAAAATGAAACCAACTATCTTGTATTCATCACACCACATTGAGAAAATTAGATCAAATAACCCAAAAAACGTTTTCTTAAAAATTATTCATAGTTTTTAAGGTTCTGTTCTCCTTAAAACACCATCCCTATTGTCTTTTAAGAATATATCCGAAAGAGGTTTTTCAATGAGGTAAAAGTTGTAACCGATCATATTCCTTATACTTATTATACTACCTAATATAATTCAATGATAATCATTAAAATATAATTTCATCACAATCTATCATATAATATTTTTTATGTTTATGGAATAATCATTATACATATTCTTTCCATCTTGTGGGAAATGAATGTATTACTTGTGCCTAATTCTTGACGACTGCCCCCATATAGTTATATGATTTATTTTCCAAAACTGTATTTCATGGATTTTTTTAATGAGGTGTTTAATGATTAAATATAATATTAAGGAAATAATTATTCTCATATAATTCTATAATATTTTCTTCCTTGTTAATTTCTCATACATTAGAATATGATAAAATCTCTCATGTGTAATTATCAACAACAGCCTTGACGAATCGATGTGATTCATTTTTTAATTTACAATTAAAATGAATGGAAAAAAGATAATTTTAATGAAAATAAATTTTTTTAATGACAAAATAATTTATAAATAAAATTTAAATAATTTTTTTATTCCATCCATCTAAAAGTGAAAATATTACTCATGTGTATATTTGGATTGTCACATCCATAAAGTGATGTCATTCATTTCTCATAAAAACTTACTATAAATTATAATATAAATATAAATTATTATTAAATGCATTATTTTTTTCAGTATTAATATTATATATATTATAAAATCATGAACAATATGAAAGGACATTATCCATTATACATAAATATGCAAGTTAAAAGAGGCCAATTTTCACTTGAATATCCATTTTAAAGAAAATTTGATAAAAAATTGAAAATTGAAATTAAAAAAATAGTATATAATAATTTATGCATTAATTTTATTCAATAATTGATTTATAATAAATATATATTTATTAAATATGATTTTTTAACATTGGATAAGCATGATGATAATTGAGGTAAGGGAATAGTCATACCACTTCATTTCTTTTTGGGATTGTCTATGATAAATTCTCATTGGAAGAAATTATATGGAACCTATAATTTAAACCAAATATATATTATGATAATATAAATTTCATGTAATTTTCATATTATAGTTTAATTTTCCTTTCTTCGATACATAAAATTGATGAGATAATGTTTTTAAGTAAAATACTATTTATTTCCACTTTAGTATGGACTATTTTTTCTTACATGTCCATATCCATTATATATATTTTTTTAAATTTTTTTTACAATTATTATATGATTTATTAAATTCATTTATATCTATTATTGAATATTTATAAAAAAAATAAAATAAATATCCATATCTTTTTCTAAATGATGTACTTTTTACCAACGGTTTAAACAAAATAATGGTTTAAATGTAAACCGCATGAATGGTATTTCCACCTTTAACACAGATAATAGATTTGAATATTAATTCGTAAGAATAATTTATTTTAAAAAAATATATTCTTTTCCTATTATTATATTATATATATTTTAAATAAATCATTTCCAAATGTAAATGGTATTCTTTAAATTAATTGTTTTGGTTATCTATTAAATGTATTTATATTTCTAATAGCATACATTTCTAATAATTATGATTCACTAGGTAAGTGATATGATGATATCAATCTTATTATTTCTCTAAATAGTTGTTGATTATAATCTTGATATGTTGAGGAAACCCTTTTTATTTTCAATAGCTTAATCAAGGTTTAGATGATCAATTGTTTCATGACATTCTATTATACAAATCAATGGTTAATGATTATTTTATGGGTGGGTCCTTTATAGAACTCCAATGCATTAGGTAATTTCATACATATATATATATCATGATATGATGATAACAAGAGTTTACATGATTTGGAATAGCTTTATTCCTATATTTATGTGTGATTATAATTTATTCTAGACATGATCATACTATTATTCATGTACATTGTTGTGAATTTCCTTGTTCCCATTTTGATGAATTAACATGATTTCTTCTAGATTTTCTCATAAGATTATATGTGTAAATTATTGGGAATATCTATGTTCACAAGATGAATATTTCCAATGATTATGATTCCACATGCCTATATTATGAATCATTTAGGATGATTACTACATTGAAACCCTTACTAATCATGCTTCTCGATATGACTTGATTTAACAGTTTTTGATTTATGAATTTCGTGGTATGGCTATTTGATGTTGAGAAAATTCACTTTATTATGTTATCATAACCTTATTATCATCTTATGATTTCTTATAATTGATATCTCCCATATTTACCATTCATGGTCATCTTAGATCGTCCATTCTTATGATTTATTTCGATAGGTTTTTATAGAACGATTTATGTTTTATGAGTCTAGAAGGGTACCTTATGTAATGAAATATGCTTGAGATAATTAATATTGTGTAAAAATATGATTTGTGTGGAAATAAATACGTAGATACTTGGGTTACCCCTTGTCATTTTTTATTCATGACGTAAACCATTTTTCCGGGAATGAATTACTATAGGCATTTGAAATTCAGCCACTTGAGTAACTCATTATTTCCCTGATGTCCACCTAAGATACTATAAAACCAAACAGGTCACATTTAATGTCAAAAAAATTTTAATGATATTTAATCCCATATAATCTGAATATGATCCCCATTTCATAAAAATTAACAATTCACTAGATCAAAATTTGAAATTCTTTCTCAAAATAACATCCCAAAATTCTACAAATCACTAAAAATATCCAACATATTTTTTATCAAACATGATTAGACATTATAAACCTTGAACCACATCTAACTTATTTATATAGAAACTATTTCATCTTCTACAGACTATGTCCTACTTTGGAATGCCAACACACTTCTATTACCCAACTCTAAATACCAATTTACACTATTCACTAGATGATGATCCACCCACCAGCAACTGATTCCAAAAAATGAGATGGTAGTCAACAATACCCATATCACCTACGACACCATATTTTCAAAAATTGGTGTTGCATAAGGATTATATTTCAACTTGCTATAAGGATCCGCTTGCAATGGTTTATTCCAATCCATAATGCTTTCCCCCACTGGAATCACCTCCTCAAATGTGCACATCTATCAGTCCACTGACCCACCAAATTCATTTTAAATAGTGATCCTAATATGATTTCTACCTAAAAATATCCAAACTCACCCAAGGACATATATCAAACTAGCTTTAGATGGCTTTTCCAAAAAAACACATAGCTTCACCTACTGATGAAATATCTAATAATCTAATTAGAATGCCTTAACTCCCAAAAACATCACGAGGCAATCAAAACACCCACGCTGATGTATGATCCCAAATACTAGTTTATGTCAATGGATAGATCATGAACTGACTTTTCTAACCATCATTACCCCACACTATTTAATTGGAATACCTCTGATCCGAATCACTATCGAATCCTACCAAAACCACCTGAACCAAATGTCAACCAACCAAAAAAAATAATACCATATACAAACATTAAATTTTGTATTATCTTGGGAATCTCATATCAGCAAATCTTATCAAACACACGTATCATGGTGTTACCTATCCACTGACTGATCTTAGAGCCTCCAAGACCCTTCTGACCCAATGGTCATTCTACCGTGATTGATATTATTCCCTCAACTATTATAGTATATTAATCCTCAGCCATCAAACCCAAAACATGATTTCCATGTCCCATTCTATATCCATTATTGTACGTAATGAATAGAGATTCCAAAATCAAACATAACTGATAACTAATACTAAACACCAACCTCCAATGGTGTGGTACCCAATATATGGCTTCCCTGACTCCTCTCCTAGAGAAGGAACCACAACAGATTCCATCAACCCAACTCCTATAAAATTTATACCACGATATTCACTTCAGTCTACTATTACAGTGTACCCTAATCCTTTGCCTATTTCACCTATCTTCATTGGGTAACATCTCCCCCCTCACCAATCCCCAGGATTTCCATGTTTGTTCACATTTCATGATATCTTCCCCAATTAATCAATTTACTGTTCAACAAACCAAACATGAATCATTCATACCAATTTTTTAATTTACCATGAACGCTGATACATTTCCTTTAATATCAATTCCAATGATCACCCTCCTCCACTAAAGGTAGAATGATCCACCAAAAAAACACTCATAGTTTTTTTTTCTATTATCTTACCTAGATCATTACTGAACCCTATAGATCCACACTCCCATTCAACCTGATCACACTATATAACTCCAAACTATGAGTCATGTCTCATAAAACCAAGGATCATGTGCCTAACCCACTGAACATTACCCACATCTATGTTTGTCACACCAAACATCTTGTGGCACAACTTTCATTCCCATGATAACTGCATGATTACCCTCCCCATAGACATCATTCCAAATCCATTAGAATCATTTCATGTTCTTAGTATGATACTAAAAATCACATCCTAAGAACCTTAGGGATATGCATAAAATTGATCATTCCCCCTCACGCTGACTCAATACCAACATCAACTCTCAGGCATTATCTCATATGAGAAGGCATATCACTCTTCCATTCCTTTACCCAAAAGGGTATCTAATAAAATACCCACTATGTTTATGTATAATAAATCCAAGATTCTATATAGAAAAATCCATATATTTTAGGTTTATTTTGAGACTATAGATAACTAAATTGATCCCAATAACCTATGAGGCTGAACATCCATAATGACACTCATCATCAGATCATTCCTCAAACATCACATGCTTATAATAAATCTATTAAATTTCCTTTATGAAGGAATACAATAAATATACCAAACCACCAAGTGTTGTTATGTGTCCCTTTAGAAAAGTACTTCATTTACCTCACTAGAGAATGGTCTGCACTAAGATCTAGAATGACTGTAATCCGAGAACATATAGTGATTTTGATAAGTATAATTACACTAATAAGTTATATGGGAAAATTCTAAATAATTTTTTAAATAATTAAGAAAGAGAACCCCCATACAAAAAACTAAATTCATATACAAGAGGGTGTATGTATTTTTATTCCTATGATTATAACATGATGTATTTTGTATATTCCTCTTTATAATTGGCCGCGATAAGAAACCATAAATAACATCTCTAGTAAACACATCAAATTCACTACGCATCTAAAATAAAATAGAAAAACTATGAATAGAAATCATGTACCACTAGTAGAAAAGAATTACAACCAGAAAGGTGTTTGTTATTCACTAATATGAGGGCCACTAAAACCTATAAAACATTTATAACCCACATTTCTACCATCTCCCCAAATTGTAATGAAATAATATTTGATACCTTTTTATGATTCCTTGAACCTAGTCCACATATCAATTCTTCAGATTATGTCTCCATGATGCATCTTTTCCACCAACCTATATTCTTACGGCTATCAACATAAATTTATGGACTAATATATATAGTTGGGAGACTATTCCCTCGAATTAATGTCATTAATCTGTAGAAAAATATCCAAATCATCCAAAATACATAAACATAATATGCACAAATAATTGAACTCAATTTTTTAATAAATGCAATGTTAAATTCATATAGTAATATATAAAATTAATGAATACTAAGGTGATCCTAATTAAAAATAAAGAAAAATAAAACACATACACTCTATACCTACAACCATCCACATCCATTACACACCCTATCTTCAAAAACCATCTACATTCTACATAAAAATCCACAAAATGTCCATTGCTGAACCAGAAAGCAGATAATAATGTTTTTACGCACACTGGGGATCCCAAGAACGGTGTAAGAAATATATCTCAGTAGGGTCTCACCATGTTCCCCTTGTATATGGAATTATATAAATGTATGAATATGTAATGGAATGGACATGTCACATAATAATCATGGATGTTTTGTACTAACCATGACACATTGACCCCACATGCATCCAGACATTGTGTCTAACTAGGACACCTAGGTGCATGAATATAAATTCATTGGGGTATGTTAGAATCCACTCATCCACCTATTATCTTCTGTTATAATACTCGATATATATCTCATACCAAAATACCAAAGGTAATGTTTTTTCTAAACCTCAGCACACTAATGTAAATAGTATGTAAATGGTCATACATCTATATCTTGATCCACTACCTTATCACTCAAGGAATGTTCCATCAGTCATTCCTCTCATCACATCCAGATCCAGCCCTCCCAAAGGCCATACTAAAAACATAACTCTTAAAGAAATTTATATTTTTTGAAAATGAGTCATCACCATTAGAAATCCCTAACCCAAGACTCCTCAAAGAATAGTCCAATATCTATATCAAGAATCGTAGAAGGAATAAACCCTCTTACGAGTGGTCATTGACCTAAGCCACTCAGGGAAAGCTCCATCATGTAGAAAAGAACATGTAGTTTCACACAAAGTCTTCATCCAATCAAACAACTCCCTAGCAGATCCCATGGTTCTATTTACTGGATAAATAGTCACTCGTCATAACCATCTCCTCAATCTCATTAGGTTTTCCACTGGTTCCTCCAAACCATCCATGATGTCAACTTATTAACACCATGTCATGTTCATCACCTATCAGTGAGAATGTTAACCAAAGGATCACCCTTATCAATACATCAAGGTATAATAAAACCTCATCACTCATGGTCCCGCAACCTAGGGACTATCCGAGGATACATTCTATGAACCCATTTTCATCCTAATTCCATGTCTTAATAAAAAGCTACCACTTCCATAGGTGTCATATATCATATCTATTAAGGTATATCTCTTAGGATATCACCATGATAAAACCCCTCAACATGAAACCCTATCAAGTACGTAAGCACTCATCTTTCTCATTTCCCTCACCAAGTCTCAGAATTCTATTAGGAGTTTCTCACTCACATAGACATGACATATGGTCATCACACTTATTATCACTTTTCCTAAGCCTCCTATACCTACCCTACTATCCCTATATGATACTATTATAGCCACCAAAAATAATATAACCTACCCCCAAGAAGTCTTATAGGTATCTTTTTATCTTATCCAATGCTCTCATCCATTATAAACAAAGTAATTATGTAATCCTAATTCACCCCAAGGGTTAAAGTGAACATAACCCATGCATAAGAGTCCAAAATTCATCTTTTCTCTTTCTCGCATTCACTCTCTATTTGTATTAGTTCTACATGAAACCATGTGAAATAAATAAAGTACTGAATCATGTATAATTAGGCATATAATATTCTATTATAGACTTTCTACCTCTAATATGGAGTTACCATCCATTAACTTCTTTGTAATACCTCAACTGAGATTTTATATGTCTCAACTAGGCTTGTATTACCACCCAAGATCCAATATCACACTTTTCACCATAAAAAATTTAATTATAGAAACTTATAATTGATTATTTAATTAAATATAAAAAATTAACAATGACGTAAATATTCATCGAGTGTTCCCTCTACATCAAAATCGCTACCAACCTCCCGTATATGGTTCTTGGAACACCCCTCGTAGCATTATAAGAAAAAAAACCTAACTAAATGTATTTATCCAATAACCAATTATTTAGAATTTTTAATGAAATATAAATATATTACGATTGTTTATTACTATCATTGACACCACTTATGATGTTGTTCAAAACATCATCCGGTCCCTTCCTTTTTCGACCACACCAAAAATCCCCATCACAAACTGACGATTCCACAATAATTTGGTGTAATCATCATGAACCATAACAAAAATAGAATACGAATTAGCGTGAGTAACAATGAAACAAGTAATAAAAAATTGGATTGATTCTTTTCGAGAATCACTTCCAAAACCATCAACGATTAACACCAAATCAAGGGGTTTAAGAAATGGTTTGATCGACTTATCCAAATATTGCATATGTCTGACTTAAAATGTAAAAGTTGGAAAACCCCAAATAGGTCAACCATAATTCTAAAAAACCCTATAATATTCATAATTTAAATTTTTAGGTAAATATATATTAATCCTATCCCAATATGATTATCATATGTGTAAAGACCCAAAAATTACATGTCAATTTCATTTTTTATGAGAATTTTTCGGGTCTGTGAAAACTGAAGGCATGTGATTTCAAGGCCCAGTGTGCCCGGAATGAAATTCTGAACATTTTTGCAGGTACATTCTATTATGGTACAAGTGGCGTTTTATAACATTTGAACCGATGCTCGAAATTGATATATGAGGACACTATTGATTTTGCATTTCCGATATTCACTAAAGGTTACCTTCACCTCGACAGTAGTAGGTTGAGGGTGAAAGATAGTTTTTGGGGTTTTTGGTTGGAATGAGAAATAAAATAAAATAAACTTTTATTTTATTTCAAATAAACCTCCCATGTAAAGGCTATAGAAGTAGGTAACATAAGGGGTTAAAACCTCCCAACTTTAATGCTCTATGGGGGGACCACCCGAGCTAGTAAAACCCCCCAATTAAAAGCATAATGTTTTTGACCACCTGAACCCCTTATTATGGGAGAAAAACCTCTCAACTACATACTTTAAATATGCCAACTATCCTTTAATTAATTAAGTAAAATCTCCATTATTTAATTAATCCAAACTATTTTGTGCCAATATTAAATTAAAATAATATTATATTTTCCTATAAACATTTCATTTTGGTGGATTTAGGATAGGAGAACCTTTGAAAGGATTACTCTATCCAATGAAGAACGCGTTCTCCAACAAAAAATGTACTCCCCAACAAAGAACACTCATGAAGACGAGGAATGTCTCTGACAAAAATAAACCAAAGATCAGGGAAAAGCTGATGTCACCGACTTCACAGTTTCGAATGTCAACGAGAAATCAAGGTAGGGGTTTAGTTGTGTATGATTTTATATTCCCATGTTCTTGCCTTCTAAAACAATGAACGAGGATCAACTCTCTACCTAGTTGATATGTGGATGATTTCATTTTTGGGAGGTTTGGGTTTGACAGTGTTCCTTCATGTTCTTGTTGAGTTGCTTGCTAGCATTCATACACAGAGGGTGCGGGACAAACAAACATGGCCCGACCCATTTTCCGTTTTACTTGAATGGTGTATCCTTCGCAATGAAAGAAGGTGACTTTGTACCATGGTAACGAACAAATGCAGTAGCCAGAACATCACCCACCAGGACGTTGGTGATGATGAAACGACGCTGCCTCATGGCCCCCACCACCCCACGGACTACACAGCCCTAAGGCCTCTACCGCCCACGGCCTCCGCCGCACACGGACCCACCTGCCCAGCGGCCCTGACAGCCTTTCAACCTAGCACCACACAATGAACCCCACAACCACCGCCACCCCATGGACCCCGCTTCCCACAGCCACCCCCACCCCGCGACCTCGCATCATCCTCAGCCTCGTGCCGTCCGTGGCCTCCTCCACCCTGCAGCCTTCTGTCGCCCACGTCCTCACCACCCGAGATGGTCCCTTTGCGTATACCCCACTAGATATATGGATAAAATTTGAGTAGGGTCAGGTTTGATTGAGCACGAATCCAACAGGGCCCTTGGGAATAAATGGTTAATAACTCACAGACCTGGCATCTGATTGATGCATAGTCTATTGCGTTGATACCCCTATGACATAGAGGTTTTTTGAGATACTTCTTCCTGTGACTTCTTGGAAGTTGGAGTATCAACCAATGGATTGTGTATCAGACCCTCCAGGAGAAAAGCGAAGGTAGTGTGGGAACCTTGTAGCTGTCCAAGATGTAAACGATGAATAGAGATCCTGTGGAGGTCAGCACCGAGTGATCCTATGTGGGTTAGCACCATGCGATCCTGTTTGGGTCAGCACCGAGCGATCATGTGTGGGTCATCACTGAGCGATCCTGTGTGGGTCATCACTAAGCGTTCCTATGTGGGTCATCATTGAGCCATCCTATGTGAGTCAGAAGTAGTGCCTCTTAACAGAGTATGATGATTCAGTAGTTACATCGAATCATATCTACTACTGTACCTAAGTTATACCTTCTGTGTTCTGAATCTGTACCTTGTGGTACTTTCATTAATGGTAATACCTTGGTGGTATTCTTCTATGTGGTACTTACCGTTTTGGTATTCCTATCATTGTGGAATGGTTGATATTTGGGCTTTTAGGTTGGACCCTATGTTTCTCATGATTTAGATGGGTATACTTGATAACTTTGGTATATATATGGGCATATAACTAAGTTGGGTTGAAAGATGTGTTTATGATTTTGGGTTTATCCATTGTGGATTTTGAGAGACCTTGAGAGTCTTGGGGTCCCTACTGTGTATCGTTATTGACACCCCTTCACAGGCTATGCCCACACCCTATTATGTTTGGGGAAGACGATAGACAACATTGACTTGGGATGAGAGTACCAAGACTGAATCTATATTTAAGGTTGACGTCAGATGAGGCAAACTACAGAGATGACCATTTGTGAGATGTAACTACCCATCAAGTAGGATTCGTGGTGGACGATCCAATAGATTATTTTCACCTACCAGTCATCTTGTAAATTCTAATTTTCCTTATACCTATTAGCTGGGCATATATTCTGTCCCCTTTTACTTACTGTACTCACTCTGTTTACTATTCAGTTTACTTGAGTTCATATCTTTTTTTTTCTTGGTTGGGTGTGTTACATGTTATAAAGGAAATGCCTTCCATGTATTAGGGAATATGCCTATTGTGCTAGTCGCCAGACCCAAGCCTATGGAAGCTGGGTTTTGGGTAGTCGCGACATAGGCCTCGGGGGATGGGTTGTGGAAAATTGGTATCAGAGGAGTCAATTCTACCATATAACATAGGAATATTATTTTTACCATAAATAGTGTTATGTTTAGTGTGTGGGTATCAGTTTAAGAAACCCATTGTTGGTGAGGAGGCTGACGTATCCATTCACCAGGACCCTAAAATCTGATTTCTTACTCAATGCATGAAAACACTTATTGCATGTGTGTTTGAAGAGTTTTTTTGTGATCTCTGTGAGTCATCTCACCAGGTATATCTTTTTGATCATGGAACACCTATTTATTTTTAGGATGCCTCCACGCAGACAACCAGCTAGGGTTTTAGATATAGTACTCACTGATTTCCCACCGAGCGACGAGGCCTTGGTGCAGGTCCCTCTTCCAGTAGAGGCACCAGTAGAGCCACCAGCGGTACCATTACCCATTGGGCCACCGATGCATCGGCTGTAGCAGAAGAGGGTGCATGCTGCTTGAGTGATTTTTATGACTTCTATAGCCAAATGTCACCCATGTTTAGGGGAGAGATAGACCCACATGCGGCTAAAGGATTGGCTGGTGGCCGTGGTGAGAGTCTTCCAATTAGTAGGGACACAATCTGATCTCATGGTGACCGTTGTATCCAGCATTCTGTAGTCTTCCATAGGTAGATGGTGGATCTTGATTGTCCATGTTCATGAAGAGGTGTTGCTTCTCTATGAAAATAAAGAGAGCCTGTTTTGGGTAGATTTTGTTCTAGTGACTCTTCGCGCAGTGCGCATTTAAGAGCTACTTCATCTACAGCAGGGAAGCATGATTGTGGCTCAATACTCAACGAGGTTCACTGTCCTCTCATGCTAGTCCACTGATATAGTGTGGGACCCATTCTTTAGGTCCCAAACCTCTAATTAGGGACTCAGACGGTACATCAGTGCTTCGATGATTTCCCTAAACATCCCGATACAGGTGGGGGGGGGGGGTTAAAGACAACCCCCTTAGTGGAGAGTTTCTTTTAGGAGAAGTCACCAGCATTGAGACCCACCACCAGTCATCAGGCAGTGGAGTCATCTACAACTTGCAGTAGACAGTTTTCATAGAGGTCCAAGAAAACCAGACCTATAGGTGGATGACTGTAGGATTTAGGGTCGGTTGTTCAAGGAACCCAAGATAGATCCTTTCATGCCAGGAGCAGGAAGTGTTACGCATGTGGTGGGTTGGGCCACATAGATTGTTACTATCTAAACCACCATACATATGATCATAAATTGGTCGAAGGACCACCTAGGTAGAGATAGAGGTTTGATAGAGGTGGTCCGCAGGAAGTAGTTGGAAAAGGTAGAGGAGCTACTCGTATAGCTGACGGTGGGTGATGATTCAAGATGTTAATGCCACCACCACCATGTGATCCACCCATACCATATGGAGTCGGAGGAGAAGGGGGATCTCAGCTTCAGGAATCTCAGGTTTATGACCTTGGCGCTTCGAAGATGATATGAGGTATGATTGGTGTATACCCTACCATTACTACAGTACTTTTAAACCCAGATTCCAGGGATTCTTTTATTTCCACTGACCTTATTTGTATCTCGGAGATACTAACGGAGCTGTTGGATCGATCCATATGGCTAGAGTCATTTACGAGAGTGGATTCGACAATAACGCACTAGTGCCAACAATGTGAGCTTACTCTAAGAGGCAAGAGATTTATATGGGATCTCATAGTAGTGGCATCGAGGACTTATGATCTCATCTTGGGTATGGACTAGTTATATACAATCCATGCTTAGATTTACTATATATAGCTTAATGTGTGGTGTGTCCGCACGGATGGGACTAGGATTACCTTCACCAGTGTGAAGGGAGCCTTTGTTGCAGAATATGGACATTCCCAGAAGATATTATAGTCGATCCCTCATCAATTGGATGGCCTTACCCTCAGAGTAGTTGATGTGGAGAGTCCAAGATATCCTTTAGTGGTGGAATAGTACATGGATGTCGTCCATGATGATGTTTTGGGTCTATCTCCTCATAGATAGGTTGAATTTTACAGTAAATTGTTTCCCGGGACCACACTGATATCTACACCTACGTATCAGATTTCTCCCGCAGAGCTTCGTGAGTTGTGGGAATATCTAGAGGACTTGTTGGATGAGGGATTCATTCAGAACATTGAATATCCTTTGGAAACCCTGATTTTTATCTTCAAGAAGGGAGATGGGAGTTTGAGGCTTTCTGTTGACAATTGGCAGCTGAACTTGGTGACCAGGAAGAACAAGTACCCACTATTGAGGATTGAAAGGCACTTTGATCAGCTGTAGGGAGCATAGTGGTTCTCTATGATAGACCTCAGATCAAGCTATCAACAACTGAGAGTGTGAGATGAGGATGTGCAGAAGAAGGATTTCAGATATCAGTACGACCATTAAGAGTTATTTGGTATGCCATTAGGTGTGACCAACACCCCAGCAGTGTTCATGGTACTCATCAACATTATATTTCATTAATTCCTTTATTTCATTGTATTAGTCTTCATCGATTACATTTTGATCTACTCAACTACTGAGGAGGATCATGTTTATCATTTTCGGGTAGTATTGGACACACTCCGGGAGCCCCAATTTTATTGTATACTCTCGAAGGGCCAGTTCTTGATCTAAGAGGTTCACATTCTGGGGAATGTCATATCAGAGGTTGGAGATGCAGTAGATCAAGAAAATATTGAGGCAGAACATACATGAGGTCGACCAAGGTGTGTGATGGAGGTACGAAGTTTGCGGTGATTGGCTATATAATAATGAAAATTTGTCCCAGATTTCTCTAGAGTTGCAGCACCTCTATCAATGGTGACGAAGAAGGAGAAACACTTCATGTGTTTGGAGAGATGCCAGCATTGTTTTTAGGATCTAATGAAGTGGATGACTAGTTCCCCCATCTCGAGGCTTTCAGAGGAGGGTGTAGGGTATGTAGGCTACTAAGAATCATTAGGGGATGAGCTCAGATGTGTCCTGTTGTATGAGTGAGCAGTGATTCCATATGGTTCTCGACAGCTGAGACATCATGAGAAGAACTATTCTACCATGACATGGAGTTAGCAATAGTGGTCTTCGCCTGGATGATGTGGAATCATAACTTGATGGTCAAGCTTTTTTTAGTGTACTATGATCAAAAGAGTCTCATGTATATCTTCTCTCAGAAGGACCTGAACCTAAGACAACGATGTTGGCTTGAGTTTTTCTAGTACCATAACTTCGAGATAGTCTATATTCCTAGGATGGGAAACATTGTAGTATATACACACAACATGAGATCTAGTATACTGCTACTAGGTGGGGCGACGGGGTAGCTGTCCACTTTTTAGATATCCTTTGTGGATCAGTATGGAGTTTTATTTCTTTACTATTTTACATTCACTCCCCCACTTCTTTAGTATGTCATGGAGGTGCAGCGTGGGGATGCTAACTGCAAGGTTCAACGTGCTCAGATATCCATAGGGTAGGCACCTGATTTATTTTCTGAGGGTGGATAGCATTTCATCCTCTTTAGAGGACGTAGCATGGTTCCAGTGTCACATTGGGAGGATGTGTTGAGGGAGTTCCACACATCCCCAATAGCGGTACATCTAGGAGTGGTGAATATGTACTAGGATCTCTGATGATAGCACTGGTGGATAGGAATAATGAAAGTAGTTACAGATTATTCCTCTCAGTTACTCACTTTTCAGTAAGTGAAGTTAGAGCATCAGGTACCTAAAGGATTGGTTCATCCTTTAGAGGGTCGAAAGTGCAAGTGTGATGGGATATCCATGGACATCGTGAAAGGACATCCACGTACGTCTAAAGGTCATGATTCTGTCTGGGTGATAGTCAACAGACTCACCATGGAATCCCACTTCCAACCGATCAGAGAGAAGGGTTCAGTAGAGAGCTTGTGATACCTCTATATGTAGAAGATTTTGCAGCTACATGGAGTATGATCAACTATTTTCTTTAATCGTGATACATGATTCACATATTTACTATATATTTGTTTTTAGGATGCTTTAGGGACACATCTTCATTTGAGAAACACCTTCTATCCTCAGATAGATGGCTAGACTGAGCAGACCATTCAAACACTCGAGGAAATGCTACGTTCTTATGTCCTCGACTTTAGTCACATCTAGGAGGATCACTACCCTTTGGTGGAGTTTTCATTCAACAACATAAATCCCTCCACCATTGGGGTGGAACATTATGATTAGTTATACGGGAGACCTTGTAGGTCACATTTGTGCTAGATTGACCTATGAGAGTCAGCACTCATGGGAACATAGATGGTTAGGAATATCACAGAGATGGTTTAGATCATCCAGGAGTGGATGAATACTACAATGAGCAGGTAGAAGATTTATACAAACATGATACAAAGAACTATGGAGTTCTAGGATGGTGACCATGTATTTCTACTGGTCTCACCTCGACGAGGTTTACAGAGATTTGGATGAGGCATCATGTTATCTATGAGGTTCATTGGCCCCTTCCAGGTCCTCAGCAGAGTTGGCGAGGTGGCTTACCGCTTTTCTCTTCCACCTCAGATGCACCAGGTTCAGGACATCCTCCACGTATCCCAACTAATGAGATATGTGGAAGACCCTTCTAACATAATCGACCAAGAAAAGCTAGTCATCGACGATGGGGTGAAAATTATAGAGGATCTAATTGAGAGTGTGTATCGATAATAGTGGGTCCTTCGTGTGTGGTCGATACCTCTAGTGCGTGTTTTTGGTAGCCTAGGAACCTCTATGAGAGAACATGGGAGCAGGAGGCTCAGATACATGCATAGTACCTCCACTTGTTCCCTTAGTTTGAGTTGTGGATTACATAGACGCAAATCCTTAAGGTGGTGAGAATGTAATGAAACAAAAATTACATGTAATTTTTGTTTTATGGGAATTATACGAGTCCGAAAAAACTGATGGCATGTGATTCTGAGGCCCGGTGTTCCTGGAATGAATTTCTAATATTTTTTTCAGGTACGTTCAGTTAATGTACGAGAAGGTTTTTTGTATCTATTGAACCAGTACATGGAAATGAAATATTAGGACACCATTGAACTCACAACACTGGTATTCTTTTAAAGAGACCTTCACCTCGCCCGTAGTAGGTTGAGGGTGCAATATATTTTTTGGGGTTTTTCGTGGGAATGAAAAAGAAAAGAAAATGAACTTTTAATTTATTGTAAATAAACCTCCCATTTGAAGGCTAAAAGCGCGAGGACCACGAGGGGTTGAAACCTCCAAACATGAATGTTTGGTGGTGGGGACCACCTGAGCTAGTAAAACCCACAATTCAAATCTTGGTGTTGGTAACCTCCCGAACCCCTCATTATGAGAGAAAAACAAATTAACTCTATACTTTAATTATTCCAACTCTCCTTTAATTAATTAATTCAACTCTCCAATACAGAATTAAGCCAATCTATTTTTTTCCAATTTTAAATTTAACAATATATTCTATTATGTTTTCTACCATTCCTTTTTTGTGGATTTAGGAGAGGAGAACCTTTGGGAGGATTAATTTGTCCAATGAAGAACGCCTTCTCCAATGAAGAACACGCTCCAAAATGATGACTGCTCACGCCGACGAGGAACGTCTTCAACAATAATGAACCAAAGAATGGGGAAACACCAACGTCACCTACTTCACCCCTTCCAATGCCAATGAGAAATCAAGGTAGGGGTATAGTTGTTTATGATTATATATACCTATGTTTTTCCCTTCTAAATCAAAGAATGCGAATTAACACTCTAACTAGTTGATCCGTGGATGATTTCTTTTCCAAGATTTGGAATAATCATTGTTGAGGGTTAGGGTTTCACATTCTACATCCATGTTCTCGTTGAGCCACTTTCTATACCTCTAAGGAGGAGGGTGTGGGTCAAACAAACATGGACAAACCCATCCATCGTTCTTCTGGAATGTTTTATCCATTGCGATAGAATTAGGAGACTTTGTTTAATGGAGATGCATGTTTGTGGTGGCCGATGCATCGCCAGTGGCACCATAGGTGCAACTGCTCTGCCCTGCAGCCGCTGCCTCTGGTGGCCGTCGCCGATCCGAGGTCACCACCACCCCGAGGCGGCTGCCGCCCCGCAGTCGCCGCAGCCCAGCGACCGCCACCACCCTATAAGGACCCGACCATATAACATTACATAATATGGATTTAAATGAATAATTAATATTTATGATCTTTTCAGGTTTAGAGTTTTAGATAATTAGGCCATAACAATTACATCTCAAATATTACAAGGTAGATACATCTACTCAGTTTCAATTTTTTTCACTAAATATAAACTCTCGAACAAAATCGTCATGTCTAGTTCCATGTTTTAGACATCATGAAATTTCCATGATCACATCCTTGACCGTATTCCACTTTATGTCCAGTGGAAAACATTTAAAAAAACATGGTATGGGATTAAAAATCCCAGTAAGGGATACACAAAGAGGGAATATTGTTAGTATTTTTAAAACAATATGTAAACCATGAATACTTTATCAAAGTAATACATTTCACCATTACGAAGTAGTAAATACATTTCACTGAATAAATGATCACCACTTGTCTTTTTTAACCAAAAGATTACCATAACCCCATTTAAAGAACACATAACATATAAAGGTAACTTGGTACATAAACATACTTAAATAGAATAACCATACGGTTGAATTCCACACATACCACTACATGGAATAGCCATACGACCAACATCCATAACCAATGCATTAGAGGTTATAACATAACCACCCATCCTGATATTCATGGCACCACCTGTCATATGGTTTATCACATAACCACCCGCCTAATGTCTATGTACCATTATAAAATCCTAAGACATAAAACAAATGTAATGAAAAGAAAACATTTCCACATATCTATCACAATACATCAGTTAAATATATTTACATAACAAATCCATTATACAAACCATTTTCAATAACAAAATAAATAATAGAGAATATGGTATTTCTTTCATTTTAAAAATATTACGGCTTGTTGAGGAAGCCAGAGACCAAATAATACTCATGGCGGCAGAAAAGGTCGTCATCACAGCATACGTTAAAATAAACATTCATTTTTTTTTCATTTAGTAAAATTCTTCTTAGAAAAAGATTCCTTTTGAATGAAATGAAAATTCAAAGGTGTTTTATACATCTTATAAAAGAAAGTCTTGTATTAGAACAAAATATGCCTCAATGAATGGAGATTGAGACGAAGTTCCATAAAAATTCGGTATCCTTAGATCAAGGATAAATCAATTACATTATTATGTGTGACAAATATAAATACACCCAATATAAGAGGATATTAGGTGTAAAACAATCAGATGACATCCACACATATTCATAGAATGACATAATCAAGAATAAGATGTTTATCCCAAATAATTGAAATTAGGTTGAGAAGTTCCCTTAGAAAAATTCGACAGCCTAATGGTGTCACTTTAAAATTCATAAAATGAGACGATGAGAGATAAAAAGGGTATGTCATCACTTGGAAATAGCATTTACAACAATAAGGATATATAAGAATATATCCCAACATAAGAATATGTTAGGTAATCGACTTATCAAAAAAGATGTCTTTTAAAAAGAGTAGAGTGAATGGTTCCTCCAATGGCCCAAAGGCCTTCATTTTTTTATTGATTTATGATAATCCACATTTCAAGGGGTGATTTGGAACCCATAAAAGCACCAAAAGTTTAAGTATTACATGGCACATAGGCCTTAGTGGAATTCATTTCTCTTAGGCTTCAAACAATACATACCATCCCAAACTAACTACTTGGAACTGCTCCTCCCCAGCATCTTAATCATGAAATCAGTTCTCCACCTTCCCATAGATATTAGTCTTGGAATTCCTATGCATGCATAGGCTTGAAGCGATGGAAAGAGCCATACCCTCTCATTCTTGAAATCTGATATCTTCTTCTATAGTGAAAGCTCTTTGCCCATACTCTTTATAGGGCTTGTTCCTTGTAGGATTTCTAGTTTGCATCTACACATAAGGTGGCCTGAAGGCCTTGAGGTGGCCCAAAGGCCTTATTGGCCTGATGGCCTGGGTGGCCCGAAGGCCTTACAGGACTCAGGGACCAAATCGGTGGCCCAAAGGCCCAAATGGGGGCATATTCCCGGCCACTACAATGCCAAATAGTGCCAGCTACAGTTACCTCTACAATACCTGCTACAGTAATGCACAGTTCCCACTACAGTACCTGCTATAGTACTACTATAGTAGCCTAGAAATTCTACTTCCACCTGGATTTGATCCCTGGTCACTTTGATGCACTTGCAGAGTCCTTACCAACTGGGCTAAGGCTCATGTGCGAGTTAATGGTTCCATTACCGAATTGTGTATCTTTCAAAACGTACACCCCATGAAAGAATGACTATACAAAATTGATGTAAATACTCATAAATGAAATTATAATACACAAAGTGAAGAATAATGGGTAGTACATACACCACTCAATGGAAATGGTGGAAAATGATGCATAATTCTCATGGGAATAAAAGTGAGATGAAAAATATCTTATGAAAACTCGGCAGCCTAACGACGCCACTTAAAATATCCAAAAATAAATTTAAGAGATCAAATACGGACTCTCATAATATGAACATAAATGTAAAAAATGAGAAATATAAAATAACGTCGCCAAACATATGAATGATGAGCCTAAAATAAATGATATAAAAGAGAGTACTTAAAAATAAAGAGAGAGGTAGGATCTCTTACCTCAATTCCGACTTGTCTTGTTTGTTTCTTTATATTCCAGAACAATAAAATAGAGATAATTTCTGATTTATTAAGAACCTTTTTCATATTCATTATTCCTTTTATATCACTTATTACCATGTTATGAAAAATATATAATTATTTAAGTTTATAACGGTCGTTTTGTCGATCTTTGGTAGTTGAGTCAAAAATAAACTTCTTATAATTACAAGTTATTCATGTGGTAAAATATCCATTATATCCAGAATTATATTCATGATGTAGATATAATATATATCATATATACCCAATATATACTTGAATTTATAATATTAGATAACATTTGGAGGTAATAAATTAAATGGACCGTTCATGGAGAAGGTATGTCGTACGTACGCATGAACGCTACTTTCATTTCAATTTCAAATTTAATGGAATTAAAACTAAATGTGATATATATATATATATTATAATTCCATTATAATATATATTTTATGTAGGTCACATAAATTCATTAGTTTCATTCTTTATAAATTCCATTTATTGCATGAACGTGTCACATCACTTGAGGGGGCGGTAGTCCACACTTCCTCAAATGAAATTATCACAATTGCACAACATGAAAATCATAAAGTAATATTTTAAATGTAAAATATAGAATCATATCGAGGAGATAAATATAATATATATCATAAATAAATATAGTTCTATCATAATGGACACCATGAGAGGTGGTAGGAGAAGATAGAACAATCATCGTTCCGTGAGGCAGTAATTCGACATCCACAGAAATAGTATGTTCTTTAACCATATGATGGATGTGTGTATATGTTTAGCTCGAATAAATCTCATAAAAAATACTAGTATATTTAAGATACTGGTTTTGTAACAAAATAAATGATTGAGAAGAGTTTATGGGGTTGGAGAAGAAAAATAAAACAAAAGAACAAAAGAGAGGACATTACCTTTAAATCGGGTAACTCCGTTTTGTTTAAACCAAAAGGGTTTCTTTAAGATATTTTTGCCTAGGGAAAGGCTTCTAGGATGAATAGAGGTATGTGGAGAGATAAAATTATCAGATTTTGGCCGAGCCAATTGCTTTAGAGGTGTGGGTAAGGAGGTAGAGTTGGGGTCCTTTTATAAGTGGGAGGAGGGGCACTCTTGGAATGGCAAGAAATGTTACTTTATTATAAAATTATTTTTGGATATTAATGGTCACAAAATTATTTATTATTAGGATAAGGTGATAAGGGTTCTAAATCCACCCATCCAATAGGTTTTTGTCAAGTTTATGTCTTAGATTTTAAAATATCATTTCATTTTATTTAAATCGATCATTAATGAGGTAATCACTGCATCATCATGGTGTCATAAATAAATTAAATTATTTAATATCTAAAAAATTTAAAAAAATACTATGATTTATGAAATATTTTTATCTTTCCAATTAATATTTATAGAAAAAAATTTACCTGTATACCCCCATGTAAAAATTATTTTAGTAAAACAATACATGTTTGTGACATTTTTATTTTAACTTTAAATAAAAAGTTATTAATGTCATTTTCTTACCAAAGTGGATCCATGGGGTCCCCAAGTTGTCCCATGGATTGTATGGGTTGTCCATGACTCATCTTATAAATTTATAACATGTTTCAAGGTCATTATATAGTATTATAGCATTATCTTTACCTTAAATTACACTAATTACCTTTAATCGCGATTAATAAAACATAAAAGTTACTATTCACCAAAAAATATGTTCATCCCATTGAACCACATTTTACATCCTAATAAAATTCATGTATATTGGATTTTTTAAATTCAAATCACAGAGGTGGTAAAATATCATTTAAATAAAAAATTAGTTTTTTAACTACCACTTAGTGGTTTCACTATTCATCAAAATATTGAAGTTTTTCAGAAAAATACAAAAACATCACCCTAATCTATATTTTATATTCTGAATTAAAAAATGATTTATATTTTAAAAAATTCAAAACATATATGTTTAATTAATCAATTTAATAATTAATTTCTGTTGTCAAAACAAATAGCATGTTTTTAAGAAACAAAATATATCAGAACATTTACACTAGTTTAAGTCCAATTTTAAAGTGTAATTAATTCCAATGACCACCATTGGATAAAATGGTAAAAATATATTAGAATTTCACTTTAAAAAAATCAAAAAGATAATATAATTATATAAATAAATTAGATTAAAAGGTGGTTTTGAATTAAAATACAACATTTTACACTATTAATTAAAAATTGTACTTTAACAGAAAAATACCAAAAATTTATACAAAGTAAATTTTGATGTCCCTATTCTAAAAAGAATTTTATTTTGTCAAATATAACATATAAAATTGTCAAAAAGAGGATTTAAAATGGGTTCGCCATCAAAAGGTGGTTAATGAACCATTTAAAGATTATTAGAATGTTTACTCTTAGAATTGGATTCATTCGCATTTTAAGCATCTAAATATTATTGAATAAATGTAAAAATATTTGATGGGAATATATAATCACTTTTTAGTTAGTTATGTTCATTCCGACCATTAAATCGGCTAGGATTTTACTACCATTTACAATAATATAATTATATTATTTGTGTGCATCGTAATATTTCAAAGAAACTCATTGTTGTGTATTGGGTACACCATCTAGCATAGTGTTCCTTTTAATGTAATATTAATATTTTATTCAAAAATATTAATAAATATGAAAAGGTAATATTCCTTATTTACCTGGGATGTTACATCCTTACCCCCTTTTTGAAATTTCATCCTCGCAATTTTAAAATTGGGCTTGGAAACTTCATTGAATGCCCCACATTGGAAAAGGTTTAAATTAAACTATCACTTTAAAGGAATGAAAGAAAATTACCAAGGTCAACCGAGACAATAGGTACTAGGATTACATGAAAACATGGATATGAAAAAAAAATACAAAGGGTTGTGTTCTGAGGGAGAGCGATATAAACATGTTTAGGAGAAAGTTAACAACCAGAAAATCACAAACTTGTGATGGGTTACATGATATATGATTCCCCATTAGGAAAACTAAACAGACAACATTTTAGTTTTAAATTACTTTTCATTTAAGAATTTATTTATGAGCTTAACTAAAACACAAGGAAACATAATTTATTCTCATTTAGAGTTTAATCTATTACTAGATTTCTTATACAAACTCATTTTTTCCTCCAAAATATGAGTATTTTGGATGACTTGTTCACATTAAGAGTGTTATAATCAACATCTAGAGAATCACCTAATCCACAAAAGAGAACTATATATTTCCAATGTCTTTAGAAAAAAACCAAAACCAAAACTGTTAGAATAAGACCAGATAATCCACAAAAGGATAATCCTTTAGAAAAAGAAAATCTATTATTAATCTCCAAAATTTGTCCAACAAAACACAATGTTCAACGAAGACCATTCGATAAAAAATTGTCCATAAAATTCTTCAATGTAAACAAAACTAACATTGAAACCCAATTCTTGGAAGGATTTAATCACATAGTCATCCCAGGTAAATATTAACATTTATCTCTCAATAACATCAGTTTCTCTTAAAGTCTCATATTGAAATGTAATTAACCAAATTATATATCCTCCATGATAGTTCAATATTTTCCTAGATAAACAAAAATCAACTTATTCTTGATTCATAAAATTATATAACTAAAATGAATTTGTCATAATAACCAGGGACTTCACGTAGTCCAGTGGTAAGCAATAAATACCAGTCGCACTTTGGTTGTGGGTTCGATTCCTGTAGCTTTGTCTAACGTGATGGGTTGTTAATCGGTCTGCATGTTGTCCTTCTTCCAAAACTATATAATTCTCAAAACATTCTCGAAAAAGAGATAAAATCATCAAAAATAACCATAAGATAATTTAACCAGAATTGTATCTCTTACCTTTCATCTTTTATCATATAGTAACCCATAATTATGTCAAAAGTAAGGATCATATAAACCCTAATGGTTACCATTATAATTATTACCTGAACTTCCACATCGAGTTGGTTCTCTTGTACATGATGAATCAGAGACCTCACCATGGTTAAAGTGGTTAATAATTACGACTTGATAGTTGGTTTATATTAACCATAAGATTCCTCATTGAATACCCCATTTCATCCAGTCTATTAATCAGAGAACCAGCACGGTTTCCTTCAAACCCATTGTCACTTTGGTGCCTGCTAGATCCATCCATTTACTAATACCAAATGTTTCAGTGTGAGTATGTCAACAAAATTATCATGTACTAATGAGGAAGATAAACACTAAGATATATTTACTCATTCATATTATCAAAAACTATGAACCTTTCTGAAATCCTAACCATTATGGAAATGTCACTTGTTCTTAAAGAATACCCTAACTTATAAAGTTATCTAAACCGACCTCTGATACCAACTATAAATAACCGACATTATAAAATTTCATAATATTTTATTAAGTGAATAATTCACATTGAGGATCTTTTCAGGTTTATAGTTTTATAGAAATAGGACATAACTATTACATCTCATAGATTACTAGGTAGACACATCTACTCAGTTTCCATTTTTTCGCAAAATATAAACTCTCGAACAAAAGAGTCATGTCTAGTTTCATGTTCTAGACATCAGGACATTTCCATAGTCCCATCCTTGACCGTATTCCACTTTACGTCCTGTGGAAAACATTTCAAAAAAAACATGGGATGAGCATAAAAATCCAAGTAAGGGATACACATAGAGATGAAATAAATTTAATATATATCATAAATATATATCGTTCAATAATAATGGCCACCATGAGAGGTGGTAGGAGAAGATAGAACAATCATCGTTTCGTGAGGCAGTAATTCGCCATCCACAAGAACATTATATTATTTAACCATTATACGGAGGTGTGTATAAGTATAGCTTTAATACTTTTCATAAAAACATCCTAGTATATTTAAGATACTATTTTTGTTACAATATGTAGTAATAAAAAGTGTTTATGGCATTGGAGAAACGAAATAAAACAAAAGAACAAAAGATAGGACATTACCTTTAAATCGGGTAACTCCCTTTGGATTAAACAAAAATGGTTTATTGGAGAGCTTTCTGCCTAAGGTAAGGATTCTAGGATGAAGAAATGTATATGGAGAGATGAAATGATCCAATTTTGTCCAAGCCAACAGCTTGAGAGGTGTGGTTGAGGAGGTAAAGGTGGGGGACTTTTATATGAGGGAGGAGGGGTACTCTTGGATAGTCAAGAAATATTACCTTATTATAAAATAATTTTCGGATATTGAAGGTGCGAAAATTATATAATTCTAGTATAAGGTGATAAGTGTTCGAAATCCACTCATTCAATAGGTTTTTTTACAAGTGTATGTCTTAGATTTTACATTATCTATTCATTTTATTTAAATCGTTCATTAATGAGGTAATCGCTGCATCATCAGGGTGTCATAAATAAGGTACTTTATATAATGTCTAAAAATTATAAAAAATAAAATGATGTAGAAATACTTTTATCTTTCCAATGAAAATTTATAGTAAAAAATATGACTTGTATAACCTCATGTAAAAATAGTTTTAGTAAAATAATACATGTATGTGACATTTTTATTTTCATTTTAAATAAGAAGTTATTAATGTCATTTTCATACCCAAGTGGCTCCATGGGGTCCCCAAGATGACCCATGGATTTTTTTGGTCGTCCATGACTCATAAAATCAGGGTAGGACATGTGTCAAGGTCATTTCATATTATTATAACATTATATTTAAATTAAATTACCCTAATTATATTTAATCGTGATTAATAAAATATAAAAGTTACTATTAACCAAAAAAATGTTTTCATCCCATAGGACTAAATTTAACATCCTAATTAAAAAAATTATGTAAGATTTTTTAAATTCAAACCACATAGGTGGTAAAATTTCATTTAAACGAAAAATCAGTTTTTTACCTACCACTTAGTGGTTTCACTATTCATAATAAATTTACATTTTTCAGAAAAATACCCTAAGCTATGTTTGATATTATGAATTCAAAAATTATGTCTATTTTAAAAAATTCAAAATATATAAGTTTCATTATTCAATTTATTAATTAATTCCCGTTTTCAAAACAAATAGCGTGTTTTTAAGAAACAAAATATATTAAAAGATTGACACTAGTTTAAGTTCAATTTCAATGTGAAAATAATTCCAATGACCACCATTGGATTAAATGGTAAAAATATATTCTAATTTCACTTTAAAACCAATTCAAAAGATAATATAATCATATAAATAAATTAGATTAATAGGAGGTTTTGAATTAAAATAGTGTACTTTATACTATTCAGTAAGAATGAACTTTATCGAAAAAATACCAAAAATTTATACAAAGTACATTTTGATGTCCCTATTCTAAAAAGAATTTTATTTTGTCAAATATAACATATAAAATTATCAAAAAGTGTATTTATAAGGGTATCTCCATCAAAAGTCAGTTAATCGACATTTTAAGGAATATTGGAATATTTACACTTAAAATTGGATTCATTCGCATTTTAAGAAACTAAAATTTATTGAATAAAGGTAAAAATATTTGACGATCATATATAATCAATTTTAAGTTAGTTCTATTCGTTACAGTGATTACATTGGCTAGGATTTTACTACCATTTACAATAATATTATTATATTATTAGTGTACATCATATGATTTCAATGAAACTGGTTGTTGAGTAATGGGTACGCCATCGAGCATAGTGTTCCTTTTAAAGTAATATTAATATTCATTTCACAAATATTATTAAATATGAAAAAGTAATATTGTTTATTTACTTGGTATGTTACACATCCTGTGGCCCCCGTGGCCCCCGCAGCCCTGCTACCACCCACCACCTGCAGCCTCTACCTCCCCACGACCTCACACCTTCCGCGCCCTCTATCGCCCCATGGCCATAGCCGCCTGCAGGATCATGCCCCCCACGGCCTGACCACCCATGGCCTTGCCACCTCACAGCCCTCTGCGGCCCTGCCTCCCAACAGACCTCTATGGCCTTCGCCGCCCTGAGGCCCCTGTGTTCTGGCCGTCCCACAGCCATCGTGCCACCCTCGTGGCCTCATGCCGCTCCGCGGACACCGGTACAAGCCCAGCGGGCTGGGTCAGACTAACTGGGATAGACCTGAATCAGGCCAAGTTCGAACATTACACACTTTTTGACATAACTGTGGCACCAGACGTTCGTTTTATGAATCGGCAACAGCACTAGAAACCTTTGAAGGAAACAGTCCCTTTGAGTATACCCCACTAGAGATTTGGATAATGTTGGAGTATGGTTGGGTTGGATAGAGCATTAATTCAACTGGGCCCTCGGGACTGAAATGCTAATAACTCATAGATCGTGTGTCTGATTGACGCACCGTTTGTTGCACTGTGACCCCTATGACGCAGCAATAAATTGAGATACTTCTTCATGAGACTTTGTGGAAGTTAGAGTATCGACAAGTGGATTCTTGAGCGGACCCTCCTGGAGACAATTGAGCCTAGTGTGGTAACACTTTAACTGGACGTGATGTAAAGGGTGAATAGTGATCCTATGTGGGTTAGTACCGAGCGATTCTTTATGGGTCAAAACCTAGAGATCATGTGTGGGTTATCACTAAATGACCCTATTTGGGTCAGCACTGAGGGATCCTGTTTGGGTTAGCATGGGGCGATCCTGTGTGGGTCAGCACTGAGCTATCCTATGTGGGTCAGCAGCAGAGCCTCTTAACAGAGTAATATAATTTAGAAGTTACTTATAATCATCTCTAATACTGTACCAATGTTATAACTGGTGTGAGTTAAGTCTGTACCTTATGGAAATTACCTTCATGGAATTTCCTGTTTGTGAAACAGGTGAGCTTTGGGCTTTTGGGTTCGACCGTGTGCTTCCTCATGATTGTGTTGGGTATAATTGATAACATAGTAATATGTATGTGAATATACCTAAGTAAGGATGACAATTGAATTCATTCTTTGTGGTTTATCCTTGGTGTATTTTACAAGACCATGATGGTCTCAGGGTCCCTACTGAGTAACATTATACTCACCCCTTTACCGGTTATGCTCGCACCCTATTGTGTTTGGTGCAGACGACATACAATACTGACTGAGGATGAGAGTACCAGGACTAGAGGTAGCTCATAGGTGGACGTTAAATAAGGAAAATCGAAGAGACAAATGTTTGTGAGTTGTACCTACCCTTCAGGTAGGATTCGTGGTTGACGATCCATGAGATGATTTTCACCAATCAGTCAAATTTTACTTTCCATTTTTCCATGTACATTCCAGTTGGGCTTGAATTCTTGCCCCCATTTAGTTAATATACTCACTATGTTAACAATTCATTTTTCTTGGGTTTGTATCTTATTGTGTACTTGGTTGTGTGTGTTACAGGTTATAATTAAAATACATTCCCAGTTTTAGGGAATACACCTTCGGTGCTAGTCGTTATCCCCTAGTCTATGGAAGAAGGGATTGGGGTTATCATGGCTCAGTCCTTGGGGGAAGGGTCATGACAATATAAGCTGGTATTTGGGGTGTGAAAGGCTACTGGCTGCTAAAATTCTACCACATGAGCCACCCAACCCTTCCTTGAAATCCACCAAAGCACCCATACAACCCAAAAAGTATCATTAAATTTTATAAAACGTCATTTATGGTTATATAGTCCTTAAAAATCTAAATCCTGGTTGCAATTCTAAAAACCACTCAGTAAATCAAAATTTTGAAATTTTTTAATAATAATGACTTGGAAATATATAATTCATTATAATCACCATATCTTGTTTTGAAAAAATAATGTACTTTTTCATGATTGATATATATAAATTTTTGAAAAATAAAATTAATAAGTTAACATAATTACAAACACAAGGGGATATTCAACTGAATCATGATGAATAGTATGAAATAATGGAGAGAATGTGTATTCTAAAGATTTGGTTTTTATAAAAAGAATAAGAAGTATTTTAGTGATTATATTTTGGAGAAAATGATACTTTTATATTAATTATATATTTTCCATTGAATACTAAATTAATACATTATAATTTTTATCTTGGGATTATATTTATTTTGATAATTTTTTATGCAGTTCGAGTGAAGTCACAGATTCAACCCTCAAATATGAGTTGTTGATATCATATTTTATAAAGAATAATGAAGGAAGCATCTTATAAATAAATTATAATTCAAATGGAATGAAAATTAAAATAGTTATATCATATCATGTATATCATTATGTGACCCTTAATTCAATAAACATATCACTCCCCACTTTAGCATTTTTTCAGAGTAGCGAAGAGGATTCATACCTGAAATCGAGAGGGAGCCTTTCATGATTCCTTTAAAATATCCCTGTAAAAGGTGCTATAGAAATGTAAAACCGAAACAACATTTTTGTTTTCTCCATTTATTATTCCATTTGGGTGAACCAAGTTAAATTTTATGCCTATATATGTTAAAATCCTTAATTTGTGAAGGATGTGAAATATTGTTTTATGAGATGGAGAGAATATATTAAATGAGTTTTCTTAATATCCATGGAAAAAGACCATAAAAGCTATGAAAAATAAAGGAAAATAAAATAGAGTAATGTGGTTAAGACCCTAATTCCCCCAAATCTTATGGTTTCCCTAGTTCCAACAATATCTATCATATATTTTCCTCATGTAAAGAAATTACAATTCCTATTACTGGGTGAACAAAAAATTGTATATATTTATAGATAATCATTTTAATAAATTAAAAAAATTCAAAGAGTAATGGTAAGGGGTTTTAATTTCTTAGTTTGAAGAAAATTAAACATACCCCATGAAATAAGTCTTACATATCTTAAATTTCCTTCCAAATGTTTCAATAATTATGTATATCATATTTGGTATCCTATAAAAAGGGAATTCTCTATTGGTTAGCTATATTTTTTCCACCAATGTTTGGTGAGATTTATTTTCCAAGAATACTTCTTACTATAGCGAAATCACCAAATTTTTTTGATTAAATTTTAATTATAAATCTGTTTTTCATTATACTTTAAATTAGTCATGATACTAATTGGGTTTTCAAAATGATTATACTAAATTAATTGATGCTGTTAAAGATGATTCTTTATGGTGTAGTGGAAATGTTTTTATGTAGTTTACTTTCCTAAATATTATTATCAAACAAAATTTCAAAATCACATCACTTCTTGACTATTAATTATTGATATAATTCATAATATATTAAATATATAGAATCAAAAAAATTATAATATTCAAGTAAAAATTTAAATCCTCTTTTCCATTTGTACAACCCGTGATTGTTTTTTTCTATTTAAAAAAATATAGTACATTGTCATATTATTTTCAATTTTTATCATTCATTTATGTGAATCTATTTTACTAATAATTAGATAAATTACATAACTTCATGGTTCAAAATCATTGCATTTTTTCATACATATATAAATTATAATCTCAAATGCATGAAAAAGATAAAACCTAAGGCATATAATAATGATCAAATTTTAATAGAAATAAATTTATTATATAATATAATAATATATTATAGAAAACTATTTCAAACAAAAATTAAATTAATTCATAAATTATTTTATAGAAAACATTTAACCCTTAAGTAATTATTTTTTTATAAGTTTCTTTAACATCAATGTATTGATATATTTCAATTTTATGATAAATGATATGAATATAATAATAAAATTCATGATAACTTCTAAAACACTTGAATATTATTATGTAATATCATTTTAACATGTACTGTTTTGATTATGTTGAATATATAATTATAATAAGAGACCAAAAATAGATGTATTCATTATAAGACATTATTGTGATATTTCTTATTAATGGAATGTTCTTAAAATATTATGTCTATATTCTTATACCAAATTAATCATCATTGATCTAAGTAAATTATTTACTTTTAGAGGAATACTACAAGAAAAAACATCACATGGATAATAAATATATTCAGTTTGACTGTAACATGGATCATAAATAAAAAAGTATCACTCATAATAATGAAATCAATAAATTATATTATTTTTAGTGTGTTCTTTATTCAAGGCTATAGTGGGATAATAGAAAATTATACATGGAAATCATTATAATAATAAATTCTCAAAAAAGGGTTAATTATTATTATAGTTTCTTCCAAGGGAATAACTTCACTTCTACTTCTATGAGATAATAACACTTTCTATATTTTGTATTCCAATAAATTTTAATAGATATTCAACATTTAATATTGAAAAAATATGAAATCTCAGAATTATTTATAAAATAACGACTTAATATATAGGATGATTAAAATATGGTTTATATGAAATGTTTTAAAGCTCATGATTTAATATTAAAAGATATCATACAAGCTCAAATTTAAAAATCATCAATGTTGTAGTTTGGTGGTATGAAAATTATGTTTTATGGTGATTTTAGTCAATTT
This sequence comes from Viscum album, assembly GCA_963277665.1. Lineage (NCBI taxonomy): Eukaryota > Viridiplantae > Streptophyta > Magnoliopsida > Santalales > Viscaceae > Viscum > Viscum album. The sequence continues at coordinate 280,042,299 of OY728126.1, forward strand.
ATCCTATATATTTCTAGTGGTAATATAAATTATATATTATTTTCATTTATAATGTTTTATTATATATAAAATATATATTTGGATTTCATTTTAAGAAAAAAAATTGGGTTGTATAATGAATAATATCATTTTTTACCTAATGGAATTATAATATATTTAAAATTGGATATTAATTCTAGGTTATTAAAAACGTATCGATTCAAATGATGGTGAGGATAAAATTTAAATTAAATCAACAATGATGACATATTATATTGTTAAGAAATACTAATCTTTTATAAATTTCATATACCTAGGTCTATCATACAATTATTTTAATAAATATTATAAATAATTGTAGGCAATTTGTTAACCTATTACTATTGAAAAAAATTAATAGTTACATAATTTATTTTATTCCTAAGATATAAAGGCTACATCAATGTTTTTATATTGATAGAATAATAATTCTTCATTTAGATATGTAGGAAAAATATACTCACAAGATATTTTGAATGGTAAAATTGTATCCATGTTTCTATATCATAAAAATGACAATAAATAATGGTACCAATTTCGATTTTCATAAATTCATATAAATATTTTGGCCAAAGCAATGAAACCCATTTAATTGTAACTAATTTTTTAAAAAATTTAATTAGAGCTAAAATTTTTATAGGAATAAATTTTGGTCAAAAATAATTTATTCCAAGGATAAATATGAAAAAATGTTATTCAATATAACCCTTTTTTACTTCAGTAATGATATTTTACTTCAACTATAAATTATTTTTTACTAATAAAAATTTTTCAGGTAAATATATATTATATATTAGTACATATATTTATAATCCTTTTTTATATCATGGACAACTATTCTTTTGAGTAAAAATTAATAATTTTTTTTGAATATTAATATTATTTAATGAAAACACTTCCCCAACAATGAAAACAAATATTATCAATAAAGAAATATTTTTGAAAATTAACTAGGTCACTATTTTAAATACATGATACATTATATAAGATACTATAAAATCAATAAAATCAATAATATCTTTATTCTAATAAAATACAATATATATCTCAGTTGTTTTTAAATTTTATTTTATAGATTTCTCAAATTTTTATAGTTCCAGTTTGATGTTTCCCACAATTAGAATTATAACTAAAATAACTACAAATGTTAATGATACATTTAAAAAAAATATTAATAATAAATATTTAATATAAAAATCATAATAATTCTCAAAAGATGTTGCTTTTATTGATTTAATACTTATAACTGACAGTGTAAGTCCATTTTTATTACATTTTTAGTCATTCCCTAGAGATCAATTACGATCAATGTCAATGAAAAAATAATTTACTAATATAAATTATAAAGTAATAATAATTTAAAATTGAAATCCATAAATATCATGACCTATATTCCATATATTTGATAAATAGATTTAATTAATAAATAATTAAATCCATATAATTTTGGTAAATAGTTTTAACATTTAAATAGATTAATTTTTTTATATGTATATATAATGAAAATAAAAATATAGGATATGGTTATGGGATGGAAATATATATAAAATTATATATCAACTCCCATGAAGTTGTTTTATATGAAATTAAGAAATAAAAAATCACTACGAAGGATGAAAAATATTTACCAACTCTTAAAAAATGTAATCTTTTATTCATATGCATCACTCATTTAAGACCCTCTGACGCTTATTAATCATATTTTTTATTTTATTTTATACAATTTCAAGATATCCATCAATACTTGTTTTTAGATAGTGATTAAGTATCCACAATGTGGTCTTTATTAATAATTATTTGTCAAAACTAGTGCAATAAGAACTATTACTATGGTTTTCTCACTTGATGAATCTCACATAAACGTTTCACATTACTGTGTTATTAATATTTATTATATTTTTATTCAATTTTAAAATAAATTCACTTGAAAAAAATTGAAAATGAGGTTTGTGATGAAAATAAATAATAATAGAAAACACTTGTTAGTGTGAAAAGGGTAGTGCACTTTAATAGAAAAATCAAAACACCATCATTGTACATTTTCTTGTATAAATTGATTTGTTAATTCAATCATAATATACATTGAACTGACTGGGCCTACTAAATTTAGAGAACATAACATGTATTATAAAATATTCCTCAACACTTCAATCCCACCTCCTCTATTGTGGAAAATTATAAAAACCTTGGTCATAAAATGAAACCACCTCCCACTATTTTTTAATGTTCAACTAACGAAATTGAACCATTAGTATGATGAGATATGTGGGGGAGGGTAAATGTTTTGGTAAGGTTAAGAACATAACCCTAAGCATCTTTATGTGAAAACAGACTCATGTCTCACCAATACACTCACATAACCACTTCTAAATCACAAAACTAAATTAGACATACAAAAATAAAAATAAATGATTTGGTAATTCCATGACCCCCCCTGACAATGATTCAACTACACCATCACTATTTATTGTTAGGAGGAAAGGATCAAGGATGAGAATTCAGGAAACAAATAAACAAAAAACACTAAATAAAATTGTAGAAAATAAAAATATAAAATTCCCACATTAATTCATCACCCAGGTTTAGAGGAAAAGTATTTAATCCCACCTCAAGGATTATGGTTTAAATGGTTTTATAGGTAGTCGAGAGAGATCATCATACTTGGGATGCACTCAATTTTGTAGTGTCTGAGTGGTACGACTATTCCTTATCAACAACTTCCAAACTCTTATTCAACTCTTTATATATCAAAATCAACTGAATATCTATATTGTGTGATTTTATATGGATAAAAGGAACACATAGAGGCTCATAAGTGTTTCAAAATTTGGAAAAAATAGAGTTATAATAATATTCTTTTGGTCTAGAATTGTTTTTCATGTTGAGCATGTGTTATTAATGTCCGTCTCAATGTCTCAATAGATGTTAAATTTTTTTCTAAAAGTTCCCAAAAGTATTCTAAATTTTTTGTTTAGATAGTTTCTATTGGTTGAAATGAATTTTAGTTGTTCATTAATATCCTAGGATAATATAGATTGGATCTTGGCCTGACTAAATTTTATAATATTGTGAATTATATTTCTGAGTTAATCACACACAACACTTCATCCATAGGAGTTAATTTTACATAGCTACACAATCTTGTATGGTTGATCTCATGCACCTTTTTATTGAAATATTATTTTTATGTGGCCCATGATTTAATACTTCGGTGAAACGACCCATATTTTGATCCATGGTAGAATTCTATGGGAATATGATTTTTGGAATTTAGTGGACGAGACATTCTTTAAATTGAGCATCAAAACGTAATTCCAAGTGTTGGAATGCATAAATTAATTTTTTAGACTTTTTAAAGGCTAGGATTGTTCCTTGATTGATTAATTGAGTATTTGGAGAATCATACCCAAGAAAATATAAAATAAAGATAACTTTAAAAGTTTTATGGTTTTTCTAAAAGCATACGATCCACTAGTTTAAACCGCGCGACACCTTTTAGTGAGAATCTGTGGTGTGCAGACACTATTCATGGTTTCCCAAACCATCTACCTACCCCACAATCTTACTTGTACATAGGTAGTGTGTTTACTATTTATCACATTATTGGTGCACCGTCATGGAAAACCATAGGAAACAACCATGATTTATTAGGGATCCTAAGAAATGTGAGCCTCACTATTGGCGTATTATTTGGCAAATCGTGCAGCCAAACCATGCGTCCTGATTTTGAGGGGGAAATGACCCCTTTCCCTTAATTACTTTTAAAACCCCTTTTTTATTTCTTCTTATCATCCCACAATTTGAGCCTCCTCTTCTATGTTTTGTGGGTTCATCCTCATCTATAACATAGTCATGGTGATAACCCCCTCGTCTAAAGTTGTATATGAGTGACATAAGTTCTTATGGATTCCACTATGTATTCTCTTTATTACTTATGAATATTTATCCTTTTTATTTTGTCTCAAACATGCTATTATGGTGTGATCAAATTTTTCTTATTTTATTGGCAGACGTCCTTTTCATTATGTTCTTCCAATCTAATGTGAATCAAACCTCAATATTAGATGAATATAGAATCATATGTATGAGGTATGTAGTCTATATATTTGTTTCATATTTATTGTTGATTTATTAAAAAAATTTGTTGTGCTACACACAATCCTTTGTGACATGTTTCCTAAAAATCGAGTTCTTTATTTTAAATCTATATATGTACCTTTTAGTACTCTCATTTTGCCTTTTTTAGGAATTATAGGATGTTAACCTCAATCAGTACAACCTGTTAGGTATGTAGGATTTTTTTACCCCATTATAAATAAATGATTAATCTCCCAGAAGACCTTATAATTATTTTTCTAGTTTTATAAATAAAATTACAACTTATATGATATTTTCCAATTGATATTAGCACTTCCTAAGTTCCTTGCTAAACGTATATAATTTTTTACATTGTTTGATAGGATCATAATATTATCATTATGTTAATTGATCTATAATTCATATAATTTATTGTTTGTTGTATAAATGATTTTTTTGATAATTTTTTTGTTTTTTTATAACAAAACCCCTCAGATGAGGTGATATATATTTTAAATTAGAAATTGGTGATTACTTATTTAAATAAGGTTTTCCCTTATGGCATTATAAGTTAAAATGTATTCTATTATTTTTTAAATAAGGCATGCTTAGGATATGAACTCAAATGATATTATTAAATGGATTTTCCCTCTTTCTAAATACAGGTTAATTGAACCATTGATCCATCTATGTGCATGGATTAACACACCCCTATCTAAATTTTTAATGAACCAAGCTCCTCCTAAAAGCATGGGTTTCTTTATAACTAGATTTTCCTATGCAGGTAATCACCCATTTGGCCATGTTACCTTTTAATTGAATCTCCAACCATGTAAAATAAATATCAATGATTCTTAAATAAATGTAATTTGTTAAAAAAGAATATATTATTTGTTAATTTTTTCCTTCCATAAATTAATTAAATGATTTAATTGAAATTGAACTTAATTGGGTGGCATGAAAATTCCACATTCTCTAAATAAATTATCACAAATTATTTGAGTTTTCATAATTTTGATTCTCATTGTTGTTATTGGGCTTAATAAATGTAAATCATGAGAGTTAACGACTCATGAAAATTATTATAAATATGATTATGACTTATATATATGATGTTGAAAGATAGTAAGGGTTTTCTTGAACATGGTGGAATCATGGTCCCATACATTAGGTGTCGATAATTATGTCTCACACTGTTGATACTAGTTAGATAGTGGGCATGATTCTCCACAGCCCTTGTTGAGTGTTTTCATAAAGACACACTCACAACATTTAGTGTCCACATGGGGACACAATAACCTTCTTGAGTGATGAGCATGAAGTATCCCACTCATTATAATATGTAAGTTATTGAGCCATTCAATGTTTCTTATACTTTCATTAAAAATAATTATAGATGACTGATTTATGTCATATTCAATCCATAACCTAGTATTCTAGGTATATGGCCACATATGCTTACATGTTCCCGATCCATAGTGGTGGATGAAATATATATAAATATACTCTATATATTATGTCTATATATATTGTTACTGATCAGACATTTATTCAGGTCTTGAGTTGAAGTAGGTAGAGGCGCCAGGTGTCCTTTATAAACATGAGTGGATTGGTGTTTATTTACTCAACATATTTATAATTCATCACACATTCACACCTATTTAATGCATATACATGGACTTGATCTAGTTGTAGAGATTGTGTGTGGTGGCCTACAAGGATTTTATCTCACACCCGGCTCAGGACGCCATTTCTTTGGGTTTCATAAGTAGTTCTCATGTTTGAAATACCGTGGACTATTTCTCATGATGTGATGCTTGTACCTGGGGTTTTAGAGCATGGGAGTTAGGATAATGAGACTTAGCTGGACCTCAAGATTCCAATAAACATCAACCATGGGGATCATTATTTATTTTCCTTATTTTTGTGTTAAAATATATCATGTCTCATTTTTTGTGTTTACTATTTTATTTTATATATCTTTACATGGAAATGAATTGTTGCAAGTTGTCATTGGATGTCTTTTATATTAATTTTATATTATTCTTCTATATATTTTTCATTTATATAGAATTTTAATGCAATTTTATTTTATTTAACCTCAGAAATAATATTGTGATACACTGATCATGAGGGTATAGTCTCCCCATTATCACCTCATTAGACTCAGGATGATATTCTACTTACTCTGGAGTACCTAGAGGTGTTCTTGAAGACATGTTACCCACAGACTGGGATGTTACAATGTGGTATCGAAGCCTATTTTTCCTTTATATTTCTATTTTGGGCTAGTAGACAATGGAGTTAGAATATGTCAGTCCATAGTAAATATTCATGCATGGGAGATTCACCCCACCCACATAGAAAAGACCATGTTTCTAGGGATGGGACTATTGTTCATGGTGTTCAGTGTTGCAGATGATTATAGATCCACCTTGATTGACTGGCGTACATTCCACTTCTTATTGATTTATAATATTTATGGTACATTTTATTATCCTGGAATGTCAACAAAGTATAATTACATGAAACATTATAGGCACATAAAGACTAACATTCTAGGTATATTCCATGACATATAGCTGAATATGTTGGATTCTTAGTGATTTTGGATTTTGTTCCTTGATTGTTATTTCATGATTTGGTTTTCATAATCCTTAATTCTTTTATAACATACATGGATTATTAATTTTCATGTCATTAATATTTATCATTCTTATATTCTTATATTAAACTTCCTCTATGTTTTCTGATTTTGATAACATGTCTCGATTTGATTTATATATATTAATGTTGCATGGGATGAACATATTGGTTGTGATTAAATAGGAGTTAGTATTTAGTTGTAAGGTAAGGGTGAATTATAATTGGATAAAGGTAAAAAAATGTAATCTAACCATATTTTGATCTTATATATACCTAGATACTGTTTTTACAAAGTAAAAGTTACTAAAGAACAAATTTTAAATGAATTGGGTTTGGTTAAATGGTAGATAGTCATCAATATATAAAGTGTATGAGAATTCTATAGATTCTGAGATAATAATCCATATAATAAAACTGTTATATATAAATATGATATATTTTGAAATGGTTAAAAATGTAAATGATATTTTATTTTGATCTGAAATGAATTGGTTAAATTATAAAATTCACAACTAAACCAAATTAGGTTGGTTGGAGCATGTTTCTTATGAGATAACCCATTACAGTTTCATTAAAATAATTAATAATTAAAAAAATACTATTGCGTTGCATTTTGTTGAACATATGTTGGATTAATGGGACCCTCATAGTCCATCATATCTTTTACCATGTGTTTTTTATAATTATTTCTTGATGTTATATTTAAATCTTTTTAATTATTAAATACTGAATTTGAATCAATGTTATAAATTTTAAAAAATTGGAACATTGGTGGAATACTGAGTTTAAAAACTCATTTATGGTTAGTTTTAAACATCACTTTTATTTTCCCTAGAACAAATACTTGAATGTTCTCTACAGTCCTTCCTCCTTTTTAGTAAGATATAAAATGATAGGTGTAAGGCCTAGAGGAATCTGTTTCTCATGACCTAGTCATAGGGTATATTTTTATGCTTCTGTAAGGGGATAGAATTAGGTACGTATCACCATTAGATCTTAAATTCCATTCAAAATATTGTAATATTTCTGAAGTACGGTGTTGTTTTGGCTTCATTTTCCCTATTTGGACTCTTAGTTTCTAAATTACACCCTTATTCAGATCGGTGGTCGTTGTATATTTGACCATTGCTACGGGCCTGAGCAACAATTAATGGTCATATTTAGTAGGTTAGGCAAGCATAGGTCATGGTTAACCTCTTATTAGGTTTCATGGTACTATGTATAATTCCTTGGATGACTTAGGAGGTCATCAGTCTATTTTACCATCGTATGTGATAGTATAAATTTGAACCAGTTTTCTATGTAGGCTGTAAGATACATGAATGTATCTGGTTTATAGCCTATGGATAGTATTGTGGATTTTTCGTCAATATTATATAATCTTGAGGTATTATGTGTTTATATACATAGTACCTACATGTTACTAAACAATATAATAAACATGTTGATTTTATTAAATCATTGAGTCTTGGGTTGTCAAGTAGGATCTAACATGATTATGAGTGGCTAGTTTATCTCTCCTTTCAGTGACTAAGAAATACCTAATGTGGAAAGCATCATTTCAATCTTGGAGAACATTTCCATAAAAAGGGAAAAAACTTTGGGTAAACCTTAGAAAATTTGTCAATATGGTTATCAAATTCCAACGAGGCTGGTGAGACTTATAAATGTCAATGCTTTATATGAAGATCTAAATTAATGTGGATGGATACATATTTGATATTTCGAAACATAGTTGGATATGGATGGTCATCAGTGGTAATTATTGAATGATCATGGGATTCCTCGGGTGGGTATGGCATTGTGATTGGTTAATGAGGACATGATAGCTGGTGAAGACGAAATTTTTCTAAGAAGTCAACCAGTGGTGGTTCGACGACTATTTTTTATGTAGTTGGGTATGGTTGGTAGAGATATATTCAGAACACTTTGTCTTATACATGATATTATTCTATCAAATATCATTGAAATTCTCGGTACCCTCAATGTTTTCACATTCATAGAGATGTGCATGTCCCCTATCATGACATTTCCCTTGATTCACTAAGAGAGTGTAGGTTATATGACAATCTAAAAGATTCAAATTCCATTATATTTAAATAAACATGATTTATAATAATTGTGCGTTTTATGTCTGGTTTTTATCGAAGCATGGTTAGTCCAATGTGATTCCTGAGATCTCGTGTAGGAACACCATGAATGGATTCTTGGACACATGTTATTCTCCTCTTACATGACCATAAAGTGGATTCCACACTTGTCTCATTAACTAATATAATGTGGATGTATTTTCATTATAACACATCCACTTATAAACATGAGGTATGAGGATTATAGAGTTAGTTCCATGGACTCAAATTTATTGATTCAATGGTTTCTCCGTACATGTTTTTGGGATTATAAGTGATTTTTGAAGGGTTAAAATTCTAGTTTTCTAGATCTAGGTTACAAACATTTTCATGCTAAGGAATGATATATTAATTGTTCAGGTGATGGTTTGATTATGAAAAGTCAGGTATGGACTTCGTTGAACATCCACATGTAAAATGTGAAATGCTTGGGAAGAAGGCGGTGTGGTTTGGTTTGTAATACGTTTTTATTATAATATGGATGTTTTTGAGATATATTGTCTAGAGTGGCTTGACTTTTTATCTTTCTTATCATATGTGTATGGTACAATGGAACTATTTTAAGCATGTCATCAGGTTATGAAAGGTGTGGTGTAAATTTCTGTTGGTTCTTTTTAGAAAATATTACATGACCAGTTAACTTTTTTTATGAGGAATCAAAAAATTAATTTATAATAAAGTCCTTGATAAGACTTCAGAAATATCTGAGTTCACCGAGTTAAATTAATTGATGCTCGAAGCGTCATTATAATGATAAAGGGTGTGTTTTGTAAAGAAATTCTAATGGTGGGGCATGCTGTAGTTTAGAACTGTTCATTAAATGTTATAATTTATGGTGGGGAACATAGTCAAGTAGAAGATTTAAGAGATGAATACCAGATAGTGTCTCTATATAACCAAGCTTCAGTTAGCACCATTTCTACATTTCAGTTAAAAAATGAGTGTTGGGTCAGGTTTTGATGGATTATGGACACATTGTTAAGAATTACTTGAAGGTGAATTAGGCATTTGGAAATGTAATGTGACAATTTGATTGAGGCTTCTCTTACCACAATCGATTGTATGATATTTTTTTTGTTCCACCATGTATTTTCATAGAAGATAATTTCTATGGTGGGAAGGCTATAATAATTCGTGTTTTGAGACAATGTATAATTCCAATGGAATTTTAATTTTAGCATTTAGTGGATGGTACATTCTATATATAGAGAATCATAAAGTATTTTTGAGTGTTGGAATTATTCAATGAATTTTTTAGACTTTGTTATTTCCCCTAACAGTGAATCCCATGACTCATTGAGTTTTTGGAGCATCAAACCCTAGATACACCAAAATGGGTGAAACTAATAGGGTGCATCGATTGACTGAAATAGTGCAGCCCACCAGTGCAAAATTTTGTGGAAAATTTAAGTGAGAAGTTATTGTCAACATAAGCTATACATGGTTTCTCGAACCATCCACCTATCATACACACATAGTGCCACATAGGTAGTGCGTTCAGTATTCATCACATAGTTATATCATGGTTAGGGAAGACCATGTGGGACAATAGTGTGTAGTTAAGGCTAATATGCAGTGGGATCCACATAGTTGGAGCACATTTTGGTCAACTGTGTGGATGAACCATGTGGTACATTTTTTAAGGTGAAGTGTCCCTTTTACATTGATGAGTTTTTAAACCCCTTTTCTTCTTTCTTTTTCTCCTCCATCCATGTGAGACACCTCCCTTGTGCATCATGGCTTCTCCTCCTCCATAACATAGGCATAGTGATAAATCCGTCATCTGGAGCTGGATTCAAGTATTGTTATTCTTAATGGATTCCTCTTAGTATACCCTCCGTTTATTTTAAATAATTATCTGTTTAATTTTATCTAGACCATATTATCATTGTTTGAGATAATTTTCCTTATTTTCTGGTGGATGGTAGTTTCATTATTTTATACCCGTAAAACTCTAATCAAAAGATGATATGAGACATGTAGATTTCCCTAAGTATGAATTATGTAGTCTTTTTGTTATTAACATAAGGTTCATCGAATTATTAAATGTTTCATTTGTAACACACAACAACCTTGTCACGCAATGCCATAAAATTGGTTCTTTCATTTAAAATTGTTTTTTTATCCTTTTATTACTCTTGTTTATTTTTTTAGTAAATAGGGGATGTAATACATGATCAAGAACAAACCTTTGGTGTTCCAAATTTAGATTCCCCATTATATTTAAATGATTAATTTCATAGATTACAATTTATGAATTCTGGTTTATTTATTAATGAAAATAACCATTGTGGGTAATTTGACAATTTATGTTAAAAATTCATTTATTGCAAGTTAAACTTATGTAATTAGTTTTATATTATTTATATCTTCTTAAATTATTAGTTAAAATTTAATGGGGTTATACCTCCTTTAATTTATGTTTGATTTGATAAATTATTTTTTTGATAAATTTTTTTTTATAATAAAACCCCTATGATGAGGTGCAGTGTCTTCTAAATTAAAAAGTTGTTATTAATGCATTAAATCATGTTTCAACTTATGGAATTATAATTTCTTATGCCTTATATTATTGTTGATATTTCGAATGTTTAGGACATGGACACAAATTATATTATTAATTTCACTTTTCTTATTTTTATATAAATGTTCAATGAACATTTGCACATTCTATATACATACCATGGACCACTCTTATCTAAATGTAATATGAACCAATCGCTGCCTAAAGTGTTGTATTTTTTAATAAATATTATTTCCAATGTGGTTAATCACCCATTTGGGCATGTTACTATATAAGTTCCTCTTGAACCTTGTAAAATTAATTTCTATGATTTGTATTACTAAATGGAATGTGTTTAAATGGAATGTCTTATTCGTGAAGGTTTTCCTTCCTTGAATAAAGTAAATGTTTTAAATTAAATGAAACTAAATTGGATGGAATGACCATAGCTCTTTATATAATTAAATGATCATGGATTATGTGAATTGTTATAATTGTGATTTCCTTGTTTGTAATTGGAATTAAGAACTGGGAAACATGAGAGGTAATGAATCAGAGTTATTATTAAAAATATGATTATGCCTTTTATATATGTTGTGGAATAATGGTAAGGGTTATTTTGAAGATGGTGTTATCATGCTTATTTACATTGTGTGTTGATAATTGTGCCTCACCCCAGTTATACTAGTTGGATGGTAGCTATGATGCACAATGTCCCTTTTTGAATGTTTGTATGATGGTGCAATCACAACATCATGTGATGACATCATTATTGATAGAGCTCATATTTCCCCATATTTGTATGTATTTAAATTTTTTTAATACTCCCAAATTAATAATTTGAGCTTATAAGGTTTAATATTTTATTTATGAGGTGTTTTGATCGAAAGTGTCAAAATTATTTAATTTTGAATTTTGTACATATTTTTACATAAAGGATATTTTGGTCAATTAATTAAAAACATAATTAAAAATTGTGTGACTTTTTTAAATCCTTGTTTTATATCCTTAATCATTTTCTCTAGACTATGGGATTATTAGAGAATCTAGATGTCATAAAAGTCAAATAAGTTGAAGATCTTTCCTAGCGAACAATGTGGATCCAACCACCAGAATGGAAGCACATATCAGTCTACACACCTCCAATTTAGGTGATTCTTCCTATATATAAAAAGGGGACTCAATTAATCATTCACCCATTAACTTCTATGATGTTTTGAATCTATTACGGTTTCTTTTGAATGAATTAAATTGATGAAGATTATAGGAAATTTTAACCATAAAAGTTACAACAAATAAAATATTAATAACAAGTACATGTGGTGACCAATTATACTAAAATTTAGAATTTTTTCAAAAAAGAAAATGATAAGATAATCATTCATGAAGGTCTCATGGCATTCAGTGGTATTTTTATGGACATTAATTCATGATATTTGAAATGTGGAGAGTCTATATGGAAAGAATAAATTTTTGGTTTAATAATACCTTAACTCCCACCTAAATCATTAAAATACTCTGAAATATTTATGGTGGCTGGAATAGGAAATTTGGCAAATATTTTATTCCAAACAGAATGTGTGATTCGATCATTAATTATGGATGCAATAAACCAAATTATATAAGAAATATTATACCTATAAAAGGATAAGAAATCCCACATCTCAAAACATTCCATTCAATCCACACACCATCAGGGACACCATATAGAGGAGGTTAAGTGACATTTAGAATTTCATTTATTTATTTTCCTTTTATTTGGTTTTCATTTACATTTTAATGCATGCTTATTTTGAATTAAAGTGTTCCACTGTTCATCTTTCATCCTTATTTTTCATCCAATACTAATTCTTAAAATTTCACTCTTCCATCTATTTATCATGATATCTATTCACATAGAAATGGAATGGGACGAACCTGAGTCTTGTCCCTGGAGTAGTTTTCTTGTTTTTATTTTTTATTCCACTTCAGTTAATAATATTTAAAATCTATACATAGTCGATACGGGGGTATTTCATAGGTGAAACCATCGTCCACCATACAATCATTTTTAAATCTATTCAATTTCTTTGATTAATCATTCCCCCCCATTATATTAGAAAAACCCATCATATGATGGATTTATTGTACCATAAGCATTTAAAGGGAATATAGTGGAACCGAGTCTTGTAGGAATGACATTATTGGTTTAGGTGTTACCCTATTTCACTATTAGAGGATGTGTGGTTTGGTGTGTTAGACACATGATAATATCACACAATCAGTAAATCAAGGGAATGCAATTAATTAATGAGGTTTCAGTAAATGAATTATAAAATATAATTTTAAAAAAACACAATGATGATTAATACATGTTTTAATACCCTAAGACACAGAACATTCTTCACTGATTTCATTCTATTTTCATCTAGAATTAAATTCATCATTTCATCATTTTAATTTATCTTTTCCCAAATAAAAGAAAACCATTATTTTCAAAAAATATTATAGAAAACCAAAATAATTTGATTAGGTGAATAGAATTAGTTATTGAATTCACCGAAATAATATTCAAGTGAGATGACCCTGGTCAGCCTCTATGCTATATTAGTAAGATAATTTTATTTTGTCACACCTATGAGAGGTGTGCATCAAAATTGACATCATTAATGGAGAGATAAATTTACATTTCTATAACGTTTTTTAAATTCATATTTTTTAAAATATTTTTTCATTCTTTAAAAAAATAAAAGAAACTTTTTCCATGATATATTATTATGCATGGAACAATTACTCACTGGTGTAGGAAGAAGAAATAAAATACACTAAGTAGGCCCTCCAATAAAGGTTTGATACTTTAATTATAATCATATAATAGAAGGAAAGAGGATTATCAACATTGATCTTACTTGAATATTTGATTGTCATGGATGCAGAACTCAAAATTGATATTCAAATATTAATGTCCAAGATGGACGTGCCACATGTCTTCCCAGATTTCACTAAATACACAAATAAAGATAAAGGAAATGTTTATGTGGAGGATTCAGACTACCTTATTCTATCTTGATATGATCGACTACAAGAGGATCTTTCAATTTAAGAGAAAAATAATTCAGATGAAATTTGTGATATGATACAATATTGAACTCACACTATTTAAATTTTTATGAATTTGATTAGAGTATAACTCCCAACTATTTTGAATTTTCATATTTTTATAACTCTTATTATGGAAAGTAGGGTGTTGTGGAAAAAAATTCACTTTTTCAGGAAAACCACGTGCTCCTTGAGACATTGAACATCTATTGGGGGATAACTATCATGAAGAGATCCACGTTACTCAGCCTAAAGAAATCATACAATAGGCTGAAGCTCCCATGAATCCAACACTCGAATATAAGATAGTTACACAAGTAGAAAAGTAGAAGAATAGGGGTCTCCAAACATCACCCAATCCCATCATGAAATATGTACTATATTAATAAGGGGTGGATCTGCTATACTAATTCCATGGAATGTGCCTCATTAAGAACAATGATCTACATGTTGGGGAGAACAACATGTGGTTGTTCATGTCAATGAATATCCACCCACCATAATATTATGGATAATAGTTGGTATTTACAAATAGGGACAGTAAAAATTTAGGGTCCAAATGGGATATCATAGAAAAATTTATCTTTACATGCTTTTAAGATTTCAATTTATATTTTTATGAAATTTTTTAGCATGAATCTCGGTCCTCCTTATCTTTTGGAGCCTTAATGAAAAGATCCTTGTTCTTCAGTGAGTGATTCTCTTTTGTAAGCTCATAAATAGTAAAATGAATCCATAAATAGTGGAATATAATTAATAAAATTCATGGGAAATGAATTTAATTTTTATTTTTTATAATTTTAACCTCCTTCAAATTTTTGTTCAAAATCATTAATTGAGCATTTATGATAATAATTGCATGGAAACACTTGAATTATTTCTTTACTTGTCTTATCTAGGAGACATGTGTTTCTAATGAGTCATGTGATGCCTTGTTTTAGATTTCAATGTTAACTATATTGAATGAGTAAAATTGAAAATTGAATGTCTAATGTGAAGCATGAATATTGAAATAATGGCACATGATTTAAGGGAATTAGTTGATTTATGTAAATGAAAAATCACAACTAATTTTTATACTTTGTATTTTTTTTTAAATTCATGTCAATTTATTTGGTATTATAAATCATGCCGTTATTGATTGTATAATATTATATGTCTCATTCCAGAGAGTATTTCTAGGCAAATAACTTCTTATTTTATCTTTAGCATATTTCATTAGTGATCTTAGGACATATAACATTCCAGAACATTTAATGAAACATTTCAAAGCATTGGATTTGAAAAAAAAACATTTAAAATGATCGATCCATCATTTTAAAATCCTTTAACCTTAAATACCACCTTTAAATCTATAATTTTTTTAACCCATAGAAACCATGACTTATCTTTATAAGGAGGATTATTGTTTCAATCCAGTTTTTTCCATTCCAACCATACACTTGGTATTTGAATGTTATTTTATAGATGAAGTGTGGGGGTAAACAGAATCACGAGGGAAGGGATACTATAAATTTTATGGAAAAAGTGTGGAGTTCTATTTTAGAAATTTTAAAAAATTTGTGGAATCATTCATTTTACATTAATTTTTTTCCCATCTTGATATTAAAAAATGAAAAAAATTAAAAGAGGAACAAAAAAAGATAATAATGCGTTGTGATTCAAGAGAACAAAAAATCATCATTTCCCAGACTGACAATCTTATGAATGTATATGGTTAGGTGATCTATGTGAGGTTTGATCTAATCCAAACATTCAAAAATGGAAAAAAGTACCAAATTAAAAATAATTATTGGATGCATAAATCATTCATTATTCATACATGATCAAATCCTTTACTTTTAGTTTTTTGGGAGTGGGTATTTCTACGTTGAAGGGGAGAATTTCATTATACTTTTTGATATCATGCATTATAATTTTAAGATAAACCTTTCTCTTGAGAAATAAATTTTAATAAATAACATCGTACCAACCTTATGCTTTAGAGTCATTTAAACCTTTACTGAAAAATCATTATAGTTGTATGTACCTTTTTCTTTACAATGTGGAAAAGGTAGTTATTTTACAAGATTATGGATACGGTTCATATTCTCATAATATGAGGATAAATATATTTTAATTATATCATTATTGATGAGGGAAACATATAAAATTGAGGAATATCATGATTTGGCATGTTCAATAATAATTATTTGAGGAACCTGAATGAGTAAAAGGGGATGTTCCATTTTTTTCAAACGGGAAAATTAAAATATATGATATAATTTTTACTTTAATAAATGAGAAATTAAATTCATAATTTATATGGATTTTTGGAATTTTGATTTAACATTTAATTTTTTTTATTTTATTACATTAGAATTTTAATATTGGTAAAATTGTTGCCCTTGGAAATTTAATGTTGTGAATTTATACTTGAAAATATGCATAGTTTAAGTGTAGGTGAATTGATAGAGCTAATATTTTCATCATTTTTTGTATGAATTTAAATTTTTTAATCCTCTGAAATTATTAATTTGAGTTTATATGGATCGATTTTGGATTTATGACGTGTTTGATTAAATTTGTGAAATGTCCTTAATTCTAGATTTTTTAAGGATTTTTATATCAAGGGTGTTATGTTACTGTAATTAATAATGTAATTACAAATTGAGTTATTATTAGCTTTTAAATAAATATTTTATTTCTCCAAATATTCTCTTCTAAACTAGATGATGATTTGAGCATCCAAAAGCCTTAAAAATTAATGAAGTTGATGAATTATCCATGCAGACATCATGGACCCCATGACCATAACAGAAGAAAATCTTGGTCTCCAAATATCCAATTGAGGTTTCTTCCACCTAGATATGAAAGGGGAATCAATGGCGTGTCACCCTTTAACATCCATGAAATTTTACATCAATTCTGTTCACTTTTGAATGACCTCAATTGAAAGATGAATTCATGAAATTTTATCTAGAAAAAGAAAATGAAAAAAAAATTTATAACTCATACATGAGAGTCCAATTACACCGAAATTTAGAAGGTTTTTTCATAAAGACAATGAAATAAAAACTATAAGGAAGGCTCCAATACATGATGATGTCGATTCAATTTTCATTAATGCATGATATGTGAAATGTGGAGATTCTTCCTAAAAGGAATAAATTATTGGATTAAAAATCTCATAGATCCCTCAGCAATCATCGATATACCCTGAAATGTTTAAGGTGTATGGTGAAGTATATTTTAATTAACATTCATGAAGATCTCAATATGGAATCCAACATTTTCACTATATAACACTTCATTACATTTTACAAACAACATATCTTTTATGTCTGGTGTCTTGTAAATCTGTAACATAATACATAAAAACAACATAAAACATTCTATAAGACACTTTTATTACTTCATCATAATTTCAAACTATGTAAAATTATTGAATCTAATATCCTGGAGACATACATTAAAGGATAGGGTAAGCAGAAGACCCAGTATGTAAAGAAAGGGAATCAATTTACTTGTGATATCAATAAGAACTTGATGAAGAAAACAAAAGTCATGGGAAATGAAGATGAGGCATGTGAAAATAAAGATAACATGAATAATTACATCAATATGTGGAAAAAAAATTTAACATAGAAATTCTTGATCATATAACCAAGGTTCGCCCCTAAGGTGTCAAAAAAATTAGCAAGGCTATTCACCGAGGTATAGTGAAACTTGTTATCTATAGAGATTAATTAATTTAACCAATAAATTAGAGTTTAATAAAGGAAAAAACCAAAATATGTATTTATTTTAATGTGATCCACATAGTTCAATGTCATACATTTCAGAAATAACTCAAAGGGAATTAATGAAATGGTTTTCATATCAAAATAATTAGGTTTTAAAAAGATTTTAAAAACAAGATCATTATGTCATTTATAACCCGTGGAAAGAAAATAAGGTTCTTTTGTATATCAATTCTAGAATCAAGAATTTTTTTTATGTATTCATGATTACTCGTAGAAGCAGAAGAGTTCTAGGTGTTCATATAATTTTGATAAGAGATATTGAGGGAAATAGATATAAATTTTGAGAAAAAATTTCATCTTCATAACGGCTATATAACAGGGTTTTAGAATAAATTAAAAAGAGGGGAAAAGGGTATCCCATCCATAAATGAATAAATATATAGTATAGGGATAGAATAAAATATAAATATGACCATGTTTTGGATATTTTTATGACATACCACATGAAATGGAAACTTGAAATAAAAGAAAAAATGTGATTTTTTATGAAAATTTGGCATCGTAAAAGCATGACATAAAAATTTAAAAAATTAATTGATGAGAGTGTAAAGGGTCTATAATCAATTTTACATGAAACATTCACTAATAAGGATATATAAGAACATTCCCCAACATAATAAGTTGGAAACTATAAGGCATCACATAAATGAAGTCAATATTTTAAAGAGGGGGTGAAAGGTTCCCTTACCTTCAAGAGTAACTTAAAAAACCCAATGGTTTGTGACCTTATGGGATTGAGGGAACTTTGGGAGGATTATTTGGGAGGTTATAGGATAATATCATCATTTATGATGATTTTTTAATGATGGGAGTGAAATAATGTGTTGGTATGTATAGCAAAACTAATGGAATATTTTATTAATTTCCAAAGGACACCTCATCCTTGTTATTTGCAAAACCATGGGCGTACCCTTGGTATTTTCCAAAGTTATTGGCCAATTGGTACACCTCATAAAATATTTTAATTTTAAAAATTCTTCTTGGATTATTACATCCTTATTACATCATCAATGAAGTAATTAATCACAACGAAACTCAAAACAATATTTTTTACTATTCATTAAAAGAAAAAAACATTTTAAAAAAATACCATAAATTCAACCTAACATAATATAGACGATTTGAATTAAAAATTAAAATACATTTTATTAAAATAATTTTTTAAATATTTTTAATTTATGTTTTAAATAAAATAATTATTTATTAAAAAAACTCTACTATTATAACTCGTTTTGTAACACATTGGGAAAGTAATCAAGGTCCCATTAAATTATCGTATAACCATAAGATAGTAAAGAATATATTTATGATTACATTTTATGATAATAAATTTCCATTTCAAATTATTAAATTAATTATCAAATTATAACTAAAATATTAATGGCATTCAAAAATACCAAAACTTATATTATGATCTTTTTTTCACTTTAATGATGTCTAAATTGTATTTATACATCCATGGGGGATGTTTTAGTTTTTTTGGCCAATTTACTATTCATTGATATTCATACGGTTATGGTACTATTCATAAAAAATTACATTTTCCATATAAGACTCTGAATATCCTACTGAACGCAATCGTGTATGCTTATTTTTTTGAAAATCATTTCACAGAAAATGTTATTTAATAAGAAATTTTTTTACCATTAATAAAAAAACATTATTCGTAAATTAATATTCATAAAGAAATCACTATCCACCCATGATTCAATTTTCATTTTGAATTCTAAAATTATGATTATTTAACCATAAAAATTCCCGAAGTATTAGAAATTTAACTTTTAAATATAAAAATAATTAATATTAAAAATAATAACGGATAAAAATGAATAGTGTAATTGTATAATGAATATTCGAAAACATAAAAAAATAAATATTTTATCTTTTAAATTTTAAAAGGGTTGTTCTAATATTAATATATATTTAAAATAATAATTATTAAATATACCTTAATTTTTTTAAATAATTATATCACTTCAGAAAACTAAAATTTGGGTCAAAACTAATTCAATGTGATTTTATGGTAAACATAATAAAATGTTATTAGGAGGAACGAGATCCAAAATTAAAAGTAAAATTTTAAGGTCATTACATTCTTCCCCCTTTATGAAATTGCGTCTTCAAAATTTTCTCTTATTAGAAATTGCTCTCAACCAGGAAACATAATGTTATAAATTAATTTCATTTTGTAAAAAATATTATTCTTTAACAACATTTACATTTTCAATAAATTTTTCATAATTATTCATAAAAAGAATATTATTAAGCAAAAATATCCACTAGGAGTGTCAAACTAGGAGTTCCGCATTAACCAGTGTCGTGTACCCGGAAACACCAGGTCAAGAATGAATCTCCTTGTTGGATTTTTCACTCTTAGGTACATCTTTTCAAGAGCCACATCAACATGTTTGTATATAGACTGGGATTTATTTTTTCAGAAACCACATACCTAATATTTTAACAAAATACCAATATTTTTTCCATTACGCAATTTTATCTATGGGGTTCTTCCAAATGTTTTCATAGACTAATTTTCATAAATAACCAAACTATCCCCTGATACCAACTATGGAATCCTACCATTTTTATTACGTAACATTTCATGTCTTTTTACAAAAAAAAGGATCATTAAAGACTAGTGTCTTGAAAATCTGGAACATTATACATGAAAACAACATAAATTTTTTTATAATACACTTTTAAGGATTCATAATAAGTTCATTTCATGTATAGTTTCTAAAACTCATAACATGGAGACATACATCTATGGAAAGGGTGAGCATAAGGCTTAGTAAAAAAAGAAAGGGAAAAAGTTTAATTTTGATAACAATATGAATTTGATGAAAAAAACAATAAGTAATGAGCAATATAATAAGTGTTATACAATAATTAAAATTAATTTCTCCATAACATGAATATGTTTCTATAACATTTAATTTACACATTAATGAATATTTCCACATGTTCATCTATAAAGTTTCATGAAAATTGAAAAATTTATTCTCCAAGGTATCATGAAACATGTCATCTCTGGAGATTAAATTATTTACCCAATTCATTGGAGAATTACCAGGGAAAGACTCTAATATTTCATTATTTTCATGTAATAAATATAAATCATAGACATAACTTTCATAAATAACCCAAATATAATAAAGGAAATGAGTTTCATATTAAAATCGTGACATTTTAAAATGTATTTAAAAACAGAATCATTATGTCATTTATAACCCATGGAAAGGGAATATGGGGTTTATGTATATAAATTCCATAATAAAGAATATCATTTTTATTTCTTTATGAAAACCCATATAAACTAAATAGGTCTGAGTGTTCACATAAATAATATAAGATAATTTTTTGGGGGAAAGAGAGAGAAATTTTTAGACGAAATTTCTATAGTATAACGGCTATATAATATGGTTTTAGAAAACATTAAAAAGATTGGAGATAAGGGTCTATAATCCACTAATGAATTATTCTAGATTATAGGGACATAATATAATAGAAATATGATCATGTTGTGGATGTTTAAATGACATATAACATGAAAAGGAAACATGAATGAAAATTGAAAATATTTTTTTTACAAAAATTATGTAGCCTAACGACATCACATTAAAATTCAGAAAATCAATAGATAAGAGTGGAAAGGGTCAGTGATTTTTTTGACATGAAATAGACAGTAATAAAAATATATATGCACACACCTCAACAATATAACATGGAATCAAAATTACATAACATAAAGGAAGGCATGACATAAAAGAGTAGGGTGGAAGGATGCCTTACCTTAAAGAGTAACTCAAAAAACACGAATGTTTGTGACCCTGGGTGGATTGGGGGAACCATGGAAGGAATCCCTAAGAGGTAAATTTTCCTAAGATTCATTGAGGATGAAGTGTTAATGATGTTAATGAATGAATGGGTTGGTATATGTAGAAAAAGTGAGGGAATATTTTATTAATTTCCATGGGACACCTCATCTGCGGTATTTGTGAAACCATGGTCTTTCCCATGGTATTTTCCCATGGTATTTTCCACATGTGACACCTCAAAACATATTTAACTATTTGAAAGTCGACCATAATTATTATTTCATTATGACATCATTATTAATGTCATTAATCTTACCGAAACTAAAAATTGTATTTTTACTCTTCATAAAAAAACAAAACATTTTATAAATATCTCTTAAATTCACCCAAACCAACTCTCCATGATCTAAATTCAAAAATTAACTCCACTTTATGAATAATATTTTCTAAATATTTTTAATATAATTTTTAAATAAAATAATTATTTATTCAAAAAAACAACCCTAAAACTATAACTCATTTTGTAACAAATTAGGAAAGTAATCATGGTCCCATAAAATTATCATACAACCATAAGGAAATAAAATAACAATTTATTCATACATTTTATGAAAATAAATTTCAAATTAAAATTATTAAATTAATTTTAAAATTGTATAGAAAATATTAATGACATACAAAAATACCAAAACATATACGATGATTATTTTTTTACATTCAAGATTTCTAGATTGAATATAAATATTCATTGGAGAATGTTCTATTTTTTGGAAAATTTACTATTCATTAATATTTATTACTATTCATAAGGTTATGTTACTATTTGTAACACCCTGAGATTTTATGAAAAATATTCTTTTAATTTCATTAATGTCTTGTGTTGTATTCTACACCAAGATTACCTTGCGCTATACGCAACACCGTATTTGCTTGCAATATATGCAACACTATTCTTGGATCGTGTTACACACAATTTTGATAATAGTTATTCTACGCAACATTGAGTATATATATATATATTCAAGGTATAAATGAAATATGGTTGGATTCTGTTGTACGAAAGAACGAATGATTCTTTCACAACACGCAACCCTAACTTGGCTTGCATTACACGCAATCATGACCTTCCTCGACTGCGTGTGTTGTACACAATACCGGGTTTTAATAAACAAGGATATATTTTTATAATATTGTCATGAACAAGCCATTATGAATAGTAATAACTAAAATTTGAATTTTATAACATTATTATTCATCTTACACATTTTCTAGAACATGGTATAAGAACAAAATAAATTTTTCATGTAAAATAAGTATTTTTCAAAAAATGAAGTTTTGCCACATTTTGATGGCGCACCCACTTTAAATATAGTTTTTGACATGTTT
The DNA here is from genome assembly GCA_963277665.1 of Viscum album. Lineage (NCBI taxonomy): Eukaryota > Viridiplantae > Streptophyta > Magnoliopsida > Santalales > Viscaceae > Viscum > Viscum album. The sequence goes on from OY728126.1 coordinate 280,065,739, forward strand.
ATTTGTTAAATTTGAAAAAAATGAAATTTTGATTTTTAATCAAGATATAAAAATTTACATTAGATTAAATTTTGATATTTTTCCGATAACATTCATATTTTAATGAAGAGTATAAACACGCTATATTTCAATTTAAAAAAACTTTTTTCATCGTAATATATTATATAGTTAAATTATAATATTGAATGGTTTTAAAGTATAAATAGAATATATTTTTACCATTTAATATAATATATGTCATTATCATTGATTTTACCTTGAATTCGTAGGTTAAAACAATTCAATCTTTTGCAATGTTTTAAAGAAAAACCTGTTTTCTTTCAACAACGAGATTAATTTTAATTTAATTTCTGCATATTTTGTGTATTGAATTTGGAAAAATGGATTCCATATTTGGAATCAGTGGGTCCAAATTATGTTAATAAGCTACTTTTTATTTTTGGGCATTGTGAATAGTAACTAGGGTAAATTTTATTTACTATAGTTAAAAGTAAATCGGGTAATTAAGGGTAAATATAAGATTATAAAATTACCCTAACACTTGGAAAATCATATTGGATGGCTAAAAGTAGACTCATATAACCAAAGGGTCGTATTAGATTCATTTTATGGAATTTTTTCCATGAAAATAATTTAATTATTATTAAAACCAAAGAATGTGACAACATGTCACTTTCTTAAATCTTATAAGTATAATAATTTTAATTTAGTGATAAACTTCATGAAACATAGAAAATTAATAGTCTCCATAATGATAATAAAATTCTATACATCATAGAAATTTATTTAGTATTTTTAAAGATTAAATAAATATCATTTATTATGACACAAAGATGATGCATTAATTGTTTTATTAATGAAATTTTGACATAATTGATGTTATAAATGCCCAAATAAATGTAATTTGAGACTTTTTATGACTTAAATTAATTTTATAGGTTAATATGACATTTTATTTTTGATATAAGTATCTTGGTTAGAACTTATAATTCTGTTATGAATTTCATAAAAATCATGTACAAATAGTGTCAAAATAGACATAAATTAGTTTTTAAAACAAATATTATATTATTAATTGTTACTTAATTCCTAAAAATCTAATGTTTTGCCAAATGACTTATATAAGGTTAGATATATTAATAATAAAAAACTTGGGGTTCGTTTGGATTAATATAGTAAGTTTATAAACCTTATATTCTAAGAAAACAAGAAGACACGGTAAAAGTTAAATTATCTAACTTAAAGTTAAATATAAATGATAAGGTTAAAATTGATATCTAAACTTGTCTAAATTCTATTGGATGAGAGGATTTCGACCCATAGCCACCTTAGCTTCGAAATATATCACTTTGAAGCTATTTAAAAACTATCTTGACTTTATAATAAAATAATATTTTTAGTTTTCCCAAATGTGCCCCTCTCCTCCATTATAAAAGGGCACCTCCTCCCTCTCCTCCTCATACCAATTTGAGCATTCAAGCTCGGCCAACCCCTGGAAAAATCTCTTCTCCACTTCTCTAGTATCATCCTAGAGGTCCTGGTATTCTTCAAAGACCATGCTTATTTATTTAAGTAGTGGTTAAAAAAAGGCGCGTCAAAAAGAGGTAATATCCATTACCGATATTTTTCAATTTCCTTCTTCTTCAACTTCATCTTCATTAGTTGTTTCATGATAAAGTAATAACATAAGTATTTCTTATATACTGATATGTTATTATAAATATGAAACAACTCTAATTAACCTTCTATCCATACTACGGAAAAAGGAAATCACCGCGCGTGCGGACGTACGGAATACCGTCTCCACGCCATGGTGTAATCTATTTTCTGCCACCACCTTAATTGGATGGGTATAATGGTGTAATAAGTAACTATATATGACTATTATAAAGTGATATTTATACTGAAATATTATACATACACTTCAACACAGGTTCACGATCATGAGAATGATATCATCACTCGTGCGTACGTACGAACTACCGTCTCCACGTCGCGATGAGATTCATTCTCCATGTTAACCATTTAAGAATAATTATAAAGTATATATAAGAAATAATAATGAAATATATTACATAATAAAGCTAATGGATTAATGTATATATGTATGTAATCTACTTACTTCCATTCAAGACAATAAGTAAAGGAAAACAGTGTTCATGCGTACGTACGGACTACCGTCTCCATGAACGGTGTGTTTCATTTCATTTATCTATCTATTATATATATATATATACTGAATATATATGATATATAAATCATGTTTTATATTCTGGAAGTAATTAAATCATGATATAAGTAATAATAATGTCAAGAACAACAAGTCCAAACACCTACGATAAATGAAACGATTTTACCCAAAACACTTCTTTAACATGGAATTTACAAAAGAACGGGTAATATAAAGTCATAAGTGAACCATATATGATATAATACCAATTAATATGATTCTGTAATAAGTTAATGACATTATTTAGATCATTATACAGGTGGTTCAGACACATACGAAGCAAATCGGACTTAATGTAAGGGAAAATATCACAATCTCATTTTTATCTGAGATTGTTTATACTTTGGTATTTACTGGGGTGTATTTTATCATCCACATCCATGTTTCCCTAATATGTAATATTTATATCCTTCTAGAATATTTTATATCCAATTTTACCCTTTGGTGAGTTTTTAGTAAAATATATGAATGGAATCTTTTGTCGTTTTTCGTACGAGGGACTTTTTGACTTTTCCGACAAAAGTACGAGAAGAATGTTTTCTTTTAACTTATACGACATGAATGGATTTTTAAAACATTATTTCCAAGATGCTTCCTTTACAATTTTTCAAGTTTATTTTTAATCAACTTTTTTTAGTTTATAATTGTACGACATGTTATGAAAGGAAAAGTGTTTTTGAAGCAGAAAGGATATTTTCCTCAAGAATGGAGTTCAAGTGTTTTATCATAAATATTTTCCATATAAGATAATAAAGGGTTATGTTTTTATCCCTATTATTACATTAATTTGATTATGTTGTGATGGAATTATATTTTTATGAATTCTTTTATCTTATATGAATTGTTTTATGATGTCACGATGTTTAAGATTTCCATTTTTATTACATGGGTTATGCAATGATGTATGATTTTTTGATTTTGTGGCACACATAAGAATGGTATAATTATGTGATTGGTGAGACCTATATCTCCATCCAATCAATTGGTTAAAGATTTTATATCTCATGAGATAGACATGGCTGGAATGGTAGGGTATACCGGTTCAGTGAAACAGGACTGAAATGAGGAATGAACTCGGCTTAGAAAGGGACTTTGTCCACTAAGATAGTCTTGGCAATGGGTCTTGACTAACAAGAAATGATTCTCTAGGATTATGTGTGTATGCCACAAAGTTTCATGTTTTATGTTATGATTATTGGGATTACATTTCACTACTATGATTTATCCCATGCTATTAAATTATGATCTCTTTTGCAGGTTAAGATTTCCACGAGATATGTTCTTATTAATATGACGTGATTGATATTTCTTTTGTTTACCCATACTGAGCATTTGAGCTCACCCTTTTATGTTTTCTTTTCCCCGGGACATATAGAAAGGATATAGGTTTAGAAAAAAAAGAAGATCTTTATGGGAGATGTTGAATACTATTCACCACGATTAGAAGATATATATTCCGAGTTTCCAAAGACACTAAACTATTACGGTCCTTGTGTGTGTGTTTTTGTTATGTACTAAGTATTACGCAAAAGTAATGTAATGTCCATGTACGTCAGGCTTCGGGTATCTACAGTTGGTATCAGAGGAAAGGTTTCGTCAACTTCTGGAAACTAGGATGTGAAAACGTTAGTGAGATCCCTAGAGATATTTATAAGGTATGTATAGGGATGTCCCTAAGGATAAGTATACGAACTACGGTAACGATCTTAGAATTTAACCTAAGATGTAAAATATTGAGGGTACCCCCCTTTACTATGTTGTTTTCTCTAGCATGATTTTTTCCTCTCACATAATTATTTTTGTGTTTTAGTTAATGGAGGGAACCAGATGGAATTCGGTTAACATTGAATCCAAAGGAAAAATTGGTGACTATGAGAAACAAAATTGTGAAATGCCTAGAGAGAAAGATATTGTGATTATGCTGAATCATTCATCATGATATATGATTAACAAGGTGAAATTTAGTGGTATGCCTAATTAATCAAATAAGAGGAAGATAGACTTTTATACATGTTCGCATGTGGAGGAGCATAAATAAAGGAAGATTGAGATTTCTAAATAAGGGAAGAAGAACCTTGAGGAATACCTCAAATGGAGGGACATATGTTATCTGTGTGGAGAAAAGGGTCATAGAGTGACAGACTGTTATGGAGTTCAATGTCTTATTTGTGGAGAACATGGGCATTACCCAACTCAATGCCCTGACCTAAAAAGTTACTTCTAAATCAAGGAAGGAATTATTCCAAGACAACAATTGAAGAGGATGGATTGAAGTGTTTATGTATTGTTATTCAAGAAAAATGTTGTTGAGGTACTTTTATGGCTTATTAGAATATTTTTATATTAGTCTATTGTGGTTCTCAATAATTTTATGGTATCGGTAACCATGGAAAGTGATTGAGATATTTTTAGAAAAAAGATGATATGCGCATAATGAAGGTATAAGGAAAAAATGAAGTGTTTGATAGTATTCCTAAGCTCATGATTGATATAAGGACTAAGTTAATAGAATTTTGAGGATTTTGGTATGTGGAAAGAGTTATCCTTTGACAACACTCATGTTTTCACTAAGATTCAATGGGTATTAATTTTTCAAGAGATTACATGATTATGGTATTCACATGACTGGAATGTGACGAACAAGTTATATGAGGGATAAATGATGGCATTCACGTGATCATTTTCCCTATACTATGAGATTAGACCGAATTATTTTAGATAAGCCTAAAGATTGGAGTGGATTATGTTGGACATAAGTTAATATTGTTTAAGGATAAAACTTTTTTTGATATTGTTGATGGAATGTTATAATAATGTAGTTTTAGAAAAAGGACAACCTGCAGGATGTGCGACAACCCATCGCGTCGACCAAGGCTGTGGGAATCGAACCCACAACTAAAGTGTGACGGGCCTTTATCACATACCACTGGCCTACAGAAAGTCCCTGGTTAGTAGAAACTAGTTTTATTTTATTAAGCGGTATGATATATGAAGTATAAGTTCATTTTTGGAATCCTATATGATTAACCTCACCAAAGATGGACTTATGTATATTTGATAACTATTTCCAAACTTTTGTTTGAAATAGATGGAATGACCCACCATTCTATCACATGATCTGTTAACACTTCACGAATAACAAATTCAACTTCATTTCTTTAAGAGATGAAGTGGAAATTGTTCAAAGCATGAACAACAGTGAGATTGTACAAAAATCAATTAAGTATTTCTTCTAATTAAAAATTTTCAACTTTAGGGAAATGATATTGAAAACCAAAAATGTTGTCCTAGTGGTCTTATATCTGATTAATCAGCTGGTACCCTAGATCGTCACAAATTTATGACTTTTCGATTTTTGGCTTTTTCATAGCCATGTTCTCTACCACTCTCCATCAGAACTTGATGGTTAGATTTTTCTTCCATATCCATATTTTCACCTATGTTCTCCTACGTGGAAACCCAGTGATGAGTTAATTTGGGTAACCATTACATTTCATACTTATGTTTTTAAAGCCATATTTTGGTATTCTATTTTACGTTGTGGGTTTTAATTAAACAAACATTCGAGTAGTAAACCATTTATAACCCCGACGAATTTCTAGGACGAAATTCATTTTAAGGGGGGTAGAATGTAACACCCTGAGATTTTATGAAAAATGTTCTTTTAATTTCATTAATTTCTTGTGTTGTATTCTACACCAAGATTCCTTGCGTTATACGCAACACCGTATTAGCTTGCAGTATACGCACCACTATTCTTGGATCGTGTTACACACAATTTTGATAATAGTTATTCTATGCAACATTGCATATATATATATATATTCAATGTATAAATAAAATATGGTTGGATTCTGTTATACGAAATAACGAAGGATTCTTTCACAACACACAACCCTGACTTGGCTTGCATTAAACGGAATCACGACCTTCCTCGATAGCGTGTGTTGTACGCAATACCGGGCTTTAATAAACAACGATATATTATTATAATATTGTCATGAACTTGCCGTTATGAATAATATTAAATAAATTTTGAATTTTATAACATTATTATTCATCTTACACATTTCATAGAACATGGTATAAGAACAAAATAAATTTTTCGGGTAAAATAAGTAATTTTCAAAAAATGCAGTTTTTCCGCCTTTTGATGGCACACCCACTTTAAATCTAGTTTTTGACATGTTTATATGTTCAATTTGACAAAATAAAATTCTTCTTTTGAATCAGGATATAAAAATTTACATTAGACAAAATTTTGATATTTTTCCGATAACTATCATATTTTAATGAATAGTAAAAAACACGATATATTTTAATTAAAAACAACTTTTTTCATCGTAATATCTTATGTGGTAAAATTATAATATTGAATGGTTTTAAAGTATAAATAGAATATATTTTTACCATTTAATATAATGTATGTCATTAGCATTGATTTTACCTTGAATTCGTAGGTTAAAACAATTTAATCTTTTGCAATGTTTTAAAGAAAAACCCATTTTCTTTCGACAACGGGATTAATTTTAATTTAATTTCTGCATCTTTTGTGTATTGAATTTGGAAAAATGGATTCCTTATTTGGAATCATTGGGTCCAAATTATGTTAATAAGCTACTTTTTATTTTTGGGCATTGTGAATAGTAACTACGGTAAATTTTATTTACTATAGTTAAAGGTAAATCGGGTAATTAAGGGTAAATATAAGCTTATAAAATTACCCTAGAACTTGGAAAAATTATATTGGATGGCTAAAAGTAGACCCATATAACCTAAGGGTCGGATTAGATTCATTTTATGGATTTTTGGCCATGAAAATAATTTAATTATTTTTAAAACCAAAGAATGTGACAACATGTCACTTTCTTAAATCTTATAAGTAAAATAATTTTACATTAGTGATAAACTTCATGAAACTTCTAACATGAATAGTGACCAAAAATCTAATAAAATTATATACATCATAGAAATTTATTTATAATTTTTTGGGATTAAATAATTATCATTTATTATGACACAAAGATGATGTAGTAATTGTCTTATTAATGAAATATTGACATAATTGATGTTATAAATGCCCAAATAAATGTAATTTGAGACTTTTTATAACATAAATTAAATTTATAGGTAAATATGACATGTTATTTTAGATATAAGTAACTTTTATCTAACTTATCATTCTTTTATAAATTTCATAAAAATATTGTACCAAATAGTGTCAAAATTGACATAAATTGGTTTTTAAAACAAATATTATATTATTAATTTTTATTTAATTACTAAAAATCTAAGGATTGGAAAAATGACTTATATAAGGATAGATATATTAATAATAAACACCTTGGGGTTTGATTGGCTTGAAATAGTAAGTTTATTAACCTTATAGTGTAAGAAAACATGAAGACATGGTAAAAGTTAAATTATCAAACTTAAAGTTAAATATAAATGATAAGGTTAAAATTGATACATAAACTTGTCTAAATTATATTGGATGAGAGTATTTAGACCCATACCCACCTTATCTTAGAACTATATCAATTTGGAGCTATTTAAAACCGATCTTGACTTTATAATAAAATAATATTTTTAGTTTTCCCAAAGGTACCCCTCCCCTTCCTTATAAAAGGGCACCTCCTCCCTCTTCTCCTCACACCAATTTGAGCATTAAAGCTCGGCCAACCCCTACCAAAATCCATTATACACTTCCCTAGTATCATCCTATAGGTCCTGGTCTTCTTCAATGACCATCCTTAGTTATTTAAGTGGATGTTAAGAAAAGGCGCGTTAAAATGAGGTAATATCCATTACAGATCTTTTTCAATTTCTTTCTTCTTCAACTTTGTCTTATTTAGTTGTTTCATGATAAAGTAATAACATAAGTATTTATTATATACTTATATGTTATTATAAATATGAAACAACTCTAATTAACCTTCTATCCATCCTATGGAAAAAGGAAATAATCGCGCGTGCGTACGTAAGGAATACCGTCTCCACACCGTGGTGTAATCTATTTTCCGCAACCACCTTAATTGGATGGGTATAATGGTGTAATAAGTAACTATATATGATTATTATAAAGTGATATTGATACTGAAATAGTATACATACACTTCAACACAAATTCACGGTCATGAGAACGATATCATCGCTCGTGCGTACGTACAGACTACCGTCTCCACGACGCGATGAGATTAATTTTCCATGTCAACCATTTAAGAATGATTATAAAGTATATATAAGCAATAATAATGAAATATATGACATTATAAAGCTATTGGATTTATGTATATATGTATTTCATCTACTTACTTCCATTCAAGACAATAAGGAATGGAAAACAGCGTTCATGCGTACGTACGGACTACCGTCTCCATGAACGGTGTGTTTCATTTCATTTATCTATCTATTATATATATATATACTGAATATATATGATATATAAATTATGTTTTATATTCTGTAAGTATGTAAATCATGATATAAGTAATAATAATGTCAAGAACAACAAGTCCAAACACCTACGATAAATGAAAGAATTTTACCCAAAACGCTTCTTTAACATGGAATTTACAAAAGAATGCGTAATATAAAGTCATAAGTGAACCATATATGATATCATAACAATGAATATGATTAATTAATAAGTTAATGACATTATTTAAATCATTATACAAGAGGTTCGGACACTTATGATGCAAATCGGACTTAAGGTAAGGGAAAATATCACAATCTCATTTTTATCCGAGATTGTTTATACTTTGGTATTTACTGGGGTGTATTTTATCATCCAAATCCATGTTTCCCCAATATGTAATATTTATATCCTTCTACAGTATTTTATATCCAATTTTACCCTTCGGTGAGTTTTTAGTAAAAAATATGAAAGGAATCTTTTGTCGTTTTTCGTACGAGGTACTTTTTGACTTTTCCGACAAAAGTACGAGAAGAATGTTTTCTTTTAACTTATACGACATGAATGGATTTTTAAAACATAATTTCCAAGAAGCTTACTTATCAAGTTTTCATGTTTATTTTTAATCATATTCTTTTAGTTTATAATTGTATGACATGTTAAGAAAGGAAAAGTGTTTTTGAAGCAGAAAAGATATTTTCCTCAAGAATAGAGTTCAAGTGTTTTATCAAAATTATTTTCCATATAAGATAATAAAGGGTTCTATTTTTATCCCTATTATTACATTCATTTGATTATGTTGTGAGGGAATTATATTTTTATGATTTCCTTTATCTTATATGAATTGTTTTATGATGTCACGATGTTTAAGATTTCAATTTTTATTACATGGGTTATGCAATGATGTATGATTTTTTGATTTTGTGGCACACATAAGAATGGTATCATTATGAGATGGGTGGGACCTATATCTCCTTCCAATGCATTGGTTAAAGATTTTATATTTCTTGAGATTGACATAGCTGGAATGGTAGGTTATACCAGTACAGTGAAACAGGACTCAAACGAGGAATGAACTCGGGTCAGAAAGGGACGTTGTCCACTAAGATAGTCTTGGAAATGAGTCTTGACTAACAAGAAATTATTCTCTATGATTATGTGTGTATTCCACAAAGTTTCATGTTTTATGTTATGATTATTGGGATTACATTTCACTACTATGATTTATCCCATGTTATGAAATAATGATCTCTTTTGCAGGTTAAGATTTCCAAAAGATATGTTCTTATGAAGATGACGTGATTGATATTTCTTGTGTTTACCCTTACTGAGCATTTGAGCTCACCCTTTTATGTCTTATTTTCCCCAGGACATAAAGAAATGATTTAGGTTAATAAAAAAAAGAAGATCTTTATGGGAGATGTTGAAGACCTTTCACCACGATTAGAAGATTATATTCCGATTTTCCAAAGACACTAAACTGTTACGGCCCTTGTGTGTGTGTTTTTGTTATGTACTAAGTATTTCACAGAAGTAATGTAATGTCCATGTACATCAGGCTTTGGGTTTCTACACTATTCATCAAAAAGAACCTTTTGTATTATCATACTCTAAATATCATTCTAAACGCAATTGTGTGTGTCAGATTTTTGAAAATATTTTCACAGAAAAAGTAATTTAACAATAATTTTTTTTACCACTCATAAAAATATCATTATTCAAAAAATACTATAGACTAAGAAAACACTATTCATCGAATATTCATTTTTTCATTTGGAATTCGAAAATGATGTTTATTTAACCATAAAAATTATCTAAGAATTATAAATTTAACATTTAAATATAAAAATCCATTGTTATTCATAATAATAGCAGCTACACATGAATAGTGAAAATGCTTAATGAAAATTATAAAACATAAATAATAAATAAATATTTTATCATTTAAATATAAAAAGGTATGTTTTAATCATACCATTTAATTAAAATAATATTTATTCAATATACCAAAAATTTATATAATAATAACATCATTTTTGAAAACTACAATATGGGCTTGAAGTAATTTTATGTGCTTTTATTGTAATACATAACAAAATTGTATTCCGAGGAAATAGATCCATAAATAAAAGGTGTAATTTTTTTTTGTCGTTACACTCAATGCATGATTCAATCTATAAGTGGGATGCAATGTACCAACTTGTGGAGGATGATTTCATCCAATATAAGGAGAGGATATCCAACATCTTGAATCATTCCATTCCATCCCACATTATCTAGGACACCAATGATAGGTTCCAAGGGACATTTATTATTTTCATTTGTTTATTTTTATATTATTTTAGTTTTCATATCTATTTTAACACATTCCTATGTTCAATTAAAGTGTTCCACCATTCTTCATTCACCCTTATTTTCCTTCCAACTCTAATTATCATTCTTTCAATCTTTCATTTATCCATCATGATCTCTATTAACATCATAGAACAAAATTACTAACATGGGGATTAGATCTATTGGAGGATTCATTGTTTTATATTTTATTTTACTTCATCTCAAAAAAATTTTAAATCTATTTCATGTGGATGCTAGGGTATTTCACGGGTGTGGCGGTCATCCATCATTGCACTATTTCCCTATACATTCCTTTCACACGATTTATCATTTTACCTCCCTTCTCAAAAGAAAACATATCATACAATGGATTCATGTTTTATATAAGGGGTGAAACAACCTATGTTAAAATGGGTCTTGTAGAAATAACATTCTCAGTTGAGGTGTTACACAATTTGACTATTAGAGGAGGTGTGTATTGGTGTAATGGATTGATGATAAAATCAAACACTTAATAAATAAAGAGAATGAAATTAATTAATTATGTTTCAGTAAATGAATTATCAAATATAAATTAATAAAAAATAAAATTATGAACACACCCATATTATCCACCCCTAGGACAAAGACATTTCTTCCCTAATTTCATTCTGTTTTCATCTGGATTAAAAAATTTCATGTCATTATTTTTATATCACTATATCCAAAAAACCAAACCCTTGATTTCAATAAATATTAAAAAACCAAAATGAATTTAATTTCTTGAATAAAATTAGTGATTGAACTGACTAGAACAGTCCTCATGTGAGAAGACACTAGTCAGCCTCTGTGTTGCAATAGGAAAAAAATTTTCTTTTACAGCACCATAGGATAGGCTTATGTCAATGAAAAAATCACCATATCATGCAATCATAATAATTTCTCAAACTAATTATGAGATATAGGGCATGTACCCTTTGTCTTGAGCTTTTATGATTGTTCAAACTAATTATGGATGACTGATTTATTCCCAAATCCAGCTATAACATAGTATTTCTTGTATATAGCCACTTATGTCCACACATTCTTGGTCCATATAGGTGGTTGAAACATATATAAATATAATATATATATATTTTATTCTTTCTATATATAGTTACTATATATATTATCACTATATATATACTTATAAATCATACATTATTTTTGGCCATTAGTAGATGAGGGTAGATCCACAAGGTTTCCTTCAGGAACCTTAGTGGATATGTATTTTTTTATTTGTATTTTTTATAATTCTTTAGACATACACAAAACATTACATTATATTAACTAACTGGATCTAGATTTAGACCATAAATGGCAGCCAATAGGGATTTTATCTCACACCATACTCATGCTGCCATTACATTGGGGTACCTGAGAATATCTCATGATCGTAGGACCATGGACTATTTCTAGTGTCGTCATCCTTTTACATGGGAGTTGGAAGCACAATGCTGGGCTGGAGCTCAGTTTGATAATTTACATTTCTTTTAGGTATTTTTATTTCGTTTCTTTAGTTGTGTATTAAACTATATGATGTTTCCTATTGTATTTTTATTGATTTAGTTTCTTTATCATTATCTATAAATGCATTGTTGTATATTGGAGTTGGCCATTTTTTTTATTCCATTTAAATTATTAATCCTCTAATTTTTCATTCATTTATTATTTCTTCCTCTATTTTATGTAATTTATCTTTTGATATACTGTATTTCTACTTTGATCATGAGGATATTTTCCCAGCAATGTCACCTCCTTAGACCATATTTTCTAGTTGAAAAACTCCAGTGTAGGTGTTAGTTCTTGATTCCATGTGTCCCACAAATTTAGATACTAGATTAGTGGTCATCCAAGTCAAGAAGTTACAGGAGCCACAAAAAAATAACCTATGTTAATATCACAGTGTCCGCCTCTTGGTTAATACCATGTAATGAAAAATAAAATCATCTTTCCTTATATAGACACACATTTAACCTCCCAAAATACATTAAAATGAAGTTCACATGGAATTTAAAAAATCAAATTTATACATCTATAGTCTATATAATTAATTTATAAATCCTTTTTATTATAGGATTATTCGAGTATTAATTAATAAATTAATAAAATAATATAAATCATGAAAATAATCCATTTGAAAATTAATTCCAAAATTATTCTAAAAATATATTAGGTTTTTTATTACTAATTATTAACTAATATATGTGTATTTACTGTATAAAATTCAATGAAATTCATTTATAATTATGGGCTCTCCCCATTTTTATATATATTCTTTTTTCAATCCTATTAAAATAATATCTAAAATCAAATTCATATAGTAGTTAAAAAAATTTAAATAATTTACCCTAATGATAATTATCAAGAATCCATATATTACCCATACATACATCAAATTTATGTACATGTAACTATCTATCTAGAGAAAATTATAAATGTATTGTTCTCATACTTGGAATATGTAAGCTCTCTAAATTCTTGTAAAAATTATCATTTCCATATACTATGATACATTACATTTCTTTTAGTCATGATATCTTATTTATATCAATTTTTTGTCTAGGGTTTGTGAAAAAAATATAACAATGAAATGATATAATTATGTGGATAAACTCATAAATATAATTAATAAATAATGAAATATTTTCATAGAAAATTTGACACTCAAGTCCCTTACATATGAATCCAATCTAAAAACGTTTTTTTGGGTTGGGATTAAAATAATGATACATAATAAATTGATATTTAATTCTAATTATCATTTATTTCATATGTTTTTTTTATTTTTGTACAAATTTTTTCTTTCTTTTCTACATGCACATATTTTTCATATATAAATTTTTTCCTAAATATTGTAATGAAAATTAATGTTATGGATATGGATAAAACACATTTATTTTAAAAATACCATAAATTATAATACTTCCTATTTTTTCCATAACTTGTAATACTACCCAAATAAAACACATTAATCCCCCATCCTCCCACTAAAATATGAAATATATATGAAAAATATTAATATTGATGGATACATAAGTTAAAATATATGCTGAAATGTGTCGTACGACTAGAATAAAATTCAGGGATTCCAAGGGGAAATATGTCTAATATTATGGTAGGTATTAATATCATTTGGGGTAGAATAATAAGTTCATCAATCATATATAAAAACAAGAAATCAAAATATTTGAAATATAAAAAACTCATGTTCTATTTTTCACACAAAATCCAAATTTCTATAAAGAATTTGAGGGTATTGTAAAGAATATATTAGTGGTTTAGAATGTCTATCGGGTAAGTGTAAAATAGTATTCCATTATTGTTCATAGTGATCGATTTCAAAAATTTCTAAAACTCATAAAAATGATTATAAAATTTCAAGAAAAACAACTTCTTTTAATAAAAAATTTAGAATCTATTTATTCAAAATTCATATATAAAAATATCAAAGTCAACTCAAGTGAAAAAATGACATGAATATTCATTTAAGAGAAAATTTATATAAAAAGTAACTAATAATTAAAAATAAAGCAAAACCCTAGTAATAAGTAGAATCTATTTCTTCACACTTATCTTTTACAACAATTCATTTGATATCAACTAATAAGTGATAGGAAAGTAGAATTAATATTTTCCAGAAATATATTTTTGAGTTATTTTCCAATATTATAGGTAGTACCATACTTGTTAAATTTATTATCCTAAAATTTAAACATGAAAAAATATATGGGATTTTTTTAAAAATACAATTAATTATTATAAGAAAGATAGAGATGAATTTACCTTTGGGCATCCCCCTAATGGTGTTGTCATTATACAATGTAAAGTTAAGTTGTTACCATTTATTAACCTAATTCAGAGGGGGATTATGGTTTACTTAATTGGAACCACTGAATATTATTTCTACCAATTTCAAATTGAAGAAATTAGATTTAAAGTAGACCAAAAAATAAAAACATCACGTCCCCCATAAGGATAAAGAAATCAAAGTAGTGCATGGGGTGTAAAATAATGTTATGTTTCTCACATTATGTAATAGTATCTTCCTTTATATTATATTTTTTTATGTGTAAGGATTATTTTAATTATTATTGGTTCAATATTATTGATCTATATCCCCATTATTTCTTTCATGGTGGTATCTTCTTCATGTTTGTCACTTTCTTGGGCTATGAATAGAATTTTTAGATCTAAAATATCAAAAAAAAAGTTGGATTAAAATAAAATTCCTAAAATATTGATGTAAATAATGTTCAACGAAATTTCAAAACCCTTATGTTGTTCATACATGATCTCTTATTCACCACTAAATTCCTTTAGAAGAAATTTTGAGATGTGTCAGAAAGAATGATTGTCCAGTGATGCTTCCAATTCTTCAATATCTTCTTGGTAAAGGGATATAAGAAATATTTTATACACATTTTCTTATAGAATATATTTCTTTATAAATACTTATAGATTGGTATCCATTATTATCAGCATGTCCTATAATTCTCTCATCTCAGCTTATATGTCATTCTATTTTGGTCTAGAATTAATGCACTAGTGAAATGTATATTCCCCCCATAGTTGTTGGATTATCTTCTACATGGTAGTATTATTGTATATGATTTTAATGTAAATTTGGTATATCTTAATTGAAGTAATCATCTACCCATCCATTTGGTTAAACCTAATTTAATTTTCTGTACTATGTCAATTGTATTTTCTATCTGGGATCCTATGGGAAGATAGAATTATTTTTTCGTCTTTGTTGAACTACGTATTTAATTAAGGATTCATTATTTATTTATAGTCTTTAAATTAAATTTATCATAGTTCAAATAAGAAAAAGAGAAAAAAATAATAGATAAAATAATGGATAGAAACACAATAAAATAATTAAACAAATAGTATTTATCATGTGATCTAATTACACCAACCCAATTTGAATCTCGATCAATGGTGTTATGTTGATGAAGTACTTGTCGTGAGTTTTTTATCAATATAAATATTTAATCCTAGTGTAGAAATAGAGATGACTAGGGTCATCTCACTTGATGATTCAATCATAAGATTATTACATTACTCACTCATTAATATTTTTTATATTTTCAACAATATTGAAATAAATAAATGAATTAAAATGAAAAAAATGGGTGTAAAGAATAAAAATAAATAATAATGGAAAAAAACTTGTTACCTATGAAAGGGAAGTCGTTGTTACGTTTTATCCAAGGAAAATTGAATTATCAATTTTTTAAACCATTTTATAATTTAATCATAATGAATCATGAAAACCATTACACTACTTAATTTTAAATGGTCAATGTGTATTAGAAATATATTTTTAATGAATCAATTAAAACTACTCCATAGTTTAATATGATAACACACCTTAGACAAGGATTGAAACCAATTCCGACCACAAATCAAAACTCAACTCACCTCATTGCACTATAATTTGAATGAGCTAAGAGACTGAATGATAATGATTTAGTATTTACAAAAACACAATATTATGAAATACTAAATAAAAGTGGACTCCAATCTCACCAATAGACTCTCACACCCAGTAATATATCAAAAATATGAATAACACTTACAAAAATAAGAAACAAGGAATCATGAATTCCATAACCGACCCTTGGGGATAACACCCCAATGTTAGCTACTCAATCACTATAGAGTGTAAGGGTGGAATGTAACATAGTTGGTGAAGAATGAGAATATAAAATAAAACAACACTAAATTAAATTAGACAAAAAATAAAATATGAAAATAATATGATATAGAAATGTCCATGTAGAGAAGATAAGATTTTATACCCTCCCATAAGTTGGGGTAAAATAAATTTATATATAATGAAAATAGATAATAATGTATGGAATGTACTATATATATAAGTTGAAAAGTAATATAGTACCTCAAATAAATAACTGATAGACTCTTATTTATTACATTTTTTCAGAAAATCATCCAATCATCTCATGTTTGTGATTTTCCAAGGAAAAATAACTAGTAAAAATTTATGTTCATTTGTTTCCAAATTTGGGAAAATAATGAATATGATAATATTATTTATGTATAGAGATACTTTTAATTACTATAATGTGTTATATAGATTGTTCTCATGGTCCTCATTGATCTTCATGTTTTTTCATCGAGTGTTATGTAGTTTTCTAGATATTTGGTTTGATGGTTGTTATTAGTTTGTATGAAACCAAGTTTGAGTTGAATTTTTAAGGATTGAGAGACAAAAATAGTGTTAAAGTTATATTTAATAGATTCATGGATAGAAATTACAATCATTAAATGTAGTGATGAGATCATCAATAGTTGATCTTGTATATCACTAGCATGGAATCCCCTTTTAAATGATTATTAAGAAAAAAATTATTATATTCCATTTAATCTTATAGGAGCTAAGAATCATCCAAGTTAATCTTACATAGAATGGATTTATTATATCCCAGGTTCTAAAACACCATAGAATATACAATGTGTCTCCATTAATGTCTTATTATTCATAGATACTAACACTCATTTCAAATTTAATCACTCATAGTGCATTATTGATCACTGATAATCTGATTTGGAGATGCATTTAGATAGAGTTTCACTCATTCCAAATTTTAATTTTTTAGTTTATGTCCATGAAACACATATTTTAAACATACACCACACTTGAAAACCTTATGTTAACCGCACACTATGAATACCCTCGTGTTAATCTCACAGAGTTCATGATAATCTTGTCTATTCTTATGTAGAGGATCATTTATTCTCAAATAAATAATTAAAATTTGATTAAATATCACACACCCACCCAAAATTCATTTTACATATCTAAAATCCCAGAATATTATTCTATAATTACCTTTTAGTGTAGATTTATTCCATAATTAATTCCAAAATTAATAAAAAAATGAAATATTACAACTAAGTAGGTTGAAAATTAATTCATAAAATTTTCTAAAACGAAAAATCAGATTTGTGTCTAATTATGATTTAAAATATGGGTATATAATATGAAAATTTAGAAGATTTTTTATTAAAATTTGGTTCTCATCGAAGATCACTTGATATATATGTTTTTCATTCCACTAAAGGTTCTATATTTTAATATAATGTATATTTATAATTATTGTATTCCATGGCTACTATATGTAGTAATTAAAAACTATATTTATATATTATACTACTATCTAATGTTATATTAATAATATTGATCTATTATTACATTATTATTTTAAATTTTAATACCCATTTTTTCAGTGAATATAAAAATTTCGAATGATTTTGTTAGGAATTTATACCAATATCAACTCATTTGTTCTTGGGGAACCAATAGTAAAAGAATTAAAATCATATTGTATGATTATAGGTTCCATATACATCAATTTAATTTTTATAAAAGAAATTGAAACTAACATATAATGTTTTAATTTTTACTATAGTGTTCTCATGTTAACTAACACACTATGGGATAAATATAAATAATAAATTTATGACATCATCAAATGATCACAGAGTATTTTAAAATTATTTTTTATTCTTCTTGACCATGTGATATTTTTATCTAGTATACTAGGATGAAAAATAATAAACCA
The DNA here is from genome assembly GCA_963277665.1 of Viscum album. Taxonomy (NCBI): domain Eukaryota; kingdom Viridiplantae; phylum Streptophyta; class Magnoliopsida; order Santalales; family Viscaceae; genus Viscum; species Viscum album. Next base: position 280,084,334 of record OY728126.1, read on the forward strand.
ATTAAATATGAATATTGGTTTAATTTCATATATTTATAATATATATTTTTTCTTCTAGATTGTATTTTTATCACCACCAGCATCTATGCAAAAACGTTTTTCCTAAATTGAAATATAAAAATAATTTTATCATTAAATATATGGTATTATTTTTTTACATCAAACTTTTCAATATTCTAACATAATCAAATTTAACAGTTAAATCATCACATTTTTCAACATTTTTTCTATTTTTTCAATTAAAATTATCATTATAATCCCTAAAAAAACTAAAAATTATGTTTCATATCAATTTAAATATATATTAATGTTTTCTAAATTATATAATTATTTTTTATTTAAAATAATATATTAATGTTTTTGTATTTAAAATATTCACTTTTATTTTGGAAGGAAAAATCATCACAATAATTCAAAACACCAATAATATTTTCTTATTTCTCAAACGGATAAATTATGATTTACATTGTAATTAGGAAAATATTTCATCAAATAAATATTTTTATATAGGTATGGTTTTTACTATTTCTACCTAAAACAATATTGAATTGTAAATATTATAACCATGTTATCCATTAAACCTTTCATATTATAATAACATTAAAATTTTCTGGTAAAAAAACTTCAAAACATTAAAAATATTCCCAAAATAGAAATAAATATATTTAGTTTTTTGTGTAGTATAATTCATGTAAAAAAAACAATACATCATAAATGAAAGGTTTTAGTTCTCCAATAATATTTTTTCAACAATACAAACCATAGTACGGTAACATGTAATTATTTTCAAAATATAAACTATAATAAACAAAAATAGTCATGAATTTATAATAGAGAAAAATTTTATTGATTGTTATTTGTCATTCACTCCTAATATTTATATATTTTCCAAAATATAGAGTGAAACTATTTGTCAATGATGAAATTGAATATTTATTTTTTTAATTGATAAAAATTTCATGTTGTTTTTAAATAAGAAGTCCTCTTTGATAACAAGTTATCTAGTTCAGTTAGACAACCTATGATATACTGATTTTCTATTATACTATAATAAATATAAATTGAAAACAAATTTTATTTCCAACATGTATGAAAGTGAGGATCATGGTTTTTTAAATAAGCTCAATGTATTAAAAATGATGACAGTTATTATTTATTTGGAGGTTTGAAACTATAACCATTTAAATATATATTGAAATTTGTAGAATAAATCTTAATTTTTTTCAATCAATTACATGAAATACATATTTTTTTACATTTATTAATTTAAATGAAACTATACATGAATAATAAATGTTTACTTGGACTAAATATAAGGTTTGGATATTTCATGTAATAATTTAATAAGTTTTACTAAGCCTATTTTTCATAAAAAATTTGTATGTTTTAATATAAAAGATGAACTGGAAATTATGTCATTTATATATCTCCCCTGATCTGAAACTCCTCATGTATATAGAAATCATTGTAAAAATTTACATAGAAGAAATATCATTATACATATATTCATTGAATTTATGCCACACTATTTTTTAATTGTAAACTCAAAATCATTTTGGATGAATAAATAAATACTTTTCACTTTTACTACTATACATTTTCAATCCAAGTACAATGTTTTATAAAATTTTCTATGAAACATTTAAATAGATCATCCTTTTATCATAAAAAATTAGAGTTATTTAGTTTTCTTTCCAAGTATTTAGTAATAAATTTGTGTTATAACTTTAAAAATGAATTTTATTATGAGTTTGAAGAAATTACATTGGATTTTGAGCTATATTTATTAACAAATTTAGTTAAACCAAAACTTCATTCATCAATTTTCATGGGAAATATAGAAAAAACTTATAAGATTAGTTCATTTCGTCTTAGTTACAAGACAAGGAAACCAAAAACCTGGAAAATGGAAGTCTTATATGACTCCAACATCCATTTATTATCCAATAAAAACATTATATGGACATTTTTTATGTTTTTTGATGAACGTGAACTACTTATTCCGGATCAAAAAATTCTACTTGGTCTACCAATTTTTTTAAACAAAAATGGTTTTTGTGGACTACCAGAGATACGAATATGACTGACCCACATAATTTTGTCAAATAGATCCCTTATTATATTATTATATTATTATTATCATTATATATTTTTTAAAATAAATTGGAAAAATTATTTTATGCACCCATTTTCATGAACTCTATCCACTAAGAACCCTTCTTGTCATTGTAATGAAGATGTGGGCGGCCCTTAAATCCTGTCTCAAATAGGGCACAATTTATACAATGCACTGAGTGATTAAAACATAAAAATAAGATGAATTAACCTAATAATTATAGGAATATATGATGCAATCCATCAATAATATTTACAATAAAAATTAAAAATTTATATCCCACATTTCATGAGAAATTCTATAAAGATATGAGTCCTTAAATTTGTAGGATCTTGCTCAATAAAACTCATGAATATGTGGAAGAAGCGTATTAATGTTTTAGTGGGTAAATAATAGATCCGACGTAGACCTAAAATAAGACATCTATCAATCATACTCACAAAGGACCACTCTCCAAAAATCATATCCATGTAAAATAATATAATATCAAAAGAATATACATCACGAAATGTCCCTCTAACAACATCCTCACTAGTTGGACATTCCCATGATCCAACTATAGGTTTAATTTGTGCTCTCATGCCTTCCATATAACCACATATCCATATATCACATAACAAATATAACAACAACATAACATACCATATAACACATATTACCATGAAAAAATCACATCATCATCACATCCGAATGAAAGATCATATATTGTTTCATATTAGAGTATCATGAACAAAAATGAAATCAATATTGTTCCCATTTTCCATGTATGACCCCCACCATGTATCAAATCATCATCACTTCATGTTTACTTTAAGAAATATCTATCTCAACCTATTTTTCATAACATCATGATACAAAAAATAATACTTAATCTGAATGAAGAGCATGTATGAAAGATTAGTCGAACATTTGTTCCCAAAAAACATGGATGTTGGGGAAAATTCCCAGAACGAAAATTATTTGGCTGTATATAAGTCAAAATAATTGGATGGGAGTGTATGAAATAAAATGAAAAATTAATTATATAATAAATCTAAAGAGATCCCTACATAAGAGATTATATATCTAATCATTCACACCCATCATAACACCACAACATCAATATAGATTACCATCAACCACTTTAATTTCCATTACTCACACAGTTCCTAATTTTTCACACCAAAAAGCTATATCATCCTTCTCAATTTCCAATTTAAAAATATCATATCATTCATTTATAGAAGTATCATTCTTCCATCTGCATTACAAATGTTATTCCATTTATTTCCAAATTAATATAATCTCATCTATTATTAATCAATTATGCTGACAACAATAATGAACCATTCATTTTTATTATCCACATATCATTAAATATTTATATTTTATTCAATTTATATCGAACCACATTACCAAAGTCATTATTAACAAACAAATATTCTACACCAGTGGGGATCTAAATAATTATCCCCACAACAAAAAACTAACCACAATATTTTGCATTAGCCACTATAATGTCCACTAGCCATTTTTTCTATAAATATAGTCATCCCACAATCATTACATCAAAAAAAGTCTCAATATTCTAACCATGGAAAACCAACCAAAATGTAACAACACCAACTCATGTAACCCAAATACAGAGGTTTCGTTATTACATTGGAATATTTTGCATGTGATTGCATCCTGAAGTATCAAATAGTTTAGTAGTCTTAAAGAACTGAATTTATACATTCTTCCCACATTATTTAGGGAATAAAATATAAAATGTAATAATAGATAACATTCGACACCCTTGAACTCATTTAAAAAATTATTTTTCATACACTGAGGAAAGAAAACAAAATATATTTGATCTGAAATACTCTATATCTATTATTATAGTGAAATATACAATATGTAAATAAGTTATAATCAACATGAAAAATAAAATAAATAAAATACCATGTCACTTAATAAATAAATATTTCACAAAATACATCCATGTATAATATTAAGGATGTAATATCAGGGATAATTAAAAAATAATTATCACATAAAGAAATTCTTAATCATTGACTTCATGGGTTCAGATATCATGATGTATATACTATCAATTCCTTGTGCCATGATAGTTTAATAATTGGGTAGGTGTACAATATTATCTCATTCAAGTTAGCCAACTAATTTGTCTTAGGAGATGTGTCAATTCATCAAGGGTCAATCTATAATCAGGCCCCACCCACCACTACATGTCCAATACATTCCTAATATATTGAATGATCAATTAAATTAATAAAAATTATACAATATAAAAAAAATATGGAGAAAATAATATATAATTATCATTATTTTCCCTAGTTAATAAAATAATTTTTATAGTAATATATCATTTGTAAAATTGGTATATTTTTTTACGAAATAATCATATCCATTCTACAAGTAATAAGGATATTTAAGAGAAATTTAATTTCTAATAATCATAAAGAAGTTAATGTTCTATGAGAAAAATAATGTCCACAAAATTAAAAACAAAAATATATGTTCATCAGATAATTAGAAATATAGGTTTTTTAATAAAATCACATATTTTTTAAAAATAAAAAAAGGTAAGTGAGTATTATAGTAATATTATACTAAAAAATATTATTTTTAATTTTTTTTTAAAATGTATAAGTGAAGATAAATATCATTAAATGGTTATGATTTTGGGTAATATTGTTAACATTGTATATGATAAAAAAACTCCTTTTTAATTTTGGTAATGAATATTGATAATGAACCATCATGGAAAAATTAGAAATTTTCTTATTAATCCTTTTAAAATGTCATGGATATCATAAAATGTCCTCAATAAATCATTTGAGTAATAAAATGTAATTTTTTAAAATAATTTTAAAAATATGGAAAATAAAGAAACATATATCTAATTAAAAGAGAAATAAAAATGGGTACTCATTTAAACATTTCTATAGTAACATTGCCTTTTCATTAAATTACTATTACATCATTTTTACGATAAAAAACATTATAATGATATAATTCAAGATCCAATGGTTTTCCATCATTGGTAAATTAGGATCAAACATCACTTTTAAAAAACAAAATTGAAACATAATATATTTCTTTCTAAACTATCCTCTTGGTGTCCCTTACGTTCCCCTTGTTACATGCAATCACTTGATGATATACATTAATGAAAGTGGTGACATAAAATCCCATTAAGTAGAGGTTTAACATGGGTTAAATAATGGACATGGATCAAATGTACATGGTTTGAATAATCATATCATAATTATTTTATGATCATCATAATTATGAGTAATCCATTTTAAAAAGGATTTTAATGTGTAATATTCAAAAAATAAAACATCATGTTTTAATGGTCAGATACCAAACATGGTTTTAAATAAATCTAACATCTTGTTCAATCATAACATATGTGCGTAGATCATAAAATCATTATTGTGACAATACATAGCATCTTGTTCAAGGGTATTGAACATAATTTCATGACATACATCACATTAACACATGAATTGGAGGGATATATAATTCTAGTCCCATTTGTCACATCATAAATTATAATAATCAACCATTCGACCTTGAACTTATAAAAATAATAGATATTAAATAAATACAAGGAATAAAAAGTTTTTCACAAGGATTTCAAAAAAAATACTACAATGAATAAACCTTTTTGTTCCAAAATGAATAAATAAAAACAAAATTGGACATAAAACATCATTTTTCTCGAGTGGACAACAATCATTTAGAGATAATTAAAATAATATGTTTTAAATATATAAGTCACTTTGAAAAAAGGCATTTCTTGGAAAAACAATTAATAAGGTAAGAATTTAAATATACCAAAATGAAAAGGGAAAGTTAATTTTAAGGATATAATATGATCATTAATAATAAGGAATAGAGGATAATCCAAAAATGGAATTAGGTCTGAGAATCCCCTTACCATAAATCCTATATTATTTTTTCACATTATCCCCTCCGAAATAATAAACAGAAGATTACTAAAACATAGTTGTAAAAGTGAATTATGTCCATTTGGTCCACTATTTATCATGGATAATTATTTTATTCTATTAGAAACACATTTTTAAATGTAAATTGTTATGATATCATATTTTCACTAAATTATACTGTATTTTTCAATTTCACTATTTTTTTCAAAGAAATTTATACAGAAGAATAATTAATTTCAAAAACATAGAATACCTATAGTTAAAATTTATATATTATATATAATTAGTATTTTCATTCCATTGAGATGGTTATATGAATTAACTTGTAAATTTCCTTGTTTGTGGTAAATAGACATTTTGGAGGACAAAAGATAGGGAATGATAATTTCGAAATTTAAATATATTGTAAATATGATACATAAATTAGGGTAAAATAATAAGTATAATGTTAAATTTTTTTTAAATTAGTCTTAATTGTTTTAGTTTTTAATGGGTTGGTGAGAAAATAACATAAGAAGAAGAAAAAAGAGAATAGATAATAAATATTTACTTAATCCTCGATCTAGCTTCTCTAATACAAGACAAAAAATCCATTAATGTTTCTAGTTGGACTACTATAAATCAATCCTATATATTATAAGGAAATAAATATGGTGAAATTTGGAATGTGTTATGATTCTCAATGTTTTGGATGAGTAGCTTTTTGAGTGGAGGGAGTTGGGTTATTTATACATGAGGAGAGGGGTATTTTTAGAAAAAAATATTAAATAAAATAATATATCAATGTTAAAATGTATAATAGTTCATGTTTTATAATTTAAATCATATGTATGTATAATATAATGATTTTAAGACTTTAGTGTTCTTTATAATTAAAATTCAATAGTTTATTAATAAAAAGTGGAATAAAAAAACACTAATATTTTATGTGACCACATTTCACTTTAGTATTTGGAAAAAAATTATTTTGGAATTTCATTTTATCTTATTTTAATGAATAAATTATGAAATTAAATATATCATGAAGAAACCTCACATTATATAATTACTATGTCAATTTTACATCATGAATAATGTAATTTAAGGTATAACAGTTATGTAAAAAATTGTATTTCAACTATTCTGTAAAAAATGAAGTATTTTAGAAAATTACCAAAAAATCACCCTTGTAAAATTTCAATGTGTTTAACTCAAATATAATATTAATTTTTTCAAAAAAAAATTATAACATGGGTAATTTTAATTTTTAATAAAAAAATTATATTTTTTATGAATTACCTTAAATTAGAGTTTATTAAAAACGTGCGTATATATTCTTTGAGTTTTTTTATCATGATTTTTTTATTTTAATTGAAATATTTTAATTTACATTAATTAATCATAGTAAATATTATTTAAATAAAAATTAATTATTTTGAGTTAAAATTACTATCACAACTGTTAAGTTATTGTTCCCAATAGTTAGATAATAATTTCAAAGGATCATTTTATTTTTTCAACATTGAAATTATTATTCCAATAATAAAATTACCTTCTAAAAATACAACATAATGGCATCAGTCAATATTCACTATAACGCCTCTAGAGGATAGACATTTTTATTTTCTAACATTTTTATTGGTTTACAAGTTTTTTTCTTTAATTCTATAGTGTTTTCCAGGAGGGTCATGATCCTACACAATTTGGGCGATCCATATTTCCCCACTTTGGATTTTCTATTTTATAATTTTTATCCTATTATAATGATTTGTAATAAAATTAGATTCATAGATGACTAATGAAAAGTTATTTATTACAGACAAATGGTATTTTTATTATATCTATATTTTTTATGTGTATGATATTATATAATATAATTCCACAAAAATTTATTTAAGAAACAAATATAACTAATAGAAACACTTTCCTTAAATTATTCCCCCTTTAGAAACTTCATCCTTGAAATTTTAACTTTTTTTGGATGAGAATATATAAATGTACTTCATTTCATTATTTAATATAGTTCCCACCTCATCTCATAATTATTATATTATAGTAAAAACACTTTGACAAGGTGAGTTGTCATGTTTCATATAATATTTTCTCTATGGTATATGATCTTCCCTAAATCCTCATCAAAAGATATTTCATTCTCTAGTTATACCACCTTTAGATTCAGTACATGTGAGGGACCAAGTTTCTACTTCATTAGGAGAAATATCTGAAAAACCTCATGAACCTATGCAATATTAGGCGGACGTTCTGGAAGATAGACCACTAATCCTATCTAATCAAGGTCCTCAAAATAATAAAAATGTACCATGGGATTAGATTTCCCTTCATTTAAAATGGAAAGACTCTCTTCTAGTGTAATATTCTAATGAAAATTATCACCCACTTGAAACTGAAATTCCCATCGAACGATGTAAACCTTACTCTATTTTCAACTCTGAGAAGATTTTATATGTTGTTTTACATCATAGAAATTAATTTTCATTTTGTGCACATGATCTGGTCCATGTAGCTTTTGATCCCTATCTTCATCCCAAGAATTAAGAGTTGTATCCCACTTCCCATATAAATATACTTATAGATCCATTTTAATAGTTGAGTAGATGTTATTTATGAATAGAAAGTCAAAATATATGAGATGTTGATACCATTATACTTTAAATTCCATTGTATTTGATTTTAGAATGTAATCAAGCATATGAATAGTCCTTTTAGACTATCAATCAGTTTGGGTTGATATGATATACTAAAATTCAATTCAATATTGAAATCATGTTGAATAATTATCTATAATTTACATGTGAACCATAGATCATGATTATATGTGATCAAAAGTGGAACCCCATTCATCCTCCCTTCATCCTTAATATATATATATTAGCTTGTTTTTCTAGTGATAAACATTCTTTGATGGAAATAAATTGGTCATTGTTAGTGATTAAATCCAATAAAACTCAAATCACATAGTTTCCTTTAAATATATTTGGAAGACCATTGAAAAAGACCAAAGTGATTTTCTCACATTTCCATGTGGGTATGGGAAGTGGTTTTATCATGACCTTTTATTTTTATCACATAAATTTTACTTTCTTAAAACCCAAGAACATTGAGTTATACTCAATGATCATCTTCATCATGTTCTCCCACCAAAATTACTCTTCAAGATCATGGTACATCATGGTTCATTCATGATTCATGGATAATTATAGGGTATGTGCATTGTATAATGGATATTTTTTAGGTATGGTAATTTATTAACACAATTTCTAGTTATATATCAAATCAAATTATCCTCATCATTGTGGAACTCATGAATATTTCCATCCTTTACTACATTCAAATTTTTTTGAATATCCATATCTTCCCTTTGTTTGTTATTTATATTTTCAAAGATAGACAAATTTCCAATAATTTCGGAAAGGATGGATGTATTACATTCCATTGATATTTCCATGTTCGTCCTTTGAATATCCATGAAGATAGGGTCTTTCTCAATCAACATCATGGATATATTAGTAGGATATTTTTTCTAAGATCATCAGCTTCCTTACTTACCATTCTATGATGCTAGTGAACAGAAAAATCATAGACTTTTATCATCTCTAACCATCTCTTTTGATGCAAGTTGAGACCATTATATTTGAATATATAGATTATACTCTTGTGATAAGTATATATATAACACATTTCAATATATATGTAGTGTCGACAAATCATCACAGTGAATATCATAGTCACTAACTCCAGATCATGTTTTTAGTAGTTTTTCTCATGGATATTAAAAAATCATAAGGAATAGGATATCAATTTATCCTTCTGTTTGGTTACGCAACCCAAGACTTTCATTGATGAATCGCTATATATCACAAATCCTTATTTTCATTTTTGTGTTATGACTGAAAGAATAGTGATTAGCCTATTTTTATCTCATTAAATCATTCATCATTTTCCTCTATCCAAAAACACATTACTCCTTTATGTGTTAACAGAGTTAGAAGGCTACAAAATCCTGATAAATTCCTTACAAAACATAAATAGTACCCATCTAATAAATGAGCACAATGGATCAACATGAAAGTATTGGGTCTCATCCATTCCATAATAAACTTTTTTTCAAGGTCCATATAAATTCCCCCACTTGTGATGATGTACACCAAGAATGTGACCTACAACATCCAAGAGTCACACATTCTGAACATATCATGCATTTTATCCTTGCTTAATGATTCATGTGAAATACTTATATCTTATTCATATTGATCCATACTCTTATTATAGATTATAATATAATCAATAAAGTCTACCAACAAATAAATAATGTCTCTAAATACATTATTCATGAAATAAAAGAATATGTTAGGCTCATTAGTATGTTCAAACAGAGTCATTATGAACTCATAGTGTCCATAACTTTTACAGATTATTGTCTTCTGAATAACTTCCTTCTTCCCCATCAGTTGATGATATCCATATTAAATATCCCCTTTGGAGAAAAACTAATAACCTCAATATTGATAGAGTATATCCTTAGTCCTTGGTAGAGGATACAAGTTCTTTATGGTGACTTTTTGATCTCCTCAAAACAGATACACAACCGCATTGATCCGCCATTTTTTTGAAAAATAGAATTTTTCACCTCAAGGTGATGCGTTGTAGTGTATGAACCATTTTCCCAAATTTTCATCAAGATACTACTTTAACTCCTCATGTTTGATCAAATACATCATATAGAGACATTTTTATATAGAAGAATTATTGGGTATAAGTTCTATTGATAACACTACCCCGTGATCTAGTGTACATCTAGGTAAATATTTTTGAAATACATCACTATATTTTCTAAGAATGGGAATTTCCTAAAGAATGATACTTTTATACTACTTTACCTTCTAGGAACGGTATAAAACATTTCAAGGGTATCATCAAATAACACCATTTTGGGATTTTCTAAAGGAGTTTTGGGAGAATACCTACATTTTTACAGGAGCATGGGATGGTTCAGAATATAGATTTTTTTTCATTTTTGTGCATGATCTATATAATGAATGCCAATCCATGCCTGTTATAGAATCAAATTCCACCAAGGGATGGATTTTGAGAATTTTCGGAAGAATCTTTCCCTAGTCACTAATAGGAGAATAATTCAACACATGTGTTGCATTAATTTCACCACTATGTGTTTTTATGGATATCTCTACTTCATGGTATCATGGGTGTGATCCAATAGTACTAAAAAATTTAAAAAAGAAAATGGAATGTGTATAATAATAAAAACATAAAACACTTTCCATTCGTGAGTGAATAGGATGTGTACGTTGTTCAACATCATTTTTATGATCAAATTCAGCAGTGGTGATGGCATAATATTTCTCTCCCCATTAATATTTTTTGGTTGTTCATTTTGATTACCATTACGGACCCTTCGTTTAGTGCAGTAGAATACATAGTTTACTTTATACACATAGATTACGTACTAAACCATGGGTGGATCATTACTTTAATCTATTACATATGTGGGATTATTCATGTATCTTCATGATTCATCATCCTAGTGGCCTTCCATCCCACAAATGTATCATTCCCCTGCCCTATTAAGGAAATTACTAGGATTATTCTTCCCACATTTTTGAAATGTGGGAGGTTGATCCTTCTTTAAAATTTTTTCCTAAGATCCTCCATCCTAAAACTAAATCATTTATTTCTTCTCTCTATATCCATGAGACCATTCAAAAAAACATCATATCTACTTTTTGAAAACATCAAATAATAAATTCATAATTCACAAAGTCTTATATATATATATACAGTACTTTAGATGTGTGGTTTTAATTAACTGAATAATTTATTATTTTTTATCATTATTAGTTACAAAACCTGAGTCATATCTTTTAAGGCTCGTAATTTTTTCATCACAAGAAGTTAATGATTCACAGTCCTTATTAATAAGATATAATAACTCTCTCTCTCTCTATATATTTTATCAAATAGTTTAATTTTAATACTTGTTATGAAATAACAACTTAATGTTATACCACTATATTTATTCTATTTTATCCTTTGTTTTGGATTTACTTTTTAGTACCCACCATTGATCAGCATATACATCTAAATGATATATTTCCATAGAAACTGTCTCATTTTAAAACAATGGAGAAAAAAAATTCTATACTGAGTTACCCATTATTCAATAATAATTATATTAGATGATATACAAAATATCATTAGTCATTTCTGTATAAAAGATTTGATAGCTAGTTTCTCATTCTTATGTGAATTTTCATGTTCATCATTGTTCAGTTTGTTGTTCATAACCTGAGACACCTGAGTATGATTCCCCATGAAGTTTTTAACTCCACCTACCATTGAATTAGGAGTTTCATTCAGGAAATTGTTGCACTATCCCTTACATAGTTTTTGTCCTGGTTTCTACTAGTTCCAATCATTATCTAAAATAGAAAAAGTTTAATCATATGTAAAAAAATCACGAATAATTAATTTATTATATTTTACAATTAATTGTAAATAAATTTATTATGGTATCCCTATGATAATATGTTTCCATAAATGATCATTATAGGATCATATACATTAATATTTTTCATGTTTTTAAATGGAATAATTACATTATATATATATATATATATATTCCTTCATAATGGGTTGTAAAACAAATTGTGACTAATAGAAGAAAATCCACCTAGAATGTCAAACAAGGTGTGATGAAAGGGTTTATTTACGAACCATTTCCCTACCAAGTCTAGATTAATGCGGTGTTTTTGGTATGGTTACCCCTAGGTACATTTTTACTAAACACATATCCACTTGTAGTATCCAGATACGGATTTCATTTCTTGGAAACTAAGCACTCTTATATTTTTCCAAAAAAATAGGATGTTAATCAATATTAATAGTTATACTTATGCTTATTCACTAACTGTTTATAATACTGATTCCAAAATTAGCTAAACCACACTTTAATACTTACTATAGATACCTAAATATTTGATCACATAATTATTACATCATTTTTATGATAAAAAACACAATAGTGATTCAATCTAGGATCCAATTGTATAATGTCATTGATATATAAGGCTATAAAATAACATTTACATAAAATCTAAAAAATAATTAATTCTTTATTATCTATCCTCCTTGTGGACCTGATAATCTCTTTAGTAAAATTAATCACTTAAGGATATACATCATTGAAAGGGTTGAGATAAAATCCTTGTAAGGGGATGTATAACATGGGGTATATAATTTAAATGCAGAAAATGTACATGGGTGTGCATAATCATATTATAAGAATAGGATCATAATAATATTATTAAGGAATATATTTTACTACAGTACGGAATGTGGAAAATTCATAAATTCAAACTTCAAGTCTTACGGGTAAAATACCACACACAGTTTTCAAAAAAGGTATCAACATGATCATGAGAAACACATATGCATAAGTCACAACATCGTCATTATGAACCAATATAACATTATGTTCATGGATATTTCACATAATATCATGAGATACATCACACTATCAAATTCATTGTAGAGATATATATTATTGGGCCCCCCTATCACATTATAAATACTCATAATCATGCATGAAAAATAAATAATATAACAATCAGAGTTATGAAGTAAACCCGAGGAAGAGAGTGAGTTTCATAAGGATTTCAAAATGATTAAGTTCATGAATAATAATTTTGGATCATAAATTAATAATGTAAATCATACAAGGATATAAAAAATTATTATTATTGAGTCCACAAGAATCAATTCAAGAGGAGTAAAATACAATGTTTGGGAATTTGAAGCCACATTGAAAAAAGGTTTTTACTAGTAATTTTTTTTACATTGTAAGAACATCCATATAAATGAGAGAAAATGTTAAGGGAATTTTAAGGGAAATAATATGAATAGTAATATTGTGCAAGATAGGATAACCAACGAATATAATTAGTTTTGAGAATCCCCTTACCATAAATCAGAATTTTTTTTGTTACATTTCAACCTCTTAAATACCAATCTTAAGATTATTAAAACATACTTATAGAATTTAATTATTTTTATTTTTCCACTATTTACGCATTATAATTACTGAATTCTATTTAATAACTATAATTGTAAAAAAAGAACTGTTTTGAAATCATTTTTTCAATAAATTGTCTTGTTTTGTTCTAATTTCATTATATTCATTTAAAGTCATGTATAAATACGTATAGTTTACTCTGAAAGCGTAGAATACAAATAGTTAAAAATTTATATATTATATTTAATTATTATTTTACATCCATGATTGTTTTTATAAAAATAAACTTGGTAATTTTTTCGTTGGTGGTTAACCATCGTTTGATGTGAAATTGTCAAAAGAACAAGAAATAGATTTTTTTAATATATATATATATAATATGACAATTATAATAGCATTAAATCATTATTATAATGATAAATTATTATATAATTAATATTATAAGGTTTAGTTTTGAAAGGGGTGGAAAAAAAGAAATATATGATGAAAAACAAATGAGAAGAGTTGATCGAAACATACATAATGCTCAGTGTAGCTTCTCTTGTATGACAATATCTTTCCCTTTATATATGGAGTAGGATTAAACCAATGAGTCAAGGGGAATAAAACTATGGATTTTTGTATATTTTATGATTTTTATGGAGGTGTATGAGTTGTTTTAAAGGTCGTGGAGTGGTGTTATTTTAACAGGAGGAGAGGGGTATTTATAGACTGAAATATTAAATTAAATAATATATCAAAGGTAAAACTTTTAATAATGAATTTCTGAAAAAAAAACATATATAAACATAATATACTATTTCTTAACACAGTAAAATTCTTTTTAATTATAAATATTTTGTATATTAAAAAATAAAATGTAAATAAATAAAATTTTTATTTTACGCCATCACTTTTAACTTTAGGTTTTGGAAAATGCATCTTAGATATGGAATTTAAGTTTATTTATTTTTAATGAATCTTGTATAAAATTAAATATATAATCACATAACATAAAGATCTAGTTAGTATTAGGCCATTTTTTCATCATGAATGATGTAATAAAAGATACAACAATTATGGGAAAAATTACCTTTGACTTGAAAATTGATGTATTTCAGAAAATTTTCAAAATAGTTCCTTTGGAAATTTTTTACATGATGATTTAAAAAAAATTAATTTTTTCAAAATAAATTTATAACTTAGTTGATTTTAATTTATAACATATAAAATTTGGTTTTTATGAAATAATTTAAAATAAATTTTATTTAGAATGTGGTTATTATTTCATTGAGTTTTGTAATCACAATATATATTTTTTTGAATTATAATATTTATATTTATATAAATTAATCATGATAAGTATTATTTATATTAAAATTTATTATTTTTATGTATTCCAACATTCAGATTGTTATTCCAAATGATCATGTTACTATTCTAATAATCGCAATACTATTTTGAAGGAAAAAATACCACCTATATATACAACGTCATTATTTCACACAATATTCACCAAAATTCATCTCAAGCTTACTTATTAAAATTTTCTATGATGTTAATTGGTTCACTAATATTTTACTTTTTTTATAGTGTTGGTCAGGGGGTCATGATCTTAAAAGATTTGAGCTATCTATATTTTTCAATTTTAGTGGTTCTATTTTATATTTTTTCTCTAATTATAATGATTGGAATTTTAATTAGTTAATTATTTGAATAATTTAATGGTCATTATTACTGAAATAATGATTTTTTAGTTCCCTATATATGATGTGTCTATATAATATTATATAATAAATACAATAGAGAATTATTCAAAACAAATATTACTACTGAACACTTGGTCATTATAATTTTAATTCTAGATTCATGTTACAAAGAGATTAAAATTTTGAATAAAATATAGAAACTCTTTAAATAACCATATTATTATAAAATTAGTTGATCTTATTAATGATAAATTATAAGAATACTTCAATTAAAATATGATCAATTATAATACAAAGTTAAATTGTAAAATAAATGTATACCTATATGATACATCCAAAATTCCAACACCTTGAATGAATAAACATTAATTTAAAAATTAATCATAATTAATAAATTATTATTAATTTTAAATATACTAATTTTCATTATATACACCACATAAAAGTGAATAGCTCCAGAACAACCAATATATCTTGATGGAGTGTAAATTTATAAGAAATCCATAACCTCACACCTCCCTTTAGCTGAAATATATTTAAAATATTATATAATTGTATTGAAAATGTTATTAATTTACATAAAACCATATTAATATTTATAATATCATATATTATCCCCTTATAACATATTATCACTCATTTGATAATAATATTTCATTATTACCAATGTTTCAAGTGTTAACTGCTTCATTTCCTCTTGCATTTTTTGTCATGGATGTTTCGTTTCATATGAATATGATATGGTAAAATAATCATTAAAATGATATTATAGTAGTAAATATCATATATATTCATTATATAAATGTTTATAATCATTTATGAAATTCGAATATGAAAAATGAATCACATCCCTTCTTGGAGATGGAAGTTTGTAAGTACAAAAGAGAAATATTATCATTGCCTTAGTGGAAGAAAGTGTAAGGAAATGGATAATATATTAAATTTAAATAATATATATTATTTCATAAGTATCATATATATTATTTTTTCCATTCATTATGAATCTCCATATGAGTATGTGATGGAGCACAATGGGCATCTGTTTTTGAAGAGGTAGTTAGTCGTAGACATGAGCAATGGTTTTCTTCCCAATTTATTGGAGAATTAGATGGATAAAAATGATGCCATAAAAATCATATAATATTTTTATAATTCAGATTTATTTATATTGGAATATTAATATATAATTAGAGGTGGAAAAATAATAATGATAAAATATAAAGTGTTAAATGAAGATAATTATATTCTTTTAGAAACCCTTCTTTGGATATCATATTAAAAACCCCAGGGAAGATATTTTTGGAGGATTAAAATCTCTATAAAATTAATATGGGTGTTTTAAGTGATTTTGGAATGTATTTTTTCATCTAAAATGATCAATTTGTGTGAAAAAGTGAGGGAGGATTTTCCCATTTTTAATTGAGGTAAGTTACACTCCTGCAATATTTTAATGTTTTAAAATAATGTAATCTACATTTTGAGTAAAAATATATTCAAAATAGATCATATTATAAAGTTATAATTGTAATTTCTAAATATAAAAAACAAATGCGGTTTTATGATGTTTTTAGTTCATTTTAACTATTATCATTAGATATTAACCCCATGGTAAACTGGTTTTAACCTTTACTTTAGTAATTAATATTTTATTTGTTTATTATTCATTATGACCAAAAATTATGTTACCCTTGTTACCTAATATTAAATATTTTGAATAAAAATATGGAATCCATTTAATCAAATTAAATTCCAAAAAAGTATGAAATTTTAATTTAAAGATAAATCCACCATACTTATCATGAAATGGATTTTTAATAAATGCATTTTAACGTATAATTTAATATTTTTAGAGTTATTTTGATACATCACTCCATTATCCACTCTCCCTAATAATTCCTTAAAAAATATATTCGTATCTTTACCTCCCATCCTCATACCTTATTGATTGGGGGATGTTTTGTAGGAGTTGGTTCCCTAGAAACAACACCTTTTGTACTTGATAAAAACATCTATTCAAGATTTTGAATTTTAATAAATTCCATATCAAATCCTGATTATTTTTATATGTGACATTTCACATTTTAATATCCTAATATTTTTTCCCTCTAAAAGGTCTTTTAGGATTCTTATTATTATGATAACTCAAAAGTGTTATGACAGTATTCTTGAATATATGTTATATAGATGAATGATATAATTTCAGGGAAAAAAATGATGTTGGATATCAATGGAGGAAACTCATAGGACATTCAAGAATCGTCTCATGCTTTATGCCCATAGTAATATCTATGGGATATTACGGGAACAAGATCCCTTAGTAGGAAATCCACATTTATATATGACTTTGGATGTTCTTATCTAATGACATTTTTATTCTTCCTTAGAATATATGATTATTATTATTGAGAATTATGATATGTTGAAATAGATGTATTGATAAAAACTGTTATTACAGATGTTCATGACAAGGTTGGATATGATGGGTTTATCACGAATAAAAGTACATTATTGAATCATTTGAGAAAAGGTTTATCCCATCATTTATTTATGATAAGATAACATCTCAGGGCCTTTTATGTAAATGATATATCTTAAATAAATAAATATCCACAGTGATCAATATGCAAGTTTCATTTCTATAAATTCAATGATATAAATACCAAGCATATAGGTTAATTTTACTGGAATGAAACCTACATGATTTGAGATATTATTATAAAGATATTACATTTAATGGTAAATGTTCGTATGAGGTCACATGAAGTTGTGGCATTAACTCCATTCTATATGAGTGTCTTGGTGTGTTTCTAGACACTGACCTTGTATTGTATGATACTCTGCCTAATTCCAATGATAAAGGGGCCTAGAGGGTAATACACTAAGTGTATCTATTATATTAGTTATGTAATATATTTTTTATTATTTAACAAGTCTAAAAAATATTTTTCTCGGTTGTGGATTATTAATTATTCATGGTTTCTTGATCACATTTATTCGGACAATAGTCATTTGAGAGAATATATATTATTGGTGGAATTATTAAAAAATATTTACTTTATATTTAGTTGATATAATATTTATATATTTATTGGGGAATAATGATGTGACAATTATTTAATAAATAAATAGACATTGTTTAAGGTCCAATAAATAAGGTGGAGGATTGGTGGATTGAGTTCAAGGGTCCAATGAGAAATAATAATGTTGAATATTATTGTATTAAATAAAATGTAGTTATTATTCTAATGTTAGGTTTCTGTTAAGAAATAATAATAATACTACAATTATTATTTGACATGGGGTTTCACTAGTATTAATAAAATAAATAATGAATCTTGTGAAATTATTGTATTTTAACCCTATCGCTCTAGAGAACTAATTATGATTATTTTATCTTACCCATATCCATGTATATAATTGTGTGCAATAGATTACAGAAAATCTTTCAAGTTGAGAGAGTTAATTCCTCCAGAAGAATATTCTCATGAATAAGAGATGACCTATTCCATCATATAAAAAAATTCCTTGAAAGTCGTTCTCAAGGAAATCAATGGTGTTCGTTAAAAGTGGAAGGATCTTTGACATTAACACCAAGAGACTCCTTATGTGACATCTGATGATTCATGGATCATGTGTGGATCACCTCTAAAGGAATCATGTGGTTGGATTCAACATCACAACAGAAGCCACTATAGTTCTATAGTTAGGTGCATCAATAGAGAATGATTAACCATGGAGGTCATTATTATTAAATTAAATTAATTATAATTAACATGTGTTGATATCGTCACTCTTGGTTACTAGTTAATAACCCATTCTGTATCATTGATTCAAATACATTTACCATGGAATTCCTCATCACTTCATCTCATATAAATCATTGATTATCGAAAAAATAATGATGGGAATCATCCCCCCATGCTTCTGTATAGCCCAAAACATATTGGTGATATCGCAGGGGGAAAATTGTTGTTTATAATTATTTAGATTCAGGAATGATTTTCACATTAATAATTCAGTTAATCATTTTTAGTTTAATCATTATTTAAATCTGAATTATGGGGTATATTTTTTCCTCTATATTTTCATATAGATCATACATAGATGAATAATTTTTTGATTAAAATTAAATCTAGGTTCTCATCTAGAGGATATAGGGATCCTGGCCACACAACATGATCATATATGTTTTTTAATCAGTATTACACAACACGTAGTCATGTTAAACACATCAATATTGATTTGAAAATAAATTCAATATTTTGCATTGATTAGAGTATTAATTACACCTTCAATGCATGGTTTTCATACCAAGATTATCTAGTGCATAATCAGTAAGACAACATACTGTATTTCCAATTGGACACGACATGTTGTCCCTTCCAGTCATGGTTGGTAACGTATTCCAAATATGGCCTACCCGACTAGTGACCATGTAATAAAGAGTCAACATAGTGAGTACCACACTAGACACGCCAGGTAATCCAAGATATCCAAAGTACACCTCACACGCCGAGTCCCTAGGTGTTTACTTTGGATGGATGGTGAAGGGAGTACACCCTGTGTAGATCAGGTCTTCAAGCCATTTAGTTTTACCAGATTACACAGATTTAATGTTTATTTATTTTACTATGTAAAACATGATACATGTACTTCTGTGTGGTCATAATGACATGTCATGCCATGTGATATGTTTTAATATACATATTCATTTACAATTTTCATTAATATATGCTTAATATTCCGATCTCTATATCATGAATGTGTCATATTACATGTTTTTACTCTACATTCTTTGAAGCATAACATGTGGATTAAAAATTACATAATTTGTGTAATCATATGTGAGCTACATTTCATGAAAGTACATAATATGTCATGTATGTTTTATGTCAAAAGAGTGAAAAAGTATAGAAGTATAATTCATGTTGGGCAGAATTCGACATGTATTCACCATGTTTCCTCAAATTTAGAAAATATGTACCCCATTATTTTAAAAAAGAATTTTTATAATTTTTTAAAATTGCAAAGAATGAGAATCTAATGGAAATTTAGATAATTATTATGATAAAAATATTTATTAATAAAAGATAATAATTAAACTTTTCAATAATGATTTTTCATAAATAAGAATGATTAATAATTGAATACAAGTTTTAATAAATGTGTAATTTGGTTCAGTATAGTATATGATTATAAGCTAGACCATATATTTGTATGTGATTGGTTTCTTTTTAATTTATTATTAAATTAATATTTTGTTCTGTGTCCCTTCTCTCCTCATTAATATGTAGGGTATGAGTTCCCATGTTTTTTATGTATTCTACATTTTTTCCCTCACCTAGATCTGTCTAAAAGCATCTATAATGGATGGATATCCTAAGCTAGTGGAATCCATACATGCTCAGAGTTGTGGAGAAACCTATCCAAGGAGATAAAAATGTGGGAATGTGGAAAATTGTAAACACAAATCTAATTGGTTCAAGATGTATCTTCCCTAGGTTATTTGTTAATTTATCGACCACTAGATAAAATCACAACTAGAAATATCTCATTATCATGCCCTTTATTTTATTTTATTTTCATTTTCATGTTCATTCATTATGGATGTTTTTTCATGATATCACAATTATTGAATTAACAATCATGCAAGATAGATCTATAATAAACTAGATTATGTGTACGTGTTATCTGAAAACATTGTTAATCACTTATATAATCCCACTTGATATTAACAAGAATGCGATAAAGATAATAATTGTAATTTTATACATAAATGATAAAAATACCAATTTAAAATATTAATTCGTCCTCGCCGTCAATTTAATCAGTTCGAATAAAACAATATTTAAAAGTGTGTGACTAGAAAAATTTAGGGTTATTTCCATTATTTGTGAATTATAACATGAGGTATTGGGTTGACCAGACTTGGTTCAAATAAAAAATTGACTGCCAATGAAGTAATCGATGCAACTAAGAGGAAAATGATAAGGTAATAAAATTAAGTGATTTTATGATTGGGGAGTCCACTTGATAGATTAAGGAACTATGAGTTAATGTAGATCGCATTTGGAATTTCTATCTAAAACCATCCGTGTTTCTTGACCACACAATTTTGTGTCTATGATAAGGGAAATATGGATCCTTATCGCTAGAATGTCCACGAAATAGTATTTTCTAAATTCAATGTTATGGGTTATTGTTTTTTTATAGTATATTAAGAGACTATTAAATATAATATTTATTTATTTGTATAAATTTTAACAGAAAAATTACTAAATCTATTCTTATATTATTTGTATAAACAACTTTAAAAAGGAAAAAAACTTATCTTGGGGATCCAAATAAAGATGGAGAAACTTATCACCAATAAACAATTATAATAATTGAAGAGACTTTTACCCATCATCGATCACAATGAATAAAAATTATATGTGTTTGAAGATCCTTTACCAATTGTGCTTTGAAATGAGGCCAATGTTGAAGAGATATCTCTATATGTGAAATATCTGAACGATGATACGTATGTTCAATGCCTCATGCTATCATATTTTTCCACGGATCTATTGATGAAAAATAATCATATGGTTGCCTATATCATAATTTCTCACCATCAAGATTTGAATTAAGATAAGGAGACACGAGAGAGGTTTGAGATTTCCATTATTTTGTTCACAACTATTCATGGAGAGTTTGCTCCAGTTGGACCTCATGTAGTCAACCATATTGAATATATTGAACATCTATGCATATTAGGGTTTAGATTATTTGATGAGTTATGTATATATCTCATACATTAATCACTTCCCAAGAACTTCTCGAGTTTTATTAAGTATTATAATATGAGAAATAATGAGATGAGTCTCTTGGAAATTATGTCCTTGATTCACCATGTGGATATAGACATGGGGTGTGAAAAACCCACAATCCTTATCGTTAATATAAAGAGGAGGACAAGGAAAATATGCCTAAGACCTATAAATAGTCGAAATCTCTCGAGCACCATCCTTCCAAGAATGGGAAGATCCAATGTTAGGGTAAGGAAAAGGAGTTTGTATGTTTTGCATGTGGATATCCAGGTGGCTGGAAGAAGAATATAACACTAAATCATGGGGATGCTAATGGTTCATTTTTTATCAATTACAATCCTACCATATTTGAATTATATTTTGGTTCAAACATATGTATCCACATATAAAAACCATGTAGATTCCAGAAGCATATGATATGATAGGTGGATCTGGGAAAATCCAATGATGCAAGAGTGGATACTCTTTACATTGGTGACTACCACACTTCATTTATAATGGGAGTATTTTTTGTTTTATGTGATATTTATTATATACCAAATGTTAACAAATGCATAATTTTTTTATTAGGTTTTTATACAAGTGGTTCTAATTTAATATTCAAAATTAATAGTTGTATTATTTACAAAAATGATCTATGTTTTGGTATTGATCATTTAAATAATAGCAAATATGTATCAAATAATGAAAACCAAGTGATGTAAATTGACAATAAAAAAATATCTCCCAAATATTATAACCCCCAGCGGTGTCATCACCATCTCGGTCATGTAAAAAATAAGTTTTAGACATGAAGAATGATTCATTGGACCACCACTATGGAGGTTGGTGAGTGGATTGATAAGCAGGCCGGCATTCTATAGATAGTCTTCAATATGAGGGAAGATCAACATGTAGGAATTCTGGAATTCATGGGACAACATGGCTAATAAGTATTAAGGAATCCTTAAGGGCTACCCAGACTCATAGGTAAAATCAATCCCCTGGATTTTGTTTCGAGAAAGGGATTCCAATCTGCTCAAACTTTTTTTTCCACAAAGCTGTAATTTCTTTTGGTGTTTAATCTTATGAGGGTTCTCACTTCCCCATTTAAAAGTGTTTTGAAAATAAAAAAGTAACATTATAATAAGTGTTAGACAATTCTTTTTCAATATGTTTATTTAAAATCTTCTGAGCTAAAACCACATGATATATGCCATGCTTGTTTACAAATATAAATGATAAAACCGCCACTTGCTGATACGGTGAAAGGGTCATAGAACATTAGGATTGGTACACATTAATATGTGTGGATCATTTCTAGTAGATGATAGAGGTGGACATTCGTACTTTATAACATTTATAAAAGACTTTAATAGATATGGAAATATCTAATAAATGAGGTATACGTCTGAGACTTTTGGGAAATTCAAGGAATTCCAGAATGAAGTATAGAATCAAAATGGTTAGAAGATATAGAATATTATATTAGATCTAGGTGGTGAATAAAGTAGAAAATATTTCATTGAAATTCAATGGGGGTTTGGGATTTATCATCACCTAACTCCAGAATATACACCACATTTGGTTTTGTATTATAAAAAAGAGGAATTGTTCCTTGTTAGCCATGGAAATTTCAATGATGATTCAAGAATATCATATATTATAGTTTTACAGAAATATGAATTAAAAACTACGAAATACAGAGTAAACTAAGTACCAACTGAATAATAAATTTGATTTCCCATTGATCTACGGAGTGGAAAATAATCTGATATATCGCATTAACATGTATGGGGTTGTCATCAATTTTTTAGTGCATTATCAAGAATCAAAATAGAACCCTGAGTCATGTGCTGTATCTATATAGGGTATCAAAAGGATATAATGGGATACTACATATACAACCCCTCATAAAATAAAGTGATTATTGTCCTACAACCATCATTCTTGAGAGGGAGCACATCATTAAAAAGTATTGTGGGAGGAATATTGACTTTGATGAAGTTCATTATCAAGAGACATTGAGGTTGTTAGAGGAACAAATTCCTATGGTCCCTATAGAATATATAGTTCCTAAAACCAAAGTACAATGTAGGAGTGTAAGAGAGATATGTGAACCTGAGAGATATCATTTTCTAGTCACCAACTATGGTGACTCATTCTTATTGGACAACGATGAACCTCTCACCAACAAGAAGGTAGTAGGGAGATCAAAGCATCTAGAAGGATAAATGTTATGAATTATGTGATAGATTCCATGTATTAGAACTGAGCTTGGGTTTTGGTTGATGTAAATCATGGTGTGTGTAAATGGGTATTCAAGAAAAAGCTGGAACTAGAAGGTAAATTATGTACATATAAATAATGGATAGTAGAAAGAGGTTTTAAATAGTATCAAGGTATTGACTACAATGAATCCTTTTTTCAGTTTCCATGTTTAAATAGATATGAATCATGCATTCCATAGTAGCTTACCATGACTATGTGATTTTTTAGATAGATGTCAAAACTATATTCCTTGATGAAAACCTTCAATAAGATGTTTATATAGCACAACCAGAAGGGTTTGTGACACCAGGTAAAACATAATGAGATTTTAAGTATCATAGATTCATTTAGGAATTAACAAAAGCATTTGGGTCATGAAATATTTGATTAGATAAGTCCATAAGATAATTTGGTTTCACTAAAAAATGAATGTCAACCATGTGTTTACAAGATGTTTAATGGGAATTTTGATTTCATTATTTTATTAGTGTATGTTGACGACATATTACTTATTGTAAATGACATACCAATATTGTAGTCAGTTAAATATTTGTTAAATAAGTGATTCTCCATGAAGGAAATAGGCAAAGAAACCTACAATATTAGTATCAAGATCATTCAGGATAGATCCAAGAGGCTTCGTGAAATAATCCAAAGTACCTATATTGACAAAATAATATGGTGGGTTATTATTGAATAATACAACAGGTGACTAGTTCCATTGTTACATGTTTTAAAATTTTCTATGAAAATGTGTCCCCAAATATTACAAGAGAATGACATAATGAGTACTGTCTCATATGATTCAAAGATAAGATCAATCATGTATGTCCATTTTTTACTACAATTAAGGTTTCTTGTGCATTGATAATTGCAGGAAGATATAAATAAGATACAGGAGACCATCATTAGAAAACTATTAAAACTATCCATAAGTATATAAGAAGAACTTAGGATATGTTCTTGGTGTATGGAATAGATGAATAGCAGGTGATCATAGGGTATGTTGGTACTGTTTTCAGACATATTAGATATATATGAATTCATAATTAGGATATGTTTTCTGTATCAATAAATTATCTTTGATCCGGAAGAGTTCAAAGTAGCCTATTGTAGCTGATTTTATAGTGGAGTCTGAGTATATTGAAACTATTGATGAAGCTATGGAAGCTGTATGGATTCTAAGCATTGTCTAGGACCATGATGTGGTACCTAGTACTAACGACCCAATAAAATTGGATTGTGATAATATTATAGTGATGGCTCTTGAATAAGGTCCAAGGTCACATCAATAGACAAAGAACATACACTGGAAGTATCATCTCTCGAGGGATTTTTATCATAAGGGTGAAGTTGTAGTGAGTAGAGTAGTTATAGAAGAGAAAATGTCAGAACACTTGACTAAAATCCTATCTTAGCATAGGAATGAATATCTTGTGAGATCTAGTGGACTAATGGTTTTAGTAGTTTGTTCTAGTGAATGTGGGAGGCTATTAGAGTTGGTTCCCTAAAACCAACTTATTTTTCATATTTTGATACAATATATTCATTGTTTTGAATATTAATAAATATATTATCACCTTATGATTTTTCTTCTATGTGAAATTGAATGTGACAATGTCCTAAGAATAGATATCATATTAAAAGTTCCTAGAGGATCCCTTTTTTGACAAGAACCTAGATGTGCTACGACACAAATCATGACTTTAAGTTCTATTGTTTCCTGATATCATTTAAGGGCCATAAATGATACAGTCTATCAGAGGAAGAGACTTATAGGACCTTAAGGTACCTTATCTTGGTGTATTACCAAGATAATATTTTGGACGATATTATGATAACAAGACCCGCCATTTGGAATTACACATTTAGATATGTCAATGGATGTTCATATCTATTGATGTGTTTATTGGTCCTTTGTCATTAAGATTATTATTAATTAGTACTATAATTTTTGAACCTAGATGTATTGATAAAACCTGTAATGAATGATTTTCACAGTGACAGAGGATATGATGGGTGTTAAATGACTAATATTCCATTAATGAATAATCTGATTATGAATTTATCACATTTGTGCATTAATGGATGGTAATATCTCAAGACCTCTGATGGAAATGACATATCTTAATTAAATCATTGGACATGATAGTCAATAAGATTGTTTTATTTCTAAGAATTCCATAAAATATTGTCCTAGAATATTTTTGGATGGCATTGGCATGCAACCTGCTCAATTTGAGATTTGGTTATAAAGGGATAACATTGCATAGTAAATGTTTGTATGAGGTAACATGTTTCTGTGGAATTAAATACTTTCTCTATAGGTTCCCAAATTTTATGCTAGAGGATTACCAAGGAAATTAGGCTACTCCACCTAAGGACACTATGAAAAAGGCCTAGAGGACTACATAAAATCTATATCCAGTATCTCAGGTAAATAATATATTTTTTAATTATTAAATATTTTAAATAAATATTTTTCTTGGTTTTGGTTTTATAATAATTCATGGATTCTTAATCGAATTTATTACAACACTAGTTATTTAAGATAATATATATAGTGGGTTGAATATTTAATAAATTTATATTTTCTATTTAGTGAGTATTATATTTATATATTTATTGGGGGAATAATGCGGTGAAATTTATTTAATAAAAAAATAAATAAATTTTACGGTTAAATTAATATAGTGGGGGATTAGCGAAAAAAGATCAAGGGTCTCGTGAGAAATAGATGTGTTGAATATTATTTTATGAAATAATATATAATTATAATTCTCATGTTAGGAATGAGTCAAAAAATAATAACGATAATAATTCTATTTTTATATAACATGGGTTTACTCTAGGATTAATAAAAAATTTAAAGGGGATTTTGTAATTATTTTATTTTAACCCTTGTGTTATAAATAACCAATTATTATTATTTCCACATAACCCTGGACAAGAAAATTAGTGTGCACAATGGCTTATAAAAAATCTCTCAAGCCTAGAGTTTTCATATCTCTCCCACAACACCCTCTATAATGATAGATATCATCCTCTATCAGATCAAGGATAATTATTTGGAAGTGGTTCTCAAGGAATCAAATGCGGAAATCACAAGTGCATAAATCTTTTATTCTTTCACTTGGAGATTCATTCGATGAAATCTGATGATTCATGATGGAACTGTAGATCACCTCTAGAGGAATCTGTGATCAGATTCTACAATTAAATAAAGGTTGAATATAGATCTTTGGTTGGATGCATTAAGGAAGAATGAATGACCTTGGAGTTAATTCTTATTAAATTAAATTAATTATAAAGAACATTTGTTTATCTCTTATCTCTTCGTTTCAAGTGATTAATCATTTCATTTTTATTGATTCAAATACATTGATCATGGAATTCATCATCACATGATCTCATATTAATAATTGAAAAAGGAAAGAAATGGTGGGCACCATCCATCCCCTATATCCACTATTCCTTGAACAAATAGGGTCCTCTAACGCTCCCATCGAATCATTGACCACCATTTTCAAACCATTGACCAACCAATCTCCACACCCAAACATCCCCTCTATTGATGATATCTAAGAAGACTATTCCTGTTTGGTTGGAGTTGTTTCATTTTTTATATCATCTTAGGAACTCATGAGAACCTCTTTGATGTGGGATATTTTATTGGTGGAATACTTCGGTAAGAACCTACCCTTCATGGATGCCTTTGATAGATTTTTCATTGATTTATATAATTTTCAAGAATGGGAAATTTTATGGATTTTGGAATCATGGAATTTTTTATACTGTTACTAATTAAATACTAACTAATATCTAATTTATATAACGCTATGTTTGTAATATTAGTGTAACACCCAAAAATTATAAAGTAGTACAACATTATTCGAAAGTGTGTATGACATGAAATACCAAGAAAAAATGGAATATAATATCCCAACACATTATAATATATTTACTATGAAAAAAATAAATATATGATAAATCATAAAATGCATACGATACTGAGTTATTGTGTGTCACTTGTAATAACGAGTTTCTTCAATAATATTCCTTATAAGCAAGACCAAGTTCAGCATAACAAAAATATTTTATTAAAATATTTTTATTAAATATAATAAAACTTGACATAACTATTAAATTAGTTGTTATAAATAATACTATCTAACAAATGAAATTATTTGTTCTATAAAATTATTATATGTATTTTTTGGTTAAAAATAAATTAAAAATTAATATAAGAACCAATTGAATATAAAGAGAATATTTTTATAGAAAATAATTTTTATCCTCAAAAAGTTTTTTTAGCGTAATAAATTCAATTAATTATAATTATTTAGTGATATAAATGAAATATATATATATATATATTATTCAATAAAATGTTTTTTTATTGTCATCCAATGTTTTTGATAAGAATAAGATAAGAACAAACACAATATTTTTCATAAAAATCTATATTTTTAGAAAGAAAACATTAACACCTTTTAATGGAGAAAATCATTTAAAATTTTTTTTACACTAATATATTTAATATGAATAAATAAAAATAATTTTTTTAATTAAAAACATCATAATTATTTTAGGGTATTTTTTGTATTTTTATGTGACGCCTTAATATTTGATGAATATTGAAAAATACTAAATTTTAATTCAAAACAGTTTTTTTTATAATTTATTTATAATATTAAATTATATTTTTTTGACACTAAATATTAATTAGATAAAAAAAATTTATCATTCAATCCAATTTAAGTCATTTTAATCAATTCCACATTGAAATTGGATAAAAAAAATAAAAAACATTTGAACATTTTTACATTAACACCTGTCTTATTGTTATGTTTGTGGGGTTAATATTAAATTAATTTCCTCCACATCCATGATTAGAATTTTAAAAAATAGATAAATACTTTTTAATAAAAATAATTTATAATTTATAATAATTTAAACTCGTTTTTTTGACAAGAAAATATCAGTGAATGTGATTAAAATTAATTACAACGATTAAGATAGAAACTATCCTAACAAGGGACTAAACACTAATATTAAGATGAAAAAGGATATATTAACATGAAAAAATATAGTTTATATCAATATTTAAATAAATTCATTCATTTTATAAGCATTGAAACATTATTTTATACACATTAAATCGTAAAAAATTTCATGTAATTCCTTTTCCAAAATTTAGCAGAGTGTCACTCCTCTTCCACTATAAAAAGACACTCAAGATGCCCACTCCCTAAAAACACTCAAGAAAAATATAATCAAAAAATAATATAAAAAATTCTTTTAAAAATACATACCCTAATCCTAGAATCCTCAAATTTTGTAGAGATAAAATCCTTAATCCATTTTCTAGAAAGCAAATTGATTTACCTGAAAAAGAAGTTACATAATTCCTCAAGCACATTTTTTTATTTTCATTCTTCTCTCACTAAAATATACATATTACTTTAGTATAGAATATAATAATTATACTAAATATATTGATATTATTTTTTTCTATGTTTTATACACACAATTACATAGACTTTTATCTAATGTGTAATGAACGTACCATTATTGGGTATGGTGAACTACCACCTCCCGAAATGATGTTTTTTTCCTTTATGACCTTTCATGGGTGGGTATTTTTATGGAAAATATATTTATATATTATATATATGTTATTAATAATTTCTTTATACCTCTTTAATTATTATATATCTCATACCTTAATTATTTCAAATTTCTAAAAATACTAGAACATCGTTTGTGGAAGTCTGGACACCCACCTCCTCAAAGCTATGACATTCATTCAAACTATAAATGAATCTTATACAGAATGGTTTTATTAAAAATATGTTTCTTATATGAAATATATTATACATAGATTATAATATATATTTATATATAAATATATATTAATTTTTCATTATTTTATTATGAAAAATAAATTAAAGTAGGGTTCATTCTTATGTATGGCTTACCATCTCCACGAACGACACATTTTATAAGGCCCCAGCCTTAAACCTTACTTAATATTGAATTAAATTAATAATTCACATTGAAGATCTTTTCAGGTTTAGAGTTTTAGAGAATTAGAACATAACTATTACATCTTAAAAGATTACAAAGTAGACACTTCGACTAAGTCTCCATAAAATAAAAACTCTTAAAAAGAAAGATGTCTAGATTCCATGTTTTAGATAGCATTAAATTCCCTTGATCCCATCCTTGACCTTATTCCACTTTAAGTCCTGTGAAAAACATTTCGAAAAACTTGGGGTGAGCATAAAAAGCTCAGTAAGGGATACAAAAAGAATGAAAACTGTTAGTTTTTCAAACATCAAGTAAACCATGTATACTATATCAAAGTAATACCTTCACCGTCATGAAGTAGTAAAAAAAATCTTCACTAAATAAAGTATCATTACTTACCTTTTTGTAACCAAAGGATTACCATAAAACCCATATAAAGAACACATAGAATATATAAAGGTAACTTGGGACATAAACATACATAAGTGGAATAACCATACGGTTGACTTCCACACATATCACTTAATGGAATAGCCATACGACCAATTTCCATACATACTTAATGGAATAGCCATACGGCCGACTTCCATACCCAATGCATTGGAGGTTATAACGTAACCACCCGTCCTGGTATTCACGGCTCCACCCGTCATATGGTTTATAACGTAACCACCCGTTAAAATGTCCTTGTACCAGTATAAAATCATAAAACATAAAACCAATATAAAGGAATGATAACATTTCCACATTTCAATCACAATATATCATAAATATATTGACAGAATAGAAACCTTTTTCAAAACCATTTTCAATACCAAAATACATAAAAGAGTATATGGTATTTTGAGAAAGCCAAAGACCAAATAATACTCGCGGCGGCAGAAAAGATCATTGTCACCGCGTACGTTAAAAAAACATTCCTTTTTGTCGTTTAGTAAAACGCTTCGTAGAAAAAGATTCTTTTTTTATAAAAGTAAAAGTCAAAGGAGTTTACACACCGTATAAAAGAAAGTTGTGTATAAAACGAAATATGCCTCAATGAAAGGAGATTGAGACGAAGTCCCTTACCTCGGGTCCGACTTGACTCGATCGTTCTTTAACATCCTGAATAATAAACTTGAGTTAATTTATACTTGATTAAGAACCTTTTTAAACTTCATTATTCCTTTTATATCACTTATTGCCATGTTATAAACATTATGTAACCATTTAAGTTAATAATGTTTGTTTTGTCAATATTTGGTTCTTAAGTCGAAAGTTGACTTCTTACAATTACATGTTGTTCATGTGGTCAAAAGTTCTTTATATCCAGAATGAAATTCCCGATTTGGATATAATATGTATCATATATATCCATCATATACATGTATTTATAATATTACATAATCATTTAGAGGTAAGAAATGAAATGCACCATTCATGGAGACGGTAAGCCGTACGTACGCATGAACACTACCTTCATTTCTTTGTCATATTAGTGGAATTAAAACTAAATGAGAGGTATGTTTATTTTAATTCCAGAATTATATTCATCATTTAGATATATCATTAATTATATATATACATTATATACATGTAATTTTAATAGTACATTACATTTGGGGATAAGAAATGAAATGCACCATTCATGGAGACGGTAAGCCGTACGTACGCATGAACGCTACTTTCATTTCTATCTCATACTTTAATGGAATGAAATAATAATTATATAGAGGTATATTATAATTCCAATATAACATAATATATAATAACTTTAAATCCATCCTTTACACGTCCCACATATGGAATTAACGAATCACATCACTTTGAGGGGGCGGTAGTCCGCACTTCCTTAAATGAAGATATCGTGTTTACCCATAATGGAAGCCATAAAGGAATGCCAAAAAAGAAAAATACAGAAGCTTAAAGAAAACATAAACATATTATATATCATATATAAAAATAGTGACATCATAATGGCCACCCTTGAAGGTGTTAAATGAGTATTGAACAATCATCGTTTCGGGAGGCAGAATTTCGCCATCCACAGAAACCGTATGTTCTTTAACCATTTGATGTAGTTGTTTGAGAGTGTAGCTCAAATAAATATTATAACAACATCCTAGTATACTGATGATACTGGTGTTGTTACAAAAGAAGTAAATAAAAAGAGTTTAGAGGGTTGGAGAAGCAAAATAAAACAAATGAACAAGAGAGAATGAATTACCTTTAAAAGTGTAACTCCCTTTTGATTTGAGCCTAAAGGCTTCCTTTGAAAGGATTATGCCCAAATGGAATCCTCTAGGATGAGGATAGGGATGTGGAGAGAGTAATTGGGAAGGGGTTGGCCGAGCCAAAGGCTTTAGGATTGTGTGAAATGAGGTAGAGGTGGGGGCCTTTTATAAGAGGAGAGGAGGGGCACTTTTGGAAAGTAAAAAGATATTACTTTATTTGAAAATGTTTTTAGGTTTCAAAAGGTCCCACATTGATATACTTCGTGGGTAAGGTGATAAGGGTTCGAAATCCACTCATCCAATTGGGTTTGGACATGTGTAGCTTTTAGATTTTTCATTATCTTTCCATTTTATTTAAATCGTCACATAATGATGTCATTGCTGCATCATTATTATGTCATATATACTTTAATTTATTTAATGTCTAAAAATTATAAAAAACATACTATGATGTAGGAAATCTGTTTAGCTTTCCAATGACTGTTTATAATAAAACTTTTGACTTGTATAACCCCACTAAAAAATTATTTTAGTAAAACAATTTATGTTAGTGTGATTTTCACTTTAACATTAAATAAAAATATATTAATGTCATTTTCCAACTAAAGTGTCTCCATGGAGTCCCCAAGTTGGCCCATGGCTTTTCTTGGTCGGCCATGACTCACCCAATAGTTATAGGACAAGTGTCTTGGTGTTTTCAAATTCTTATAATACCATTTTTACCTTAAACTACACTAATTACCTCTAATCGCGATTAATGAAAAAAGTTACTATTCACCAAAAAATTATTTTAATCTCATTGAACCACATTTTACTTCTTAATGACAACCATGTATGTCGGATTTTCAAAATTTAATACAAATTAGTGGTAAACTTTCATTTAACTGAAAAATCCGTTTGCTTGATTACCACTTAGTGGTTTCACTATTCATCAAAAATTGAAGTTTTTCAGAAAATTACCAAAAATTCACCCTAAGCTATATTTGATATTCCGAATTCAAAAATGAATTCTATTTTAAAAAATTCAATACATATAAGTCACATTAATTAATTTAATAATTAATTCCTGTTGTCATAGCAAATAGCGTGTTTTTATGAAACTATAAGTATCAAAAGATTGACACTAGTTTAAGTCCGTTTTCAAAGTGAAATTAATTCCAACGACCACTATTGGATTTAATGGTAAAAATATTTTCTAATTTCACTTTAAAACCAATTCAAAAGATAATATAATCATATAAATAAATTAGATTAAAAATAGGTTTTGAATTAAAATACAACATTTTACACTATTCATAAAAAAATGAACTTTATCAGAAAGGTACCAAAAATGTACACAAAGTAAATTTTGATGTCCCGATTCTAAAGAAGAGTTATATTTGGTCCAAAATAAAGTATAAGAGTGATCAAAACTATATTTAATGACGGTTCACCATTAAAAGGTGATAAGTGAACCTTTAGTGAAAATTAGAGTATATATGCACTAAAATCGAACTCTTTCCATATTTTAAGCCTTTATCTTTTATTGGGTAAATTTATAAACATTTAAAAACATATCTAATCATATTTTAGTTATTTCTATCCATTCATGCCAGTACAATGGCTACTTGTTAACTAACATTTAAAATAATATTATTTTATTACTTGTGTGCTACGTAAGTTTCAAAGAAACTCATCATTACGTATCGGGTACGCTATCGAACATAGAAACCCCTTTAAAATAAAATTAATATTTAATTCGTAAATATTAATAAATATGAAAATTCTTTATTCTTTATTTACCTGGGATGTTACATCCTTCCCCCTTTTTGGGAATTGCGTCCTCGCAATTTTATTCACTTATCAAAATAAGTGGGGGTATTTATCCCTCATAGCATTTTCAGATTCCCACATTGCCTCTTCAATCACATGGTTTTCCACAAAACCTTTAACTGATGAATCACCTTATTCCGTAACACTTGCTCCCTGTGGTCAAGAATCTGGACCGGTTGTTCCTCATAAGATAGGTTCTCTTCCAGCTGAACTACCTCTGGGCTCAAAACATGAGATGGATCTGGCATATACTTTCTCAACATTGAAACATGAAAAACATTATGTACCTGAGATAAACTCGGAGGTAAAGCCACCCGGTATTCAACTGATCCAACTATCTCAAGAATTTCATATGGTCTAATAAACCTTGGACTCAGCTTTCCTTTCTTACCAAATCTCATCACACTTTTCCAATGAGAAACCTTGAGAAAAACATGATCACCTACCTCGAAAGATAGATCCTTCCTCCGGTTATCCGCATAACTCTTCTGCCTGCTCTGAGTTGTTCTCATGTGCTTCTGAATCAGCTGAACTTTTTCTGCCATCTCTTATACCAATTCTGGTCCCATCAACTTCCTTTCACCCACTTCATCCCAGAAAGCTGGAGTTCGACACCGCTTCCCATATAATGCCTGAAATGGTGCCATCTGTATACTGGAATGAAAACTGTTATTATAAGAAAACTCAACCAAAGAAAGATGTTGGTCCCAACTTCCCTGATAATCCATAGAACAAGCTCGTAGCATATCCTCCAATGTGTGAATTGTTCGTTCTGACTACCCATCTGATTGAGGATGAAAAGCTGTACTAAAATTTAATTCAGTACCCAACGACTTCTGAAGGCCTTTCCAAAATTTAGAAGTAAACCTGGGATCACGATCTGATACAATGGAGGGAGGAACTCCATGTAACCTGACTATCTCTTTAAGATACAAACGGGAAAGTTGATCAAGAGATAAAGTATCTCGTATATAAAGGAAATGAGCAGATTTGGTCAAGCGATCAACAATAACCCAGATTGCATTATTACCTCGAGATGTCCTCGGTAATCCCACAACAAAGTCCATGGATATGTTTTCCCATTTCCACTCTGGCACTGGTAAAGGCTGAAACATCCCTTTTGGTAACTGCTGCTCTGCTTTAACCTGTTGACATGTCAAACACTTCACAGTAAAATCAGCAATGTCTCTTTTCATTCCATCCCACCAGTAATACTCCCGCAGACCTCTGTACATCTTAGTACTGCCAGGATGAAAAAACAACTCATTCTTCAACTGTGAATCACAAGGCACACATAACCTCTTCACAAACCTCAAAACACAAACACAAACTTATCCAAGAACTCATGGAAAATTTTATTCATAAGGTCCATGAATACAGCAGGTGCATTGGTTAACCCAAAAGGCATAACTACAAATTCATAATGGCTATATCTAGTACAGAACGCAGTATTCGGAACGTCTGCTTCTTTTACTTTCAACTGATGGTACCCCGACCTCAAGTCAATCTTCGAAATATACTGAGCTCCCTGGAGCTGATACCACTTCATTCGATGGCCCAACATCTGCTGAAGTTGTTGCAAAGGATTTCACCACCCCTTTCTGCTTTTAGTCTGGCTGCATTCCCCCAATTGAGTTCTTTGTTGGACACTCGTTTGCATAATGACCCATTTCATTACACTTAAAACATCTTACCGTTGGCTTTTCATTTCATTCTTGATCATATTCCTTAGAGTTACGAGCAATATGACCAGACTTACCACACCGAAAGCACTTACCAGACTTGGATAAACATTATCCAGGATGCATTTTACCACACTTCTCACAGGATGGATATTTGGTTTTCTTACCTCCTTGCTTCTTTGATGAATTCTTCCCCTTTTCCTGCCATCTAGACCTCTTATTCTGTTGTTTTTCATAGAACACCTGATCATCGACAAACTCCATTTCCACCTTCTCCGCACATCGAACAATTTTTTCATAACTTTTGAACTCACGAGAAGCTAAAGCCCTTCGATACTTTGGCTTTAACCCTGAGTAAAAACAGTTTATTTTACTATCAAGATCTCATATGATGTTTTGAGCATACCTTGCCAATCGAGTAAACTTTTCTTCATAAGTAGCCACTGAATCATCCTCCTGCCTCAATTCTGGGAACTGTTTTTCCATCCTAAGACGAACCACCTTAGGAAAATATTTCTCAAGAAACATACCTTTGAATTCATCCCAGTGAAGATCCTCAATCTCATCACTATCCCTTATATTTTTCACCATCGACCACCACTGATCAGCTTCACCTTCAAAACGGTAAACATCAAGACTAACCTTTTGATGTTTTGAACACCCCATGACATCAAAAATCTTCTCCAGTGCTTTAATCCACCCTTCAGCTTGAACAGGGTCAGATTATCCTCTGAATGATGGAGGATGTTGCCTCATGAAATGTTCCACCACTGACATGTTCCTCTGTGGTTGATCTGGCTAATCTCGTGCATGGATACCACCACCATTTATAGCCCGATTCAACTTTGCCATCACTGCAACAAACTGTTCAGTTCCGATTCCGACCATCTCAGGTTGCGGATTTGGAAGGTTATCTTCCTCCTGATGTCGTCCTATCATAGCTGCTTTGTTTCCTCTGCGGAAAACCATTCTGAACACAGAAATATCTTAGGCAAAGCAACATGGTAATCCGTAAATGCTATATTATTTCAATCATATTATAATTTTACACTTTTCTAACTCCTAAAGTTGTCTAAACCGACCTCTGATACCAACTATAAGGCCCCAGCCTTAAACCTTACTTAATATTGAATTAAATTAATAATTCACATTGAGGATCTTTTCAGGTTTATAGTTTTAGAGAATTAGAACATAACTATTACATCTTAAAAGATTACAATGTAGACACTTCTACTAAGTCTCCATAAAATAAAAACTCTTAAAAAGAAAGATGTCTAGATTCCATGTTTTAGATAGAATGAAATCCCCTTGATCCCATCCTTGACCTTATTCCACTTTATGTCCTGTGAAAAACATTTCGAAAAACTTGGGGTGAGCATAAAAAGCTCAGTAAGGGATACAAAAAGAATGAATACTGTTAGTTTTTCAAACATCAAGTAAACCATGTATACTATATCAAAGTAATACCTTCACCTTCATGAAGTAGTAAGAAAACTCTTCACTGAATAAAGTATCATTACTTACCTTTTTGTAACCAAAGGATTACCATAAAACCCATATAAAGAACACATAGAATATATAAAGGTAACTTGGGACATAAACATACATAAGTGGGATAACCATACGATTGACTTCCACACATATCACTTAATGGAATAGCCATACGGACAATTTCCATACATACTTAATGGAATAGCCATACGGCCGACTTCCATACCCAATGCATTGGAGGTTATAACGTAACCACCCATCCTGGTATTCACGGCACCACCCGTCATATGGTTTATAACGTAACCACCCGTTAAAATTTCCAAGTACCATTATAAAATCATAAAACATAAAACCAATATAAAGGAATGATAACATTTCCACATTTCAATCACAATATATCATAAATATATTGAAATAATAGAAACCTTTTTCAAAACCATTTTCAATACAAAAAATACATAAAATAGTATATGGTATTTTGAGAATCCCAAAGACCAAATAATACTCGTGGTGGCGGAAAAGGTCATTGTCACCGCGTACGTTAAAAAACATTCCTTTTTGTCGTTTAGTAAAACGCTTCGTAAAAAAAGATTCCTTTTGTATAAAAGTAAAAGTCAAAGGATTTTACACACCGTATAAAAGAAAGTTGTGTATAAAACGAAATATGCCTCAATGAAAGGAGATTGAGACGAAGTCCCTTACCTCGGGTCTGACTTGACTCGATCGTTCTTTAACGTCTTGAATAATAAACTTGAGTTAATTTATACTTGATTAAGAACCTTTTTAACCTTCATTATTCCTTTTATATCACTTATTTCCATGTTATAAACATTATGTAACCATTTAATTTAATAATGCTTGTTTTGTCAATATTTGGTTCTTAAGTTGAAAGTTGACTTCTTACAATTACATGTTGTTCGTGTGGTCAAAAGTTATTTATATCCAGAATGAAATTCCTGATTTTGATATAATATGTATCATATATATCCAGCATATACATGTATTTATAATATTAAATAATCATTTAGAGGTAAGAAATGAAATGCACCGTTCATGGAGACGGTAAGCCGTACGTACGCATGAACGCTACTTTCATTTCTTTGTCATATTAGTGGAATTAAAAATAAATG
Organism: Viscum album; assembly: GCA_963277665.1. Taxonomy (NCBI): domain Eukaryota; kingdom Viridiplantae; phylum Streptophyta; class Magnoliopsida; order Santalales; family Viscaceae; genus Viscum; species Viscum album. The sequence continues at coordinate 280,123,531 of OY728126.1, forward strand.
AGAGGTATGTTTATTTTAATTCCAGAATTATATTCATCATTTAGATATATCATTAATTATATATATACATTATATACATGTAATTTTAATAGTACATTACATTTGGGGATAAGAAATGAAATGCACCGTTCATGGAGACGGTAAGCCATACGTACGCATGAACGCTACTTTCATTTATATCTGAAGTGCACTATGTTGCATTTGTTGTCAATGAGGCATGAAGTTGTCTTGGAATGAATGGAAGTCAGGGAATGTCAAGATGTGAATGACAAAGGTTGTGATGGTGTTGGTGGTGAAGGAGAATGACCATGGTACTAAGAGGCATGTCACTTAGGAGATTCACTAAGTGGCATTGGAGAATATGGTTGAAACATTCTCTAGTTTAAATCTGACGATTGTTGAGCTGTTCTTAAAGTTCCAAGAACTTGTATCAACTGGATACAATGTCACAACAATGATTGAAGACCATGCATTGTAGTGACAATGCATGAGGAGTTGCAGAAGATCCATCCACAAGTCCTAAGTGGATGAAGTGAGCTGAAGAAGTCCATGCACTATCTCTTAGTGCATGTGAATCAGAAGAAGATCCAACTTGATATCTGATTGGATCAATAAAGATTCATTGAAGATCTATGTGATTTAGGAGTTCGGTTGAAGAAGAAGAACCTTCGGGAATTCCATTCCTAAGTGATAAATAAGTATTGAAGAATTGGAAGAATTCTTATGAAGAAGAAATGAAGAAATGGAGAAGAGGAAGAAGGCTTGGAGTGGCACTTGGCATATTTTACATGGAGGACTTTGTTTTTACGTAGCCAAAAAATTGGCCTGCCCGTGAGCACCTTGTGGGTTCAACCCCAAGGCTCATGTGGGACTAAGGCGCCACGCCCAAGGGGGAACCCGTGGGGCGAGCTCAGGGCGGCAGGGGCGCACCCGCAGACACCACAGAGGCGCTGGGGCACGCCCGGAGGAGCGCAGGGCACGCGGTGGTGAAGCCCGCGCACCCGGTGTGTGCATAGTGGGCGCTAGGAGCGCGCCCGCAGGAGCATAGAGTGGGCGCAGAGCGCGCCCGCAGGGAGAACACGGTGCGGGGCGGCACCGTGGGGGGAGAGGATTCAACTGAGCGCTTTCCCCCAGCGCTTAAGTGATAAAGCGTGGAAAAACAGGCCGCCGTTTCGATGTGGGACGCGCAAAAAATCCCGGGAGCAAATCTCCGCCGTCCGTCTCATCGCGCACTTGATCTGCGCCGCACATCTGATCCGCGGCGCCGCGATCTAATCCACGCCGTTGAAGATCTGATCCGACGGCTCCGGCTTCGTCCTCAACCTCGAGCTCGGCCGAGGCATCTCCCGCGACACTGCTGAACCAGAGGCCTCCCGAGCACCTGATTTTGAGATTCCGGCCATCTCTCTCGAAGCTGAAGACACCCTCATGCTCCTCTGGACCTACCGAACACAGCCATGCTATAAAATGGATGTGCATGCAACAAATGAAGCTTTTCGATGTCGGCCGAGGCAAGAAAAGCTGCCGAGGCCACGTGGTTCATGCTTTGCATGGATAGGGTTTAACGAAGGTCGTGCATGCGTTATAAATCGCATGCACGTGAAGGAGAAAAATAAAGGAAGAACTCGCGTCAAACCGAGAATGAAAAACAAGATTTGAAAAGATTTTTTAAAGATCCGAAGATCTCGGGTGTTTGAAGTTATTTCACGCGGATGATCCGAGGCGTTTCTCTGCCTATAAAAGGAGAGGCCGAGGCTCTCATTAAGCTTGCTGATGCGCTGATTTTTGAAGTCCCGTGAGCGCATCCCTCTGCCTCGCGAAGAAGAAGCTGCCGCGCAAAGCACTTGCGCGGCTATTGTTCTCGGTGCCACCCGAGGCCCGAAGGAGTTCCTTTCGCGCACCCCTTGCGCGAAAGAGGTGAAGGGAAGGAGTCCCCTGCGCGCTATCCCTTTGCGCGGCAGGAAGAACCCGGGGCAGTAGCTCTTGCGCGCCCCGTGGTTGAGGTGCCTTGCACCCAAGGTGCTCTTGCACTCTTGAGGCTCACACACCCGAGGACTTGTGCGCTGCCTTGTGCACCCAAGTACCTTGTGCTCTTTGAAGAAGAAGTGGAAGTGGCTGCACCCTTGCGCGCCTTCATTTGATATTTGGGCAGTGTGTGTGCTAAGTGGAGAAGAAGTACCCTAAGGGCAGTAGGTGTTCGGGTGTGTGTGCAAGAAGGGAAGAGAAGGCCGAGCCTTAGTGCCTTGTGTGCCAAGTGAAGTGGTATACCACACATTGTGTGTGAAGTGAAAAATGCCGAGAGGAAGTGTGAAAAGTGGAAGAGTACAAGAAGAGGAAGGCCATTACATACCTACGGCTTGTGTGTGCAAAATTAACAAAGAGGCCGTAGCCCTGGGTGTGTGCAAGAAATGAAGTGTAGGCCACAACAAAGAAGAACTCATTCAAGTGTATGTGCAAAGTGAAGAACTTGTGTGTGCTTAACAAGTGAAGGCCGAACCTAGGTGTGCACTAAAAGTGAACACACTTAGAAGAAGTTGAAAGACGACCCTCACACTAAAGTACAACACACTTGTGAGTGTGTAGACAAAAAGAACAAAGTGTGAAGCAGGAAGAAGGTGTGTGTGCTAAAAGTATTTACACCCATTGTGGGTTTACTGCACCTAGAAGAAGAGCAAGAGAAAGTGCATGCATGCATGCATGCACGTGCACACGTGAACAGTGCTAAATCAGTGGTGTGCATTTGAGGAGTCCAAGACCAGAAGATCTTGAAGAATCGGAGATGCCATGCACTCAGTGCATGATGTTGAAGTGAACTGAGACTGAGCCAGACTGAAGTTAAAGAAATTGGTTGTCTGAGTTTTCAGTATATTGAGAAGACCCTGATCATCACAAGTGATCAGAGGTACAGAGCAAGGCCAGCAGTCTTTATCCCAGACTGCTGAGGATACTTGAAGAAGCTTAAAGAGAAGAAGTGCTACTTGTGTGACTCGAGGAGCCAAGAGAAGACCCTGTGGGACTCAGGGAGAAGAAGTCTTCAGTGGGATTCTGGAGCAGGCCAGTGGGACTCTGGTAACACTGTGGGACGCAGTATAAAGACCCTCCTGTGGGACTCAGGAGAGATACGGTGGGAAGCTGTATCGACCATTGTAATACTAACAGATTATAATGGGAGAATCCATGCTTGGAGAGCATGGCAAGGATGTAGGCCTTTGGTGCCGAACCTTGTAAATCCTTGTGTCCTGTGCCTTTTCATTACTGCATTATCCGAGAAAGGTTGAGAGATACAAGAAGAGTGGATCGAGGCTTTAACCAGCCATAGAGGTTTAATTGATTAAGGAATCAATTAGTAAAAAGTTTTAAGGGATCACTGATTCACCCCCTCCCCCTCTCAGTGATTCACACTGATCTGGGCACTTCAATTGGTATCAGAGCGAGGCTGCCTCTAAAAGATCCAAGGGAGTCTTTATGAAGTGCAGATTTGAGGAAATGAGCGATCAGCCTCAAATGGAGATATCTGCCAAGACTCAGAAAAATAGAAAGTAGAAACAGGCAAAGAAGATGAAGAAGAAGGCCATTGCAATCAGAGAAACTCCTTCTATAGAAAGAAATGTGAAAGTCACATCAGATGACAATTCCTTTTATCATTCTTCTGATGAAGCCTGCTCTAGCTGTGATGAAGATGGAAGAAACAATGATCTTCTAAATGCAATCAAATATCTTCAGAAGAGAGTCCCCAAGGAAGTTGCAATGTGTATAGCTACAGGCCTCCTTGATCTTCAAGAAGAGAAATTACAGCTAGAAGATGAAGCCAATTCTCTGGAAGTCCAATTGGCAAAAAGGGTTGGCATAACCAACACTCTCAGAAAGCTGGTGAATGCCAAGGATGAAACTGTTTCCCTTTGCAATGAAAGATATGAAGATACCTGTGAAGAATTGCAAAGGAGCTCTTCTGAGAAAGAAATATTTTTGATAATTATCAAAGAAGTGTTCCATGTACTGGAGAAGCTGCACAAAGTCTCAATGATTGTCAGAGATGCTCAACTAGAAGACAAAGTCAAAAGGGTGAAGGAGCTTGACAAATCATTGCTTGAAATGAAGCAAGTGCATGAAGACCAGATGAAACAACTGGAAGAGAAATGGGAAGGAAAGCTAAGAACTGTTGAGGATGAGAAGAACTCCCTCAACATGAAATACTTAGAACTAGAGGTGATATTGAAAAATCAGCAATCACCCAAAGCTGAATCCTCCCAGTCAGCTGAAAGAAGAAATGTTGCTACTCAAGTGAACCTTGCGCAGGACGATTCTAAGAGAAAGACATCCTCCAATAAAAGTGCAACATCTTCTAGAAAGAAGGTACCATCCATCCCATCTTGTACTGATGCTTCTAAAAGTGTTTCTACTAAATGTGCAGGATGGAAGAATAATTCCAAACAAGTATGGATGAAGAAAATGAAGAAAGAGAGCTCTCCTGAAACAACACAACTTGTCAAGAAAAGTACCCAGCAATCAGAAGTACAGAAGAGGTCAAGATTCGTGGGACAATGCTGGTGTTGTAACAAGTATGGGCATTGTGCAAAGGATTGTTGGTACAATCCACTGAATGCCAAAGCACAGAGGAAGCCCATGCCAAGGGGGAGCAAGCCAGAAGGAAGGAAGCAACATCCACAGGTCCAGAGACATCTGTTCACTGCAAATAGATTTGGATTACTTGATAACATCTGGGATGATTGCAAGAGTGGTCAACTAGATACATGTCAATCTCCAACTGTATCCAGAGCTCAAAAGAAGAAAAGATCACAGAACCTGGCTCAAAAATATTCCTTGGGAAGCAAGAAGAAAGTAGAAAATGCTCCCAGGAAGTGTTTGAGAAATGAAGAGAAGTCCTTGGAGTCTGAGTCCAAGAAGGGTGATGCATCCAGAAGGACCACCAAGACATGCTTCTACTGTGGAAAGAAAGGACACATCATGGACCTTTGTAAAGAAGCCATGAACCTAAATAGAAGCAGAATGAATTCCAAAAGACAATCAATCCAGAAGAAGAAGGGATTGATTGAAAACAAGTTTCCTAAGAGAGGTAGCCTGACAGCATCAAAAGAACCATGTGGAATTTCCAAAACTGAGGCCACTCTTCCAAATGATTTACTTGTCATATGGCCACATCAGTTGCAACTTGCCAGAGAACTACAAAGAGCTGAAGATGAAGCTCTGGCATTTTCTAAAGCAAAAGGGAAGAAAAAGATTTCACATGAAGATGTATTGAGATCCACACCAGCACAAACATCATTGAAGATCAAATGTGCAAGTGTGAAGAATGGTGAAAATGGGACATCTCGGTTGAGAGAATCTTCTCAACCTTGTTGTTCACATTGATGAACCAAGGAGGTTCCATCTTATTCCCGTATACATTGGTATTTACATGTGCTAACAATGCAGGGGATTGAAGATGATGATCATTCTCAACTGGAGGATGGTTTGGACAGAATGGAGTGCACCCCTTGAGGGGGAGCAAATCTGAAGAAGATGATGTTCTGAGATTAATATCATCTTGAGAAAAGTGAAGGTATTCCAATCATACTTTCATCCCTTGATTCTTAATTGCATTCATCATGACAATTAAGGGGGAGTATGGATTGAAGAAAATGGATGAAAGGGGGAGCTTTATCTTTGCACTGAACTTTCTAATGTGTTTTGAGGAGTATGTGCAGGATTTAGCAATTCATTGTATATCTGAAAAAATTTCAAACCCCTAAGCATGATCTCACATGTATTGTGAATGTTGGACAGCATTGAGTTCCTTGGTTACATCACTCTTGTTTTCTACACCGGGTTAGCCCAAGTAGACTTAGAGCTGATTTACTAAAGGTTCTTTGCTAAAGAGAACATGTGACATCATCCCTCTCCTAGTGTTTTTCAAGAAGATACTTTTCAATGGGAGGAAGAGATTTTTGAAAGAAAACCACACCACACCATTGCATTTGATTTCCAATAAGGGGGAGAAAATATTGGCACACATATTGACCCATTCATATGTGCTGAAGAAGTGTATTGACAACAAATACAAAGGGGGAGATTGAAGTGCACTGTGTTGCATTTGTTGTCAATGAGGCATGAAGTTGTCTTGGAATGAATGGAAGTCAGGGAATGTCAAGATGTGAATGAAAAAGGTTGTGATGGTGTTGGTGGTGAAGGAGAATGACCATGGTACTAAGAGGCATGTCACTTAGGAGATTCACTAAGTGGCATTGGAGAATATGGTTGAAACATTCTCTAGTTTAAATCTGACGATTGTTGAGCTGTTCTTAAAGTTCCAAGAACTTGTATCAACTGGATACAATGTCACAACAATGATTGAAGACCATGCATTGTAGTGACAATGCATGAGGAGTTGCAGAAGATCCATCCACAAGTCCTAAGTGGATGAAGTGAGCTGAAGAATTCCATGCACTATCTCTTAGTGCATGTGAATCAGAAGAAGATCCAACTTGATCTCTGATTGGATCAATAAAGATTCATTGAAGATCTATGTGATTTAGGAGTTCGGTTGAAGAAGAAGAACCTTCGGGAATTCCATTCCTAAGTGATAAATAAGTATTGAAGAATTGGAAGAATTCTTATGAAGAAGAAATGAAGAAATGGAGAAGAGGAAGAAGGCTTGGAGTGGCACTTGGCATATTTTACATGGAGGACTTTGTTTTTACGTAGCCAAAAAATTGGCCTGCCCGTGAGCACCTTGTGGGTTCAACCCCAAGGCTCATGTGGGACTAAGGCGCCACGCCCAAGGGGGAACCCGTGGGGCGAGCTCAGGGCGGCAGGGGCGCACCCGCAGACACCACAGAGGCGCTGGGGCACGCCCGGAGGAGCGCAGGGCACGCGGTGGTGAAGCCCGCGCACCTGGTGTGTGCATAGTGGGCGCTAGGAGCGCGCCCGCAGGAGCAGAGAGTGGGCGCAGAGCTCGCCCGCAGGGAGAACACGGTGCGGGGCGGCACCGTGGGGGGAGAGGATTCAACTGAGCGCTTTCCCCCAGCGCTTAAGTGATAAAGCGTGGAAAAACAGGCCGCCGTTTCGATGTGGGACGCGCAAAAAATCCCGGGAGAAAATCTCCGCCGTCCGTCTCATCGCGCGCTTGATCTGCACCGCACATCTGATCCGCGGCGCCGCGATCTAATCCACGCCGTTGAAGATCTGATCCGACGGCTCCGGCTTCGTCCTCAACCTCGAGCTCGGCCGAGGCATCTCCCGCGACACTGCTGAACCAGAGGCCTCCCGAGCACCTGTTTTTGAGATTCCGGCCATCTCTCTCGAAGCTGAAGACACCCTCATGCTCGTCTGGACCTACCGAACACAGCCATGCTATAAAATGGATGTGCATGCAACAAATGAAGCTTTTCGATGTCGGCTGAGGCAAGCAAAGCTGCCGAGGCCACGTGGTTCATGCTTTGGATGGATAGGGTTTAACGAAGGTCGTGCATGCGTTATAAATCGCATGCACGTGAAGGAGAAAAATAAAGGAAGAACCCGCGTCAAACCGAGAATGAAAAACAAGATTTGAAAAGATTTTTTAAAGATCCGAAGATCTCGGGTGTTTGAAGTTATTTCACGCGGATGATCCGAGGCGTTTCTCTGCCTATAAAAGGAGAGGCCGAGGCTCTCATTAAGCTTGCTGATGCGCTGATTTTTGAAGTCCCGTGAGCGCATCCCTCTGCCTCGCGAAGAAGAAGCCACCGCGCAATGCACTTGCGCGGCTGTTGTTCTCGGTGCCACCCGAGGCCCGAAGGAGTTCCTTTCGCGCACCCCTTGCGCGAAAGAGGTGAAGGGAAGGAGTCCCCTGCGCGCTATCCCTTTGCGCGGCAGGAAGAACCCGGGGCAGTAGCTCTTGCGCGCCCCGTGGTTGAGGTGCCTTGCACCCAAGGTGCTCTTGCACTCTTGAGGCTCGCACACCCGAGGACTTGTGCGCTGCCTTGTGCACCCAAGTACCTTGTGCTCTTTGAAGAAGAAGTGGAAGTGGCTGCACCCTTGCGCGCCTTCATTTGATATTTGGGCAGTGTGTGTGCTAAGTGGAGAAGAAGTACCCTAAGGGCAGTAGGTGTTCGGGTGTGTGTGCAAGAAGGGAAGAGAAGGCCGAGCCTTAGTGCCTTGTGTGCCAAGTGAAGTGGAATACCACACATTGTGTGTGAAGTGAAAAAGGCCAAGAGGAAGTGTGAAAAGTGGAAGAGTACAAGAAGAGGAAGGCCATTACATACCTACGGCTTGTGTGTGCAAAATTAACAAAGAGGCCGTAGCCCTGGGTGTGTGCAAGAAATGAAGTGTAGGCCACAACAAAGAAGAACTCATTCAAGTGTATGTGCAAAGTGAAGAACTTGTGTGTGCTTAACAAGTGAAGGCCGAACCTAGGTGTGCACTAAAAGTGAACACACTTAGAAGAAGTTGAAAGACGACCCTCACACTAAAGTACAACACACTTGTGAGTGTGTAGACAAAAAGAACAAAGTGTGAAGAAGGAAGAAGGTGTCTGTGCTAAAAGTATTTACACCCATTGTGGGTTTACTGCACCTAGAAGAAGAGCAAGAGAAAGTGCATGCATGCATGCATGCACGTGCACACGTGAACAATGCTAAATCAGTGGTGTGCATTTGAGGAGTCCAAGACCAGAAGATCTTGAAGAATCGGAGATGCCATGCACTCAGTGCATGATGTTGAAGTGAACTGAGACTGAGCCAGACTGAAGTTAAAGAAATTGGTTGTCTAAGTTTTCAGTAGATTGAGAAGACCCTGATCATCACAAGTGATCAGAGGTACAGAGCAAGGCCAGCAGTCTTTATCCCAGACTGCTGGGGATACTTGAAGAAGCTTAAAGAGAAGAAGAGCTACTCGTGTGACTCGAGGAGCCAGGAGAAGACCCTGTGGGACTCAGGGAGAAGAAGTCTTCAGTGGGATTCTAGAGCAGGCCAGTGGGACTCTGGTAACACTGTGGGACGCAGTATAAAGACCCTCCTGTGGGACTCAGGAGAGATACGGTGGGAAGCTGTATCAACCATTGTAATACTAACAGATTATAATGGGAGAATCCATGCTTGGAGAGCATGGCAAGGATGTAGGCCTTTGGTGCCGAACCTTGTAAATCCTTGTGTCCTGTGCCTTTTCATTACTGCATTATCCGAGAAAGGTTGAGAGATACAAGAAGAGTGGATCGAGGCTTTAACCCGCCATAGAGGTTTAATTGATTAAGGAATCAATTAGTAAAAAGTTTTAAGGGATCACTGATTCACCCCCTCCCCCTCTCAGTGATTCACACTGATCTGGGAACTTCAATATCTCATACTTTAATGGAAAGAAATAATAATTATATAGAGGTATATTATAATTCCAGTATAACATCATATATAATAACTTTAAATCCATCCTTTACACGTCCCACATATGGCATTAACGAATCACATCACTTTGAGGGGGCGGTAGTCCGCACTTCCTTAAATGAAGATATCGTGTTTACCCATAATGGAAACCATAAAGGTATGCCAAAAATGAAAAATACAGAAGCTTAAAGAAAACATAATCATATTATATATCATATAAAAAAATAGTGACATCATAATGGCCACCCTTGAAGGTGTTAAATGATTATTGAACAATCATCGTTTCGGGAGGCAGAATTTCACCATCCATGGAAACCGTATGTTCTTTAACCATTTGATGTAGTTGTGTGAGAGTATAGCTCAAATAAATATTATAAAAACATCCTAGTATATTGAAGATACTGGTGTTGTTACAAAAGAAGCAAATAAAAAGATTTTAGAGGGTTGGAAAAGCAAAATAATACAAATGAACAAGAGAGAATGAATTACCTTTAAAAGTGTAACTCCCTTTTGATTTGAGCCTAAAGGCTTCCTTTGAAAGGATTCTGACCAAAGGGAATCCTATAGGATGAGGAGAGGGATGTGGAGAGAGTAATTGGGCAGGGTTTGGCAGATCCAAAGGCTTTAGGATTGTGTGAAATGAGGTAGAGGTGGGGGCCTTTTATAAGAGGAGAGGAGGGGCACTTTTGGAAAGTAAAGAGATATTACTTTATTTGAAAATGTGTTTCGGTTTCAAAAGGTCCCACATTGATATAATTCGTGGGTAAGGTGATAAGGGTTCGAAATCCACTCATCCAATTGGTTTTGGCCATGTGTAGATTTTAGATGTTTCATTATCTTTCCATTTTATTTAAATCGTCAAATAATGATGTCATTGCTGCATCATTATTATGTCATATATAATTTAATTTTTTTAATGTCTAAAAATTATAAAAAAAATACTATGATGTAGTAAATCTATTTATCTTTCCAATGATTGTTTATAATCAAAATTTGGACTTGTATAACCCCACTAAAAAATTATTTTAGTAAAGAAATTTATGTTAGTGTCATTTTCACTTTAACATTAAATAAAAATATATTAATGTCATTTTCCAACTAAAGTGGCTACATGGAGTCCCCAAGTTGGCCCATGGCTTGTCTTGGTCGGCCATGACTCACCCAATAGGGGTAGGACAAGTGTCTTGGTGTTTTCACATTCTTATAATACCATTTTTACCTTAAACTACACTAATTACCTCTAATCGCGATTAATGAAAAAAGTTACTATTCACAAAAAAAATATTTTAATCTCATTGAACCACATTTTACATCTTAATGACAACCATGTATGTTGTATTTTCAAAATTTAATACACATTAGTGGTAAACTTTCATTTAACTGAAAAATCAGTTTTCTTGATTACCACTTTGTGGTTTCACTATTCATAAAAAATTGAAGTTTTTCAGAAAATTACCAAAAATTCACCCTAAGCTATATTTGATATTCCGAATTCAAAAATGAAGTCTATTTTAAAAAATTCAATACATATAAGTCACATTAATTAATTTAATAATTAATTCCCGATGTCATAGCAAATAGCGTGTTTTTATGAAATAATAAGTATCAAAAGATTGACACTAGTTTAAGTCCGTTTTCAAAGTGAAATTAATTCCAACGACCACCATTGGATTTATTGGTAAAAATATTTTATAATTTCACTTTAAAACCAATTAAAAAGATGATCTAATCATATAAATAAATCAGATTAAAAATAGGTTTTGAATTAAAATACAACATTTTACACTATTCATAAAAAAAATGAACTTTATCAAAAAGGTACCAAAAATTTACACAAAGTAAATTTTGATGTCCCGATTCTAAAGAAGAGTAATATTTGGTCCAAAATAAAGTATAAGCGTGATAAAAAATATATTTAATGACTGTTCACCATTAAAAGGTGATAAGTGAACCTTTAGTTAAAATTAGAGTATATATGCCCTAAAATTGAACTCTTTCCGTATTTTAAGCATTTATCTTTTATTGGGTAAATGTATAAACATTTAAAAACATATCTAATCATATTTTAGTTATTTATATCCATTCCTGCCAGTACAATGTCTACTTGTTAACTAACATTTAAAATAATATTATTTTATTACTAGTGTGCTACGTAAGTTTCAAAGAAACTCACCGTTGCGTATCGGGTACGCTATCGAACATAGAAACCCCTTTAAAATAAAATTAATATTTAATTCGTAAATATTAATAAATATGAAAATTCTTTATTATTTATTTACCTGGGATGTTACACATTTCATTTCCTATATCCAAATATTATGGATTATTAAAAATTCATATATACTTAATATATATTATATTAAAATCAAGGTTTAAATTATGGTGATAATTAAACCATTATATAAATAAAAAACAACAAGTAACAAGTTATATCATACTTAGAAAACCTGAAAATTAACACCCAAAAAGAATGAAAATAATTGTTGATTGTTAGAAAAAAAGTAATATAATACTATAATATGTTAATATATGAAATTATAAATATGAGGTTGGTTCTAGTAGAAGTATGTGATATTTTTAAAACCTTATAAATGAGTTTCAAGGGTATCCACCCAAAAAAGAAATGTAGGGTGCATGATTCTTGTCACACTTTTCATTTCGTGAGGCATATTCCATTTTCACCACTTATTTAATTGTGTTGTTTAACAACATAACAATTTAATATATTGTTTTATTAATTAATTTTTATAAATTATATTTTAAAATTTTAATAAATTTCATTTTTTCATGAGTATTATAACGTAATATCTTTCAAATTGTGATGAGACAGTTTGGAGTGTTTAATGATCATTTTTCTCAAGAATAATTTTAACAATCTATCAATGGTATATCAATTATTTGAAAATGAGTTATTATTATTCACATAAATTCTTATATATTATTTAAATACATAAACACTAACATGTAATAAAATTATTCATTCATTATTCATGATATATATAGTTTAATGTTAATTATTTCATCTACTGGGATTTACACTTAATTTTACCACGTGGCAAAGAAGTTTCATTACTAAATTCCTTTCCATTAAGTTATATTAGTTTCGCATTGTTGTTATTATTTTATGATTATGTTTTTAATAAAATTATACCCTCTATGTTTTTATTTTCACTTGTTTTATATGGATTTACATTTTACACACATAATCTATTCATTGATTGATTCTTACATCAATGTTATGACATTTTCAAGGGGTTACTACACAATCTCATTTTATTTGAGATTATATACCCCTGAATTTATATTAGAGGTAATTATTTGATCATTTCATAATAACCCCTTTAATTATATAACAGACATTTTATTCGTGATCCTTTTCAAGTAAGAGCACCATTTTTCAACTCTTTGATACTGAAAATGTTTGAGAAAAGTTTTTTAAGAAAACATGACTTCATTTCTCTTTTATGTTAGTGAACCTATTTTATTATAAAATACCATGATTCTAAAATGGTTATCAAAAATATATTTAACCATTCCAATATTATTTATTAATAAATAATTACCATTTTTTAATCAAGGTTTTTAAATGAATTTTATTATCACTTTTATAAAAAGGCATTTTATCCTTATTATCGTGAAAAAGGAATGTTCTTTTTACCCCATATAACATGTATGGATTTAACCGCCCCAAAATTTTAAAATATTAATTTATATATTTAGAAGATTATTTTTTTGAATAAATTTTTTGGAATGTAATTTTCAAAGAATAATGTTTTTAATATTTTTTTCAAAATAAAATGAATACTTTATCAATAGAATTATTTTAAAAGATATTTTTATGTAATATTTATTCCTAAATAGAAAACCCCTTTATTTTACTCCACATGTAATATATTTTATTGATTCTATATTTATTATTATGATGGATGGTTCATTATTTATTTTTACTAGGATAATATTAACATTCACTTACTTGATTCCTTCCATAGTCCCCTTTAAATATTCAAATTCATATAATCACTAGACATTGAATTTACCATATTTGTCCATATCATTTATCATGGATATGATTATTGCCTAAGCAATATATAATTTTTAAATATGGTGTTTACATTCATGGATATCTGATTTTCCTGGGAAATAATCATAAATTTATATCCCTTATTCAATACCGATGTTTGATGAGTCTTATTCATTATTTTATATGAGGAATTCTTTTGATAGGAAATGAAGGATGGGGGTAGGTCTTTATATATACCTTAAATTCATCAACAGGTTCTCATGAGAAAACTTATGTGCTCAAATTATATAGTTTTCTACTTATTTTCAAAAATTTATTTTGAAATTTCATAACTGTATTGGTTTTCATGTACCACATACATGACATTCAATAATTGTAAATGTCCACAAATTTGATTAATTTTTTATTTTTCCATGATATTTTTTAATTGAAATATATATCGAAGAATAAAGATCTTATATCACTGATTAAATGGAATATGTTTCACCTATTTAACTTTCTATATTAATTTTTCATTCTCATGTTATTTAAATGTCATGTATTTTTAGTTATTTACCTTGCCATATTGATTATACACTTCTTTATTAGATTATTGAAATAATGGAATCTTTGTTCATATATTAAACATTTCATATTGATTACACTCATTGATTCATTATTGCTTTCAATATACTTTACCCATATTGAGCATATAAGCTCACCCATACATTTTTTTATTTCCCCATGATTTCCTGAAGTGTACTCAGAATGAAATACAACTACACACTATATGGTTAAATGGTATTATCCATAACAAATATTATTTTTTTATTAGTGTATTAATTTTTAATACAAGACTCAGGTATATATATTTTTTACCAATACTACTTAATTGTTCTGTCCATTAAGATTTGATTTACTAGTATGTTATGCCAATGAAATTGTATAAGGACACGGGCTCTAGGATTTAAGGGGTTGGGTATCTAATTTTTTTTAGGGAATGTTCAGTAGCAACCTTGGGAAACCAATTTAGTGAAAAATATACTAGAGAACATAAATCGAAGGTAAATTTTGAGAATAGGTATAGAAAAATAACCTAGATTTTTAAGGTTGATATTATATAGATATTCCTTGATATACCACCATGTATCGATAATAAAAGTTGGCATAGTTCTGGAAGAGATGTAACTTGTGGTAATAACTCTGATAATGTTTTTCGATCCTGACTCGACCTAACATGGTACTTGACAACATCCCTTACTGTACACCTAGTTTGACACTCACGAGTGATACACTTAGGATCATTTAAATTTTCTTTTACAAACTATTATGAAGGTTTTAAATATATTATTATAATTAAATAAATAGGTTAAAACCTATATGAATGATGTGACTATGTTGAGATAAAATAGATGACATATTTATGTATTGATCTTGTATTAAAATCATTATTTTAATGGATGATTAGTGACTAAAATTATTTCAAGGATGTTCATCATATTTATTTTATAAATTATATGGTTTTAGATTGGGGAAAACTATATGCATTGTGACAACCCATCAAATCTCGTAAGGATGTGGGATAAGAACTGATGACCAAAAGATGATAATGATTTCCTTTGAACCATTAACCTACATAATGTCATTGTTAAAATGACCTTGTTTTTAGTTAAAAAAATTCATAAATAAATATATATGATGAAACTGTACAGTATCTTTTTTTGGGTTTGGAGTTTAATGTCATAACCATGTTAACGATGGAGAATAGATAAAGAGAAATATTTATACTTATCCCTCTTTTATGGGACTTAAGTTCTGTTAAATGATTATTTTAGTGATTTTGGAATGAAAGTTAATTTTTGGATATGAATTTCTTAATGAAATATATGAATTGTAAATTTATTGAAGAACAAACAAAGGATGAAATTGTGCTTATTTAAATATATCATGTATGTATATTTCCGTATATTCTTAGGAAGTAAAATAATTACTCAACATTATGAAAATGATCAAAAAATGTTGTCCTAACACCTTATTTTTTGTAAACTAAATGGTATTTTAAATCATCAAATATTTATAAATTTGAGGCCCTACACATTACCATGAACTTTCACATTATTATGATTAAGGACCTCAATCACTCCTTATAAATATTTATTTTCTTTCTCCATGTATGTGTACATTCCACTAATGTTCTCCTACATAGAGACCTAGTTATATGTTAGTCCATGTGCCATTTTCACGTCACATTCACTATTATTAAGAGGATATTTAATCTACTATTTTCTCAATGTGGAATTTAAATATTGGAAATATCAAACAATCTAAAATAAAGATCAATTATAAATTGAGATTATGTAATTTAACTAATCTGTAGAGAATGTAATTCCCTAGAATTATAAATTAGGAACATTTAATTTAATGGTATGTCTAACACGCAACACTAAGAGTATAAGAGAATATAATATCCGTACACATTAAAATTAATTTACTATTATAAATAAAATAAACCTATAATATATATTGCAATGAATGTGACCCTGAGTTAGCATGTGTCACATGTAACAAGGGGTTACTTTGATGACTTTCATTACATGAAAGACATCGTTTCAGAGAACAACATCGTACTAATAAATACTATCATTAAATATAATAAGGATTAACCAAGATGATAAATTAGTTGTTATAAATATTATTAAATAAATTATGAATATTTATTGTCTATAAAATAATAATATGTATTTGTTGGATAACAATAAATTTGAAATGAATATAAGAACCAAATAAATATAAAGGGGTTTTTTTTCTGAAAAACATTTTTATGATCGAAATGGAATTTCATCCTAATAAATTATATTATTTACAATCAGTGTGTGGTATTCATTTAATAAAAATATTAGAAATTTTTTAAATTATTTTTTAAATTCATCCAATATATTTTTTAAGCATTATGTAAGAATAAACTCATTTTTTTCATTAAAATCCATATTTCATTATGAGAACATTTACTTCCTTTTATTGAAAAAACTATTTAAAATAAGTTATTTGACAATTTTATAAATATATTATGAAAATATAAACTTTTTTTTTTTGAAAAAAAATCAAAATAAAGTTAGGATTAATTTTTTGAATTTTTCTATGTAGTTTTATTTTTGATGGATAGTTAAAATGATGAATTTTAATTCCAAAGTTCTTTTTCACCTAATATATTTATAAGGTTGAATTATATTTATTATATGGTTTAAAGATTAATTAGATCAATTTTATTTCATTTAATCCAATTTATGCCATTGGAATCAATTTCTATTTGAAATTGGATATAAAAAAATGAAAAATTTAGACACTTTTTACTTTAAAAACTAACAATATATTCCAATCTGTAGGATTAATAGTATATTTTAATATGGAAATTATATAATTAAAATAAGAAAAAATGTATTCCCTATTTGGAAAAAGAATAATATTTAATTTAAAAAATGTTCAACTTTATTTTTGAACAAAAATATTAGTGAATGTGATTTAAAATAATTCATACGATTAAGAGAAAAATTAGTTTAACAAAGGACTAAACCCAAAAAATAAGAGCTAAAATGACCTAGAAAATTTTCAAAAATACATTTTATATCGATATATAAAATTTATTGTCCATATTATAAAATTATTACCATTATTGGATATACATTAAATTGGGAAAACATTGGTTAAATAATTTTTTCTTAAATTTACAAGAATGTCACTCCTCCTCCACTAGAAAAATTCAGTCATGCCTCCCACTTCCACAAAAGTCTTGAGCCATGGTTTTTCAACCTATATCTACCGAAAAATCTCTTTAGAATCCCCCTCATCCTCCTATAATCCTCACCTTGGGAAGAAAGAATACCACGGAAGACCATTGGTGGAAATCAAAATGAGATACACAAAAAAAGAGGTAACATGCTTCCTCAAGCTCCTTTTGTTACTTTCATTCTACATACCTTAAAATATAATTATTATATTATTATATAATAACCCTGATGTCTTAAATATATTGAGATATTTTATTATTTCGTTTTCACACACACTTAAAGAGAATTCCATAAAACGGGTAACGAACAAATTGTTCTTTTGTATGGAAAACTACTACCACATGGAATGATAATGTTTGTTTTTTCATTTACCAAATATTATAGTTTGTAATTATAATTGGAAATATGTTTATATATTATATATATATATAATTTATTTGTTATTTTTTTTTAATTTTTATATAACTCAGACCTTCATTCTTTCAACTTTTTGTAAATACTATAACATACTTTGCGGATGTGTAGACTATCACCTCTTAAAAGTGATGTGATTTGTTCACACTATACATGTAATGTATAAAAGAGTATTTTAAAAATTATATAAAAAATATAAGAAAAATAAATGATACATAAATTATTATATAAATATGTATCATTTATGTTTTATTCCAATAATATGAAAAATAAATGTATGTAGAGTTTATGCGTATGTATGACCTACCGTCTCTATGAATGGGATGTTTTATTTCCTATATCAAAACATTATGGAATATTATAAATTCATATATAATAAATATATATGATACTTATATCATGTTTATAATTTTTTATATGTTAAAACCCTAAAATATTTTTTAATAACAACAAGTAATAGCATAAAACATACTCAGAAATCATGACAATTAACACTCCACATGATGAAAATAAACAAAGATTGTTATAAAAAAAGTTTTAAGATATTATAATAAGTAACAATATGAAATTATAAATATTATTATGGTTCTAGTCTAAGTTATTGGAATTTTTAAAACCATTATCCCAATGTTTGAAGGACTTTATCTCCGAAATTAATTGTATGGTATGGGATTCTAGGCTCACTTTTCCTTCCATGATGAAAAAGACATTTTCAACACTTTTTTCATTTTGTTTTGTATCTACTACTCATATGATATATTATATCATGAATTATTTTATCTTCATGAAATTTAAAACTTTCATATATTGTTATTTCTTCATGTGGATTATAATTCAAATGTTTTAAAGTGGTATTAGACACTTTTTAGTCTATAAATTTTATATTCCCCAACAATAATTATTCCAATATCCCAATGGTATTCATATTATTTAAGGAGAAATATGTTATTTTTTAACATAATTTCATATAAGGGGATTTATAAATAATGTTTCCAAGTGGTAAAGAAATTTCAAAAATCAATTCCCTTTTATTGAATTATATTACTTCATCATTGTTGTTAATATTATAATATTATCTTTGTATACAATGTTTACTATCCATTTTTGTATTTCCTCTTTTTTATGTGTATTTACAATAGAAACACATAATATATTCATTGATTGATTCTCAAATCAGAGTTATGTTAATTTGAAGTTTTTACTTTACAATCAGATTTTATTCTAGAATGTTTAAACATTAATTTCCATCCATTGAAATTATTTAATCACTATCTAATAAAAAATTTCATATTTTCAACCCAAATTTATTCATAAAATTTTTCATTTAATTGTAAAATTTTCCCACACTTTGTTAATTAGAATTTTTTAGAAAATTTTTTAAATAAAACCTGACATTAGTTATCTCTTTAGTGAAAAAACTTTTTTTCTTCTAAAAAATCATGTTTTATAAGAATTTAATCAAAAATATTTTCAACAGTATATTCCTATCAATTTTCGAACAATGAATTTTTCTAATATTTTTGTTATGCCAAAGAATATTCTTTTTACCCCGTATAACATGTATGGATATACCATCCACGATTTCATTGATTAGTAATATTCATGTTTAAAAGGAAACTTTTTTATGAAAATGTTTTATAATATTTATTTTCAAAGAAAATGATTTAAAAAAAATAAAAATAAAAATGTTATTTTTCTCAGTAATTTTTTAAAAGATATTTTAATAGTAATATAATTCATAAAAAAAATCTATTTATTTTACTCTATATTGGATATGTCATATTTAGGACATCATTATTCTTTATCTAGATGGTTATTGATTGATTTTACCAAGGATTGTATTGACATTTACTTCCTTGATTCCTTTGATATCCTTATGAGAAATTAATTTTCTTATGATCATTAAACATTTATTTTTTCCTAAAAATACATGTAATTTTTCATCGATGTGTTTATTTCGTAAACCATATATCATTTTTACAAATGGTTTTTACATTAATAGTTTTTTTGTTTTCTATAGTAATATAGATAAATATGTTTCCTTTATTTAATATTCGTATTTGATAAAGAATATTTTTTATTTGATATGAGAAATGCATTACGATTAATGTTATAAGAGGGGAACAAAATTTATATTTCCCCTCAATTAATCGATTTGTCCTGATGAGAAAAATTATTTTTTAAAACCAAATATATTTCTACCTATAGTTTTAAATTTTTTGGTGAAAGGTCTTGACGGTATATGTTTTTATGTGCCTTAGAACCAACGTCCAATAATTAACCATTTCCTTATTTATATTTGTTTATAATTTATCCATGATATTTTTATCTCATCATCACGATGTATGAATTTCATTCTTAGTTCATTGATTAAATGTCATGTGTTTCAAATTTTTTCCTAACCATATTGAATTTTCCGGATTTGATTGTCTAAATTATTTTTTTTAGATTATTTACCATTCAATATTGATTATACACTTTCATTATAGTTTATTTATAACTTGGAATGTGTGTTTAAATATTTACATTTCCATATTGATTATTCTCATTGATTTCATATTTAATCCATTGTACATTACCATTACTAATCATTTAAGACCACCCTTATTTTTTTCATTTTCCTTGGATTCCTTAAAGTGTACTGAGTAATATATGCCTGGAAATTATAGATAGTATAATGTAATTATCCTAAAAATTATGTTTTAATTTATTAATTTATTTTTAGTATAATTCTCCTGTTTGTATCATTTTTACCAGGAATACTAAACTATTCAGTTTAGTGGGATGTGATTTACTTGAAATTTATCAAATCAAATGGTTGTATGAGGCCGACTATGGGAATTATAAGGTTGAGTTGCTATAAACATATTTTGGTTTCTCCTACTTTTGGTGGTCATTAGATTCACACCTGAAGTGATATCATCCCATCAGGGTGATATGTATATATCCTAAAATATCCACATACATTTTTATAATCTAGTGATCCATTAGATTATTATAAATATTGTGGGTCGATTCCTCTACTTTGACCATCACACCTGTAATATTTTCATTCAATTTCTCTAATAATATTCATAAAAATCGACCCCTCTATGAATTCATTATATCTTATCTTCATTAAGTATGATAGTGGGATGGATTGTAAACAATAGGTTTTCTATGAATCATGGGTTACCATTTGTTCATATTTTAGATTTCTTTGTCATTATTAAGTTAGATGTTGTCACAGTGTGATAGAAAATCCTCACGTGGTCCTTCCATCAGGTACCATGGTTAATGAATGTTTACTCAATGTTGATCCTCTTTTGAAAGGGGTGAGGCTTCCTCCCAATGAAATATCGATTTAATTCATTTTTTCGTTCCCGATTTCTATCATTGAAGGCAATGGTTGTACTATTTCGATCATAAAAAAAATTGGTTTGAACACCCTAGATATTGTTCAATCATATGATTAATTTATGGTTTTTTAAAATGTTGTAAATGGTAATGAGTTCATTATTGGAAATCCTCTAACCATTTCATTTGCCTCTAAGATAGATGAGGCTGCAAATGTTGCTGATGTTTTATTCGACTGCATGGCTTATGAATGATCAACACATGACACCATGGCTTCATAGAAAATAAGGGTTGATTTAGAAAGTATAACGAGTCCCAATAATATATTACTGACTCTTAATTTGAGTACTATCTTTGAGGTTCTAGTAATAATATTTTATACTAGGATAAAAATAAGGGGTCAATTTATCCTGATGGATGTTATTATATCATTCCAATATATTATAGGAATTGAGTTGGGTTAGAGACCTTACAAGATATTGACCATAGTGAAAATGATTTATATTCCAAATCAGTATCAGATTATTATCATGACCATCATATAGTAATGATTATCATGGGTGTTTTGAGGAATGAGAATAAATGAAATATCCTTTCATGAAATGATATAATAATCCAGAAGAAAAAATCTAATGATCATAAATATTACTCTGACCTTATATATCACTTGGTCATCAGATCAGCTAGAAAACAAAATAATACAAATGCCCAAGACATGCCAGATCAAGGAGTGGTTTATGAATATGTAACCATAGTGATGACATAAACAATTCCTATTAATGAGGTTGTGTTTTTTGTGATAAGTTCGTACAGATTTACATTGTAATATCAAAATAATCTAATAGCTTGTTGGAGCCATAAACATTTGATGGTGTCAACAAGGAGGTAGTGAATGACGATTCCAACAGAAAGCTCATTTTACATTCTATGAAGGAATGATGGAGGATGATTTAAATATCAATATTTTGAAGGATTATTTTTATAGAATATAAGAGATATTGATTCAATTTGATCAAAACTATGATCAATTTCATGGGATCATCAAAAATAATCTGATATTGTCTCATGGTATAAATATTGAGAAAATAAATCTAGAGTATTATATCTAGACTTGGTATAAGTTTTCCTTCTTTTTGAGAATCTCATCAAAGATGATCCAAACATGAAGTTGTCCTTTATATCATAGATTTTACATAGGGTTGTTAATTGAAACCATTTAAAACATATCTATAATATCTTGATAATTTTTTGTGCTGTTTGAATGTTGGTGTTTTATGTGAACATGTTTGGGTTCTCACATTCCCTCAAATGTTCTTTTGGAAATAAGTTTTTTAAAAATTTTATTTCTTTTTTCATGAATAAGATGTTCATTTATTAATCATATAACATTTAATCACCATTAAATAGATTTAAATTCATATTGTTATATATTTTGAATAAACATTGCATTTAAATATATAATAATTAAACTGGATTGATATTATTAATTTAAAAATATTTTCTAAGAAATACCCTTTTTACCTCCAAATGATATTATCATTACTTATATAAAAATGATAATCAATATATAGTAAATTATATATCTTATAACACACTATTATAAATAAATGGATAAATAATTAAGTAATACATTTTAAATCATTCATAAATATTATCTTTAATAGAAATTTTCAACAAGTAGGTTCAAAATTATTATTCATCATATCATATTTTATTTTATTTCGATGAAATATTAAAATTTACATTGAATTATAGTTTTATTAAAATATATTTTTCTATTACTATAATTGAATATCTGGTGTTACTTTGATCCCTCTTATTGAAATTTTAACCTCAAAATTTTCATGGATAATACTTTATAAACAAATGATGGTGGTTCTTATTCATAAATTATTATGGTTATCATGTTGCTTCCTCAATTTTTTGATTTATCCAAAGTAATTTAACATTTCAAGTCATCCAATTCCTCAACACTTTCTCTCTGGTGTCAATAATCTTAATATTCTCATCATAGTAAGATATACCTAGTTCCAATTCTATTTCTTCATTTGTATGAACATGCATTGGGTCAATAATGTACTTCCTTAACAATGAGATATGGAATCCATAATGTACATTATAGAGGATTGATGGAATTTTACAATGGTAAGTCATATCTCAAATTCATTCATGTATTTTAAAAGGTAGGATGTACCTAGGTCGTAGTTTTCATTATTACCTAACCTTATAACACCCTTTCTTGGAGGCAATATCATGAAATCATGATCTTCCACCTGGAATTCAAAATATTTCCACTAATTATTGGCATTACTTTATTGCCTACTTTGGGATACTATAATATGATTCTGAATAGCCTTTTACTTTTTTATAGAATAGAAACTATTGATATATGAAAAATAACCAAAGGTAATTATTCATAATGCATACAATGAAAAGTACAGTGACCACAATGTCAAAATTCCTTCTAATGTTTGAATACTACTTTTAGACTATACATAAATCTAAGGATGATATGAGGTTCCCAAAGAATCTCTATATCAGGATATTAATGAAGAAATTTCCATAATTTTGATTTAAAGTATTTATCATGATCAGATATATTAGAAATATGGGAACTATTATGTTTTACATCATCATTAATATAGAGTCTTGTAAGTTGATCAAGTGGTAAATCATCTCTTATAAAAATTAATTTCCATATTTTCATAGGTGCTGAATAATAACCCAAATATCATTATTATTTCTCGATGTCTTTGGTAATCCAATGATAATGTTTATAATAATGACATAAAATTTACACATAGGAACAGGTAAAGGTTACATGACTCGTCTAGGATATTTTCTCTTAGTCTCCATTTATTGATAAACTAAACACCTGGATACATAATAAAAAAATTTCCATCACATATTATCCCACAAAAAATAACATTTTAATCCCTAAACAAATATTTATTTTTAGAGTTCATAGAAAAAGTCGATCTATTCGAAGTACCAAATAATTACTTTTTTAGATAAGATATATGTGAATCGAATGGCCTCTTTACAAATTTTAGAAAACCATCTTCATATACAAAGTCTCCTAAATTTCCATTATTCACAGATTAATTTATATTTTGAAAATTATCATCATCAAATTGGGAGATTTTTTTCTTTTCAAATAAAGATGAATAAAAAATCATTTGAAAAATGAGTTATGTATCCCCTACCTTTATAATTCTAAAATCCATATTTACAAGATTAACTATCATTAGATCTATATTAATCCTCATTTTTGTTATAACTCTATGCTTGTTATTACTCAATTCGTCTATTACTATATTTACCATCACTGTGTGGTAGTTTATTGAGAAATCCTAACCCCTGAGAAGCTTGATTCATTGTATTTTCCTCATATTAATATATTTCTCTGAATATTTGTATTTTAACCTATTAAATTATATTTTTATCTTTCATCTTTTTCCATAGAGAAAATGTCTCTATATATTCAATGAAAATATTGAAATTGCTAACTAAGTTCAGGAGTTTGTTAGTTTTGTTCATGGTTCATTGGATTCTTTGATAAATATGAAATAACATTATCATTCTCTATAAGGACACAACCATGTCCCTCATTTTATGCCTTAATACTTATCACAAATACATCATTTCTTAATAGTTGAATCAAAATCAGAACATTGAAAAATATTCTCTTCAATTCTTTAAAAAAATATTCACATTTTTTTTGTATAAACATAACCCATTTGTAGGTCAGCCCTATTAAAAGGTAATCTAATTGAGAAATGATTCTTATTATTTTTACAGTATCATATTAAACCAATGAAATTGCATACATCAGTTATTTTCATTTTCATGGGTCATTCAATGATTTCCTTTATTTTCATAAGTTCAACTGACATTCTATCCTTATAGACATTATAGATAATAAAACGAATCTTTTTGAAGAAAAAAAATTCACTTTTACTAAATTTCTAATATTACTCTTTTCTTCTACGAGTTTAATGAATGAATCGTAATTGATTTTTATAGTCCATATATATTTTAGAATTCAAAAATACATCATTAATAAATATGAAAAAAATAATCAATATATTCCTTCAGTAATATTATCATTATATCTATAAAAAGTATTCATTGTTCTATACATGTAAAAGTACTGTAAACTCATAATGCCTATAACTCATGTGAAATGATATTTTATGAAAATATTCTTTTTATACTCACAATTTATGATGCCCAAAATAATGGTAAAACATTGAAAAATATTGGGCTTTATGAAGTTGGTCGAATAAGTTACCAATGTGAAATAGATGATAAATTTTCTTTTTTTGTAATGGAATTAAATACCCTATAATCATTTCATAGCCTCATAGATCTAGCTTTCATATTAATATAATGATAGTGGATCCTAAAGTTTAAAATTAGGGAATATAAATACCTTATCACACAACTCCTGTATTTGGGTCATCAAGTCCACTATATTCACAGTGGCCTTTCTATATGGATTCTTTGATATAGGTATGGAATTAGGGAAAAAATAAATAGAAAACACAACATCATGCTCTAATGCATGTCTAATTAATCCCTAGGGAAATAAATCAATATATTTATATACAATATGTACATTAACAATATAATGATTAACTTTCCACATATATGATGTTCCTACTCTTCTTCTCCATGAAATTTATTTAGAATAGCTATTGGGGTTGGATCATGACATGACTAAGATGATGAACTATTCCCTCTAAAAATAAAGAATTCCATATATTCATCAAGAATCATAATTTATTTCTTGTTTCAATAATATTTTAGACAATATTCTGAAATACAGTCCATAGCGATGATTATATCAAACTCAACCATTTTTGTTATAATAAATTCACGAATAGAGCATGTTTATGTGTTATAATGAGGACATCGAAACACATATATTTTGTAGTTATATTTCCACTACGTGTTTTGACTAGAAACACCATTATTAAGGATCTTGGGAAATATAAAATTTTATTAAAAAACGTGGAAGATATAATAGAGTATGAAGATCCAGAATCAAATAAATAATTTGATAAATTTAAATATAAGATTATAGTACATGACACCACATATTTATGGATATCAACTTTAGCTATAGCGATTACATAATCATAGCCTTATCCCCTTAGCTTATTTTGTTTTATATTCCCTTGAATCATGGGATATTAGTTAGAATAATTACCCATTTAATTAAAATATTAGAATTTTATACTAGTGGTATCATAATTTTACTTAAATTCATTATTCATATTCTCATATCTCAACACATGTAATAAACTATCATTTCCTTCATGAAAATTCATGGATGTTTCTTTAAAAAAATTCACATGATGTATTTTCAATCATTTTCTTATTCTTCATAAATGTGTTCCATTTCTCATAGTGTTTATCAAACCTCTTATTCTCTAATACCCCATATATATACATGATCTATAACATTCCTTATCTATTTTGATGATGCATAAAACTCTTTCATTATATGATGTAAATTTCCTAGAAACATGTTCCCTTTGGGTAGTTGCTCTATTTTCATAAAATAAATTGTCTATATTTCATTCCATATTATGTATATAATTCATAGATTAATTGGATAGTCTTGTAAAGATAGAATCATGCTTTTCAACACTTTATTCTTATTTTTACATTAATATGAGGAAAGTTATCTTCATTTCAGCTCATTTCTCATAAGGGGAACATTTACTGAATGATGTTTCTTTAAAAATATCTCCATTGAATGTATTTTATTTCTTCTTCCACCATTTATTCTAGATCAATAACCCCAATTAATAATAATCACCATTCAGATAGCATACATAATAAATAACCATTTTCATTTTATAACATACCAAGGCTATAAATATCTTTTTAGGGATTTAATCAATTACATGGATACCGCATGATTAGTAGTTCCACTAAAATATGGACGATTATGTAACATGAAATGATCCAATTTAGGTGTATCATGATGTGTATGATAATGTTTCTTCATAAGTTAATTTTTATTAGTCATATCCTTGGTTAGATACCATAATATGGCTATTATCATCTCAAATCCAACAATAGTTCTACTTGCTTTCTAAACTGGTACATTTATACACCAACCATGAGATTTTATACCATCCTTTCTTCGAGAATCCATTTATCAACAATGTAATATTTTGGATTAACTCATTACATTATAAATTTTAAATCATAATATATAACTTTATAAATTTTTTAATACATTACATAAACAACAAATCAATGAAATGTAAATATAATAATCATAAACATGGTTTCATTGAAGATATCTTCATATCATAAAAATATTCTCAAATATATCATAATGGTTTGTTATAAAATGTTAATTAACCCATGAATATCATCTAAGAGTGTAAAAATATGTTTATAAGGACAGAACAGTCACCATGCACCATAATTATTGTAGTGATATACTCTACCATCTATTTTTTAGATTTTTTACGTTTTGATGCATGTAGGTCAAAACCATGTCTACTTGTAGTATCTAGGAAAGGATGAATTTCAATGAAAAAACACATAATATCTAACATTACAAATATTTTATGATATTATTATATAATATATTTATCATCAATTTTTGTTATATAGTTATGTTCTCTAATATATTTTGTAGAAAATCTAGTTCCTAAGGTTTCAAGTAAAATTTTTATGATACCAACTACAAAAACGCTAACTCCAAAAACATTGATATAGTGGATACATTATTACATTATAATAATATAAAACGTTTAACATCATAATGGACCAAATAATTTATTAGTCTCTAAGAACCAGATATATACATTATTCCCATTTTACATTAGGAAAAAAATATAAAATGTAGATATATAAAATATTATTCACCCTTAAACACATTTCATGATTTATTCTTTATATCATAAAGAAATGAAAAATAATAAGAGTGATAACAATGCATAGTAAGGGTTATGTACAACATATTCTATAATGATTAATTAAGGTTTAATCAATATGGCAAGGTAAATTACAAAAAACTCATGTCATTTAATCATAAACATGAGTACTAAATAATTCTTATGGATAATACCAACATAATAATCTCATATATAATTATTATTGAATTATGAATGAAGGAAATTCATAATATAGGACATCATGATTTCAAAAAACATGATATGTAAACCATCAAATACTTGTTTTAAAACATCTTAATCAATAGATAGGTATATTCCAAAAACCCATTAAATTCAGACATCTGATTTGTCTCTTGAGACATGCCGATACATTGAGGAAAATTTATAATTATCCCCCACCCATCAATTCCTGTCCAATTCATTTATTATATATTAAACAATAAATTTTATTACAAAACAATAGGCCTTATTAATAAAAATCCTTATTGAATAAAGAATATATATTTATAATGATTCCATGAAGTTAATTAAATAACTTTCATATAAAACATCATATATAGACATGGTATATGGTTTAGGAAATAATCATATCCAATATACAATGAAAATGAATATTTAACATAAATTCAATGTCTAGTGATCATGATAAAGGGAATGTTCTAAGTGAATGTTATCAAGCACAAAATTGATAAGAGAAAAAAGGTAACCATTTTTTCATCTTAAATGTTGGTTTAGAAATAAAATCACATCAGTTGAAAAATTATACAAAATGGAAGTGAAATATTGAAATAAAATTTCATTAAATATATTTATTTTTAAAAAAAGGGAAAACATGTAGGATCTGATGAATATCATAAAAGAATTATGGTGATGGAAAATTCGATTAATGTTATATACATTAAAAAATATTTTTGGATTTCTTTTAAAGAATGAAAGAAATGATCCTTTTGAAAAATATTATAAATATTTTTTGAAAACATTCATAATAGTTAAGTATAAATTAAAATTTCATTGTTATATAATTTAATTAAAAATATATTTTTTATAAAATATTTTTTAATAATATAGACCTTGAAAAAGAATATATCTAATTAAATGATAAATAAAATCATTTTTTATTTTAAACATTTCATTTATTAATTCATATTCCAAAATAGGGAAATTTAGATGAAAATATAGAATATCATTAACTATCTATAGGTTAGAAAAATGATTTGATCTTATTAAGGGTAAATTATAATATTATTTCAGTGAATCTATAAGTAATCCAGAAATAATATAATATTATAAAATAAAAAAATTACTTCATTAAACTAACTTTTATATCATTTAAAATTGAAAAATAAACAAAAATTGAAATATTAATCATAATGAATAAATATTTATTCATGTTAATTATATTGATGCGGTTGAATATACACAACATATAATTGAATAGGTGAATAAAAACAAATATATCTCAATAATGTTTAAAATGAGATGAAATTTATTACCTCATGCTTCCCTTTAAGTGAATGTTATTTAACCCCTTATATAATGTTATTAAATATGTTATTAATATATATATATAATATTATTTATAATATTATATATAATCCCCTTATAACATCTTACACCTATTTAGTAATAATATTTTATTATTAACATTGTTTCAGGTGTTAACTGCTTCATTTTTTCATGCATGTTTTGTCATGGAATTTCTAGTTATTGTCCATAACATATAATTCCATAATATCTAACATTTTATTAAAGTAATAAATATCATATTTTTATTATATTATTGTTTATAATTATTCATTAAATTTAATGATGGAAAATGAATCACATCACATCATGGATGTAATCGGTCGTACGTACGCACGAGTGGCATTATCATTTATTTAATGTGTGAAATAGTAATAATTTGAAGATATATTAATTATAAAAAATCAATTTTAATTCATAATTATAATCATTATTCATTTGTTCCATAGTTGTGACTATCCATGTAATTTGTTAATAGAAAATAAATTACATTGGTTTACGAGGTGGTAGTCTGTCATACACACGAGAGATGGTATTATTTCCCATTTGATGGAGAATGAGATGGATTAATTTTATGAAATAAATGTAATAAAATCCCAATAATTGTTAGATATTTTTGTTATTATAGTATTATTATTATGATGCATTTTACGATGGTAAAAGAAAAAGTAAAAAATAAAGATCCGGTTGAAAACAATTACCATTTTTTTAAAACATAATTTATATATCTTATTAAGGAAAATGGGGTTGTTATTTTAGGAGGACAAAGAAAACATGAACATGGATAAATATTTCTGAAAGATATTTTGAAATGGTTTGGTTGAGATAAATAGACCAAGATGTGTGAATCATTTAGGGGAGGCAGTGCCTTTTTATAATTGATTTGAGTGGCATAATTGTAATTATTCAATGATTTAAAATAAAGTCAAGTCACATTCTATGAAAAATGGATGATAAATATATCAAATTTAAGGTTCATATGGTTATGTTATAAATAAAACCAACCAATGAGATAATATTATGTTTTTATTTCATGTTAACTATTATCATTATAGATTAACAGCTAGTAATCTCATTTCCACATTAACCATAGTAATTAATTATTATTATTTTTATTATTAATTATGAAAAAAACATAAGTTTAATTTATTACCAAATATTAATTATAATGATTCCAATCATAAAATCCATTTTATTAAATTCAGTTCATAGAAGTTGTTGAATTTATTTTTCAAAACAACCTGTAAAATCTCTTAAAAATATATTTTTCAAAAATGCATTTTCTGGTGTAAGATGATCATACATCATCTATATGAATTTTAATTGTCATTATATGAATTTAATTCCATATAGTATGATATATAATCTATAAATTTCATTTAAATGATTCATAATTAAATATTATTTTAATTATTTTAAATGAAAATATATTATGCATTTAAAAACTAATTTCAAAAAAATATACCTTTTTTACCTCCAAATGACGATGTCATTATTTATTTGAAATTGAAAATAAACACATGATTAAATATTAATATTATCAAAAATTATTATAAATTAAATTATGAAAATTTAAATAATAAATTTTCAATTATTCATAAATCATATTTCCAATGGAAATTTTTAGAATCTCATTCTAGGATTATTTTGGCCATGTATCTTCAAAATAAATATCCAACCAATAAAATTATAATTAAAATTCTATGAAATATTAAAATTTTCATTATATTATAATTTTTGTAAAATGGAATGTTGACTTACTATAATTGAACCGTGGATGTTATACATAATTTTAACAACACAATCTATACCAACACCTCAAATACGGCCATGATAATGACCCTATAGAGTCCACACCAATAACAACAATACATATCACATACCAGTAGAAAATAAAATACAATTTATACAATGAAACTTTTCTTTGATTCATATTTTTATAAAAGGAGTTCATCTTCATACAATATCTGTTTTATGGGTGATAGAAAAAAAATCCATACTCCAAAAAGCTGATTATTTTACAACCTAATGTAATTATCCTTTTATGTTTGGTGATACCAAAAATTATATCACAATAAGGGAAAATGATTCACAGTAGTAATGAATCTCTCATAAAAAAGTCAGAAATCATTCATGTAAGAAATATTTTGGAAATATGGAAACACTTGAAAATTACCCCCTCCCATAAAATCAAATTAGTCTATTTCTTTAACATCATTATATTAATACTTATCATCCACCAAAATTAATCAATGTCATGTTACATCCACATAACCAGACAAATCAAGGAGTGTTCTCAAATCCCTTAGCTAAACTAAAGCCTTATAGTCATTACGTATGAAAAAGGTGATGAATATGTAGAAAAACAATATTTTAAAATGAAATCCCTGAAAAACTAGATAATTATAATTCCCCATTAATTAACAACACAAAATCACTGAAATGAAACCAAAACTAATTCCAAAAACTCCCAAAAAGGAAGAATCACATGAAAAGAAAGAGGTGAGATAAAGGTAAAATATCACTTTAGATGAAAGATTCTTTATTTAAAAAATAAAATGATAAAAATGTAAAAAAGGATTCATGGGTCCCAAAATTAGTGTCCCTAGTTTTCTACGGTATATTGGAAAAATTAATAAAAGAGAATAATTGGGATGATTTATCAAATATATAATAAACTAGAATTTTATAACGTCTCGATGTGATAGGTAATGGTCACATAGTGATTTTTCTATCTCAGATGAATTCCTAAAAATCACCATATTAATACATTGTTTCTCCCATATTAAAATCATGGTCAATATTCTATTCGGACATGGCTGAGGAAGGTTCATGTAATGAAAACATCAACATAATGAAACGACACCCAAAAAAAGAAAATTATAAAAACTCAATCTCCTGGTCTCACACCATGATAATCGGGGTAATGACTCAATATCCTCCTATATAAGAATTAGAAAATCTCCAAAACAATTTTCACATTGTGACATAAACACCCATTCCATGACCACAAATTTAAAATGGAAGCATGGATAAATACAATTCCCATACATAAGTATAAATATTCCATATTTAAGGTTTTCTAAAAATTGTAATGTTTTAATTTTCCAAAATCCTCTTCAAGGGCCTTCATTTCATGAAGGATCTCTTTATTCCATGATCACTCTTACATCCCATAATTATTGGGGTGCCTAACTCTCACAACCTATATATCTAATCCAAAACACATTCCTACCTTGTAACACACATACCCACACTATGTCCAAACATTTTATAATGCAATTATCTAGATTAAAAACCCAATCAATTATTCAGTCATCCCACCATGTTTTGACCCCCAAAAAACACATTGTGACACACTCTTACCTAGTAAAATCTCAAATCCAACATCTCCTCCAATATTATAACTGATTCTTGAAACCTCCAATAACTAAAAAACATTAATTATAAACTTGGGAAGGTCCAGTTCATTACACTCTTTCTATAACGAAATTCATATTCCAGTTAATGAATTCACCTTAAATGGACTTCCCATATGTAGTATACTAGATGAAATAATTTTACTATTTATTCAAACTAATGAGATCTTATGGGGGAAATAGTAACGTGAGGGTCAGAAATTGTCTGATGAATAAATCTTGACACTAATGAAGAACAATAATGGGAATCTTTTTTGAGGATGTGAAGTGAGGGGTTTGAAGAAAAAAAATACATGAAATATAGGAAAATAATAAATAATAACAAAAATAAAAATGTGTAAAGCTAAATAGAATACGATATTTATATGGTTTAAACTGATTTGGTCTTACTAAATAGAAATAACTTCATCACAATAGATTATTATTATACCATATAATGAATTGGAATAAAATAGATAAATAGATGAAAATAGAAAAACATTCAGGAAATTGAATTTTTTTACATGTTGGCCATTTCAATCAAGGGAATCATGATGAAACTAAGACCGAGGATGGAAACATACACCACCGGAAATCATATAATCATGTAGGGAATCCCCCATAAAGACTGAGAATAATAAGATACATAACAAGATCATGAAATAGAAAAAAAAACTAAAGACATCGTATAGTGTCTGGTATTAAATAAATACCAGTGTGTTCCTTGCCTAAGAAAGTATTTGGACTATCAAGGAAGAAGAAACTTGAAAAAATTATGATCCTAATTGAGTTTGCATGTGAAATGGTATCCATATGGGATTATCAGGAAAAGTGTGTCAATGGCCACAAAAGGGAGCACAGTAGCTCTAATTTGTCTCTCGGAAACATCTTCTCATTGGAACTAAAACTATAAATTACCACTAAGATCATAAAAATAAATAGGTTAGGATACACCTTATGAAGTGAGAGTGAAAAAACAATAAAGGGAAAATAGCTCACGAGGATATGGTTTTCATGAACCAACAGTGTGGGAATATTCATGGATTATTGAGGTCATGAGAAAGGATCTCAAAGATCACAATAACCTAATAAATTGTGAAAATCAAAGGCCACATGATAAAAAATGAATGAGAAAGAGGTCGATAACATTATATACCAAGAAGACAAAAAATCCTCACTTCTGATTTATTTAATCAAGTAGTGATAAATGTATAAATGCATCATAAATTGGCACTAAAATATGGCCAAATACCGTATGAAGTATTGAGGTATATGAATTAATGGAACCACATACAAAAATGAGATTTTTTTCAAGCATGAAAGGTGAGAGAGGACTCATGTATGATTGAGTTAATGAGGAAGGATTGTTATGATTATAATGGTTTTTTATATTTCAAAAATAATAGGCCATATGATAGAAGATTAATGGGTAGAAGGTATATGTCATAGATCATAGGGAAAATAAAAAAGTAAAGCTTAGGAGCTATTCGATCAAGTGGTGACAAAATAGCTAAGAGACCACCTTATGTAGTACCAAAATAAATCCAATCAACAACGCCCCAATGGAATAGATGACCCAACATATTGAATACTCAATGGTTATGAAATAAATCCTAGAAATAATTATAAAATATAGAATACCAATAAATAATTTTCATATAAATAATAAAATTAATCAATTTTTAATGAATAACAAAATAAAATATTAACTTCAAAAATAAACTAAAAAACCTCTACCTATTCAATTTATTCTAAATTTTTTTTATAATGTTTTTAAAAGTATTTATATAACCTAATAGTAGGTTCAGGAAGATTTTTATTAACAGAATAGAAACCTAAGAAAAATGTATCCTTCATAGTATGGAAACTATTATAATATGTCACAATTACACATGTGCTACATATAACTACACTTCTACTATTATAACACCACTAAAATTCACCATTATCAAAAAAAATAGAAACCACAAAAAAACTGAGCTTACAGGAATTACCTAAATCTCCAAAAAATTGAAAAAAAACGCCCAACTATACCGACCCCTTCAAACACACAACCTTCTTGAGGGGTAAAATACAGTGAACATGAAAAATTAGCAAATCTCGAAATAATCAATTTTGTAAAAATAAGTACATAAACATTTTAACCAATACTATGAATCCTACAGTAGAAATATTTCTGTATATGATTGAGAATCTTAGACTATACTAAAGAAATAACTCCCTCCCCAATTGTATCCCTTGTAAATATATCAAATTCATTACTATGAATAAAAAATGGAGGCTACCCAAAAAAACAAAACTTTCTATTTAAATGGATACTAAAAAAACTAAAAAAGATATACAGTGTTAGAAATGGTGTATACCATATTATTATTGGGCCACAACACTAATAGAAAAAGGTGTATTCACATCAGATATTTTTGTATTTCAATGTCGGTTTTTAACCAATGATATTAATAAAGATGTTAAAAGTGTGACTTTCAATGTATTTTTTTAATAGATCAAAAATTTATAATGTTAATATTTTGATTTATCATTTTCGGAAAATCGATTTCAAAAGACATTTCAAAAGTATTTTAACTTTGGTTTTTGCTAAATATTTAATGTCAAACATATGTTTTCACATCAGTATTACAAAAAACCAACATAAAATGTAAAAAATACGATCCACCTAAGTTTTGGAAAACCCAAATATTAAAACAAGGAAACTATTAATACAAGATCATATTTTGTTTTTATAATATTATTAGAATGGATGTGGAAATGAAAAAAAATATAGATAAATATTTATGGTTATCTGATGTTAGGATTATCTAGGTTTTTCAAGACACTACCCACTTAAAATAAAACATGTGTAACATTAACTAAAAATTATAGCCACAAAGTAAAAAAATAATAAACATAAATCTCTGAAATAATTATAATGAAATTGGTGTGTTCCTTTGAATTTATATGTCATTTATCATTATTAATTCTTTTAAGGGTAGATTGCATGTGGGAATGGAAATGATGATCGATAATGAAATTTTTTTACTTTTTTTGTTGAATATCATGAAAATGTTTTATATGCATTAAATGATTATAATATGCTTTTATCTTCATAAAAGAAATTATCTTGAAGTTTAGTAATGAATGAATAATAATAATAATGAAATTAAATTATTAAAAAATACCATGTTAGAATCATCGATATAAAGTGTTATAGATTTTGATCGAAGAGGTAAAACATATTAAAATAAAGGGAATGTGGAATTATATTTTGTAAATTAAAATATGTGTGGTAGTGAATTATTAAAATTTTGGTGATATTTTATAAAGTGTAATGTTCATTTCGAAAAAACTAAAATACCAGACTCACATGTGTGAAATTTAACTTTTAATGTCATGAAAATATTTAACCATCATTAAAACCCATCCTATATCATGTTTTTAACATTTTTTTTATAAAAAACCCAATTTTAAAATATTGATTCATTAATTTTATAATATGATAAATATAGAAACCAATAACAAATGAAAAAAAAATACTTTTGATGTTGGGTTTTAATAATAACATGCAACAAAAGTAAAAAAATTCTTTTAACATAGGTTTTTTAATAAATGAAAACGTTAAAACATGGAAAAAATAAATACGGTTTCATATTATGTATTTAAGCTTCAATTTAACTATTCATATATATTAAATGGAATTATGTATACATATATAGGTTTATCAGTTGTTGGGCTTCCCTAAGACTTCTCATAGAGAAGTAAAATTTCAAACATCCATAAATTTTGGACTGTAAGTCCATTTTACTTCCATGGCTACTCAAATCGAATCTTCTGAGATTATCTATAAACTTGTAAACATTTTTTGAATAATTTTTTTGAAAACAACATGTTAAATGTAATATTTATAATTGGGTCCCAAAAATACCAATGTTAAAAGTATTCTATGAGTACTTTAAAAGAAATTTTTTGATGAAATAAGGTTAAAAGTTGTCTTTTAACATCAGTTACAGATTAACTGATGTAAAAATTATTCTCTGATGATTTTCAACATCTGTCTTAAAGAACTGACCCTAAAACCCCTATATTAATGACAAATTTTCTATTAGGAAATTATGCACTTTTTAAAACCCTGTGTGAATCTTTTATGTGGCCTATTCTACCAAACACGAAATGTTACACCTTGATATTTTAAAATAACACTATGTTCGATAGCCTATACAACACATAACATTGAGCCTAAAAAGATAATGAAATATTATTATTTAAATACAATCATCATAACCTAAATGTTGAATTGATGGGTATGAATATTTTTAACCAAATTATGATATATATATATATATATATATATTATGTAAATAATATAAATTTATTGGTTAACTTATAATAAATAATTTTTTCCTTCCAAATAAGTATATTTTATTTTTCAGTAAAAATAATTTTTAAAAATAATTTTTATTTCCTTTTGTGAAAAAACATTACAATTAATTTCTATAATTTCTATAAAATTTAATTTATAAAAAAATTTCATTTTTTAAATCATTATACCAAAATTATTATCGGGTGAAAATTTAATATTTTTTCAGAAATAGTAGTTTTTCCTTTGAGTAGTACAAAATACTTATTTTTTCCCAAAAATTATCAAAGATACATGTTTTTAAAATAAATTCAAAAAAAATTAGATATATTAAATTTTTAATAATTCATTTATCTCCATTATAATCAATTTCATAACCTAATTTAGTATAAAAACATTTTAATATACACCTTTTTTTTGTAAAATGTTTTTCCATCATGTTTTGTGCATTTATTAATTTTAATTTATTATGATTATATAAAATTAACTTTATAAAATTGATTCCATATTTTTTATTAGTTTTAATAAAATTGGTAAATATCGCCCATTTATTTTTGTTCAGCATGAATGATATCAATAGTAATTTTTTTAATATGATAAATGTTAAATCAGGTAATTAAAGTTAAAAATAAAAATATAAGGGTGATAACTTTACATTAAATATAATAAGAAAGGAGGTGAGAGACGCTCTCACTTCTCTATTGCGGAGATGCCCAAGCGACATGTCGACGGAGCCTACTCCCCCCTCTGCATCGGAGGGGGGAGTTTCACGTTCCGCCACACCTGAGAAGGTTAGGAAACCTCCATCCTCGTGCGCTTTCCCTCCTCCCTTCCTGAGAATTCAGCTTTCCCCAAAGGTCTCATGTCTGTTTTGCGAATCATCCATTTTGCATCTTCTTTCGGTGGAACTCAATACTGCCTCGGATCTATGTTGTCTATCCCTGGTGCCCTGTTTCTAGCTCAATCATCCATCGACAGTTGTGTTTTATCAGTTCATCAATACTGACTTGAATTTGCATCAATGCGCGATCGTTGGATTGATCGACCGAAAAAATTTTATGGTCCAATTTGGTTCGGAGGAAGATGTGGTCATTGCCTGGTTTAGAGCAACCAGACAATGCATTGGATCCTCATTCTACCTTTTTCGATGGAGATTTGAGTTTCACATGAGTCGTGACCCTTCTACAATCATGTCATGGGTTAGATTTCCTGGTTTACACCTTTCTTTTCAGAACCCTTCAATCTTGTTTGCAATTGTGAATATGGTTGGGCAGTTCTTGTGTGCTGATAATCGTACTGAGACTACAAGTCATCCAATTTTCCCACACGTTTGTGTTGAGGATGATGCTGCGAGACCACCGGTGAACTGTGTTTGGATCCCTGGCGGTAAGGATTTTCATTGGAGGCAATAAGTAGTGGTTCAATCCTGGATGCAGTACTGCACGAATTGTTTTCGGTTTGGTCATTTGGAGTAGGTCTACCATCACGAGAGGCTGAGTCGAAGCCCGCGGGAGAGTCTTGAGGGTTGTGTGGTCTCTGGTCTGGAATGTATGGCAATGGAGGGTTGCAAGGTGGAAGTCTGTGTGGGAGGGAATTTAATTAGCACTGCAGTGGATGCTGAACCTTCGGCTCAAGTGGGAATGCTGGAGCAGTGGTAGGGGATCTAGCAAAGGAGCCTACGGGTGGCTGTGGTGTGAAGGAGGTGAAGGTGTCTGAAAACCCGATAGTGAAGTATGTCTTTGAAATATTGATGAGTAACACTGGGATTGGGATGATTTTCGATATGGAGTATGTTGTTGATTTTTCTAATTTGAGCTTGGAGGTTAGGAAAAAGAAGAAGTTAAGTAGTGAGGATCGTGAAATCGGTGCACTGCAAATTCATAGTAGGGAAGGCAATCGGTTTGCCTGCTTAGAGCATGAGGAGGTTCCTATGGTGGCTGAGGGATAGCATGCAGTTGATGTTATGCATATTGATCCCAGTAATCATGTGGTAATTGGTTTGAAAGCGCATGAAATAGAGCTGCATGATGGTGGAAAAGTGGTGTTTAATAATGTTCTTACACCGATTGATCTTAATAAGAAATCTGATCTGTGAGATTGTGTTAATAAAGCTCTCTCTATAGAAAGTGCTGGAAAATGGGGAAGTTGTTCTGACATTGACAACGAAAATAATGAATTTGTCAGGCCGTCTTACAGTGACATTGTTCACGGTAGGCATTGCAAGATGTCCGACATTGATGGAAGGAGGACTGTGCCGCAAAGGCCGAAACCAAGGAAAGATTATTCTTACCTCCCAAATCCAATGGCCACCAGGTCATCAGCAAAGAGTGAGAGAGGGTAGATTCCTGTTTCTAAAAAAGGTAGAGGAAAATCCAAGAATGAGGGGTTATCATTGGAACAATTGAAGCTAAGAGAGAAGTACCTCAATCTGTTGAAGCACTATGAAATGAATTCAGAGTGAGAATCAGCTACTGCTGAGGAAACTCATGATTATGGAGGTGGTGAAGGATTTGAATATTATGATATGTAACTGTCTCATTTCTGTTGGATCTAATGGGTGTATGTGGGCAAGATGTTCGCTTGCATTATTTTCTTTTTCTACTGTACTTTTTATTTCTTTTAATAAATGGTCAGGGGTCTTTCACCTCTGGCTCACTTACCCGGCCAAAAATATAAGGGCAAAAAAATATCCCAAAAGAATTACTAAATTTTCTTGGATTAGTATATCTTATCCATAATCATCTAATGGTTCAATATATAGCATTTTTTTGAATATTTATTTCATTATTACCTTTTTAAATTTTTATGTAATGAAAAGTAAAAAATGTCACACCCTAATTTTTAATAAATATAATATTTTTATCATGGGTATAAACATATTATATGTTAATTTATAAATATAATATTTAAATTAATCATTTTATTTTATTTGTAATATTTTTTTGTTAAGTAATTTCCTTAAATTATAACATAACACTACCCTGGTGATTATTCCATTAATGGAAAAATAAAAAAAATTATATCAAAGAATATTAAAATTAATATAAGTTTAAATAATTAATGTGTACCGGGAATTTTATTGATCTATATGACAAATTATGATGGATTTAAATTATTATATTTGATTTCCCCATTTATCTTTATGTATTTAAATTCAAATTAAATGGAGTGTGTTAAAAATGAATTTACTGATATTTTATAACTTATAATATTTTATTAAATTATTTTAAACTCATTAAATCCATATATTTTTCAATCATAACTAGATTTGGTTTTAAATGTTATATTTGGGCCACTTATTGGTATTTTTTTATTTTAATGTATCTTTATTAACCCTTATATGGTAGAAAACTTTAATATTGTCATAATTGATTAATGGGTTAACGAGGGGTTGAAAAAAAGATAAGGGTGGAACCCCACTAAAACTTCTCAAAACATTATTTGGTTGCATTATTTCAAATTTTAATTATATTATCTTTAAGTCATGTAAATTTTAACCCATTTGGACATCATAATTAATTTATCTTAATTTAATATTTTTTGAAATTCCAACGGTGCCCCTCTCCTCAATTATAAATGTAAACCCATTCCTTCACGTCTATACACAATCTTGATCAATCTATATTGATGATCCCCTACACATTCCTATTATAAAAACAATTAACCTTGTTTTTGAGCTTCTATTCTACTAAAAATGACTACCCTAGGTCTCTTAAGAAGAGATCAAAATGAATTATATCAAAAAATAGGTAATCATAACCACTGACTCTTTTAGGTTTATTTATTCTTCTTATTCCTCTTAATATGTTCTTAAAATAATAAAATAATAACTCTAATATAATAAATATACTTATATGTTTTCATTATTATGTTATAACCATATTCTATCTCTTTTTGATCCTATTCAAAGGTAAATCATTGCTCATGTGTATGTACGCCTTATTTTCTCCACGTAGCTATGTAATTCGTTTTTCATCACCATTACACCAGGATTTCCATGAAAATGTAAATAATTAATATTTATAATATATATAAAATAAATATGATTATTGAATTATAATTTTATATAACCTTCTAATCATCCAATTAATTGGGAAATAATAACATCTCTTATGCGTACGTATAGACTACCACCTCCAAAAAGTGATGTGATCTATTTTTCATATACTCATTTCATAGAAGGTAATAGAGATATATTTAATGAATATATATAATGTATATTTATTAATAATTATTATATAATGGTGAATTATTATTTACCCTTCTTTTATATCATCTGTTGGAAAGTTAAAATAGCGTTCATGCATACGTATGGCCTACCATCTCTATGGACGATGTAATTCATTTTTCTATCTCAAAATTTTATAGATAACAATAACTATGTATATAATAAATAAATATATATATATATCTGTGTGTGTGTGTGTTTTTGTGTGTGTGAGTGTATGTTTATTAGGTGCTTGGGGTACAATAACATTCAAACACACTCACATTCTTGAAAGTTAGGTCATACCCCCAAGGGATAACTCACCCAACTAGCCACTTTGTTACATTATATATTTTTTTCCTAAATGCATAGTGAGAATGAATCGAATTAAATGGAACATAGGACAACCTTTGGATGTCCCAAAGTCCCTTCTTGCATAATTCCAAAATCACCACCTGCATGTCATGCCTACGTCACTACCCCCATGATGGCCCAAAGGCCCAAGGGGACGAAATCCCAATATAGATTAATTGTAATGCTACAACAACACAACAATATAGTACCTGCTATATTGCATATAGATTACTTACGGAAATTTTCACCCACCCAAATTTAAACCCAGGTCTAATACAAGATTACCGGAATCCCTTACCCCTCAGGTAACCCCCAAACTAATATTTGATATTAATATCATGATAAAAATTCGTTATATGTAATAACCATGAACAAATTATATGGACCAAAATGACCTAACTAAAACAGACTAGAAAAATTACATAGTGATCACATGAAACAATGATTTTAATAATTAATTATTAACAAATGGTTGATAAAATTCAATAATTGAATCATATATGGTGTGATATATATGAATATGTTTTTGAAATATTTGTATTGAAATCAATATTTATTATACAGAAATTGGAACACATACAATGGAAGATGGACCCGAGGTAATGGTTTCCAATCCCCCTTTTAGTTTTTTAAAATATATACCCTATTTATCATGTATTTATTTTATGTTGTATATATAATTCCAATTTGATAGGTTATATCATACATTTATTTATCTTCATGATATTTAAATAGTTATTTGAATTTATTTCTCTCAATGGGGTTATGATTCCAATGATACCAATTCTATAAGGGTTTGTCCCACAGTCTCATCACTGAACACAATAAAATCTTGTGTTATTAACAATGGCTTGAAAATGATGGCTAGAAAAAAGGGAACAATTGTCATTCTTAGTTTATGAGGGTCTATAAAAATGAATGCCTAAGGCATCATTATTCATTATTTTAAAACAATCACTGGGTAGTGACCCCATTTTGGAGAAGGTGTGTGAAGTGTGACGCCGAGAAGTCCTGGAAGCGAGATTGTTTGAGTCTTGGTTCACTTCATGCCTCTTGTGAATGATTACCACCAAGTAATTTATGATACAGTTTCATTGTAAAATGTGGTATATAATGGACTAGGGAGGATGGATCTTCCCATTGAGATATTAATAAAAGATATTTGAACTGATCTTATTGGAATCCATCATGATGTTGTTAAAAATGCATAGAACCAAAACATGAAACATGGCATTAGCTTCCATCCTGATTGAGTCACCTAAGCCAAAAGAAGCTTTGACAGAATAAATCATAGATCCATGCTTATTCCAAACTATGCCTCCACCATGCATATCACCCATAATATAGTAACCATAAACATTGACCTTGAGCATGATTGTTGGAGTCCTCCAATGCACCCAACAACACTGAGGTTGATTGATAAAGAAAGAATCTAAGATATTATTGGTCTTTTGGTGTCAGAGGAAAGGATCATGATACATGTTCCTGAGAAGAATAGAATGATTCGCTACCACACACATGTTCTTCACAAAAAGGGATAGATTTGAGCTCATTTGACTGTCAATGTGGGATTTGTTATGAGCATTCCTTATGCACTAGAACCTATAAGCCTGGATGACAATTATTGCCTTCATTTTTAGTAAGTTATTTTCCCTTTGGTCAAAAAACCTTTTTATTTCATATACAGTATTTAGAAAACTATTATCATGAACGTTTTTAAATCTCTCAAAATGATTTATTAAATTAATATTCACCCATTTTTTAATTATTACATAATGATTTTAAAAGTAATCAATTTAAATTTTATGATTG
Source organism: Viscum album (assembly GCA_963277665.1). NCBI lineage: Eukaryota > Viridiplantae > Streptophyta > Magnoliopsida > Santalales > Viscaceae > Viscum > Viscum album. The sequence goes on from OY728126.1 coordinate 280,166,988, forward strand.
AGGTACTTTTTTGTTTTATCAAATATTTGAAAATAATAATTGTTTTAATATATAAAAAATGAATGGAGTTTTTTTACATCATGAACATTGATTTTTTTAATGATTAATATACAATTTTCCATGATTATTTTGAAACTAAAATTTTCCCCAAAATATTATATAAATTTATATTTTATAAAATTTATTTTCAAAGTAAAAAACATATTTTCCTCATGAATGCTTTTAATAAAAAAAATTTATTGACATTCTTATTAATCAAGGAAAACTCTTATTATACATATGGTCCGCTAGGGATATGATATAATGATATCATCTTTATTCATTATTAATATGGTTTATGATTGTTTTGACTATTATGACTATTTATGTTGATTATGTTCACTACTTTCTAGAATATTAGGGGTATGCTGTAATGATACCATCTTTATACAAATATTATGATTGGTCCTCTAGGGATAGGTTGTAATGATATCCTTATGAAATTTACTTGTTTCTAGTTCAAATATTTATATTGATTATGTTTCAATAATTTCTTATGAATAATTTATTGGCCATAATATGTGATCGTAATGGCCTAATATAGAACTTTGATGCCTTAGTAGGTCTCATTAAACAAACTAGATTGGGTTTCTTCCAAGAAATTACCCATTTATATATATGTATTTGAATACTTCCATGAAGATATTTTCCAATGTTCAAGACTATGGAATCAAATGTATGTTTCATATTTCCAACATTACGCAGTCCATCATTATAAAATAAGTTATTGATTTACATGTTATTATTTTATTTGTTATGATATCCTTGTATATGTTTATAGCTGAGAGATTATTTATAAGACATAATTTGATCATCACTTATTCTTACCATATCATTATTCATTGCCAAGATATTAATTAAATGGAATATGATATTAGATATTAACCTTTCCATATTGACTATGCATTATTCTCTTCAAGATAGCTCATATTTTAGGTATAACCATACTAAGCATCTAAAATCACTTTTTTCTTATTTTATTTTACATGAGATATGATGAAGGGTATAATCAAAAATATTGTGGTTGAAAGAATGATTTTATGATATGTATTTTACATTTCCAATGTAATATGAGAATCATATTTGTATATAGTTATCAAAGACTAGTATAATAATATTTCTTTTGTGATGTGATTACTTGTATCTAAGGCCAATTTAATAAAGAAACCATATGGTTTGATCTACTAGAGTAGGGTCCGTTATAGTTAAAATCAGAGAAATCATAGTAGAAACATTAAGAATAAGATTATGGAGAAATATAGATTAGGGAAGGTAACCCTATGATTTTATTTAGCATAATATACTAATATTTTGGAATGGTATAGATCATGTGGTCTTTCATTATGATTATTTTTTATTATATTATGCTATTGTATGTCAGTTAATTTATAAAACCCATAAAGGCCATGTTAATGATAAACCTAATGGATAATATAGTGATTATGAGATACCAAATGGGCTAATTAATGGAGTTAAATATATTGCGATTTTACCTAACAAATTTTAATGATATATGATTAACAACTTTTTCATAAAAAACATGTAGATTCACCATAGAAGAGATGGATAGTGTTTTCTGAGAACATAGGTAGTGGATACCATAGAGGAAATAAGGCTCTTTTTTCATCATGTTTGAAATGAAGAATGATATACCCTAAAGAATTTCATAATGGAAGGGTCTAATGTTTTTTGTGTAGAAATTAATGTCTTATAGAAATTATTCCCAACTTGAAAAATATAATATAGCCAATGATTGTAATCATGGCAATAGACATTGAAACTATGGTTATAGGTAATATCCATGGTTCTACTAACCATGGATCGTATTGGAATTGCTGTAGGTAATAGTCTATAGAACAATTTTGTAACTATTACATTATCCTCATCCATGTAGAATTATTTCTATAGTTCATAACTATGGAAATATTCAATAGAAAGAGTTTAAACCTAAATAACCATTGTGATAGATTGATAAAACAATGTTATTTAGTTTTTTTACATCTAACCACTTTGTAAAAAAGGTATTTTTTGTTTAGGATACTGACCCAATTCATATTATTGAGCTTTATAAGACATTTTAATGTTATTTAATGTTTTAATAAAAAACAAAAAAGGATTAATTATTTCTGCTTAATGAAATATTTTTTTGAATCATAGAATCTGAATTAGGTCCATAAGAATTATGTTGAAGATCATAAGATCCAAATGAATCAAGGGTAGAAATTATTTATTGTTGTAAGTTTATCTTTTACTTAATTAGAGAAAGAATGATGTTACTGAGAAAAAATATACTAAGTGAATATACTGTATTCTTTTTTAAGAGTGCTGTCAAAAAAATTGATCCCAATAGTTAGAAAGAAATATACTTTTCTTAACTAAATCAGATGATGCATTTCTATTCATAAAACTCATAGAAATCATGATAACTGTAATGATAAAATATTTTGAAAAATTTTGAAGGTACATTATGGAGATTTCATCAAAATGGGAATTTCATCATATTGGTAATTAAATCATTATGAGAAGACAATAAAACTAAGCAAATAGGAAAAAATAATTTCTAATCACTAATATGTAAACAAATTCGTAATAAATTGAGAATGATAGGAAGTTCATAATGAGATTATTATGAAGAATTATCAGAAATAAGATTCCTGATGTTTTATGAAGACATAAAGAAGTCAAACCATGAAATTAATTTGTCATAAATCTTGGAGAAATTTGTGGTGGATTGAAGAAGTAATGGTTGAACTTTATATGTGATTGATCTTCTCAGATTTTGAAATTTAAAAATGCAGCGAATGTTTTCATGTTTTTCTCTTATGTTTTCTGAGTATACAATAAATAATTTCTTTTATTAATTATTCATTATAAATTTTCACACAAGTGGAAAAGGCATAGTACTATACAAAAAAAGTGAATTTATTTTCTGGATAAATCACTCATGAGGAGGACCAAACATCTGAATATTTGTTTACCTGTTTGACCAATTTAGCATAGTGATATTTTGAAAATTTTGGAATGGGTTCATCCAATTACATCCATATTATTGAGATAATGAAATCCAGAATCACTGTATTAAGAGAATCTAAACCAGACTCATTCTATTTATTGAATAATATCTAGACTCATCATATTGAGAGAATTACATCTATCCTCATCAGATTGAGAAAATGAGATCCATCCGAATCAGAATGAGGATTCAGATTGACCAATTCTGGATGAGTTTCAACCAAAAATATTTTTTTTATAAAAAACATTATAAACAGAAGTGATTCATTATAATATATCGAAATGGGATATAATAGTTTTCCAATTGTAGTTTTCACATGTTTTATTCACTTCCTCATAATAGTAGATTTACGTAGACCCATAGGAGTGGCTATGGAAAGGATGTAGGTTCTCATACTGAGGTTGAACATAGTAAATCATGTTTCCATTACATGGTTACCTAATTTTTCATGCATGAGTATTTACTATTAGTTTATAAAAAATAAATCTTAACAGGTTCCAGGGTTTACATTTCTAAAGGTTTAGAATTTTTTTAAAAGTTTACAATTAATACACCCCTCCACTTCTCACTTGTTATTTGATTCTTTGGATCATCAATTAGTATTAGAGCTGAAGGATCCCTTGTTAAATCCTTGTCATGGATAATAAAGATTCTATAAAAAATAAAATCATTCATATATATAATATATAATATTATTAAGGATCAGAAAAGGGATGATTTATTCTCTCTTTTCTCTTGGCTTGAAAGATAATGATCCCACTAATATGGGTTGTCCACTTATTGATTATGATTATTCTATGAATTTTACAGATAATAATAATATAGAAGTTGATTAGAAGGAAAAAAAAATCAATCATTAGGTCAATATCATAGAATTTTTACCATAAGGTGATATTTATCAACACTTCAAAATGTATGTTGGATAATCTGGAATGTGTTATGAAATTGAATACTAAAGGTAAAGAAAGAAAGCTCTAAATCTGGAATAGTATGTATAAGGAAATTATAATAAGAAATAAATAAACAATTGATGAATACTTTATCAGATTAAATGACATTTTTTGAATCATCATAGGATTACGAGATGTCTTGAATGATTCTATAATTGTAAATATAATTATGAGAATCTTTCATGATAAGTTTGATTCAAATATTATTCTTTAAAAGATAACAATGATTTATCTATTAATTAATTGAATAATTTTCTTGTTTATTATGAAATGAAGAAAGATAAAATGTAAAAAATTGATTAAAATTGAAAGGGATTTTTAAGCTATAAAAAAATATGAAAATACAAGATGTTGAATAAGATGATTATTATGTGTCCGAATATAAATCAGATGAGGAGTTTAATGAATATTTAATATCTCCTATATACAATAAATAAATAAAAGGAAAAAGAAATTATATAGGTAAAATTCCTCTCAAATGTTTTGGTTTTGTTGGTATCAAACACATTTACATAAATTACCCTAAGATGAATTATAGATAATATAAAGATGATTATGATGAGAAACCTCGATGGAAGAAGTGAAAAAAATTGATAAGGAATAAATTTATTCCAATAAATACAAGAAGTATAGTAGAAAAAAGAATTATACTAAGTAAGAATGTTTAATGGGACATAAATGAAAACAATTCTTCTAAATATAAATGTTAAAAAAATTAGAATCCACATTCAAAAAGTTGAGAGAACAAATGATTTCTTAGATAGAGAATAAGAAGGTGAATAATCTTATTGAGAGTGTAAACTCTAAAAGAACATTTTTATTTTCATGAGAAAAACAAAACTCTCAGGAATGAAATTGGATAAATTAGAAAGTTATTTAATATGTTTCTAATGGAAGAAAAGATTCCTTAATGAAGGAGACATAATACATCGAAGTTATTTCAGGTTAAAAATCATAGAATTACTGAATAGGGAAGGATGGTTTAAGATCTTAGTAAAAATATGGACTCAAAAGAATAATAAGTTAGCATGCCTCAAAGAAAACATATTGATACAAAAATTACCTTGATGAAGATGAATGAAAACATAAATAAAGCTTCATAAGTAAATGCTAAGACTACTAAAGTTGCTAAGAAGTATCAATATGAGAATCAGGTGACATATCCTTCTACGAAATGAAATGTTTCATCTAATTATTTTAATATTTCAGGTTTATAAATATGTATTGGGGAATATTTGATAGATAATGTATCTGAGAATCCTAAAAAATATAAAAAAATTATTAAACACACTTAATAGAAAACATTATCAATATCTTGAGTATGTTAGAACTGAAAGAAGTTACCAACCTCATCAAAGTTTTTATATAGAAAGATATTTCATAAAATGAAAATCATGATTTGATGGTTATTGTTATAGTTGTGTAATCTATGGGAAAAGAGAATATAATTTTTATCACAACATATATCTACCTAAAATAAAACTTTATAAATGTAAACATAATATTTGAAGTATAAAAATAAATTTTTCTAGCTGAAAAGAAGTTAAAAATGTGAATTCTTAAGATGTTTGAAACATTATAACAAAAAATTAATTGGAAAGTGTTGAAGAAGATTGTGGAAGATGTGATCATCCTAGTCATCTTGAAAAGAGATGTATGGCACTGCATATGAAATAAATTCTTTATTATGGAAATGAAAAGGAATCTCAAAAGAATAAAGTTAATGAAAGAGGTTTTTTTATTGAGAAACCTTTGGAAAAAAGTATAAGGAACCAACCATAGATACTTGATAGTGGATTTTCTTCACATATGACAGGTGATATAAAACACATCAATCTTTTTGGATGTTGTGATTATGGGGATGTTAACAATGGTAAATATAGTTCCTTAAAAACTAGTGGAGATGAAATGACTAAGAATGAATGTGAAATATTGAAATCTAAATAATTGTTACTTGTTGATGGGATAAAACAGAACATACATAGTGTAAGTCAATTTTGTGATAATCATAGTTCAATTTAGAATTCTAAAAATACCATATAACATTAAAAATAAATATATATTGATATAATTTTTCACTATATAAAATAGAAATTATCTATTAGATATGTTTTACAAGATTATATTTCCAAATATTATCATATTGGTGATATATTTACAAAATTATCGGCGAAAGATAGGTTTTTGGAATTGAGGAAGAAAATTCTTGTTAAGCCTCCTCCCATGACTTCATAAACCTCATAAGGAAAGAACCCCCACCATGCATTGGATTATATTGAAAAGGGGGATGAGAAATTTATTTATTTTACTATTGTATGAAGTTTTTACATATCATTCTTAATTGAATCTGAAGTTTTCATTATCAGAAAATAGAGTAGAGAAAAATTAATGTGATAGGGAAAAATGAGGGGATTATCATTACATGGATGAAAATTTTCATTATCACTGAGGGGAGTAATTTCTTCAGAAATATTACTTTATCATGTAGTGTGTTTTCAAGACGCCGACTTTTGTGAAAGGATGTGTTTTGATAAAATTCAAAAAACATGATTTTTTTATAAAATAAGAGTTATGAAAAAATTTGGAGAGTTGGAAAGGTTATTTACAATGGTTGTTAAAAAATCCAAAGGGGGAGACTGAAGAACCTTTTTGATAAATTTTTATAGCAATGTTTTTTCAATAATTGACAACGAAACATTTTTTTAAGAATGCATTTCTTATTCATGAATCAGTCCCAATCAATTGTAATTAGCTTTGTAAGAAGGTTGAATGTTGCTAAAAGTAAGAATCCAAAGATAAGGGGGTCTAAGGAAGGGATTTTCTTCATACATAGATATTAGGAAAAAGGTCCATCAGCATGAATTGTAATATTATAATATCCAAAATAATCAGAGGTATAAATTTATTTTTGTTGGAAGATTGCATTTTCAATTATATGTTAAAGAATGATTTTGTTGATATAGAATTAGATGAGTGAATATGTCACTATGAAGGAAGTATATTTGTAATAAACTAATAATGAATGACATATTGTAATGAGTAGATTACAAAAAAAAATCAAAAAGAATATTCTAGATGTTTTATAAAGAGTTCAATAGGTCAAAACATGAAATTAAATTTTACATAAATCATAGAGAAATCTATGGAGGATTGAAGATGTCAATGATAAAGTCAAATGTGATTGATATTCTATGATTTTGAAATTTGTGGAAGCAAGGAATGTTTTCAAGTTTCCTACTATTGTTTTCTCAGATTCCAATAAATGCATTCTTAGATTATTTGTTCGTTGGGACTTTTCATACAAGAAGAAATAGTGGACTTATTAATATATCATGTGAATGTTCTTTTCTTATATAGATATTTTATGGATGATCAAATATATGAATTATTGATTAGCGGTATGAGAATTTGAGTAAAGATTGAGTTTCTTAGATTGAGAATGGCTTCATCGTATGAAGTCCATCGTATTGAGAAAATCATATCTTGAATCACCATATTGAGAGAATTAGATTCAGACCCATAATATTAAGAGAATAAAATATAGACTCCTCATAATAAGATAATTAGATCTAGACTCATCACCTTGAGAGAATCAGATCTAGAATCTATGGATTGAGAAAATTAGATCTGGCCAAATCGGACTGAGGAATCAGACTGATCAATTTTGGAATATTTTCAACAAAGTATTTATTTTTTATTTTTATTAATTTTTTTATAAGAAAACATTTTAAACTGATGCTAATCAGTATAATAATTCCTATTGGGAGATATAAGGTGTCTAATGGGATTTGGTATATGTTTTATTCACTTCTTCATAATAGTGTATTTTCAAAGAGCCATGGGAGTGGCAATGGAAAGGATGTAGGTTCTCACACTGAGGTCGAACCTTGTAAATCATGTGTGATTTATGTTCTTGTTCTACTTTTTCATGCTTGAGTATTTACTAAAATTTGATAAGGAAATAATTTTTAACAGGTTGTAGTGGATATATATATAAATGTTTTTAAACATATAAAGAGTGAACAACTAATTTATCCCCCCACGTCTCAATTTTTTTATTGTTTGGATCTTAAAAACAATGGTAATAGCTCTACATACATAGTTTACAATTATGGATACATCCTCTAGTTTATATAATGAAAACAACACCATGTATCTACTAAAAATCATTTATAACATATATAAAATCTCACCTGGATATCACAAAAAAAATGAACAGTTGGCACCCAGGTGCATTGGTATTGAAATGTTGTTTCTTAAGAAATATATAAAGCCCAAAATGACTATTAAATTTGAAACAATTAATTTTAACTACCTCTCTCTTCCATTAACCGGAATATATAATTCAACAATACCCTAAAAAATTATACTCCACAACATCTATCATACAATAACATCATTATCCAAAAAACAATTACATGGGATACTTATAAGGCAATAATATAGAAGGTTATTGTGGCTAAAAATTATTTTATTTAGTAAGAAAATTTATTTATTACATATCATAAAAAAATTTATCGTGATAATTCCTTTGATGATAGATTACATCGTAATACATGTATTCATAATAATTTAGCTTTGCACACACTAATTAATGATTCAATGTGTAGAGGGTATCTGATGACTAATATATTTGGAATGATATCTGATAATACGATGAAAGTATACTAAAGAGTGGGAAAACAATATTCATTAAAAAACACTATGAATGTTTGTCCTATTGTTGAGGGTTTTTTCCATTGGTGTATGATTTTTTACCTTATCCATGATAATGATTCACTTACTATGAGTGTATAAATTATAAGACCAAGTCAATTTATAATAAGAATTTCCAACAAATCTCATCTTGTATTTATGTGAAAACATTACTAGGGTAAATAAGTATCAATTCTTGGGAAAATAATTCATTTTTATCAGTAATGATACCTTATAAGTATAAATATTCATTAGTGGCTATATAGACTCTTGAATTATCTCTCAAACCATACAGTTACCCTACACACTCTATGAACCTATATATATTTTAATTCCTTTAAATTTATATAGATATATTTTATTGGTTAATGAAAATTCTATAAAACACTATAATAATAATAAAATTTGTGTTTGTGTGTGCCTTGGGACTCAGATAAAGAAATGCATGCTTATTGAGATTGGGGAAGGGTATTCGACAAACCCAAATAGATTATGAATAATTTATTACATATTAATCATAGTAAAACATTTTCTCAACACCATGAAAATATGATCCTAGGATGCTCCCAAAATTGAGAAACAATGTAATATTCCTTCAAAAATTATATTAGAAAACATGGAATACCAATTAAATTTAAATGAATAAAAATAGTAAATATCATTAAAACGATTACCCTGATTACTAAAAATATGCTTGATATTTATTATAAATGTACATTAGAATTTTATTATTAGATTAAAGAGTCAATAATATTTATGAAAAATAATATTTCATTGATTACAACACAAATAATCGCTAAAACATTCAAAAAGTTAATAGAAAATATATTTTTCAATGATTATGTTATTAAATATTAATGTTTAATGAAGTGAATAGAAACCTAGGAAAATAATTTATCCATTTTCTATAAGGACTTTTCTCATTATATTTCAATCAATATAAATCCTAAATCAAAAATATTCCCTACTTATACTATTTTATAAGTATAGGACTAACACTAAACTACTATAAAAGTTCTCTATTTCTTATTCAGATATTATCAATGTGTTTATCAACCACTAAATAAAAAATTAAAATTAATAGTAACTATAATCAAACTATAAACAAATAAAATGATATTTAAATATAAAATCATTATTGATTTATCCCTGAAATAAGAATAATAAATACAAAACACACACTAAATAGTTTAAAGAATTTCATCATTTATGATTTAACAAGATAGGATAAAAATTAATATAAGAATGTTTATCGTTCTTATTGTTTTCATAAAAAATCATTATTATATTTTTTTACCTCAAGGTAAAAATGAAAATTTAATATATAACAATTTCCCAGTGTAGAGAATATCATTGGCCTCATGTCATAATTCTTTTTATTTAATAACAATCACATCATTATCACATTTTATCCCTTGATTTTTGAATTATATTTATATTAATTATTATTCCTTGATAAATGGTGTTTCTATGTGATTTTTTCCTCTATAAATATGTTATGTATTTCATATAAATGGGTACCAGAACATAAAAAAATCTTCTACGAAATTCAATGTAAATTCTATGAAAAGTAATAGATAGGTTTTATAAGAATAATGGGGGTGCAGACCTAATCCATAAATAGAGTACATGGGAAGGATTTCATAATATTAATCATTATTTTAGATACATGTTATATATATATTTTATTAGAGTTTAGGGGAATATTCTTGATTAATATCCTCTATTTATAATTTTCAATAAGATAAAGATTTTTGTTGCAAAAAGGTATTGTGTGTTTTATTTTTTTGACAATTAGTGAGGTTTTAGGTTAAAAATACAATGGTTGAATGACGATAGAAATTATAGGACAAACAAAAAGACGTACTTGATGTGTTTTAAAGAAATATTCATATGAATATGGTTGATATGGATATTATAAATGGAGTCACATATGATGAGAGATGATAGTTTTTTTAGAAATGATGAATATATATGACAAGTGGATATGGAACCACATTTGGTGAATGTGATTTCATTATAATATATGGAAATATAATTTAAATTTATCATAGAATACCTGATGAATAATCCATGATGTAATGGTTTTATGAATATGCAAAACATTTTTATTCTAGTTTTAGATTAGGTGTGAGCATGCCCAGATTCAATTTAATATGGTTGGTTATTCATTTGGATTGATTAAGATTTGTTGACATTTGATGAGTATGTTAAATATTTTTCTATTTAATATGGATTTGGAGTAGTTTTTAAGAGAATTATATAAGGACAAAATTAAAATTGTATAAATTTAGGTGAAAAAAAAGATTAAAAAAACTCATCATGGTCTATGTATGATTAAATTGTGTAATATAATTTATATATGATATTAAACAAAAATTTACGGGGTATGTGAGATTAACCTAGCACAAATAGGAGCTATATAAGATTAAATATATTTTTGGATGCTTTCTAAGATTATTGTCACGCCTTTGAGGCTATGTAAGAATAAGTCAAGTGAAATAACACTTGAATAAGAGTAAACTATTCATGTTTTTAAAGGATGAAGACTATATATCAATCAATACCACATCTAAAATATATATAAATTTATGAAAATTATGTGATATTAACCCTTTAGTTTCTTGAATTCATTTCCATGAATTGTGAAATTTTGGACATGCAGTGAACATCGTGATGATATGGAGTTGTAAAATGGCTTACAAGACATGTTTATAGTGTTATGGTGATTATGGTGGTCAATAGATTAACTAAAATCAGAAAATGGTGAGTACCACACAATAGAGTATATTTAATTGGTATTTAAAATCCCTATAAAAAATAAATAAGCCTATAATATGAATTTTGTAATTCAGTTGGGGAATATCTTGAGCTTAATTGGTTGGTACATAATTATAAAAAATGGTAGAATTTTGATTTAAATATGGTCAATATAGGAAAATAGAGGACCCCGCATCATGTAGAAATTAATTTCAGTCTCCAGTTTTTAAATTTCAAAAGGAAATGGGTATGTGATCATGAAGGAATCTATTTTGGAGGGTATTTTTCTTGTATAAATTTTATTCCATATTGGTTGTTTCCTCAAACTAGTTTTTATCATGATTTCGTAAAACTAATAATTTTTAATGACTACAATAATTATTATATAGATGTTATTATATCATATATTTATGAGAACATTTTTTAGCTAGATCCAAAAATGGATGTATCATATGTCACCACACAGTAGTGGACTAAAACAAGGAGAAAGAAAAGGAATCATTTTGGGTTTAAATCTGGAGATCATGGAGAAATATTTTATGTTTTAAATCAAATTAAATGGTAGTGTTTTTTTACAGTAAATTAATATGGGGATCTTTTCATGATGATTAATAATTTAACAGAATGAAATTTATTCTACTCCTTATATCAAAATATGGGATTTTAGAGAGACTATCTAAATTTATTACTTCTGGGGAATGTAGAGTCCTAAAGAAATATTAATATTTCTATTATTAAGAAAAATACAACTTAATATTTATATAATTAATATTGAAAATGTATAATAGATCCTATACTTAAAATGGAATTATTATTTTACACCCAATATATTAGAATAAGAAATAGAAGGAGAATTATGGGACAGAATGTCATTACTATTTACTGCGGATTAAATAGATGAATATGGAATATAAAAGAGATAATTACATTCTATAATTTTCTACATAATTTATATTTTCCACTATTTTTTCTCTTTATATTTAAAATATTTTCCCTCATACAAAGAGGAAAGTATTATCCATATTTGAAAGTGGAAGATAAAGATAAAATTCCCCAGTTGAGGAGTTTATCACAAATGGTATAATGAAGTTGAAGCCAAAAAAGTAGAGCATAAATTCATATAAATTAGAGAGTTAGTTTGTTATATGATTCTTTCTGAACATATAGATACCCTCATATCAATATAATATTTATGGCCTTCCCTTAAAAAGTATATGGATGAGGATGAGACAGAGTTCCCCTTGAGTTAGGCTCTCAATCATTGAGTTTTTTAAAAAATTATTTAATTGAAAAATATTGAATGTTGATGCATATTTGAAAAGTATAAATGTGTACGAAATAATGGAAATAAAGAAAATTGAAAAAATATGATTGAAAAATGTCTGAAATTAGTTCAATTCCCAAAAAAACTACTACATTATTTATAGTCACATAAAATATATTAACATATTAATACATAGATTAACAATTTCTAAATAATAATTTATTTAGGTTAATAGAAATAATAATAAATTTATGTATATGTTTATTTAGATATTGATTTGATTAACAAAATTAGCATATAATCCGTATGGACATTATGGTTTGGAACATTAAAAAAATAATACCATATAAGCTGAAACAATTTAATAAAATTAACATATTGGCTCATATTTTCATGAACAAATTTAAATTAGAATCACTAAAAAATCCAGGGATAATAATATATATATAGTAAAATGAATATATTTGAATGATTTTTTAATATATAAGTATATGATAGATGAAATAAATTATTATATTTCTTTAGTTACAATGATGACATTGATATAGTATTGGAGTCCTTTGTTTGGGATCTTGAATCAGAAGAAACACCCTGTAAAGAATAAACTATAGTGTCAGATTGAATTTTTACCCATATTATAGACAATATATTCTTGAAATAGATAATAATATTCCATCTTATAAGAATATTCTCATTATTATTCTTTTGAATGGAATCAATTCATCCTCAATCATACTTTGATATCCAAAAAAAGAATATAATATAAATTATTAGGATATTTTGTGTGAATTAACACTAAATAATTTCCAAAACATTTAGCTAAATATAAAATTATAAAATACAATATATTAAACCCCATACTGAAAAAATAATAAAAAATTAGTAGAATCGCAGTTCACTAAAAAATGGATTGACATTAAAAAGAGAATCGTGCAACACTAAAACGTTTTACTTTACATTTCGCTCAAAAAATCAAACCCACTAATGGGGTCTAAAATTATTGTATTAGTGAATAAAATATTCTTTCTATCAAGACTTATTCATTTTAATTATATTTATAGTCACAATAAATTTGTCATCCAAGAGGTATAAATCAAACACCAAGTAACATGGATTGAACTATCATTGAAAAACAAATAGTCATTAAGTCAAAATGATATCTTTTATCAATAATTCCTATTGTTCAGTTCACTATGATAATAACATAATCAAATAAATAACGATTTTTATGAATAGTTAGTCACCTATTTTTAGTTTATAGGATAACATAATTTTAAAACAACTTATAACACTCATATTACAGTTCCTAAAAACTGCATATATCACATTAAAATTCATTACTATTATATTAATAGAAAATAATTTATAGTCCAAAGGAAAACCACGTAAATGAATAATGAAAACCGTTAACACATTAATCTCATATATAATGAATCAAACTCAACAAAATAATTTATATTGTGTTATATCATCAACAAAAAATTTCAATCATAAAACTCTAATGAAAAACAAGGCATCAAAACAATGAAATTCAACCCAAAGAAACAACCTTGAATTTTTTTTTTCTGAATGTCATAAGAATACATTTGATACCCTCCAAAAATCATATTGGATTTATGACCCATATAAAATCAACCATGGTCCATGATAACATATAATATATACTCAAAATGATGTTAAATGTTTTACAAAAAAATTAGGGCAATAAAGCGACATTAGGTTTCTTTTTTAGTTACAATCATAAATAAGTGATCTATTATAGAAGTGACCATGATTGTTTTTCATATGTTTGAAGAATATATTAAATTTTAAAATTAAGAATTATTCATCATAATAACATGAAATTTATGATCTACTTCAGGGTTTTAATAGGTGAGTTATTTAAATGATTATAAAACTAGTGACGATAAACAAACATGAAATGGTATAAAACATACTATTTTGTTAGTAATGAATCATTTGAATGAAAAAAAGACTGATTATGGATATATTAAATATATGTCAAATCTTATGGTGATACAACAATTCTATTCCAAAATAGATTATGTTAACATATTATAATAAGAGATTTTGAATCTTCAATATGTTAATAAAGGAGGAAGTACATGTAGGTGGTCAGTAAAAAACATTCTATTATGATAAAATCATATATTTTAGTGAAATTATGAGATAAAGGAACTTTATGTGCAGTTATTAAAATGAGAGACTGAGTGGACACAATATACTAATCACCAAAACCTTTATATGATGAAAAATTGATTCAGATTGGTTTTTGAGACATTTCAAAGAAGAATGATGATATTATATATCATGTATATGGTAGTGTATTTATAATTTTATGATGCAAATTGTTTTCTATAAAATATATATTTCAAGGAGTTAATTTTTTGTTTTAATGGATAAAATGGGAAAATTTTTTTTACCAATATATGAATAATATCTCAAACACATAACACATGTGATGGTATATAAAAATTTAAAAGGTGACAATTCTATTTTTTTACTATACAATTACAATTATGCTACAAATGACAATAATTATTAGAAACTCTTCCACAGTCTCCATCACATAGGTAACATGGGATTATCAATAACATACAATCTTGGATAGCTATAATAGTAGTTATGTAGAGAAATATATAGAGATGATAACATATACACCCACTTGAATATATACCTTCTTCGGTAGATTATATTATTTTATCAAGATCAAGCCTTCTTGAATATATTAATATAAAAGAAATTATTTTTTAAAGTAGATATATACATAATTATTTTTCTCATAGTAATTTATCATGAACATACATACTTGAATATATAAATTACATAAAATAGTTGTTTATAAATATGTCTTATTTATCATGAATAGATACTGGCAGAAAATAGTAACTTATCAAGAACATACCTATAGAAAAAATAGTTGTTATGCAGGAACATATATTGAGAGAATAACTGATACACGCACATTAATATAGTCATTCTCAGATGAATATTTTTATTTTATCAAGAACATTCCATATTGAGTATTTTGGTAATAAAAAAATAGTAGTTTTGAATGAAAATATATACCCGCTTTCATTGCTCATATTAATTTATCAAAAAAAAAGTATTCATCAAAAAATAAATAATAAAAAAGAGTTGTTTTTTTAATATTTACATTTAAATAATTGAAAAAAAAAATTTTCCAAAGTGTTACAAATTTAAAAAATTTATTATCATAAGTGATAAATGCAATAGATAGTTTTCAGTGATTACTAACAAATAGTCCCTAGTGATAAAGAAATTACGGGAATTCACCAGTTTAATGTAACATAAATATATAAATTAATGTATAATAACTATAAAAAATCATTGTAAATAAATTCCAATAATAATTTTAAAATATAATAGAATATGATTTTTTAATTAATAGAAAAAGATGATGAAAAAATAATTACATTTACTAAACTTCATTGTAAGGGTGAAATTAAAATGAATCCAAAAACAAAAATTACATGAATCTACACATAAAAAAATTATTCATCCACCTTTAGATATTAAAATATTATTCCATTATTAAATAATTAATATTATTTAATAGATTAATTATATGGAAAATGAATAATCAATCAAAAATATATGCAACCTGAAATGAAGTTTCCTTTGAATATAGCCTCTATTAAATAATGCTAAAAATTAATTAAACTATTTATAAAATTCTAGAAAACATTGAAATGATTATATATTTATAATAAATAATAAATTAAAGGAAATATAACCAATTTATACCTCTAACATGGAAAAAATAATATTTGATACAACAATATAAAAGGATCTAGAAAAGTAATTATTATTGGGAGAAAATAATAAAATTATATGTTCATGAAATAAATATTGTTGACTGGGTAATTAAACACATATTCTAATTGAATAAAAATTAGTTATGATATTGGAGAAAGGTAAATTCATGAAGGTGAATTCATTTTAAGTGGTATATTAGAGGTACAATACAAAAATAAGCAGTATGATCCCTATAATCCCTTAAGACTCACTAGGATGGGAACCATAGCTCGTTATATTTATTAAATTCAATAGAAGACTATAACATGGATTTTTCATGAGACATCATGGAAAATGGAATCGATGGATGGGGATAGAGGTAAATCATAAGAGGAAGTGGATCCCAAGGGCAGGTCATTGTTTGGTTGATAAATCAAGTCAGTTGGGTGGACACATCAATGTAGAAAGATATCAGGGTGGTGGGGTGTCCACATCCGAGGGGGATCGTGAGATGTGGGGAGGTCGGGTCTGAGACATGTCAAGACACCTTAGAAGATAAAGATTGCAGTGAGGTGGGGAACACATCAGAATCAGGTCATTAGGGAGGCTACTCTGCAGATATGTCTATAAGGAGGAGGAATAACTATGTTAGAGTCGCATCGACGGATAGGTGGGATGGTTGTGTCTAAGCCGAGATGGAGGAGGAGGAGTGCTGGGAGGTTGGGGGGTTGCGTCGTAGGAGGGGCAAGGTTTCATGGAGGAGGATTCACTAGGATAGGGGATCTAGAGAAATCTTGGGGATGTTGGGGAGGAATTGTAATGAGGGGGAGGAATAATTGGTGGTAATTCTACTGACATATTTTAGATTGCGGCATTAGGTTAGATTTTCCAATGTTTTTATAAATTGTTGTAATAACTGTACGGATATATGTCATATTAAAAGTATTTCATTCTCAATAAATTCAATTTCTTCTGTGTGAGGAACATGGATATTATATGATTTAGTTCCACAATCCAAGAGTTAACACCTATACCAAGGAAGTACCTATGCCCTGCTAATAGTTTAAGTGCAAGGATTGTATTTTAAAATATTTTATTTGAAAATTTCTGTTCTATAATTATTATATCAGTCATAAATTGGTTATAATAATCATGAATCATCAACAGAATGTTCTTTAATGGTTATTCATTATGTTTTCTCATGAATTTGGTAAATGGAACTGATGAACTAGACATTGGATTTAATGGTTTGGTGATATTTTTTGCATAAATAACACACGGTTGAGTAAAATATAACACTTAATGTTTTCCCAATATATAGTTGATATAAGTAGATTATTGATATAAGAACCCGGTTATTATTTTAGAGCTATGGGCCTCTTCTTTTCCTTTTTCCTTAAGTGTTTTTGAGAAAATATGGAAAATGGTGAAAAATCCTAAATATTGGAACTACACG
Source organism: Viscum album (assembly GCA_963277665.1). Classification (NCBI taxonomy): domain Eukaryota; kingdom Viridiplantae; phylum Streptophyta; class Magnoliopsida; order Santalales; family Viscaceae; genus Viscum; species Viscum album. Next base: position 280,184,924 of record OY728126.1, read on the forward strand.
TCGTGTACTTTTGGCCGTGTTGGGATGAGTACACGGGGAGTGTAGCCATACCTATGACGAAGGGTGTAGGAACCGACTACACGCTGTGCAGTGGTACCTTACACGCCGTGTAGTCAGTCGGCAGGCTTGAATAGTAAGGCGGTGGAGTTGCCTCCAGCTGGGTGACTGTACACACCATGTACTTGGGAGTACATGGCGTGTACTCAGGTCGACAGATGAACAGTGTGGCGGTGCCTCAAAATGAAAAGGTAAATGAAAGAAGTACACGCAGTGTACTCAGAAGTACAGGCCGTGTACTCTGTTTTTTCAGCTTAAAACAGGCAGTAGCCTCCTCATTTGGCAGACGAGGCGTTTGAGCCATTTTGGATCCAAATCAGGAGGCCAGATCATTGAATATCCACTAGGCATTCGTGTGGAATCCGATTCGGATTCAGACGATCTCGTTGGAACCGCACGGGTAAGCCCTCTCATCTTATGGTACCGTTCTTTCCAATTCTTCTCCTAATGTATGTTATTTACGTTTGAATGAGTTTTGTTCTTTGTCGGATCTATGCTATTCTTGGGCGTTTCTGGAGTCGGTGTTTGGGTATAGCGTTCGTTGGCGTATAAGGTAGGTGTCTTTGTGTTTAGTTTTCCAACTACTGTGTGTTTTGTGCATTTTTGTGCCAGGAACCCATGTTGGGGTGTCGTGAGGCTGAGGCCGTTGCTATATTTAATTACTATAATTGATTAGGTATTTAATTGTGATAATAAAGTACAGTTTGGGATCATTTCTTGGATCTGGAACCACCCCCGGGGTGTGTTCCTCTGTCTAGCCATTTGGCCAGGATACCCAAGGGTATGCCTTTTAAGTAGTAATTGTAGAATTGACTTGAGAGAAATTGCTTGTTACTACTTGTTTACCTGTTGGGCATGGCCCGGTTACCTGTTTAGCATGAGGGCCTTGTCGTATTTGGCCTGAGGGCATTCTTGTGATTAGACTGAGGACACTACACTATTTAGCACGAGGAGTGTAGTAATTCACCCGAGGGCAACCTTTCGTGCCTGAGGGCTTGACTTCCGTGCCTGAGGGCGACACTTCCTGCGCCTGAGGGCAATTTCTATTACACCTGAGGGCTATACCTGCAGGTTGGATTCTGCTTACCTAAGGGTAAGGTTTTGTTTGTCTGAGGACGTCGGCTGTTTACCTAGAAATGCACTGTGGTGGTTTCTAATATTTAAATGGATTATTGGGATAATGAAGTGACAATATAACTGGTAATTAGTGACTTTTGAGTACTGCTTACTTTATTGCATTTTACTACTGCACACTGTTGTTGCACGCTTACACGCAGTTGGGAACGTGCCTTTGGTGGGTGCCTAATGAGATATACTTCTCACACTCTGTTTGGGTCACGCTTTTCGGCCCAAACAGATTACGTTGTTGCAGGTGTAGATAGGGGAAAGAGTCCCTATACAGGTACTTGACTGTTGCTGAGGAGTAGGGGGGCATGGGACCGAGCCTAGGCTCGCGATGTCACTGCTAGCTGTTTTTCTTATTTTGGTGTACTCTGTTTTTTGCGGTATTGTATTGATGTATATCATATTCTGGCTATTTTCTGAGAATTGTAACATGTATAATCATCACTTATATACTGTTGGTTATATCCACTGCTGTAGTTATTTCAGTTGTGTATGTTTACTGCTTCGGCTGTTTTTTGTATGTTTATTTTGGTATTCCGCTGCGCTACACTTTAACAAATGAGGGCATAGTTTCCCCACTATCAGACCTGGGCCCTTTCTGCTAGTTGGCAGCCTTTGGTGTTTGGGTAAATGTGCTTGAGGTCACGTCGCGAACTGGGCTCGGGGCACTCGTTGTGTGGCACCCGGGTCCGGGATGTTACAAAGTGGTATCAAAGGAGTTTCATTTCTTTGACTTACTATTTGGAGCCGTAGTCAGGGTTAGGAGGAAGGGTAGTTGGTAATAAGCTGTGCCCAGGAATAGCTAACCCGTGTACAGGAAATAGCCAGTCTACCTCGTACTTTGTATTCTTCTAATCTTGCAATTTTACGGTTGATAAGTTTTCATCGTTGGGTGACGGACTTGGATTGTGCTGTTTATATTTTTTCTATGGTTTCTATTTAGTTACAACCCGATGAGATGAGAGTATGCCATATCATGCATCATATAGGCACATGCTAGATATCACATACTATGCGTAGTTTCTATGCCATGTAGGTGCATTAGAATTTGCATTTTGTTGTGATAGTTGTTGTTCTAGAAAAGCATGATGTTGTGATAGCTAGGTGATAAATAATTTCCTTGTGATATTGTATTTTAGTTGATCTTTCTTATATAATGGACGCTAAACATTGGTTTGTGGGGATTGTGGCCCCCCATTGACCGGAATTTGGTGGTTCATTAACTGATTGTTGGTTATAACACAAATAAGATGTCATACTTTCATTCGTGTGGTGTATGGGCCCCCACGGGTCATAATTTGACACTTAGGTGTTGTTTTCTGTATTTTCTGGGTTCCAGAAAAGCATCTGAGGCATACTTTCTGGAAAACCCAGAATACACGCTGTGTAGGACCTCATACACACCGTGTATGTTCTTCTGTTCAGGAAGAAAAATGATCTTTTTGAGTACACACTGTGTACCCTGAGTACACTCCGTGTAGTCTCTTCCCGTGTCACAAACTATGTGGGCAGCGACACGGGGTAGGGAAGGCCTTTGGTATAACACTCTGTGTACTGAATGGACACGTTGTGTAGTGTTGACCAGGAGTCTGTCCGTGTAACAAACAACACGGGTTGGTGAACTCCTTGACAGAACACGTCGTGCCAGTTATAGACACGCCGTGTAGTGTGACCTGGGGACTCGGTGGTGTAACTAACAGCACGGGCCGGTGTCACCTCTCCCTGAGCACACTGTGTACTGTTGGGATACATCGTGTAGGCTTGTCCGAGGACAGACCGTGTGGAGTTAGCCATGTGGCTGGGAAACGGGGTGTTGTACACGTCGTGTATGGTTGTAACACACCGTGTAGAGTCAATCCGAGTAGTCGGCCGTGTCATAGATGACACGAGAAGTTGGAAAATAACACCATACACGCCGTGTAGATATTATTCACGCTGTGTAGTTTTGTGGAACAGAAGTCGTGTGTCTTAGCCGTGTAGAAGTACCCGGGTAGGGGAAAGGAAGTCAAGTACACGTCGTGTAGTTAGTGTACACGCCGTGTAGTCTTGTTTTTCAAATTCTGAAATGCCTTCTTCCTCTTGTTCCTTTGTGGTTCCTTCATTTCAGTCTTAATAATCTGGAATCTGAGGCGTGCTTTTGACCTTGTAGAGTCGTGTCACCTAGACGACCGCAACTTGTTCGCCAGGAGAGCGGCGGCGATTAATCTCCGGAGATTGTGGGTTGTGGGCGACTAGTTGATCCACCAGCAGAGCCAGATGTGGCACGAGATGTTATACCAGACACAGGCGCAGAGGCGCAGTTCTGTGAAGGCGTATTGGGGTTCATGCAGACCTTTAAGGGATCATCGCATGCTGCCACATCTATGGCCGAGCTGACGCGTATCTTTCAGCAGCAGCATCCGCCTACATTTTCAGGGGACGGCAGACCAAACACTGTAGAGTCTTGGCTAGGATTGATGCTAACTATTTTCAAGAATCTTGAGATGCCTCCAGGGTGGAGGGTCAATCTCATGACTTATATGATGCGTGATTCAGCCAAGAGGTGGTGGGATGTAACCACCCAGTCAGAGCATCATAGGGACATGGCATGGGAAGATTTTCAGGAAGTCTTCTTTGACTTCTTCTTTCCCGAGACAATGAGGGCAGATAGAGCTTAAGAGTTCATGAATCTGCAGCTGGGCGCTATGTTAGTGATGGACTATTCCGCTCGATTTATGGAACTTCAGTGCTTTGCACCCGTGCTGGTGGGTGATGAGACGCTTAGAGCGAGACGTTTTTAGGATGATCTTCGGTATGACATCCGAGCACTGGTGAATGTTTTCAGGTTGCCTACTATACACTCGATTGTGAACCATGTGTTGATTATAGAGAGGAACCTGCGGGAATCGAGTGGTGTGGGTCAGGGCGGTTCAGCACCAGTTACTGGTACTATTTTTGCTGGCAAGAGGAAAAGACAGATGGACTTCTCTCAGGGCGGCAGTACTAGCCAGGGAGATTCTTCAGGTGGACCGGTCAGGTGCTACCAGTGTTGTAGAGAGGGGCACAAGAGGCCGTAGTGTCCACGAGACCCAGTGGAGTGCCGAGCTTGTGGGAAGATGGGTCATCTGCAGTGCTTTTTCAGGGTGTTTCTACTAGTGGCTAGTGAGAGGGTTTCTTGTGCAGACATCGCATGCGGGAGCAGGACCAGTGGCTTCTTACCAGTCAGGAAACTGGAATACGCCATGCCGTGCATGCAGAGAGGGTGGTCGTGGCCGTGGTAGCCAGACACCAGGATCGCAGAGGCAGCAGGGCGGGACAGCTCAGGGTAACCAGGCTGTGTCATAGGGCCACGGCACTGGGCAGGCATATGCAGTGCAACAGACCCAGTAGGAGGAGGATCCCGGACCTTCTACAGTCATAAGTACTATTCTAGTAGCTTTTGTCTTGTCTCTAGTACTTTTTGATACGGGTGCTACACATAGTTTTGTATCTGTACCCGTTTTGGAGAGCCTTGGGCTCGATGTTTCTACTTATTCTGATATCTTGACGCTAGACACTCCGTTGGGGACTAGGACGTTTGGTGTGCGTCAGTGCAAGGAGTTCCCCCTTGAGGTTGGTGGGTGTCACTTCCTTTTGGACCTCTATGTCCTGTAGATGTCGAGCTATGACGTCATTCTCGGGATGGACTGGTCGGTTCCCTTTCGAGCCTTTGTAGACAACTATCGTCACAGGGTGCGTTTCACGTCACCAGAGGGCGGGGAGTTTCTATACAAGGGCGAGTGGGATGTTATTGCGAGTTGAGCTGGACCAAAGCATCATGGGAAAGGTGGAGTCACAGCCCAGATTGCTAGCTTATATCTGGATTACTAGGGGACTTGTCAGACAGAATTCCCTCCAGTTGTCAATCAATTTAGGGATGTCTTCCCGGACGACGTTTCAGGTCTACCCCCAGTGCGTGAGGTGGATTTCTCTATCGAGCTTGTTCCAAGAGCAGCACCAGTGTCCATTTCTCCTTATAAAATGGCCACGCCTGAGTTGCAGGAGCACAAGAGGCAGTTAGAGGAGCTACAGGCGAAGGGTTTTATCTGACCCAGTACTACTTCTTGGGGTTCTCCGGTCCTTTTTGCGAAGAAGGCGGATGGTACCCTTAGGTTTTGCGTGGATTATCGGAAGATGAACCATTTGACTTTTAAAAACTGATATCCCTTTCTGAGGATAGATGATCTGTTTGATCAGATTCGTGGAGCACGAGTGTTCTCAAAGATTGACTTGATATCCGGATATCATCATCTGCGCGTTAGACTATCTGATATACCTCTCACAGCTTTCATGTGTAAGTGTGGTCTATATGAGTATACAGTTATTCCATTCGGACTCATGAATGCGCCAACAGTTTTCATGGCTCTGATGGATCATGTGTTCCATCTGTATCTTGATTAATATGTGGTAGTATTCGTGGACAACATCTTGGTGTACTCCGACACTCCGCACGACCATGCCACCCATCTTGAGATCATATTAAGTACACTGAGAAAGCATCGGCTATATGCTAAGCTCTCGAAGTGCCAATTTTGGATGGACTATATTCACTTCCTGGGTCACATTATATCAGAGGCAGGAGTTTCCGTAGACCCAGAGAAGGTGAGAGTAGTAGTTTCCTAGGAGCATCCTAAGAATGTGTTTGAGATACAGAGTTTCATAGGGGTGACTGGTTACTATAGACGCTTTATATAGGACTTCTCCCGCTTAGCAGCACCGTTGTTAGGTCTGACTAAGAAGGGTGTGAAGTTCGTTTGGTCGGAAGCTTGCGAGGAAGATTTTAAGGACCTGAAGGGAAGGCTGACATCAGCACCGATCCTGATACTCCCAAAGCAGGGGAAAATCTATACAGTTTAATGTGATGCATCAGGAATTGGGCTTGGAGCCGTTTTGATGCAGGGTGACCGAGTTGTCGTGTACGAGTCTCGGCAGTTGAGGCCACAGGAGAGGAATTACCCAACACATGATCTCGAGTTGGCTGCAGTTGTGCATGCATTGCGCTATTGGAGACACTACCTTTTGGGAGTGAATTTGGTGGTTTTCATTGACCACAAAATCCTCAAGTATATCTTTACTCAGCTTGACCTAAACCTGAGACAGAGAAGGTGGGTTGAGTACCTGCAGTCCTTCGATTTTGAGCTTACCTATAAACCTGGTAAAGGTAATGAAGTAGCTGCTGCATTGAGCAAGAAGACTCAGGTACATGCAGTGCAGGAGGCCAGTGGTGAGTGGGAGCTCATGGCTTTGTTATCTAATTTGCATCTGGAGGTGCATGACGGACAGGGGCAGACTTATCTTTCCTCGTTAGCTGTGACTTCTACTCTCTTGGAAAGAGTGAGGATGAGGCAACTATCGATTTCAGAAGGCCTAGTTCTACAAGAGTCAGGGGAAAGTGAGGACCCTCCTCCGGGTTGGACGATAGGCGATGATGAGGTTTTGCGTTTCCATGGACGTGTATGGGTTCCAGGGGATATTCGCGAGGAGCTGATGCGGGAGTTTCATGCTTCTGCATGGGCAGTTCATCATGAGGTTACCAAGATGTACCGAGACATGAGATGTCAGTACTAGTGGCCAGGTATGAAGAGAGAGATAGCTGGGTTTGTTACGAGATGTTCCACCTATCAACAGGTGAAGGCAGAGCATCAGAGACCAGCTAGACTATTACAGCAGTTACCCATTCCGGAGTGGAAATGGGATGATGTCGCGATGGATTTCATAATTGGTTTGCTGAGGTCACCTCGTGGCAATGACGCCGTGTGGGTTGTTGTGGATAGACTCACGAAGGTAGCTCACTTTTTTCCGATCAAGGATTCCTTTGGTGTGGACGAGCTCAGAAGGCTGTATATCCGAGAGATCGTACGTCTGCATGGGGTCCCTCATTCTATCATTTCCGAAAGGGAAGCCCCCTTTAAGTCTCGTTTCTGGAAGAGTTTTCAGAGGGTGATGGGTACACAGGTGCTTATGAGCACAATATACCACCCTCAGACAGATGTCCAGACAAAGCGGACGATACAGGTGCTATAGGAAATGATGCGCGCATGCGTCCTATACTTTGGGGGCTCGTGGGAGAATCATATACACTTAGTCGAGTTTGCCTATAACAATAGTTTTCAGGAAACTATTGAGATGGAACCATACAAGGCATTATATGGTAGCCCATGCTGATCACCTTTGTGCTGGTTAGAGGCAGGTGAGGCAGCTTTAATGGGGCCACAGCTCATGCAGGAGACATCTGAGCAGGTCCAGTTGATTCAGAAGTGGATGGCTACCGCGCAGTCTTGTCAGAAGTCTTATGATGATCGCCGCAGACGGCCTTTGATGTTCGTGGTCGGGGATCATGTTTTCTTGCGTGTTTCGCCGAGGCTGGGACACAAACAGATCATGAGATAGGGTAAGCATTCCCCGATGTATGTGGGGCCATTTGAGATTCTGGAGAGAGTCGGGCTGGTTGCCTATCGGTTGCAGTTACAGCAGCGGTATCGAGCCATGCACGACATCTTCCACATTTCTCAGTTGCGTCGCTACCATCCAGACCCGTCTCACACCATTCATCCAGAGGAGGTTGAGCTTTAGCATGATGCGTCCTATGAGGAGCATCCGATCCGTATCGTTGACCGGAGCACGAAGGTTCTCCGAGGCCGGTCAGTTCCTCTCATACGAGTGCTATGGCAGCATGGCCGAGTGCAGGACAAGACCAGGGAGCGGGAGGCCGACGTATGTGCTCAGTGGCTAGAGCTATTCTGAGCTTATTCTTCATCACCCTTGGAATGGAAATTCAGGGATGAATTGCTATAATGGGGGGAGTTTTTAAGAACTCAGTTCTTATTTAAGAGGTATGTGATTCTTCTTTTCCTTTTTCCTTAAGTGTTTTTGAGAAAATATGGAAAATGGGGAAAAATCCTAAATATTAGAACTACACGCCGTGTACTTTTTCCACACACTGTGTACTTTTGGCCGTGTTGGGATGAGTACACGGGGCATGTAGCCATACCAGCGATGAATGGTGTAGGAACCGACTACACAGCGTGTAGTGGTACCTTACACGCCGTGTAGTTAGTCGGCAGGATTTAATAGTAAGGCGGTGGAGTCGCCGCCAGCTGGGTGACTGCACACGTCGTGTACTTGGGAGTACATTGCGTGTACTCAGGTCGACGAATGAACAATGTTGTGGTGCTTCCAAATGAACAGTTAAATGAATGAAGTACACGCCGTGTACTCAGAAGTACACGCCGTGTACTTTTTTTCGTCTTAAAATAGTCTATAGCCTCCTCATTTGGCAGAGGAGGCTTTTGAGCCATTTTGGAGCCAATGGAGGAGGCCAGATCTTTGAAGATCCACCGGGCGTTCGTCTGGAATCCGATTAGGCTTCGGACGATCTCGTTGGAACCGCACAGGTATGCCCTCTCCTCTCCTGGTACCGTTCTTTCCAATTCTTCTCCTAAAGTAAGTTATTTATGTTTGAATTAGTTTTGTTCTTCATCAGATCTACACCGTTCATGGGCATTTCTGGAGTCGGCGTTCGGGTATAGTGTTTGTTGGGGTATACGTTAGGTGGCTTTGTGTTTAGTTTTCCAACTGCTGTGTGTTTTGTGCATTTTTGTGCCACAAACCCATGTTGGGGTGTCGTGAGGTTGAGGACTTTGCTATATTTAATACCTATAATTGATTAGGTATTTAATTGTGATAATAAAGTGTTGGTTGGGATCATTTCTTGGATCTAGAACCACCCTAAGGGGTGTGTTCCTCTGTCTAGCCGTTTGGCCAGGATACCCGAGGGTATGCCTTTAAAGTTGTAATTGTAGAATTTCCTTGAGAGGAATTTCTTGTTACTGCTTGTTTACCTGTTGGGCTGGCCCGGTTACCTGTTTAGCCTGAGGGCGTTGTTGTATTTATCCTGAGGGCGTTGTTGTGATTAGCCTGAGGGAAATGCACTATTTAGCCCGAGGGCTGTAGTATTTCTCCTGAAGGTAACCTTTCATGCCTGAGGGCTTGACTTCTGTGCCTGAGGGTGACACTTCCTATGCCTTAGGTAAATTTCTGTTACGCCTGAGGGCTATACCTGCGGGTTGGATTCTGCTTACCTAAGGGTATGGTTTTGTATGTCTAAGGATGTGGACTATTTACCTAGAAATGCACTGTGGTGGTTTCTTATATTTAAATGGATTAAATGGATAATGAAATGGAAATATAACTGGTAATTAGTGACTTTTGAGTACTGCTTACTTTATTTCATTTTTCTACTGCACACTGTTGTTGCATGCTTACACACAGTTGGGCACGGGAATTTGGTGGGTGCCTACTGAGATATACTTCTCACACCCTATTTGGGTCACGTTTTTCGGCCCAAACTGATTATGTTTCTGTAGGTGTAGATAGGTTCAACAGTCCCTATACAGGTACTTGACTATTGCTGAGGAGTATGAGGGCTTGGGACCGAGCCTATGCTTGCGATGTCGCTGCTAGCTGTTTTTCTTGTTTTGTTGTACTATATTGATGTATAACATGTTATGGCTGTTTTCTATGAATTGTAACATGTAGAATCATCACTTATATACTGTTGGTTATATCCACTATTGTAGTTATTTTAGTTGTGTATGTTTACTGCATCCGCTGTTTGTTGTATGTTTATTTTGGTATTCCGCTGCGCTACACATTGAAAATGAGGCCATAGTTTCCCCACTATCAGACCTGGGCCCTCGCTGCTAGTCGGGAGCCTCTGGCGTTTAGGGATATGCGCTTGAGGTCACGTGGCGAAGCGGGCTCGGGGCACCCGTTTCGTGGCACCGGGGTCCGGGATGTTACAATTGATAAATTAAATTGGACAGTACTGATGGCCATGGAACCAATTTTTGATCTTGTGATATGTTATTTATGTTATCATTGATGGAGTTTAAAACATTTTTTGACTTTGTAATATACTTGATAATCATTGATATTGTTTAAGGAATTACAAGGGAGTTGTTTTTTTGAATCATGTATGTTTTCATTGTGGCTATATGGTAATTAAGGTTATTACCACATTTTAGGAGAATACATTACCATTGTATTCACATATTTGGTATGTGATAATTTAGAGATACATTATGTTATTTTTAGGAATAATGTTATGTTTATTTAGTGTTTATCTCTCTAAATTTTGTGATTTAAATTTAGTTAGTGATATTTTTAGGGTCTTTTTGGATAACTATTTAGGGAAAGCATTAAGATAATCATTAGGTATAGTTAGATATTTTTTCTATCCATTTTGATTTTGTTAAATATTTTTAATCTAAAATAATGTCTTATGCAACTTATGATTCCTTAAAAGTTAATTTTATTTATTAAATAATGAAAAAATTCATCTTAATTATTCTTTATCTAGAGTGAGAGATGAATTAAAAATATATTGAAGAACAAAAAAAGGATGACATAATGCTTATAAAATGAAAAAAATCATGTACGTTTATTTTTTAGAGTGATTTGTCTTGATATTATAACATTACCTCAACTTTACGAAAAGTACATTGAAATAATAATAACATATGTTTACTTTTCTTATTTAGAAATAAATTGACTCTTAACCCATCACATAATTACAGTGATGTGATGATTAAATTTTTCATGAGCATTTTATCTATCATCAACTTTTAATACTTTTGTAATTAGTTTTCTCATCCAAATAATTATATTAACATCCCCCTGATTTTCTCCTTTTTGAATCCTAGGGTTGTGGGGACCTTCATTCTTGTGTTTCCCAATTTTTAAGAGGGTGTTTTAATATCCCTTTTTACAATGTGGGTTTTATATAAATGAATTTTCATGTGAAAAAACCTTCATTATGAATAAAATAAGAAAATTATAATTATATAATTTATTTAATATGTGAAAATGTATCATTATATTGTTTTAAAGGAACACGATGTTTGATAGTGTATACAACATGCAAAATCGAGCCTAAAAGATTCACGCGATGTTATTTTTTAAATACGACTATTATAAAAAAGTTGTTTAATTAGAAGGATATGAATAGTATTAAATGAATAATGAAATATATTTAAAGGAACTACTCAGTATTAATAAAAATTTTAATTTATAGGAAATAAGAACTCAGTTTTCAGTAAGGTTATTTCATGATTGAGAAACATGTTTTCTTCAAAAAGAATCTTTGATAATTTTTATGAGAAAATATTTTAATTGATTTTTATAAAATATGTTATTTTTATTTTATAAAAATAATATATTTTTATATTAACAAATCAAAGTAATCATAAGAAAGAAAATATCATATTTCTCTGAAAATATTGATATTCTAGTGAATAATGATAAATACTGTTTTTTATTAAAAAATTAATTTTTTGTCTCATGCATTTAAAAAGGTAATTTTTTAAATGATTTAAATCTAAAATTAGTTATCTAATATTATTAATATTACAATTATTTTCATTATAATCAATTTGAAGATTTAATTTAGTATAAATCATTTTTCTACAAAGAAGACGTTTTTTTAATTTAATTTTTATCATGTTTTGTGCATTTATTTTAATTTAATCTGTTCCTTATTATAGAAATTGAATTTGATAAATTGGATTATATATTTGGAATAATTATTTTCAAATTTGACAAATAATCCCTTTTTATTTTGTGTTAATATGAATAGTAACTTTTGTAATTTTATTAACATAACAAATAATAAATCAACTAAATTAAGATAAATATAAAATGATAAGGATTAATAAATTAATAAAAACATACCTAAAAATTAATATATTATTATATATCATCTATAATCATCCAAAATATGAATTTATGGCCTTTTTTATTTAGATTTGATTTTTAACTTTGTAATTTTTTATGTAAAGAATAGTCATAAATGTCGCTCTAATTTTTAATAACTATAAATGTTTTAATACAGATATTACCATGTCTGGTTATAAATAAAATATTTAACTATAATGGATTTATATTCATTATGGTATTTTATTTTTCATTTTTAGTGAATAAATAATTATCTTCAATGCTTATACAACATTGATAAGTTAATTATTCGATTAATATAATAATAAAATATTTGATACTAAAAAATATTAAATTATTAAAATTTCAAATACTTTATATGTATCATGAATATTATTGATATATTCTACATATCACGTAGATTTGAAAGAATTATATTTTAAATCACCCTATTTCTTGATGTTTTTAAAGTAAAATTAAATTAATAGAGATAAAAATGATATCAATGATATTTTAAAATTAATAAAATTATATTAAATGATTTCAAATTCAAAAAAAATATAAGATTATTCCCAATGAATTGGATATGGTTTTAAAAATAATAAATGGTTTTTTATGGGTCTTTTAATATTTTATAGTTACATTATTTACCTTTAAATTGTAGAAAATATTAATATTGTTGTATTTTTCAAAAGGGTTAATGAGTGGTTAAAACTAAAATATAAGGATCAAAACACAACATATACTTCTAAAATTATAATATTATTAGGTAATTTATAATTATATTCTTCTTATATTATAATATTATCAATTAGGATCTTTATTTACATCTAAATTAATTTATAATAATTTTATATTTAATGACATTGTAAGAGTACCCATCCCCTCAATTATAAAAGATAACCCATTCCTTCAGTTATTTATATAAAATAAATCCAACTAGATCATAGAAAAACTACCCATTATTATTATAAAAATTATAATGAATTTCTTTTACATGTTTTACTCCCCAAAAGATCTACTCAAGGTTTCTTAAGAAGTTATCTACTGTAAGTATACAGGATAAGAGGAAAACATATTTATGGAATCCTTTATCTTTATTTCTTATTTTAATTTCTCGTATTGTGTTGTCACCATCCAAAAATAATGACTCTAATATCATTAATGTACATATATTTTATTATTACTATGATAAAACCATATTATATATATTTTTTCATCCCACTAAAATCGAAAACATTTCTTGTGCATATGTTCGGATTACTATCTCTATGTAGTTGTGTAATTCTATATTCATTACCATTTCAGTTAGCTGGTTATAAATATTTAAATAATTAATATATATTGTATCTATATAATAAATATGATTCATTAATTATAATATTATTTATATCTTATTACCTTCCAATCCGTTGGATAATAATAATGTCGGTGTGCATACATGTGGAGAATCACCTCCCTAAAAAATGTGATTTTTTTAATTTACTAATTAAATAAATGGAAATATAGATAATTTAATGAATATATTTTTTTAATGATTAATATAATTATTGGAATTATATAGATGATATAACCATGATAAAATAACAATGACCAAAACTATCGAACCAAATCATACATGAAAAACGAAGTAGTGATCACCTCAAAAAAGTGATTTTAATAATGAAGTGTTAATAAATGGGTGATAAGTAGTTATAATTAAATAATATATTGTGTGATATATATGAATATTTTTATGAAATATATTTATAATAAATATATATTGAGTAAATAAGAGGTTTTAACACATATGAAGGAAGTAGAGCATGTGGTAAAGGTTTCACATCTCACATTTACTTCTATTATACACATGTAATATTCAACACTTATTAATTTTGTGAGGTATATAAAATACCATATGAAAAATTATATCAATAATATATTTATCATAATGGTATTTACAAGTCATTTTGAGTTATTTCTCTCATGAGGGATATGATTCAAAAATTATTAATGTTGTAGGGGTTTATTTCATATTCTCATCAATATTTGGGATTACATATGTTTAAGTATCAATTGGGGTAAATGATTGATATTAATATATTAATATCAATATTTTTCATAACTTCTGGTTATTCATGAAATTTTCATGTAATAGTACCAGTTGCCACACTTTTGTACTTAAAATGATTGAGAAATATTTTTTAAGAAAATATGGATTAATTTCACTCTTTGTTCAAAAATTATTTTTAGTTTAGATACATTTTTTTTAACAAAAATTCAATAATGTATTCAAAAATAACCAAATTATTAATTAAATAAATTTTTACCCATGTTTTTTGTTTTACAAAAAAAATTAAAAGTAGTCTTCTTGCCATTTTCCAAATGAGGAACTTTTTTGTTTTACTGAAATTGTTAAAAAAATATTTTTTTAACATATATGGAATGAACATACATTCAAAATATCATGACGATTAATTTCCTTGAATCTTACTATAAAAGTTTTCATGATTAATTTTAAATAATTTTTTCCCTAATATTAAAGAAATTTATAGTTTTTAAAAGATATTTTCAATGTGAAAAGAGTATATTCCTCAAGACAGTTTTTAGTTGAATTTTTAATGTATTTTGATTTATTGATGACAAAAATATTTAATTTATATATTTTATACTATGGATATTTTGTAACGATACCATCTTTATTCTTATTCTTGATGGTTTATGCCCATTTGACTATGAATATATTATAAATATATCATTAACTATATTACTCAAGATATTTTATGACTCTAGGAAAGTATTAAACTTTTTATGTTAGTTTTTTAATAAAAATATTTATATTTATTAAATTTCACCACTTTCATATGTGATATGAATTGAACATAGTATGTGAAGGGTAGGGCACACTCTATCCCTCATTGAATTGGTAAGTCTCATGATACAAACTAGATTGGGTTTTTATGGGTTCTTACCCATTTCATTTGACATTGTTGAATAAGACATTGATGGTTTTTCTTGATTTCATGGTAAAGGATATACTTGTAATTTAAAGATGTATGAATTATAAATTACATCATTATGAAATTAGAAACTAATTTTCTTGTGATTATTTTATTTTTTATGATATCCATATATATTTTTTTAGCTCATGTGATTATTTATACAGTATTATTTAATCATCATTTATTCTTGTCATATTATTCTTCATTCCCAGGTTATTGATTAAATTAATTTTCTTAGATATTTACCATTCAATGTAGATTACTATTTTTTTATTCATTATCACCTCCGTTATACACATACCCTTTCTAAGTACTAATGCTCAACATTTTTTTTATTTTCTCTAAATTATAATGAATGATATAATAAATAATATCAAGGATGAAAGAATTATTTTATGTTATGTATTTTATACTTCCAATGTAATATATGAATCATTTTTGTAGCTGGTTTTTTAAGAATACTAAACTCTTTGGTACTTTGGGATGTGATTACTTGTATGTTGTGAAAATACAGTAAAGTTTCCAACATCTCTAGGATACTATAATCAGGTTATTTATAAAAAATAATGAAAATTCATAAATTGGTTATAATCTAGGTATTATTTTTCATTTATTCTACCATGACACCCACCGCTCAATATTTGTGGTTTGGTACTAACGGCATTAACTACTTCCTTCCAAAAATGTTTTTGAGGATCATGAGATGAAATAGTAGCCTTAACCTCTTCTAAAATCATATAATAATGACCATGCATCATATAATATTTTAATGAACTAAAATAATCTTTAAGATAAATTATGATAACAATAGAATGATCTTTATCTTTATCATTCACATCAGTATTATATAAATTAAAAAGAACATTATTAAACTCAGTAAGATCATCATTAAATGATTAACCATGATTTATTTTAAAAGTAAAAAAGTCTCATTTTATTATAGAGACAACCAAGAAATGATTTAATCATATATAGTTATTTGAGTTTTAAAGAAAATGACATTACAACGGTTTCATGGGAACCTCATGGATTACATTTTCTCCAATGGTTAAAAGTAACGGATACCGAGCCATTCCTAAAACACTATGGTCGATATGTAATAATGTTGTGGTGGAATGATAGTTGGAATAGATGGTATCTATGGGTTTTTTATGACAATTTAAGGAATATATAAGGGCATTGTAGAATATAAATTCATGCATCTGAACACTCCACTTAGTGAAATCATTTTCTCCATCGAACTTATCTACATCGATCAAAGAAGATGACATCATTTAGGCTAATTAAAGGCTTTGATATCAATTTTTAGGGTATAAATGTATCCAATAATGTCATTAAAACTCTCATAGTGGATGTAAGAGAAATTATATTTGATGATGTGAAGTGTGAGGTTATACGAAACAATATAAATAAATATGGAGGCAGAGAAGACAAGAACAGCAAATAAAACACAATAAAGTAAATAATACAGGATATTTATATGGTTAATTCTAGTTTGGTCCTACTCCATGTAAAGTTCATCACCATAATATTTTATTATTATAAAGACAAATAAAAAGGCATAAAACATAGAAGTAACAAAAAATAGAAACAAATGTCAACCATAGAATATATCTATGTATGTAGTCTTTTTCACTTGAAGAACTGACGATGAACCTAAGACCGATGATGGTAACACTGTCCACCTAGTAGGATGGACACATGCATTACAACCCCCACATATCCTGATAATATGATAATATAATGCATGAATGAGAAATAAAAAAACTAAACAAAACACTTCTTAAAGTGTTAGAAATTAAAAAAAACTCGAGTGTTTTTCATATGTGGAATTATCCATTCTTCTATGTCTGAAGCTTCATCAATCCATCACGGTCTATAAAATGTTTTCACATCACAAACTCACTGGAAGGGAACAATGGGAAAAGGTCCTACAATGTCAGATAGGGGAGCATCTGATCTCTTTTTTTTCTCACTCACAATCAACTTCTCATTAGAATTGTAACACTAAAGAATCACTAATATCATGAAAATAGATGATTCAAACACCATAAAAAGCATTGTGGATGTGTAATTAAATGAATAATATGGCGATAAGATATATCTGTTAGGAATGATATGTGATGGAGAACGTGTGGACTATATAGGGAATGATGAAGGATCAAGAACATCACAACCACCCAATAGATTGTGAGAGTCCTGATCCACATGGTGGTAGATAAATTAGTAGGTGGAAGACAACGCATATATCCAAGAAATCAAAAAATCCAAACTCAAGAGGCATTAAATCAAGCATTGATCAAATTTAATTTGAGAACATGAAGGAAAATCAAAGTTATACTCAACACAACTCAACTGGAAGAACAAAATACCCAACAAAAAGAATACATAAAAACCTAGAAGAAAAGCCGAAACATAAACTCACAAAATAGAAGTCCAAATTAAAAAAAAGTTTTCAAGATAATAATACAATAAATCAAGAAAACCAAAATGATAATATTAATTTGAAAAACAATTTCAACTACTCACCACCATTTGAAATTATACTTAGAAAATTTAAAAGACATTGTTCTTACAATACATAATCTATACTACTAATAGGTTTGGGTGAATTTTTATTAATTTAAAATAAACATTAGACTATATTATCGTTACAGTATAAAAACTCTTAGTGTGAGCCATAGTTCCACATGACCTACCCATTCCTACATTGTTACTGTTATCATAATACTATAATATAGTATACGTAGAAACTAAAACCAAGCATTGAAACTAAAAAAAGAATAACGCAATTACCTAAGCCTCCACTAAATATAGACAAAATATTTAGCATAAAGACACCTATAAAATCACAACCTTCTTCTTGGGATAATACTATGAACATGAAAACATAAAAAATATCAAAATAATGCAAGTATTTAATGGAAGTAGAAACAAAAAATTACCAAAACTAAGATGTTGATATGAGAAGGATATCCACCTAAGAGAGAATTCATTAGAATATCCTAAAGACCCCCCCAACACCAGTGGACCATGAAAACATAGCAGAGGTAGTCTTAAGAAAACAGAATGGATACTAAATAAAAAATACCCATATTTCTAACTATAGGTTTTTTAAACAAATCTACAAATCATCCATGATATCAAAATCATGGTATACCTTAATTTTATAGGTCACACTATCCACATTTTTCATACAATGATAGTATAGTTTAATATGGTCATTTCTACCACATACAAAACACCAAAAATTATTAAATTGTTTCTGATCCTTCAACTATTTTTTTCTATTCTGACGCCTAACACTCAACATTTTTTGTTTTTTATTAACCCAATTACCCACTTCATTCACACAATGTGTTTGAATATTGTGGGATAAAAATTCACCATTAATATCATCCAATGTTATGGAATCACATCAATACATATCAAATCTTTTAAAAAACCAAAGTAATCATCATGATAAGTTAAAATATTAATAACATTATATTTATCTTTAAATACGAAATTTAAATTAGTAAATTATAGATGAAATTTATTAAAATAATCAATATAAACACTAACAGATGAATTATGATCGATATAAAAAGGTTGAATTCTCATTTTATTATAAAGGAAACCATAAAAGGATTTGGTTATATATTTTTGTTTTATTTTTAACAATATTCTATTTGAAATAATTTCATTGTAAACATCGACGAAAAGTTTTTCTCCAATGGTTATGAGTAACGTACAACGAGCCTTTCTAGAACACTATATTCAATATCTAGATACATTGTGATAAATTGAAAATTGGTGGAGATGGTATCTATATGTTTTTAGGGCTGTGTATGGAATCTGTACATCCATTGTGGACATGAAGTGTAGAAATCATAACTCTCCACATACTAAAATCATTCTCACTTTTGAACTTATGGAAGTTGAATATAGAAAACAAAATCAATTAGAATTATTATAGGATCAGTTACTAATTGTGATAGTTAAATAAGTCTGATGAAGGTTTTCTGACTCTTATAAAAAACAAAAATGGAATTGGGCTTGAGGATTTGAAGTGAGAGGTTCGTAAAACAGAAATAAAAATCAAGGTAGATAGAGAAGAAATAATAACAGAAAATAAAATTTTAAAAATTATATTACATAGTAGAATTAGGTGGTTTGGACCAGTTTGTTCCTACTCCATGACAAGAGCAACTCAACATCATTTTTTTATTAAAAGAAAAACAAACATACATACAATAGAGAAGAATCAACAAAGAAAACACATAAAAACCATAGAAACTATTAAGGAATGAGGTCTTTGTCACTAAGGGGACTCACGATGAAACTAAGAATGAAGATGGTAACATACACCCATAGGAATGATAGACTCGCAATAATGACTAAACATTTATAAATTAAATTACCCTTATTATTTAATTAAATTCCTTAATATATATTATGGATATTGGAAAAAAGTAGTTATTTTATATTATTTTATCCTACCACATTAAAATGAACATTAAGAATAATTTCCATTGATAATATATATGTTGAATTGTGATAACAAGATTATTATAAATATAGCATTTTGACAAATAAAATTGACATAGACAAAGGATATAATGGCCTTAAATAATAGGATTTTACCATGTAAAGACCATTTATCAGAGGTTTCAAAGGATATAGTATCTATGGGCTTTAACATTGACCAATCCCAAGAAAATATCCAACAACATAAATATGATAAAAAATATCTATAGGATATGATCATGCTCATCGAGATCATGCTCCAAACCATTTACATCAAACCACCCCATGAAAGTATCACTATCGCACAATATACCGTTCGGGTGTTTACAAGTGTTTTAAATGGATATGTATCAAAGACATATTAATAAGATTATTTATATATTATTTTCAATTGAATAACTGTTATATTTAATCCAAATTGTTTATTTATAAATGATTTTTATTTTTTACAATAAATCACATATTTTATTTTTATGTAAAAAAAATTTCAATGAAGTTGATTTTTGATGAATTATTGGGTAATTTAAATAAATAATATTTTAATAAAATATTATCATATAATAATTTTTATCAAATATAAATGATCATATAATTTTTATGATGTCAAATTTAATTTTTATAAGGGTTTAAAAAAGGTTATTGTAAAAAAACCTACAAGTTTCCCATAGTCATCGATTATATTTTAAAAGATAAAATTCATTTATTTAGAAACATATTTTGATAAAATTAATATTATTTTTTGGTATCATAGAAAAAATTACTATTGTGAATTTTTCATAATATTTTGAGACAATCAAAATTTCATCAAAAAGTTAAATATGGTAAAAATATTTGGTGTGTATTATCACATAATAATAATATAAAAGTGATGTAATGAATAATTTTTTAGAATGTTTAAGGGTAAATCCACTTATTATTAAAGGGAAAAGGTTATAAAACCCACTTTTGAAGACTGAGAGAATAGGGAACCCATTACAAGAAAGAGGCACTCAATACCTTAAAAACAGAACTCAAATCATAAGAAATCAAATACCTGAATGTAAAAAGGTAAGAATACATCTATACAAGAAACCTAAAAGAGAAACATCACACCCATATAAACCCTAAATAATGAGATCAGTAATTGGAGATGAATCTCCTCCTACTAAGGAGTTGTGACATGAAAAAACTACCCAACACGGTAAGGCACTCCTTCAACCCACATTAACATATTATAGTAGGACTGAATGATAATTTCGAGCACACCAATCTCTCTTTCAATGAACCCAACCAAAACTGCAAGTGAATACACATGCATAGTCAACCTAATGTGAATAAAAACATGGAAATATCATTGTGTAAAAGATTATCTAAGTATGGGTGACATCACACTCGTTTATCTTTAAAGTTTTTCAACACGACATCAGTTATAGTATACAGTAATTCCATCCAGATGCAGTGAGGTTGAATCCAATGCTTTCAAAATCATAAGCAACCATTCAAATAGAAAAGATCCAAAATCCTAAAATCCACCATCTTCTGATGTGCAAACCCATTAAAATAATGCGATTTTATATTTATTTTATTATTTTTATAAATCATTTTTAACTCCATTAAATCCTATAATATATTTTAATGTTTTAAAATAATTGGAAGGTTTTTTACTATATAGAGTCCAAAACCAATGTTTGGTAAATAATAAAGAATTACCCACTATTTTCCTATATAAACCCACACAACTCTATTTTTTATTCACTCAAAATTATAGGATCACATCCTATCTCTTCCATCCCCTCTCTAGATTCCTCCCAAGGTTCCCCCAAACTCTCAATAAACTCCTCAAAATCATTTGGGATCACCCTCTCAAGGTAAGATATCCTCTATTTATCCTATTTGTTGATGTTTCTTCGTTATATTATGTCTTTTTAACAAATTCTTAATGATGGGATATGTTCTTCCTTATCCCCCTTACTACCCATTTTTTAAATGATGAGTGACTCCATTAACTCTCTTTAATCTCTTTCATGAGCATTTATTTGCCCCTATAATATTGTAGAACTTTTACCATAATTTTCCATGCTAAATAATGGTGTAATGAATACCTATACCCAGTTCTTGTCATGGCTCTCCTCCTTCAAGCATTTATACTTCATTGATTGGGGACTTACCTATATGTATTCTACACTCCATAATCTTGGTATAAAATGTGATGAAAATTGATTCCATGTTGTATGTTTATGTAGGACACATAAGCATGAGAATGAAATAAAATTGAAGGTTGTTCATGGAATTATTGTGAACTCCAATTTATTGGGTAATTTTTTAGATTCTTGATACTTTGTGTATGGGATTTCAGAGTGAAACTTATACATCATATGAATTTTCCCCTAATAATTTATTCACACTTATCTATGATGTATGTTTATGATGTCATGTTTTATGTTGTTTCCACCTTTCCTGGAACACCACATTGATTTAAAAATAAATTTAATATATAACGTAATACATGGAATACTGAGTCTCTAAGAAACAATACTTTGTTATTATAATTAATTGAACAAGAAATATATAGCATAACCATTAAACAAAGTAATATTAATAGTAATAACAATTATTAAATGTTATTTATAGTGGTTTCAAATAAATAAAACATATTTATAATGAAATATATAATTTTTAAAACAAAATTCTCTTTCTCAAAATAATCATACGGTGATTTTTTTTATTTTTCTGGGAAGTATAATTTTTTTGAATAATGAAAAATATTGCATTGGTGTAAAAAATGTGTTTCATTATTTTAAATAATTATTAAAGTTTAAATTAATTTTTATAGTTCTAATATTTAAATTATACATATATTAATCCAATATAGGTCATACGAGTCATTTTTTATATAGAATTTAGATATAGAGACTTATTGAACATTTGAACATTTTTTTACACGCTTTCTCCCCACACAAACTAGATTAGAATTAAATATAAAATTGTTTCATCTATGAATTGTATTTCAAAATATATTCATACACTATTGTCATCAATAAGATATTTAGAGTCTGATAAGGTTAACATTATTTTTTGTGGATAGTAACATGACCATTTGGAATAGTAATGTTACCCCTAAGAATATTAATTTGAGTAATAGAAAAGAAACGTTAACTATGAAAAGTTTAGGCATCATATATGTAATTATATGATATAATTGATCTATAATATAAGTAAAGACCTGATATAAAAATTAAAAAGTGTTGGTTTTTTATAAGTCATAAATATTTTATTACAATTCTATAATTAATAAATTATTTAAAAAAAATTATTTCCATAATAGATACTTATATATTATATTTTTCTCCCAATGATTATAAGATAATTTAATGCTTCCACACTTAATTTTTCAATGTCTTATAATGACAGATATAATTTTAGAACCGAAATTTTCTATTTAAATGATAATTTAAATAAAAAATCAATTTTTTATATTTAGAAAATTATTTTCATAAATTAGAAATAAATTTTGAATTCTAAATGTCAAATTATTGATAGGGATAATTTTTGGGATTTTTCATAAATACTAGAATTTTTGTGAATAGTGAAATGTGGTAATTTATGGTATATATATACATTATAAGATAAATAAAATATTATTCAGGTCATGAATAATGTAAGAAGAAAAATATAGAACATACCATTATTATTTTAATATATTTAGTCAAAATACTCAATCTATTCCTATTCCTATCCAAAATTATAAACTAATGAATAAAATATTCTAAAAATAGTCATCTCCAATATAAATACCACCCCTACCCACCACATCCTCTCACACCAATAAGACTTGGAAATTATACATGTTATACGAAAATAATATTCCCAGGTATACCACCCAATTATAAGAGGTTCTATTCAAAAAAAAAATACCAGACCATTGTTCCTTAAGGAGGTTCTCAAAGTGGAGAATTCAATAGTAAAATCCGCTTTATTGTTCCTTTAGTTTCATTAAAATTCCATTATTCATTTATTATCCTCTCCTCACATTATATGTTCAAATGAGCCTGATAACTCTCGTATAATATATAAACTAGAATGATATAATTTTAATGGAATATCCTTCATAATAATCCATTATCTCAATATTTTATTTGGAAAATGAAATATTTGTTCGTGATGTGCCGATTTACAACCTTCGTGGACGGTAGATTTTTGTTCTTCAATTTAACCTTTAAATCTGGTTATGAAACCATTTTTATGGTTAAAAAAACAATAATATAGGCATTAAAACCTATTTAATATTCTTTAATAGGTATATATGAATTATATTAACTCCTATGATAAATCTATTTCATTATGATCAAAAAACGGCTAAATAATTTAAATGATTATCACTCATGATTTATCTAATGACCCATACTCATACCATATAAACAAATTAAATATATAAATATATAAAATTCTGTATTTTTATTAATATTATATAAATTCAATTCATGAAAATTATACACATTCAACATTAACTTCCATACTCAGATACAAGTATACCGATTGTGAAAACCAACGAAACGAATGCTCCCGAGTGATAAAATTGAATATTATAACTGATAAAAAGGACATAACCGAGCTAAAGACAATTATAAAAAAATAAATGTTTAATAGGTTCTAAATTAAATTATTATTGAGTATAATTTAATAATACATTACATTATGTACATGTTATAACACTTTCTTTCATGAGGTAAGTGTTTTTGCAACTCACTTTAATTTGCATGTGATATGCCTTATTCACCACTATTTCTTGTGTGTGCTATATATATACCTCCAATTGATGTTCCATATCATGAATATCATTATATTCATGGTATAAAGTGTTTTATTTTATGGTCATTAATTTTAGGGGGGATATAATTAAACTATTTGAAAAGTGCTAAGGGATTCTCCTCAAACATCTATTTTTCAATAAGGTTATGATTTCTCTCTCTTTATCCCAATTTATTTTTCATTTTTTATTAATTAATAATCCCAAATAATGTGTGAATGTTTTATACATACGTACTTATCTCAATTAATCATTAATTTTTTTTGGAATTACATGTATTTATAAGGTTCTTTTCATAATATGTCCCGATAAACAAGACCAATTAAAGGGAACTTAAATGTTTCTTACCAATTTTCAATGTGAAATCCATAATATGTTTTAAGGAACCACTATTTGTATTAAATATATAATTTTATAATGAATAAATACTTTTTTCATTTATCATTTTATTCAAAAAATAATCCTTTTATGTTTTAAAGACCCCTTAGTATTTTCCTATAAACCGCACTAAAGAATCATATTTCCAAAGTTTCTTAAAAGCTCTTTTTACCTGATTTCACATCAATAAGACATCATTTATGCCTAAAATATAATTTCATTTTTATTAACCATTATTTTGTTGGATATTCGTGTTTATAATATGATTTTATAACTAAGACAAATGAATTTCCAATGTATCTATTCGTTCCAATGTAAAAAAGGATTTTTATCATCTCACATTTAATTCTAGGAGATATATGACTTGTCCACCATTATTTATTATGGGTGGCATATATATAATTCACATTGATGTATAATATCAGGAATCCCTTTATCCTAGTGGTATTAAATGGTTCATTTAATTTTTTTATACTAATTATGATTTAAATGTTTCAAATTGGTATTGGATACTTTGGAATTTTTAAATACTATTTTTATCAATAATTTAGAAATGATTTTGTTAGAGTGTTTTCATATATGATTATGATTCAAATTTTGAAACTTTTTATGGGAAACTTTTATTTAAATGTATATTTTTATACAACATATGAGGAATTAATAAAACACATTAAGTGATGGGTGGGTCCCACTAAATCCCCTCGATGAATCATTATGTTTCAAGAGGGAAACTAGACTGGGTTTTTACCCACATATGTATGGTGT
Source organism: Viscum album (assembly GCA_963277665.1). NCBI lineage: Eukaryota > Viridiplantae > Streptophyta > Magnoliopsida > Santalales > Viscaceae > Viscum > Viscum album. The sequence goes on from OY728126.1 coordinate 280,210,256, forward strand.
CTTGACCGAGTCCTTGATGGTATGATTATGATATCTGGTATTATGAATTCCCTAATTATGTTATTAGTACTTGATAAATCCTAAGATAATTATACTAGTAGAATATCTACAGTTATGTTATATATGATTATTTATACGGCATTATTTAATCGACTGTTATTCCTGCCACAGTATACTTAATATTATGTTTTATTGTCATGTGTTTCAGTTATTCATCATACCTTA